>CM052900.1:135120651-135148836 GCA_028534135.1 Potos flavus
GAAAATCCCATTTACAATTGCACCAAAAATAATTAGATATCAAGGAACAGACCTAACCAAAGAGGTGACAGACCTATACTCTGAAAACTATAGAGCACTTATGAAAGAAACTGGAGATGACACACAGAAATGGAAAGACATTCCATGCTCATGGATTAGAAGAACAAATTTTGTTAAAATGTCTATACCACCCAAAGCAATCACACATTTAATGCAATCTCTACCAAAATACCACCAGCATTTTTCATGGAACTAGAACAAACAGTCCTAGAATTTGTATGGAACCACAAAAGATCCTCAATAGCTAAGCAATCCTGAAAAAGAAGAACAAATCTGGAAGCATCGTGATTCGAGACTTCAAACGATATTACAAAGCTGTAGTCATCAACACAGTGTGGTACTCGCACAAAGACAGATGGAGCACTGGGTGTGGTGCATAAACAATGAATCTTGGAACACTGAAAAAAATAAAATTAAGATGTTAAAAAAAACAGACACATAGATCAATGGAACTAAAAAGAAAATCCAGAAATGGGCCCACAACTATACAGTAACTAATCTTCAACAAAGTAGGAAAGAGGAAAGACTACTCAAAGGAAAAAAAAAGACAGTTTCTTCAAATTGTGTTGGGAAAACAGGACAACAAGATGCAGAAGAATGAAACTGGACCACTTTCCTACACCATACACAGAAATAAATTTGAAATGGATGAAAGGCCCAAATGGAAGACAGGAAACCATAATAATCCTAGAGGAGAACATAGACAGCAACCTCTTTGACCATGGCCATAGCAGTTTCTTACTTAACACATCTCTGGAGGCAAGGGGAACAAAAGCAAATATGAACTGTTGGAATTTCATAAAGATTGAAAGCTTCTGCACAGCAAAGGAAGTAATCAATAAAACTTAAAGGCAGCCTACAGAATGGGAGAAGATATTTGCAAATGATGTATATGATAAAGGGTTAGTATCCAAAATCTATAAAGAACTTATCAAACTCAACATCCATAAAACAAATAATCCAGTCAAGAAATGGGCAAAAGGTATGAATAGACATTTTTCTAAAGATGACATACAGATGGCTAACAGACACATGAAAAAATGCTCAATATCACTCATCATCAGGGAGATACAAATGAAAACCACAATAAGATACCACCTCACACCAGTCAGAATGGCTCAAATTAATGCAAGAAACAACAGGTGTTGGCGAGGTTGGGGAGAAAGGGGAACCTCTTGCACTGTTGGTGGAAATGCAAACTGGTGCAGCCACTCTGGGAAACAGTATGAAGTTTCCTCAAACAGTTAAAAAGTCAATCCGAGAAAGACAATTATTATATGATCTCACTGATACGAGGAATTTGAGAAACAAGACAGAGGATCATAGGGGAAGGGAGGGAAAAATGAAACAGGATGAAACCAGAGAGGGAAACAAACCATGAGACTCAATCTCAGGAAACAAACTGAGGGTTGCTGGAGGGGACGAGGGTGAGAGGGATGGGGTGGCTGGGTGTTGGACATTGGGGAGGGTATGTGCTATGGTGAGTGCTGTGAATTGTGTAAGACTGATGAATCACAGACCTGTACCCCTGAAACAAATAATACATTATATGTTAATTAAAAAAAAGAAAATGAGGAAAATAATACCAACTTCATCATGTGATAAATTATTAAAAGCACCAATTACAGCCCTGCTACATGATGGGTACTTTAGAAATGTTTGATATTCTTCTCCTGTTTCTGTTAATAATACTCCTAGGCCTGGCAGTGCGATAGTTAAGGTCTCATTAAACTTTGGTTTGAATGACTGAATTATTCTCCTTACATTCCAAAATTACCAGTGCTATGTGCTAGTAAGTAGAGATATAACACTGCTAATCTCACTACACCAAGCTGTGCTTTCCATATTTTATGAGGTTTCTTGCCTTTTACGTATTCCACGTGGCCACCATTTTGGAATTGTGTGTTTTGAGGAAGAAATGTTGTTCATAGTCTCCTTGTTCTTTCTCCTATCCTTTTCATGGCATTCTTTTGGTTTCCCTTGCATTTATAGCACTCACCTTAATCTAGATTGTACTGATGTTATTTGTAGACTTGTCTTTGCCCCCAAAGAGCTTAAAGTCTACCTCAGAGTTTCTTAACTTATTTGGGATTCTTTGTTAACCTTTTGAGACTATAATGAAAGCTTCGAACTATCCCCCACCCTCAGCAAAAGTACATATGTACAAACAAAAGTTTTCATAATTAGTTCAGGAGGTTTGTGGACTCCAGGGTAAGGACTCTTTTTCTAGATACTGTGTTCCTTACGAGCTATACCGGAGTTTCATTGACCTTTGTATTATGGCAGAGCCTACCACAAAGATAGGGGATACTCAGCAAAAAGTTTCTGAATTGATTAATTGAAATGCAAAATGAAAATCTTCAAGTTTCTTACTACAGAATCTCTAAACACACTTTCTTTGTTTCCTTAGGCTTCCATCTCAGTGGCACAGTAACTGAGGCAGCTACTACTTCTGAACCAGCAGTGACTTACAAAGTTGCGATCAGTTTTGATCGATGCAAAATCACTTCAGTGACATGTGGCTGTGGGAACAAAGACATATTCTACTGTGCTCATGTGGTAGCACTCTCACTCTACAGGATCCGTAAACCAGACCAAGTCAAATTGCGTCTTCCTATCTCAGAGACCCTTTTCCAGATGAATAGGGACCAGCTACAAAAGTTTATTCAATATTTAATCACGGCACACCACACTGAAGTTCTTCCTACTGCACAGAAACTGGCAGATGAGATTCTATCCTCCAACTCTGAAATCAACCAAGTGCATGGTAATTATACGTTTTTGTTGCTAAAAGCCTACTTTGTTGCTTTGTTGCATATTTAGAGGTTGAAATTTTGGGGGGAATATTTTTGCAGTTGTAATCGCTTAAACCTTAATGAGTTCATTCTATCCAAAAAACTATTTAACTCTTAGTTTCTTAGAACAGTCCTATTGTCTACCTTATAAAGGTTTTGGCAAAAAGGACAGAGAATGTTAGAGTTATATATTGCTCTAGTTATTTGTCTATATAATCCCTGTTCCCAGGAGCCTGGAATATTCAGGAGTGAGAGAACACCTGAAATAATTTGTGTCATTCGGTGAAATTAGGTGGATATGAGAATTTCCTTAATATTTTAGGATCCCACATAACATCGGGGTTATTCTAAAGAGCATCTGTTAGCATTGTGCTTATGAGCTATATATAATGGGAGGGTGTATGGATGGAGAAAGATACTATGTTCACTTATTCATTCAATGAGTATACCTGCTGAACTGCAAGAAATTAAATACCTACCAATTGAATACCTGCTGTGTGCAAGAAATAGTGCTGATTGTCGAAGGCATAAAACAGACATGGTTCCTGCCTTCGAGTGGCTTAAAATCTAGTAGAAAAGACAGCTAAGTTTGAAACAGATGCTAATGAAGCCAGGTTGTAAAGACTTTATCATAGAAAAGAATTTTGAGAGGGCATTTTGTTTGTTAGATCCTACTCTGTTCCAGGCACCACCCAAGGGACTCTATATATATCAATTCATTTAGCTTTCAAAACTAGTCTGTGAAATAGGTGTTTTAACCACTTCCATTTTATAAATAAGGAAGTTATTTATAACCCAGGCTCACCTGACTTCAGAACTCAAGGTTTTTATGCTTCTCTGTAGTACTTCTTTATTTTTAAAAGATAATTGTGGTGCCAGCATAAAAGAGGCAAGGAGACCAGGTGGATGGCCTGTACAATACTGTAGTCCACGTGCCAGAGTGTCTGCCTTTCACAGTTGTCCAATAGAACTAATCAAGTCCTACACACACAACCTCACCACTCCTCAGAAACAAAGATAGAGAAGCTTCCAGGAACTCTCGCTAACTAGCAGAAATAATCTTCTATTGCTTTATACAGAAAGTTGTGGTGTTTACATAATAACCGAGCTCTCTCTATTTATAAAGAGTAGCTTCACCTATCTCTAATCCCACACAGGGAGGCTGTTCTACTTCTGTGGCCTCCTTAAGTCTAGAGCTCTTAGAGACCTGAGTTCTCCCTCATCCTATGGTCTGTAGCACCAAAGAGAAGTACTGCTCTGTACCCCAATAACTAGGTTATGATCTATTCTCATGCTTTATTCCCATTAGCTCTTTCTCAGAATTTTTGCCTATTTCCAAGCTCTCTTGCCTTTTCTTTTAGTGACCACCTCGGTTAAGGACATGTATTACACCTGTCTTGGTTGTACCACCTCTGTCACCAAAACAACCCTCTTCCCTCTTTACCACTGTGCTAAAGCAATTTTTATCTTTCCTTGAACCTCCCATCTCAGTATCCTATTATGTATTTGTCTGAAACTGGGCTTAAGTTGCCCCATTGAACTTGAGATGTGGTTCTTAACCTTCCCCTGGAACTACTACTTCTGTACCTGTGTTTATTCCATACTAATGTTAGCTTTCTACACCCAGTTTCCTAGTATTCCACAAGGCCTTTCCTAATCTATTTCTAATAATCAATTCGATATCAGCAATGATACTGAGAAAAAGAGGACAGAGAATGAAGATATCTTAGAGGTTACATGGACTGGTCAGCATCCAGGTGTATAAGATGTGTGGGGAGTAAAGAAAAGGAAGAAGAGAAAGATGGGAGAAAACTGAATTCTAGAATATCTAGCTAGGATGGTATTGATGAATTTGATGATAATGTTGCCATTCACTGATGGAACATAAGAGCAGGAATAAATTTAGGAGGAAGATGAATTCAGTATAAGTTGGAGGTGCTTGTAGAACATTTAGGAAAAGATTTCTTATGGATAGTTGGATATATGGATCTGGAACTGAGGACAAAGGTCGGAATTTTGGAGTTATTAGCATAGAGATACTTGAAGTCATGTTTCTTTTCTCTGCTAAATCTTTAAACACTTAGGCCATCTTCCTTATTCCCTTTGCCAAACCCACTTCCTCACCAAAACAGACTTAAAAAGCAGAAATAAGATTTCTAAAACTGATAGCTGCCTGCTTTTAATCCCAAGAATGGATCCAGACATTGCTGTGCTCCTCACCTCCTTGAAACCCCTTTCCTTCCTCTTCTGTGGTTTTAACTTAGGAGGTAGAACATAGGTTTTGCCTTGTCCCCTTTGGTAGACTGTTTTTCTACATCTATCACTGCTCTATGCTCTGTGATTTGATTTGGTAACTCCATACCCTGAGATTCTCTGGTATAGCATCTTATCAGGGATTCAGTTGCTGCTTACCCATGAAGAGAGATTGGATACCTTGAGAAAAGTGAGGTAATTTGAGGAGTAGGGTCAGGAACCATGTTTTACTAATTTCTGAGTCTCTGTCACCTAGCATGGTACCTGGAAATTAATAAGGGTTTTTTGAATGAATACAGCCATGCATATACAGGTGATGAAAACAGGAGCTGTTGTAGGAATGAGCAAGGTAGAATGAGAAATGAGAAAAAGATAGCTAGCAATTATCAAAGTCAGTACCAAGTCATAACTGAGTGAACAATTGAGTTGTTTCAAGAAGTGAATAGTCAACAACGTTGAATATTGTAGAAGATACAGACCAAAATTAACAAACGTAGAAAGGCAATTTGGGGGAAATAGAAATTATCCAGAGAGAAGAAAACCTTGAGAAATTATTAATAACATTATATTAGATTAGAAGAAGATATTGCAACCATGAAATAAGAACTGGATGCTATAAAAACAAATTCACACAACAGGAAGAATTAATGAAAATTACAAATATAATGGCGAATTTTTTTAAAACTAAGTGATGGAAAATAAGGGTAAGGAAGGTTCCTGTAGAATAGAGCAAAAAGACAGATGAAAAACAGGAGAAAAAAACTTGTCAAAAATTAAGAGAACAAGTCCTAGGAATTCCAATGTTTGAATAATAGGGGTTCCAGAAATAGAAAACAGAGGTAAGGAATTCATCGATGAAATAATTGAAGAAAATTTTCTAGAACAAAAGCATGTGGTTCCCAATGTGAAAGGATTCCACTTAATGCTCAACAGTGGAAAAAGAAGAATCTTTTCAATAAATGGACCTGGATCAATTAGATACTCATGTAGGGAGGTGGAGAAAAGCAAAACTCCGTTCTATCTCATACCATACAGAAAAACATCAGTCATAGGTGGATCGCAGATATAAATGTGAAAAGTAAAACAATAAAGTATTTAGGAGATAATATGAGAAAATATCTGAATGTCCTTGAGGTAGGAAAAATTTTATTTTTTATTTTTTTTATTTTTTATTTTTTAAAGATTCTATTTATTTATTTGACAGAGAGAGACACAGCAAGAGAGGGAATACAAGCAAGGGGAGTGGGAGAGGGAGAAGCAGGCTCTCTGCTGAGCAGGGAGCCCGATGTGGGGCTCGATCCCAGGACCCCGGGATCATGACCCGAGCTGAAGGCAGACGCTTAACGACTGAGCCACCCAGGCGCCCCGGAAAAAATTTTCTTAAGTAAAAAAAAGATTTGAAAAAGGGACTACATTAACATTTTAAACTTCTTTTTATCAAAAGGCACCTAAGAGCCTAAAAAGGCAAGTAGTGGGAGAAGGTATTTACAGTATGTATAACTGACAAAGAGTTTATATCCTGATACAATAAAGAACCCCTACAAATAGTAAAATGGACAAGAGACATAGAAAGGCACTTGACAAAAAGGATATCCAAATGGTTAATAAATATATTAAAACGTACTTTAATTAGTAATCAGGGAAATGCAAATTAAAACCAGAATGAGATACCATTACATACCCACCAGAATGGCTTAATTTTTAAAACTATCAGTAGTAACAATTGGTGAGGATATTGAGCAACTAGAACTAATATATTGCACGTGGAAACTAATATAGTGCAGCTACAAATTGTGGCAGTCACTTTGAGAAACTGTTTAGCATCGTCTAACTAAAGTTGAGCATATGCATACCCTGTGATCCAGAAATTCTTCTAGATGTCTACTCAGTGGAAATGAGTAGAATAACTTGCAACAGCTTAAATAGAAAGAGTCCAAATGTCCATCAACAGTAGAGTGACTAAGTAAATCGATACATTCATATAATGGAAATACTATACATCAACAAAAATAAATTAAGTACTATTGCTAAACCCCAAAATATGGGTGAATCTTACAAACGTGATGTTAAGTGAATGAAGCCAGACACAAAAGAATAACTCTTGTATGATTCTACTTATGTTAAGTTCAAACATCCTAAGTCCCTGGTGTTAGAAGTTAGGATAGTGGTTAATCTGGGGGAAGAGGAAAGGAGATAGTGTTTGTGAAGGGGCTAATGGGATGCTGGTAGTATTCTATTTCTTGATTTTGGTGATAGTTACACTGTTATAAGTACTATGTGATAATTCATCAAGCTGTGTACCTAAGACTTGTGCACGCTTCATAATTTATATTTCTGTTTTAAAATATTAATTTTAAAAGCAGTGTGTATTTGTGCATATACATACATGTGTATACAAAGACTGGAAGGAAATATACCATGATGTTTACAATAGTAATCTATGGCTGGTAGCATTATAGGTGGATTTTATTTTCTTTATGCTTTAGTGTATTTTATATAATAAGCATGTATTGTTTTTATAATTTAAAGAAAAATGATTAACAATGAAAGAAAAACTGGTTCCCTAGACTTAATAGTTCCCTCAGGACAGGTCTCATTGTTACACCCTCAGTGCTAACTTGGAGCCTCAAACCACATGATGGTTTATTTCATAATTATTTATAAAAGACATCCTTTCTATTTTGGCTTCACTTGTTACCATTTCTTTTACAATCCTGTGGAAAATTTCACACTATGACATTAAAGTGCCATTTACATTGACTGGGTCCACTTTGCCATTACTGAGGGTAATTAGTTTCATACGCACCTCTCTTTAGGAAAATACTAACATGAACATACATAGAAACATTTTTATCTTTTTTTTTTAACCAAAGGATCTTTGCCTGGGAGTTAGTGAGGGGCAGCTGGAGAGGCTGGTTGTGAACTAAAGACCTAATTTATTTATTTATTTTTTTAATTTGACAGACCAAGAGAGAGCACAAGCAGGGGGAGTGGCAGGCAGAGGGAGAAGCAGGCTCCCGGCTGAGCAGGGAACCTGATGCGGGACGTGATCCCAGCTGAAGGCAGATGCTTAACTGACTGAGCCACCCAGGCACCCCCAGACCTAGTTTATCTAATTAAAATTATCTGTGTTCTTGTTCATTTATTCCTACATGCTCTACCCTCCTCTACTATCTGACCTTTAATCTTAACATTTCTTACAGATTAATCTTAAGTTTTCTCCTCTTCCTATTCTACATGATCTCTATAGGCAATCTCAGCTACATCCTTGACTTGAAACGTCATCTATGTACTATGACTCACAGATTACTTCTCCTCTATCCAACTGACTATTCGATATCAGAGACATCCCCAGATCAACATATCCAAATGTGAATTTACCTTCCTCCCCAAACTTGCTCAATAAATAGCACCACCATTTAGCCACTGGATCATGATAGAAATCTTACAGTCATCCCTAATACTTTTCACTTATAATCTGTACACATTAATTGCAAGATCTGTTAATTTTCCCTCCAAAGTATATTTCATCATTTTCTACTTCTCTCTAGTGATACTATAATCACCCTAAATCAACTACTATAATCTCCCACCTGAGGTCTAATTTATCTTTCCTTTTCCACTATTGCTCCCTTCTATTCCAGTCTTCATACAGCTATCCAGAGTAACTTTTCTGTAACTACAGATTCTGTCATGGATAAAGTCCAGATCTCATATGGCCTATAAAACCTTGTATCATCTGGCTTTTGCTTACATTTTCATGTGATTTTCCCTCTTGAAATACTCTTCTTACCCTCTCCCCCTTACTATGACCGTACTTAATTACCACCATAATTTGTGACTTTATGCTTCTGTGAGCAAAAAATATACACAGTATCTCTTCCACTCTTTGCTAGACTAACTCCTAATTCATTCCTTGGGTGTTCACTTAAATGCCACTTTCTCAGGGAAAACTTTGGCCTGTCTTTCTTCCCACACAAATATGTACATGTGTAATTATTCGTTTAACATCCCTTTCCTCAACTAATCTACCAGCTCCACAAGGATAAGAACTATATCTGCTTTGTTTACCACCATACATCCAGTATTTGGCACAGGTCCTGACACATAGTAGGCTCTCAATTAATATTGGTTGAGTAAATGAAAATATCTTAGAAAATCCTCCTGGGGGCCTCTTGCCAATTCATGCTCTCCCAGATGACTTTAATTCCTTCAGCAGTCATACCAACTCCTTATAGTAGTGTTACCTGGATGCCTCAAATAGTGACTCAGTCCCTTTTTTGCTGTAACCATCCATTTGGGCAGCCCTCTTTCTCTGGATTCATTGTAGATCAGCAAACATTTACATAGTTTACCTTCCTTTTTTCCTATCAAATAAACAAACCCTTCTGAAGTTGTAGTTGAAATTTTACTGTTAGTAACTCTCAAGGCTTTGCCTTATCCAAGCCCTTCCCAGCAGTTTTCTATGGTTTGTACACTGTGTATTTATAAACGTGCCTTATTTCTTCCAGAGCTGTTGCCACTACCACCGCCTGGGCCCAAAAGATTCTCCAGTTTTCTCCATACCCCTTTGAACTTTTATAGGGCAGTTATCACTCCACACTTCCAGCCAGTTAATTAAGGCCATCTCTCCTGGGAGATTGGGTCCTATTTCTGCTTTTTTGTGTCCTAATTGAACCACCCAAGAGTCAGAATTGGTATTCAAATCATCTCTGCTTGTTTTTGGAGCACGATTTCTGTTCTTCCCTCATCCCCATCCTTGGCAACAAGGTACTCAAAGGCCCAGTCCTTGGTTTATACCTAGTATACCTCATTTTATCCCTGTTCTGTCTTTATAGAGCTACTGAAAACTAGAATCATTAGAGGTGAGACTCTATAATCTGCATTTTTAACACAAACCCCAGATGATTATTCTCTATATTAACATTTGAGAATCACTGTACTGGTGAGAACTCTATCATCCTCACTAAGGAGAGAATGCCTTGTTCTAACTAATCCTATATTCTATATAGTGGAATAGGCCAAGAAAGGATTTGACTGTCTTCATACACACCATCCAACTTTATGTTCTGGGGCCTGAAACCAGCTTGTGGTTCTCCATGCTCAGGCCTATGAGGCTAGAGGCTGAAGTTTAGTGTTGTAGTGAAAAGCAGACTTTGAAGAGAGACCAGCATACAGAGACTGGCTCATATACTTTCCATCTGTTATATTACTTACCTGTATAAGCTTTAGTTTTTTCATTTTAAAATTAGAATAATACTACTACTTTATAGAGTTATAAGAGTTCATTGGAATTTGCTTACCAAATAATCATTGAGCACCTACTGTGTGCCAGGTATTGTTCTACATGTTGCAAATATACCAGCAAGTAAAACCAGTTATGCCCTCAAGGAGAGTATGTTCTAGTGAAGATATGTGTAATAAGTTCTTAGACTGGCATGTAGGAAGCACTAAAAATATAGCTTTTATTAAAAAATATTTAAGGATAAAGAATATATTTGTTCTGCTTTGGCACTTTAGGGATACAAAAGAAGTATACTATATATTATTTGCCCACCTGGAACTTAAATCTGGATGGTCAGTGAGACATTTATTTGTTTATTCTATAAATACTGACTCAGTGCTATAATGAGCCAGGCACTATGAGATACAAAACTGAACACTTATCCTTTAAAAACTTCAATTTTGCGGGGCGCCTGGGTGGCTCAGTGGGTTAAAGCCTCTGCCTTCGGCTCAGGTCATGATCTCAGGGTCCTGGGATTGAGACCCGCATCGGGCTCTCTGCTCAGCAGGGAGCCTGCTTCCCCCTCTCTCTCTGCCTGCCTCTCTGCCTACTTGTGATCTCTCTCTCTCTGTCAAATAAATAAATAAAATCTTTAAAATACATACATACATACATACATACATCAGTTTTGGGAATATATGAGAAATGCACAATTCTGATGTAGAAAAAAATGCAACAGGTCTTTAAGAAAAGTAATAATAAAGTGCTAAGAGTATTACTCCTTTTTTATGTATTTGAGCATAAAATGGACATACTTTTGACAGGTGGCAATGGGTTATATTGCTAATTTAGTGAGAGATAAAAAGAGCCTCTCCTGCCAAGTGAACTAAGCAGTGCATGAAGCATGCCAGTGTTGGCCTTTCTGTATACTTATTTTATGGTTTCCATTGCTCATTGCAGCCTTGACTCTAGAGCTGAGGCAATACTGACAATAAGAAGTATCATTTGTTTGGCCGAAGAACGGGTTGCAGGAGAGGGAGAGAAATAAAGGAAAAAGCAGAAGTGAAGTCATAAGGAAATGTGATTGATTTCTGAGAACACTAAGTTTCTAGCTGAAACATAGCGTAAATATAGGGTAGACAAGGCTAGAAATGAAAGATAAGGCCTGAGCATGGAGAGCCTTGAACACCAAGCTAAGGCATTTGGACTTAATTTAATAAAAATGGCGCATCACTGAAGACTTCTAATCAGAACTGTGTCTAGAACAATACGTTTGAAAAATAGTAGTATATGGCAGATAACCATAAACTGGACAGTCATATGTATTAATTAGTACTTGCAGAATAACTGAATGTGTGAACCCTCCTGATTTCTTGGAGAATAAGATACACTACAAAAGCTTAGCAAAAGAGCAGCTTTTCTGGGTAGACCTGGATTTCATTTAATCAGGACTTTGATACAGGAAGACAAGAGAAAAAGTAGACTGACTAATTAAACATGACATGAATTTCTTTTTTTTTTCCTCCTGACAAACATTATTTATTTTTTTTTATTTTATTAACATATAATGTATTATTTGCTTCAGGGGTACAGGTCTGTGAATCATCAGTCTTACACAATTGACAGCACTCACCATGGCACATACCCTCCCTAGTGTCCATAACCCAGCCACCCTATCTCCCCCCTCACCCCCCAGCAACCCTCAGTTTGTTTCCTGAGATTAAGAGTCTCTTATGGTTTCATGACATGAATTTCTAATCTATTGCATGACCACACCTGTAGAGCATTTGATTTATAGTCTTTTATCACTTGGAGGCAGGTTTCTAAAAACTTAACACAGGACTCTGGCTTTGAGAAAGTGAGAGAAGATTCAGTTTTCATTCCATAAATATTCCCTAGGTGCCTGTCCCATTACCAGCGCAATGCTGTGGGTGATTCAGCTGTGAGCAAGCAGCTAACAGGGCATGAGGGGAGAAGGGTGTGTAAATAACCAAAACTGTTTGAAGGTAGTGCGGTGAGTCCAGATATGAAAGATATTTTGAATATAAGTTTATATAATTTTTCACCTTGTGTGCAACTCTGCCTTTGCCTTAAGGGGCAAGTTTCTAGAGATTTAGAAGTGTTGACTCCACTGAGAAGCTACAATTGCATAATGAACTTTAAAAACAGAATTTTGTAACCTGTACTTTAAGGTTTATTTGAACGTCATAGGAAGGCAAAAAGAAGGGGAAAAAAATAAATGTCACCCTCCTAGGGAAAAAATACATCACTTTTTCATGTTTGTGCATTTTCTTCTGGGATTTTTTCCCCCTGGAATGGTATTTGTAGACCTTGGAAGGGGATAAGACTGAGACATAAGTGAGTATGAAACTAGCATTAGCTCTCTTACATTTATTTAGGACCATACAGACCATACAGAATAAGCCATCCATTTTTTAATATACTCACAAAGTACCCCTCCTGCCAAATGTGTAGTGTATGAATTCAGGGGACTCATTTCACCATTCCCATTCCTCGCAGGTGCCCCTGACCCCACAGCGGGGGCCAGCATTGATGATGAGAACTGTTGGCATTTGGATGAAGAACAGGTGAAAGAACAAGTGAAGCTCTTTCTCTCCCAGGGTGGTTACTATGGCTCTGGAAAGCAACTCAGTTCCATGTTTGCCAAGGTAAGATATGAAAGGTATTTTTTTTTTCTTTAAGTAACTGGGCTCACCACACTTCTGGCTTCATGCATTTTAGCTAGCTCACTTGACCTATCTGTACTGAATACTTGAAAACTAATGGGAGGGCTGATCAGAGCAGACCTGATCCAGAGCAGGTGGCATCCAGGGACTCTTACTACCTCACTCTGGTAGTCCTTTTCCTTCTCCTCCACTCTAAATAAATTAGCATTGCTGGGGGTTTTCGTCAGGAAGCCACCATCCCTCTCCTTTGAACCCAAGGCTGCCAGATGAGGCCTTGAAGAGATGTAGTGTTTTAGAACTCTGGGCTATCATGGGAGGTTTTCTTTTTTTTTTTCTTAACGCCTTTAGTGGCAGATGATTCACCCATTTGAAGTGTGCATTTCAGTGGTTTTTAATTTTTCACAGATATGTGTACCTGTCACCATAGTCAATTTTAGAACATTGTCATCACCCTAAAAAGAAACCCCATACCCTTCACCTGTCACTTCCCCTATTCCTCACTCCCCCTCCCCCAGCCCTAAGCAATCACTAATCTACTTTCTATCTCTATAGATTTCCATATTCTAGGCTTTCCTAGGAGTAGAATAACATAGTATATAATCTTTTCTGACTGGCTTCTTTCATTTAACGTAATATTTTCAAGGATCATCCATGTTGTGACATGTATCCATACTTAATTCCTTTTTATGGTTGACTAATATTCCGTTGTATGGATATACCGCTTTTGTTTATCTATTCTCTGTTAGTGGATATTTGGATTATTTCCACCTTTTGGTTATTATACATAATGCTTTTATAAACATTCTCACACAAGTTTCTGTGTGGACATGGGTCTTCATTTCTCTCTAGGATTGGAACTGATAGGTCATATAATTCTACATTTAATCATTTGAGGTACTATACTGATTGCTAAAGTGGCTCCATCATTTTACATTCCCACCAACAGTGTGTCAGGGGTCTGATTTCTCGATATCCTCACCAACACTTGTTATCTGACTTTTTGACTCTAGCCATCCTAGTGGATGGGAAGTGGTATCTCATTGTGTACAGCAGGCTTTCTTGATATATGCGGAGAACTTGCTTATAGAACAAGAAGCCTTCTTTTTGGCTCTTTGGGTGTGTTATGCTTAGATACTTCATCTTCTCCTCCCCTTCCTTCTCCTCCTGCCTTTTTATGATGTGCAGTCACCAACCCCTGGCCCCTCCTTATGTGTCAGGTTCGAGAGATGCTGCGGATGAGGGATTCCAATGGAGCCAGGATGCTGACGCTGATAACTGAGCAGTTTATGGCTGACCCACGACTCACACTCTGGAGGCAGCAAGGAACAAGCATGACAGATAAGTGCAGGCAACTCTGGGATGAGTTAGGTAAGTCTCCATATCTCAGAGAAGTGCTATGTCTGTCCTTCCAGTCTGCCTCCTGCTACAGTGTTAGTGAACGCTCACCATAGGTCATTATGTGGGTTTTGCTAAATGAACTTTAGCCTAGCTGTGAAAGATACAGGCTCTACACAGGCCACCCAGAGTATTCTGAGCTTATTTGTGTTGCTTCCACAGCATTGTGCTTTGGTATTGACATCAGTATTCTGTTCCAGATGTTACCACATAGAAGCCTTTGCTGAGGGAAAATGTCTTCCCTTGGCTTCTGTTGCGTGGCACTAACCTGGCTTTCCACATGCTTATCAGCCTTACTTTTCTTGCTTTCCCTGGTTTGCTCTTTTATATCAGTACTAGACACACCTCTTAGACATAGGGCAGTTTCCAAGACTTGGGCCTTGGACGACTTCTTCCTGTATACCCCCCTGAGAACTTTTTTTTTTTAATGTCATGGCTTCAGAGCTTACCTCTCTGTTGATCTCAGCCTCGTCTTCTTTACGCTTATCTGAGTTCCAATCCCGTATCAGCATTGCGCTATAACCATTTCCACTGAAAAATCCCCTGATCACCTCAAGCTTGAGAAATCCAAAAATGAATTCGGGCCTTCAAGCAAAAAAGGTTCCCCTAACTCTGGCAGTGGCACCACCATTCCTCACTCTACCAAACTGACTGTCAAGCACTCATTTTTCTTTCATTCCCAACATTCAGTCACCAACTTCATTTGACACCTTGACCTTCAAAATCCAATTCAGTGTCCATTCACACTTTTTAATTTCCTATCACCACTGTTCTAGTTGAGGGCATTGGGAACTTTTAGATTAAATTAGACCTGTTTCCTCCTGAATGGCCTCTCTGTTCTAGATTCTCCTCATCAAGGCCATCCTCTTTGGTCATCATTTCTCTGTGTCATTCCTCTGCTCCAAGGCCAGTTTTGCAGTGCTAATACTCAACTCCTCTCCCTGTTTTCAGAATCCCCCACACCCTGAATCCAATCATAGCCCCACTTTCAGTTATACTGGAAAAGTTCTGTGTAACATATTCTAAAAGTTCTAATATAGCTCCTCCATAGTCCCTCCATGCCAGAAAGCAATAACAAACTTCCCACTCGAGGCGCCTGGATGGCTCAGTAGGTTAAAGCCTCTGCCTTCGGCTCAGGTCATGATCTCAGGGTCCTGGGATCGAGCCCCACATCGGGCTCTCTGCTCAGTGGGGAGCCTGCTTCCCCCTCTCTCTCTGCCTGCCCCTCTGCCTACTTGTGATCTCTCTCTCTCTCTCTCTCTCTGTCAAATAAATAAATAAATGTTAACAAACAAACAAACAAACAAAAAACAAACTTCCCACTCATACAAAGTAGTACAAGAGAGAACTGCAGGTTAGGAGTTCCATGAGTTCTTCTGGACTGAAGCCCCAGGAGCATATATTTCATAGCCTCAGATCTAAAAGCCTTGCAGAGTGAGGCTTCTTGACTCTGCAACTATACTCATTTACTTTGGGGTTTTGTTTTGGGTGCTGAGGCTTTTTGATCTCACTTGTGGCACTAATGGCTTTGGAGCTCTCGTTACTATGAAGAGCTACATTTTTGAGTGTTATGTGCCAGACTCTGTGTTATAGATTATACTCACATTTTTTTCACTTAATTCTCATAACAGCCCTATAAGGTTAATTGTGTGTTTACTGGAAAGAAACAGAGACAGCTCTGGTTACTTCTGGATACAGAATAAAATTATAGAAAACTGTCTCTGCCATGACATAGTCCCACTTTCTGAAATATAGGAATGTCGCACTATTGGTCTAAAGCTACCAGGGTCACATGATACAATACATGGCAACTTGGGGACTACTTCTAGACTCTTTACTCAGAAGGGATTGCAGTCATGGACTCCCTTCCAAGGTAAGATTTTGGCACCTTCATATTTTTAGATGAGAAAACTGAGCTCAGAAAAGTTAAGTATTTTATTCAAGATCACACATGGTTGTTCTACCCGTGGAACAGCAATATGTTTGACTCCAAATCTAGCATCCCTCTGTGACACCTCCCTCAATTCTATCTTGTTATGTACTTTTTTCCTCTAAAGCGCATGTTTTTAAGTTTAAAATCCGCCTTCTTCAGTGAGTCAGTTTCATCTGAGGCCTGAATCTCATGGAGTAATTTCTGTCATACCCATGGGATTATGCTGTGGACCTGGGCTTGGCCTTTGAGGCAAAGGTATGTGAGAAGAAGTTAACACAGCTGATTGCCAGTGCTTTTAAAGCATTTGTCATATACTTGGGTTCATTATGAAAAGCTCTTGCTTCTGACATTTTTGTATCTAAGAAATTGCTATTTCAGTCTTCCAGGAAACCCTCAGCATCCTGCAAAAACAGTGGTTCTCAAACTTCTCAAAATCGCCGAGAGTACTTATTTAAACAGGTTGCTGGGCTCTGTCCCCAGAGTTTCTAATTCAGTAGGTTGGAGTAGGGCCTGATAATTTGCATTTCTAACAAATGTCTAAAGAATGCTGTTACATCTGTTCCAGAGACCACAATTTGAGAACCACTATACTAAGAGAAGCCTTATTGGGTCAGACACTAGAATATGGTACATGCATGCTTCCCCTTACTACCCTGAGGGTTCCTTACTGTTCACAAGGCCTGCTCACTTGGGAGGGCCGAGGCAGGGTTTATAGGAATTTAGAGGAATGGACCCACTGCTTTCAGATCCTGAACCAGAGAAAATAGAAGCAGTCAGACATCTCCCCATCTCTGTACACATATGCTTTGCTTTATATTCTGTTAAAATCTATGAAGTATCTCTGTTCCTATAAAAGGGCAATTCTTTTTTTTTAAGATTTTTAAATTTATTTATTTGACAGAGAGAGAGAGATCACAAGTAGGCAGAGAGGAAGAGGGCGAAGTATGCTCCCTGCTGAGCAGAGAGCCTGATGCGGGGCCTGATCCCAGGACCCTGAGATCATGACCTGAGCTGAAGGCAGAGGCTTTAACCCACTGAGCCACCCAGGCGCCCCTAAAAGGGCAATTCTTAACATATTTGTTCTGGGTCCTATGTCATCTCCTTCTCTCAAGAATTCTGCTTCTGCAATTATCTCCTTTCTCTGGCATTATTAGTTTCTTCGTTTCTACTGGACCAATCCCATCAGCATACAAAAATGCTCGAATATCTTCAATCTCAAAAAAAGTACCTTTGATGTTCCCATTCCCCTCCAATTATTACCACATTTCTCTTCTTCCCTTCAAAGCAATATTTCTTTTTTTTAAGTTTTTTTCTTTTTTAAAATTTTATTTATTTATTTATTTGTCAGAGAGAGTACAAGCAGAGCGAGAGCAGCAGGCAAGGCAGGCAGAGGGAGAAGCAGGCTCCCCACTGACCAGGGAAACCTGTGCGGGACTCGATTGCAGGACCCTGGGATCATGACCCGAGCCGAAGGCAAACGCTTAACCTACTGAGCCACCCAGGTGTCCCTTTTTTAAGGTTTTTATTTAAATTCCAGTTGGTTAACATACAGTGTAATATTAGTTTCAGATGTACAATATAGTGATTCAGCAATTCCATACAGCTCCTGGCCCTCATCACAACAAGTGCACTCCTTAATCCCCATCACCTATTTAACCCCTCCCCCCACCCACTTCCATTCTGTTAACCATCAATTTGTTCTCTACAGTTATGAGTCTATTACTAGGTTTGCCTCTGTCTCTTTTTCTCCCCTTGCTTGTTTGTTTTGTTTCTTAAATTCCACATCTGAGTGAACTCATATGGTATTTGTCTTTCTTGACTTATTTCACTGTTATACTCTCTAGCTCCATCCATGTCATTGCAAATGGCAAGATTTCATTCTTTTTTGTGGCTGAGTGTAGTATTCTGTTGTGTATATATACCACATCTTCTTTATCCATTCATCAGTCAGTAGACATTTGGGCACTCTTCAGAGTTTGGCTATTGTTGATAATCCTGCTGTAAACATCGGGGTGCATGGTTCCCATTGAATTAGAATTCTTGTATTCTTTGGGTAAATACCTAGTAGTACAATTGCTGGATTGTAGGGTAGTTCTATTTTTAACTTTTTGAGGAACCTCCATACTGTTTTCCACAGTGGCTACACCAGTTTGCATTCCTACCAACAGTGTAAGAGTGTTCTCCTTTCTCTGCATTCTCACCAATGTCTCTTGTTTCTTGGGTTTTTTTTTTTTTTTTAAAGATTTTATTTACTTATTTGAGAGAGAGAGAGCAGGAGAGGGGAGAACTCAGAGGGAGAAGCAGACTCCCCGCTGAGCAGGGAGCCTGATGTGGGACTCGATCCCGGGACTCTGGGATCATGACCTGAGCTGAAGGCAGCCACTTAACCAACTGAGCCACCCAGGCGCCCCTCTTGGGTTTTTGATTTAAGACATTTTGACAGGTGTGAGATGATATCTCATTATAGTTTTGATTTGCATTTCCCTGATGATGAGCAATGTGGAACATCTTTTCATGTATCTTTTGGCCCTCTGTATGTCTGCTTTGGAAAATGTCTATTCATGTCTTCTGCTCATTTTTTAACTGGATTATTCAGTTTTGGGGCGTTGAGTTTATAAATTCTTTATGTATTTTGAATACTAATACCTTATCAGATATGTCGTTTGCAAATATCTTCTCCCATTCTGTAGGTTGCCTTTTAATTTTGTTGATTGTTTCCTTCGCTGTGCAGAAGTCAGAACAATATTTCTTTGAAAAATTTGTCTGTGGGGCACCTGGGTGGCTCAGTGGGTTAAAGCCTCTGCCTTCAGCTCAGGTCATGATCTCAGGGTCCTGGAATCGAGCCCTGCATCAGGCTCTCCACTCAGCGGGGAGCCTGCTTCCCCTTCTCTCTCTGCCTGCCTTTCTGCCTACTAGTGATCTCTCTCTCTGTCAAATGACTAAAATCTTAAAAAAAAAAAAAAAGAAAAAAATTTGTAGTCACCCTTTCCCCTTTGTTTACCTCCATTATATCTTGAGCGCACTATAAGTGAGCTTCCATTGCTCATCTCTACCTCTTTATTGAAGTTGCTCTTGTCAAAATCACCAGTGACTTCAGTATTGTTAAATACAATGGTTACTTCTCTGTTGTTATCTTATTTGACCTCTTAGCAATTTTCAATAAAATTGACTATGCCCTTCTTGACACTTATTCTCTTGGCTCCTATAATCCCATCTTCCTGTTTTTCCTCCTGTATTCCTGGCTGCTCTCAGTCTGTTTTGCAGGGTGTTCTGCCTTTCTTTGACCCTTTTGAATACTGAGTACTCCATAGCACCCACTGCCCTGTCTACATTCTCTATCTAAGTGATCATATTCAGTCCCATGGCTTTGTTTTGTTTTGTTGTTAAGACTTATTTATTTATTTGGGGGGGAGAAAGAGAGAGGGAGTGGGGGAGGGGCAGAGGGAATCTTCAAGCAGACTCCCCATTGTGCACAGAGTCCAATGAGAGTGGCTCGATCTCACAACCCATGAGATCATGACCTGAGCCAAAACCAAGAGTCAGACACCCAGCTGACTGAGCCATCCAGGTACCCCTAAATGCCATGATTTTAAATACCATCTAGAAACAGATAAGTCACAAATTTATATCTCTAGCTCTGACCTTTCTCCTGAGCTCTAGGCTCAGTGTCCACCTACCCACCACTTCTAAGAAACGTCTCAAAAAAAAATTTCTTTTAAAGATTTTATTTATTTATTTGACAGAGAGAGAGACAGTGAAAGAGGGAACACAAGCAGGGGGAGTGGGAGAGTGAGAAGCAGGCTTCCCGCTGAGCAGGGAGCCTGATGTGGGGCCCGATCCCAGGACCCTGGGATCATGACCTGAGCCAAAGGCAGACACTTAATGACTGAGCCACCCAGGTGCCCTGAAACATCTCAAATTTAATAAGACCATCATTGAACTCTTAATTTTCCTGCCAGAGTCTGATTTTCCCCTTGTTGTTCCCATCTCAGTATCAACACCAAGATGTATATAATGTATCTAATGGCTCAAGAAGAAAATCTAAGAGTCATACTTGGTTCCCTGTTTTCTATCTTCTATAGCCAACCCAAGATCAGTTGATGCTCAAAGTTGGAAGACTAAATCAGATAATGTATATAAAATGTTGAACTTAATGCCTGGCCCATAAGAAAAAGTAAATTGTAGCCATTATTTTACTGTTGTATTTACCATATAATAATTATGTGATTTTTTAATTTCCATACTAGCTAACCTTTGGTTAGAGTTTTTGGCACTTTTTTTAAGTTGCTGGAAAATATGCTTTTGGATACTGGTAACACAGTCCCATGAATGCTATTATATGCAAGCAGCTGCAGAATTTTTTGCTTTGGCTCTTTCTTAGAGATGTGATAGTCTCTGAATGTTTTTGAAACAAATTCATAAGGACTTAACTAGAGAGAAAATTTATTTTTGACTTTCCAGTGAAGGTACATATACTCACTTTCTAGAGATCCCCTTTTTAATATCTAAATGCCTAGGAAGTAGGAACTCTTTGATGACTTGAGTTAGCACCCTGTTTCTTTACCTCTTGAGCCTCTCTCAACTTACCTGATCTATTTTCCATTCCTCTCATCATATTGATCTTTGCCATTCATAATGTCATTAGAGTCCCTGTAGTTGCTAAGTTTAATGGCTTTTTTGGGGATTCTTACTCTACTTGTGAAGGTTAAATGTGAAAAATCTTTGAATTCACTATAAATGAAAAACACTTTGTAAACTGTAAAGTAAATGTGTGTTACTAATATTGACATTCTGCTACATTAGACATTGCTAATTGGCTTATGTGTCTCTGATTTCTCCTGGTTATTCCTCTCTTCTCTTTCTTTCTTTTTCACTTATTCCTCCTTCTCCTCTGCTCATGACTTAAATGTTTCCTCAAAGGTCTGTTTTGAGCACTCCTCTCATCCTAAATGATCACATCTTCATCATTTTTATTCCTTGGTAGGTGGGGCCATATCCCTCCCTACATCAATTTTAGAAGAACCAGCAAACAGTGTAACACAGATACCATTGGGGAGCTATGGTGTGAAGAAAAAGTTCTTTGTCATTATATATATACAGGCCTTTAGGATTCTTAAATCCTAAGTAGAGAGGGGCACATGGGTGGCTCAATTGGTTAAGCATCTGCCTTCAGCTCGGGTCATGATCCTGGGGTCCTGGGATTGAGCCCCACATCTGGCTCCCTGCTCAGGAGGGAGCCTACTTCTCCCTCTACTGCTCCCCCTGCTTGTGCTCTCTCCCTTTCAAATAAATAAAATCTTTGAAAAAAATTAAGCAGAGAAAGTAACTCTTTTGTGACTTGAATATTTGTGTATCTTTCTTAATGCACACTGTTCCAAAATTTTTACCTCCTGCACTTACATATGAAGGATTTCCTGCCGTCTGGTGTTGATAAAGGACTCTGTAATTGGTAGGAGCTCACAGTCCCTGTGGAAGGAGAAAACATCCAATAGACTAAATATCCAAAGGGACTAAAATGACTCCAGAGAGCATCTTTACCTAAGCTTATATCCTTCCCCTTGTTTGGGATACACCGTTCCTCCATTTCTCTGCCCAAAGAACTCCTATTTATCACTTATTCATCTTTTAAAATTAAGTAATACATGTATACAGATTAAAATGTCATATACTGCTACAAACTTTAAAATAAAAAACAGTATTCCCTTGCCCCATTCCTTCACATTGCCAAGTTCCACTTCATAGAAAGAGCAATTTTAAATCCTTTAGCTGCCCTTTCTTAGATGCCCTCATATTTCAGAATGACTGTTCTTTCTTGATTTTTACATTCTAGATATTATCTTTTATCTTCCTACAATGAAAGAGGAGGATTTACCTCTCTAAGGATCAAACCCTTAGTATTCTTTCCCAGATAGGGCTTCTTATTCTTTTCAATATGGATAGGCTGAGAATGTTGCAAATATTTAAGTTCTGCTTCATTTTTAGCAATCCCATCTTTAAGTTATTTCTCTCTTCTCACATTTTACTGTAAGTAGTCAAGAAGAACCAGGCTATTCTTTCAATACTTCTCTTAGATATTTCCTCAGCTAATTTCATCACTCAAAAGTTCTACCTTCCACAAAACGCTAGGACATGAACACAATTTAGCCAAGTGCTTTGCCCCTATATAACAAAGATCACCTTTCCTACAGTTTCCACTAACATGTTCCGCATTTCCATCTGAGACCTCTTCAGAATGGCCTTTACCTTCCATATTTCTACCAACATTCTGTTTAGGATTACTAAGGAGATTAAGACTTTACAAGTTTCCTCTTTTCTTTCTGAGACCTCACCAAAATCATCTTTAAAGGTCTGTTCACAGCAGCATAGGCTCTTTTAGCATGCAACTCAAAATTTTTCCAGCCTCTACCCTTCAGCCGGTTCCAAAACTGCTTTCACACTTTCAGGTATTTGTTATAGTAGCACCCTACTTCTTGTACTAGTTTCTGTCTTAGTCCGTTTGGAGTGCTACAACAGAATACCCACCAGGTGACTTACAAGGAAAAGAAATTTATTTCTCACCGTTCAAGAGGCCGGGAAGTCCCAAGATCAAGTGACTGGTAGATTTGGTGTCAAGCGAGGGCACACTTCCAGGCTTGTAGGTAGCCATCTTTTCAGTGTCATCCCACAGCAGAAAGAACAAGGGTTCTCATGAGAGATCTCATTCTCATTGAGTCTATAGCTCCCAATATCTACACACATACATACATGTATACATACCATGAACTTTTCCCTCTTTCTCTCAAATAATGATATGATTTGAGGTTAGATCAAAATTAAATGTTTACATTATTATGACTAAATAAATATTTGTATCACAGTCATATAGTATATTAATACTACATTTGCTTTCTTTTACAACTTTTTTCCCCTTCAGGAATTAATACTTTTGTCTGTCTGTTGTTTGATTTTTAGGAAGGTTGCAGATTTTTCTATTGTTATCATTAATTTACCCCCAAATTGTCTACCAGTAATTTAAAATCTTCATATAATATATTTGGTCACAACAAATAATCTATCAATTTTATTATCTTGTTAGAGACATTTCTTCTGGAATCATCTATTTTCCTATCCCTGGTTTAGATTGTTTCCTTCCTAAACCTGCTGCAGAGTAGTCATGTACATACTGCCCTTCACTATCATTCTAGGACTTCTCTTTTTTTTCTCCTGTGTGGATCCCCTGTTTTCTGAATGCAACATCTTCCTCTCTGTGGATTTACTTTCTTGCTTTGGTGCAGTACATTTTCCAGTAGCTTCCTCAGATAGGAATTTTCCATAGTCGATAAATTTTGCATTGCTGAATGTCTGGATTTTACCCTCACTTTTTTTTTTTTTTTTTTTTACTCTCACTTTTGATTGATACTTTGATAGGTGTATAATTCTAGGTTGGAAATCATGTCCTTTTCCTTTAGAACTTTGAAGACATTTCTCCATTGTCCTCCAGCTTCCACTTGCCATTGTGAAGTACCAGGCCATTCTGGTTCAGGAGAATGTCATATCTTTTCTCTGTGGAACCATATGTTTTCTCTTTGTCATCATTAATCTGAAATTTCACACTGATATCACTTACTGTTGGTCTTCTAAATTTTTTTAAAATCTAATCTGCTTGGAGGAGGAGTTAAGATGGAAGAGTGGTGGGGGGACCTTGGGCTTGCCTTGTCCCTGGAACATAGCTAGATCAACATCAAATCATTTTGAACAATTAGGAAATTGATCTGAGGATTAAGAAGACAGTCTGCACAATTGGGGGGAGAGAAGATGGCGGATGCAAGGTTTGGAGACGTGAATTGAGGGAGAGAAAAGCCACAATGCTGTGGTGGGGAGGGAGCCTTTTCAGGGAGAGAGGCCGTGAGCGGGAGAGAGACCAGTGAGTTGGGTTACTGCAAGATAGCAAGATGCCGTGGTGTGGGGATCCCCTGGGTTTCACTGGGAGAGAATGTTCCCCTTCCTGAAGTACATTTGGAAGAGGGTATATGCCTCTCCAAGGACAAAAGACCCCCCGGGCACAATGGAGCAGCCATTCAACAGCAGGGGACAGAGGTGGGCGCAGAGGGCAGATAACCTGGTGGCAGCTTTTGGCGGTGCTTCACCATAGACTCCAAGCACCTGCACAGCCGTGGGACTGCTTTTCTGGGAGAGAACAGTGCTGGCCACAGCGCTGTGAGGCTCTCCTCCAAGAGAGGGGAGTGTTCGCACTTTGCTGAGTCCTTTAAGATCTGGAGTTTTGAATCCCAGCCTCCAGCCAGAGATAAAACACAAGAGAACTGTAGTGCTGGGAGTTCCAACGGCCCCAGGCACAGACAGGTTGAGGACAAGGATCTGACAAAAGCCTGGGACACGGGAGGGGAGATTGTTAGCTTTTCTTTGAGGGCCTCCTCAACTGTTGTGGCCTCAAGTTCTGCTCCCTGGGGGACAAGTGGGTGGGGGGGTGACACCATCTTCCATCCTCACTTCCAGCCCTCTCTCACTAGCTCCATCAGACTTCAGAGAGAAACACAGGGCCCCCAGGGGAAGCTGGAGTTGCTTACACCAAACCCCTCCACCCTGTGCCTGGCAGGGGCATCTTTACTAGGGCAGGTCTGACTGTGAGCCAACACAGTGGGCCTCTCCCCCAGGGGACCAACACTGGCCCCCTGCATGTACCAAGTCTATTGATCATAGAGTGCTCCAAAGCGTCAGCTTCAGTTCTGGTAGATATAGGACAAAGCTATTTATCTACTTATTTATTTATCCTTTTGGAATCAGGTTTATGGTTTTTTGTTCATTTGTTGGTTGGTTGGTTTTTTCTCATTTTTTGGATCAGGCTTCTTTTTCTTTTTTCTTTCTTTCTCCTTTTTTTTTTTTTTTTTCCTTTTCATTTCTTTTTCTTTTTCTTTTTTTTTTAGAGAGTGGGAGGGAGGAAGGATACAGGGGGAGGGAGAGAGAGAATCCTAAGCAGGCCCCATGCACAGCACAGAGCCCAACACTGGGCTTGATCTCATGACCCTGAGATCATGACTTGAGCTGAAATCAAGAACCCAATACTTAACCAATTGAGCCACCCAGGTGCCCCTCCTTCTTTCTTTCTTTTTCTTTGGAATCATGCTTACAGTTTTTTGTTTGTCTCTTTGCTTTTTGGTTCCTTTTCCTTTTCTCTTTTCTTGGATCAGGCTTTTTTTTCCCCCAGGCTTTTCTTAAGAAGCAAATCAAAGCATACCTAATTAAAGGTCCAGACACTCCCCACTGCAAGCAAGGAGGAACTCTGCAGAGGACTGACCTATTCGAAAGAGCAACAAAACACAATGGCAGAGTGTACACAGCATACACCAGAAACACTTCCTGAAGTGTCAGGCCCCGGACAGTGTATGATCCCTTAATACTCTTAATATAGTATTACTCTCAGGAGCAAGAAATATAACATACTTTCATAACACACAAAAGACAGACACCTAGACATAATGACAAGAAGGAGGAATTCTCCCCAAGAGAAAGTTCAAGAAGAAATCACAGCCAGGGGTTTGCTCAAAACAGATATAAGCAATGTATCTGAACAAGAATTTAGAACAACAGTCATGAGAATACTAGCTGGGCTTGAAAGAACCATAGAAAACACCAGAGAAACCCTTGCTTCAGAGACAAAAGACTTAAAAACTAGTCAGGCCAAATAAAAAATACTATAACTGAGATGCAAAATCAACTAGATATAAAAGACAAAATTATAGAAAATAATGAAGCTGAAAAGAGGAGGGGGAGAAAACTATTAGAGCACAAATATAAACATAGGGAATTCAGTGATTCCACACAGCACAATAATATCCGTATCATAGAAGTCTCAGAAGACAAAGAGCAGGAAAAGGGAGCAGAAAGTTTATTTGAACAAGTTATAGCTGAGAACTTTCCTAATCTGGAAAGGAAACAGGCATTCAAGGCCAAGAGGCACAGAGAACTCCCCTCAAGATCAACAAAAATAGGTCAACACCAAGACATATCACAGTGAAACTTGCAAAATACAAAGATAAAGAGAGAATTCTGAAAGCAGCTAGGGACAAAAGGCCCTTAACTTACAGGGGTAAGTGCATAAGGCTGGCAGCAGACCTGCCCGCATAAACTTGGCAGGCCAGAAGAGAGTGAGTAGCATGATATATTCAACATGCTAAGTGGGAAAAATATGCAGCCAAGAATACTTTATCCAGCAAGGCTGTCATTCAGATTAGGAGAGAGAAAGAGTTTCCAAGTCAAGGAAAAACTAAAGGAGTTCATGAACACTAACAACTCTGCAAGAAATGTTAAAGGGGGTCCCCTTTGAGCAGGAAAGAGAGACCAAAAGCAAAAAAAGACTATAAAGGACCAATCTATAGGAACAGTGCCTTTACAGGAAATACAGTGGCACCAAATTCATAATTTGGTGAATAATTACTATAATAATTATTGCCAATGTAAATGGACTAAATGCTTCAATCAAAACACATACGGTATCAGAATGGATTAAAAAAAAAAAAGACCCATCAATATGCTGCTTACAAGAGACTCATTTTATTTTATTTTTATTTTTTTATTATGTTCAGTTAGCAAGAGACTCATTTTAGACCCAAAGACCTCTCTAAGTTGAAAGTGAATTGGTAGAGAACAATCTATCATGCTAATGGATGTGAAAAGGAATCTGGAGTAGCCATCCTAATATCAGACAAATAAGATTTTATAACTAAGAGATGGAGAGGGGCACTATATTATACCAAAGGGTCTATCCAACAAGAAGATATAACAATTTTAAATATGCCCTCAACTTGGGAGCATATGTATAAATCAATTAATAACAAACTTAAACTCATTGATAATAATACAATAATTGGGACTCCTGGGTGGTGCAGTCAGTTAAGTATCTGCCTTCAGCTCAGGTCATGATCCCAGGGTCCTAGGATCAAGTCCTGCGTCAGGCTCCTTGCTCGGCAGGGAGCCTACTTCTCCCTCTGCCTGCTGCTGCCCCTGCTTGTGCTCTCTCTCTCTCTCTTTCAGACAAATAAATAAAATCTCTAAAAAAAAGAGAGAAAAAAAGAAATTTTTAAAAAAGATAATAATACAATAATAGTAGGAACTTTAATACCCCACTTACAGCAGGATGCACATTCTTTTCAAGTGCACATGGAACATTCTCCAGAATAGATCACATACTGGGTCACAAATCAGGCCTCAACTGGTACAAAAAGATTGAGATCACACCATGCGTGTTTTCAGACCACAACACCGTGAAACTTGAAGTCAATCACAAGAAAAAATTTGGAAGGACCACAAAATACATGGAGGTTAAAGAATATCCTACTAAAGAATGAATGGATTAACCAGGAAATTAAAGAAATTTAAAAATACATGGAAACAAATGAAAATGAAAATATGACAGTCCAAAACCTTTGGGATGCAGCAAAGGCTGTCCTAAGAGGGAAGTATATAGCATACAGGCCTTCCTCAAAAAGCAAGAAAAGTCTCAAATACACAATTTACCCTTACACCTACAGGAGCTGGAAAAAGAACAGCAAATAAAGCCTAAAACCAGGAGAAGAAGAGAAATAATTAGGAGAGAAGAATTAAACAATATAGAAAAAAAAATTTTTTTGTTTTTTTGTTTTTGTTTTTGTTTTGTTTTTTTTATCCCCAAATACTTTTATTTTATTTTTTCAGTGTTACAAGATTCATTGTTTATGTACCACACCCAGTGCTCCATGCAATACGTGCCCTCCTCAATACCCACCACCAGGCTCGCCCATCCCCCCACCCCCTCCCCTCCAAAACTCTCAGTCCCTTGTTCTGAGTTCACAGTCTCTCATGGTT
>CM052900.1:135149336-135199094 GCA_028534135.1 Potos flavus
GTGAGACCATATGATAATTGACTTTCTCCGCTTGACTTATTTCACTCAACATAATCTCTTCCAGTCCAGTCCATGTTAAAATAAAAGTTGGGTATTCGTCCTTTCTGATGGAGGCATAATATTCGAAAATGAACTTTTGGGACTTCATCAAGATAAAAAGCTTCTGCACAGCAAAGGAAACAGTCAACAAAACAAACAGGCAACCCACGGAATGGGAAAAGAAAAAATTTTTTTAAAAACAGACCAGATCAACAAGAGCTGGTTCTTTGAATTAACAAGACTGATAAACCCTTAGCCAGACTTATCAAAAAGAAAAGAAAAAGGACCCACATAACATCATGAATCAAAGAGTTCATAACCAACACTGCAGAAATACAAACACTATAAGAGAATATTATGAACAATTATATGCCAACAAATTAGGCAATCTGGAAGAAATGGATAAATTCCTAAAAACATATAAACTACTAAAACTGAAACAGGAAGAAAGAGAAAATATGAACAGACCCATAACCAGCAAAGAAATTGAATCGGTAATCAAAAACTTCCCAACAAACAAAAGTCCAGGACTGGATGGCTTCCCAGGGGAATTCTACCAAACATTTAAAGAAGTCATACCTATTCTGAAACTGTTCCCAAAAATAGAAATGGAAGGAAAACTTCCAAATGCATTCTATGAGGCCAGCATTGCCTTGATTCCAAAACCAGACAAAGACCCCAGTAAAAGGGAGAATTACCAACCAATATCCTTGATGAACATGGATGCAAAAATTCTCGACAAGATACTAGCTAGTTGAATCCAAAAGTATGTTAAAAGGATTATTCACCACAATCAAGTGGGATTTATTCCCGGGGCTGTGGGTTGGTTCAACACCTGCAAATCAATCAATGTGATATACCACATTAATCGAAGAAAGGATAAGAACCATGTGGTCCTCTTAAGAGATGCAGAAAAAGCATCTGACAAAATATAGCATCCTTTCTTGATAAAAGACCCTCAAGAAAGTAGGGATAGAGGAAACGTACCTCAACATCATAAAGGCCATATACGAAGAGCCACAGCTAATACCATCCTCAATGGGGAAAAACCGAGAGCTTTTGGATGTCCACTCTCACCACTGTTGTTCAACATAGTACTGGAAGTCCTAGCCTCAGCAATCAGACAACAAAAAGCAATAAAAGGTATCCACATCAGCAAGGAAGAAGTCAAACTTTGACTATTTGCAGACAACATGATACTCTATGTAGAAAACCCAAAAGACTCCACCAAAAAACTGCTAGAACTGATAGCAGTTTTTAGTGCTAATAGGAATTCAGCAAAGTTTCAGGATATAAAATCAATGTACAGAAATCTGTTGCATTTCTGTACATGAATAACAAAGCAGCAGAAGGAGAAATCAGGGAACCGATCCCATTATAGTTGCACCAAAACCCACAAGATACCTAGGAATAAACCTTACCAAAGAGGCAAAAGATCTGTACTCTGAAAACTATAGAACACTTATGAAAGCAGTTCAAGAAGACACAAAGAAATGGAAAAACAAGGATGCCTGGGTGGCTCCATCAGTTAAGAGTCTGCCTTCAGCTCAGGTCATGATTCCAGGGTCCTGGGATTGAGTCCCGCATTGGGCTCCTTGCTCAGTGGGGAGCCTACTTCTCCCTCTTTGCCTGCCAGTCCCCCTCCTTGTGCTCTCTCTCTCTCTGACAAATAAATAAATAAAATCTTAAAAAAGAAAAAAAGAAGAAATGGGAAAACATTCCATGCTCATGGATTGGAAGAACAAACATTGTTAAAATGTCTATACTACCCAAAGCAATCTAGACATTCGGTTCAGTCCCTACGAAAATACCACCCGCATTTTTCACAGAGCTGATACAAACAATTCTAAAATTTGTATGGAACCAGAAAAGACCCCAAATAGCCAAAGTAGTGTTGAAAAAGAAACCAAAGCTGGAGGTATCACAATTCCGGACTTCAAGCTGTATTACAAAGCTGTAATCATCAAGACAGTATAGCAATGGCACAAAAACAGAAACATAAATTAGTGGAACAGAATAGAGAACCCAGAAATGGATCCTCAACCCTGTGGTCAACTTATCTTTGACAAAGCAAGAAAGAATATCCAATGGAAAAAAAGTCTCTTCAACAAACTGTGTCGAGAAAACTGGACAGCAACATGCAGAAGAATGAAACTGGACCACTTTCTTACTCCATACGCAAAAGTAAGTTCAAAATGGATGAAAGACCTAAATGTGAGACAGGAAACCATCAAAATCCTAGAGAAGAACATAGGCAGCAGCCTCTTTGACCTCGGCCACAGCAACTTCTTACTAGGCACGTCTCCAGAGGCAAGGGAAACAAAAGCAAATATGAACTATTGGGACTTCATCAAGATAAACAGCTTCTGGGGCTCCTGAGTGGCTCAGTCGTTAAGCGTCTGCCTTCGGCTCAGGTCATGATCCCAGGGTCCTGGGATCAAGCCCCGCATCGGGCTCCCTGCTCCTCAGGAAGCCTGCTTCTCCCTCTCCCGCTCCCCCTGCTTGTGTTCCCTCTCTCACTGTCTCTCTCTGTCAAATAAATAAATAAAATCTTTAAAAAAAAAAAAAAAGATAAACAGCTTCTGCACAGCGAAGCAAGCAATCAACAAAACTAAAAGGCAACTGACGGAATGGGAGAAGATATTTGCAAATGACATTATCAGATAAAGGGCTAGTATCCAAAATCCATAGGGAACTTATCAAACTCAAGACCCAAAAAATAAATAACCCAGTTAAGAAATGGGCAGAAGACATGAGCAGACATTTCTTCTCCAAAGAAGACATACAAATGGCTAAGAGACACATGAAAAAATGCTCAACATCACTCATCATCAGGGAGATACAAAGCAAAACAATGAGATACCACTTCACACCTGTCAGAATGGCTAAAATTAACAATACAGGAAACAACAGATGTTGGTGAGGATGCAGAGAAAGAGGGCTGTTGGTGGGAATGCAAGCTGGTGTAGCCACTCTGGAAAACAGTATGGAGGTTCCTCAGAAAGTTAAAAATAGAACTATGCTACGATCCAGCAATTGGCACTACTAGGTATTTATCCAAAGGATACAAAAATACTGATTCGAAGGGGCACATGCACCTCAAAGTTTATAGCAGCATTATCTGGAAGGAACCCAAATGTCCATTGGCTGAAAATGGATAAAGAAGATGTGGTACACACACACACACACACACACACACACACACACGTACACACGTGCGCGCGCAGGACTATTACTCAGCCATCAAAAAGAAGGAAATCTTGCCATTGGCATTGATGTGAATGGAGCTAGAGTGTGTTATGCTAAGCGAAATAAGTCAGTCAGGGGGTGCCTGGGTGGCTCATTTGGTTAAGCGTCTGCCCTCGGCTCAGAGTCCTTAGCAGTCCTTAGCAGGGAGCCTGCTTCTCCCTCTCTCTCTCCTCCTGTTTGTGCTCCCTCTCTCTCTCTGTCAAATAAATGAATAAAAGTCTTAAAAAAAATTTTAAAAATAAGTCAGAGAAAGACAAATACCATATGATTTTACTCATATGTGGAATTTAAGAAACAAAACAGATGAACATAAGGGAGGGGGAAAAATAAAATAAGATAAAAACAGAGAGGGGGGTAATCCATAAGAGATTCTTAACTATAGAAAACAAACTGAGGGTTGCTGGAGGGGGGATGGATGCGGGATGGGCTAAATGGGTGATGGGCATCAAGGAGGGCATGTTTGGTGATGAGCACTGGGTGTTATATGTAAGTGATGAGTATATAAATTTCCACTCCTGAAACCAAAAAGTAATAATAATCTGCTTGGGCACCTGGCTGGGTTAGTCAGTAGAGCATTTGACTCTTGGTCTCAGGGTTTTGTGTTTGAACCTCATATTGGGTGTATAGATTACTTAAAGTAAATAAATAGATAAACTTTTAAAAAATCTAATTTGCTTAGTACTCAGTAGGCCTCAAATGGGAAACTTAATATCTTTTAATTTGAGACGTTTTCTTGAACTTTTTTTTTTTCATTTCCTTACCTTTATTTTCTCTTTTTGTCTGGAACTAATTCTGTTATTTGGATATTAGTTTCTAGGTTACTATGCTACAGGCTTAGAGGACAGTGTAGATCAGGAATAAGAAAATAGAGGGTTCCAGAGGGATGTCTCTAAGAATTTCATGTGACTGAACATACTAAATGGAGACTGAGTCTCTAATTTTATTATTTTTTTCTTTCATTGTTTTGTTGTGTTTTTGTTTTTTGTCTTTTATCTTCCAGGTTTCTTCAGTTTTATCTTTTAACCATCTTATTGATTTTTTAATAAAGATTTTATTTAATTAAGAGAGAATGAGATGGATAGAGAGGCATGAATTGGGGGGGGTAGGGACAGAGGGAGAGGGAGAAGCAGACTCCCCACTGAGCAGGGAGCCTGACGTGGGGCTAAATCCCAGAACCCTGGGATCACAACCTGAGCCAAAGCAGACACTTAACCAACTGAGCCACCCAGGGCCCCATCAACCATCTTGTTAATTTTCAATCAATTTTTTGTCATCATATTTTTAATTTCCAAGAGCCCATTTTTAGTATTGTTGCATCCTGCTCTTTCTTCATAGATGCAGTATCTTCTCAGTTTGAGGATACCAATTGCAAAGGTTTTTCTCTTTAAGTTTTCTGTCACCTCTGCCTTTTTTGTATTCCCTTCAGGTTTTTCTTCTTCTGTTTGCTTTGTTCTCTGTCCTTTATGTAGGATGCTTTCTTCGTATATCTAATGTTTCTTAGCTATCCATTCCTATTTAAGAGAAACACTTAAGAGCTAAAAGGAAGCTGTGTGTGTGTGTGTGTGTGTGTGTGTGTGTGTGTGTGTGTGTGTGTGTGTGTGTGTTTGAGAGAGGGAGAGAGAGAGCAAGACCTTATTAGTCAATTTAACTGAGGATGATCTGGCTGGACTTTTTTTCAGTAGAGAGCCCGAACTACAGTATCTGCTATGTTTTTCCCCCTTGGGCTGATTTCCAGGAATGAATCCTCCAGTCTCTTGTCTCTGAGTTATAAACCTGTCACAATCTTCTTAGAACCAAGTGGGGAAAGAGGGTTGGGTTGGGAGGTATCCATTTGTTCAGTATATATATCTTCCCTAATCCCTCAGTTTTTAGGATGGACATCCCACTCTTGGCTGTGCATAGTATTTCCAATCCAGAGGCTGTCTGAATCAACCTTCCCAGTGAGTAAAACTCTGGTCTTCCAGGAGAGGGAAGGAGCAGGCACTCTGATACCCTGAACAGAGGAGGAACTCTGCAAGCCTGAGAACTTTGACAAACTTCTAAACAATTTTACTAATTTCAGCCCCACTTTCAACAGGGTTCTGCAGCCTGAATCATTTCTGCTTCTGGGCTTTCCTAACTGCTGGAGGAGGTTTCAATTTTGTCTGTTTTTCTAAGTCAGCTATCACTCATCCACATGCTTTCCAGATTCTAAATTTCCGTGGGTGTTCTGTTTTATCTCTCCCATTCCCTGTATCTGTGTGAGTTTATGCCTATTTTTATCCCTTTTTTCATTTTAGTGAGGTTTCAGAAGGAAGTAGTGGTTAGGTATCTTTAAGCAGAATTCGTGTTTATTCTTCAAACTCAATTATTATATCCTTTCTATAACTTCTTCTGACCCCATATGCAGAATTCATCGCTCCATCATGTATATTCTCATAGGATTTTATGTATGTCTGTGATAGCATTTGCCATGCTTTATTTTAATTATTATTTGGGTGACTCCTAACCACCTATAATTCTCTTGAGAGTCATCATAGTATAATACTATAAACATAGTATAGTTTATATTTCATGGTAGATTTTTAAAACTGAGTCACTAGAAATGAATTTTCACCATCTTTAGGTAGTATCTGATATTGAGGCTAAAAATGGCCTTTAAAACATTCCTGTTTGAGCTTAACAGGCCTTGAAATAGTGTTTCAAAGTATCTCCGTCCAAAGATGTAGCTTCATCCCAAAGGATTTTTAACTTAAAATACTCTGTAGCCAGGCTTATTGCGGATTTGAGATTGAGAATACATCTGGCTCAGCCACATAGCCAGCCTTGAAAAGAAGAGGCAGCTTTGCTTTAAAAGAAAGTTGAGATGGTAAGAGAAACAGTAGCTATTGGTTATATGGAAAATGTGATACTCTGCTACAGTGACAGAGATGATCCAAGAATGTGATAGTTTTAAGGCATCATGGTTGATCAGCAGTATCAAAATCCAAGCTGAAATAAATTTTCTTGGAAAAAGGAAATACTAAAATTCTGCTATGTGCCAAGTAATATGCTAGGCCTTTTACAAATGTTATTTCACTTAATTGTCACACTGTCCCTACAAAGTCATTGTTTCTATGCTGTCAGTTGAGGGATTTGAAGTTCAAAAAATCCATATCAACTAATCAAAAATTGATGTTTTCTGAGCACCTCCCTTCTGACCCCTGTCCTTCTGCTAAGAGCCCTTCCTATATGCTGCTATTGTACCCTGAACATATCTTTTTTTTTTTTTAAGATTTTATTTATTTATTTGAGGGAGAGAGTGAGTAAGAGAGAGAGTACAAGCCAGGGGGAGACAGGCAGAGGGAGAAGCAGACTCCCCACTGAGCAGGAAACCCAATGTGGGACTCAGTCCTGGGACTCCAAGATTATGACCTGAGCCAAAGGCAGACGCTTAATCCACTGAGCCACTCAGGCACCCCACTGTGAACATATATTTATCTTAACACTCATCTTATTCAGATGACATTATGTTTATTAATCTATCTCCCCCATTGGACAGCTCCTCAAGGATTGGAACAGTCTTATTCTCCAGTAGGAGAATAGGCCTTGAACATAGAAAGCTCTCAATAAATAGTATGTTGTACTACAAATCTGAGCTCAGAATTTAAGCCCAAATCTGTCTTGTTCATCATTATAGGCACACATCCAAATATCCAGATAATAACTGCTTTAAGGAAGCTTTGGGGAGGTAAAATAAGCCATTTCTGAAAATTTTAGCAGATTTGATTTTTTATATTGAGAAAAGCTGATGTTTTGGGAACTTTTCCTACCAACCAAAAATGGAAGAAAAGAGTAGCCTGAAAAATTAAAGCTGACACATACATCAGAGGAAAGATATCAAGAATGTTGGTTGCTCTACTTCCAGGGGCCTTATGGGTATGCATCATTTTAAATCCACATTGCAAAATGGAGGAAAAGTCCTGTTGGCTACAGCAACTGCAGAAGTGGAGTGACCTGGATGTCTGTCCCCTGGAGGATGGGAACTATGGGCATGAACTGCCCAACATCACCAATGCACTTCCTCAGAACGCCAGTCACAGCCCAGGTGAGCCATATATCCTTCTAGGGTCTCTGTGCCAGAACTCCAAAAGGTGGGAGGGTAAAGCTCTAGAACAAAGGTGGCCAGACACTTGGCTGTCAGTATTGCCATCCTCAATAAGAAAAGTCTGTCCTTTTGTTTATCTTGAATAAGGGTAAGGCTTAAATAAGGGTAAGCATTTTACCTTTGACATTGGGGGGTGCTGTGTATTTTTCCATATCCAAGTGTTCTTACAGTGCCCACCATAAATTCCTAAAGCCTTCTGCATGAATCCTCTTTACCTTTCAAGTTCTTCATGACTAATGGATCTTGGCCTCAGTTGGGTTTGGTTTTAGCTTAGAAGGCCTACCTCAAGGGAAGGATGGAAGGCCTGCAAAAGGCAGCATTTATTTATTTATTTGTTTGTTTGTTTTTAAAAACAGCTTTTAAAAATGCCCCGACCATTGCTTTTCTTACTTTTCTCTATTTTCCTCAAATTTTTTTATACAGCAGATACCTAGGTTGGATTATCTTCCCAAATTACTGCTAGACTCTTGCCCCATTTTAAGACAAATCTAGTACAGTGATACTGTACCTTCTGCCTTTTGAGCCCCTGGCTTGCAGGTAACACTGAGCATCAGCATTCACGTCAGTTTTAATTCGTCTAACTCAGGCTGTTTGCTGTTGGCAACTGATTGCTCTTCAGCCTATTGGGAACCTTTACTGGTAGGAGATTTTTTGTCAGACATTGATTTTACATGTGGTCCTTGTATTTTAAGTGATAAATCTGGGATTTTTAATCTCAAGGAGAAAATCATGTAAATTATTGTTCCAGCCAGGTCTTCAGCTACTGTACTATAACTGATTGTCAGTATATTTAAAGCAAGAAAGGTAACAATAGTTTGGAAAGGCTATAGTTTTGCCACTTCTTTAAGCTACACTTTACTGGCATTCATCTAATCTCCACAACACACAATCTCTTTAGTATTGGTTTTGGATTGGCGTAGAGAGTCAAATGCATATAAAGACATGCCTCCAGTCCAGTAGTTTCTTCCTTATCATACTGGTTACTTGTTGTTACTGGTTCTCATTTGAGGATGTTGCCTCTTCTAATGGAGCAATGTGGGTCCCACTTATTCTTCATTACCATTTCAATATCATTGTCCTTTCCTCCTTCCTAAAATACCCCCCAGCTTTAAAATTCATGCTGTCAAAATGTACTATCTGCTACCCTTCTGGTTTTGGTCATTTGTACACCTCTGGGTCAATCCCCCTCATTCCTGGAAGATTTTGGCTGCTGGCTCAGTAACACTGCTTTCTGTTATTGCTTCTATCATAATTTTTGACAATTTCAGTAGCCATGCAGATGATCCTTCCAAATCCTAGCCTATCATTCTTTGACTTCCTCTCTTTTAATAGTCTCATCTTCCCGCATAATTGAGCCATACAATCCCAAGATCGTACCCTAAACCTTGTCATTGCCAATAACTATACCTTCTTCATAATCTCAATTTCAGGCAGCTCTAAATACCATCATCAGTCTTGCTAACCTATTTTCTCTAGTATCCCAATTCCAATAATTCTTTGACCCACTAGGACTTTTGATCCTACCACTTTTTCATTCTCCTGGTAGCCTCATTTTCCTTCTGATTCCTTGGTGAATCATTATAATCACTCCCTCACATACACACTCAACCTCCTCTTTCCCTTTATCTCACACAGATAGCAAAACACTAACCTTAGTAGTTCAGTCTCACTCTCTAATTCCTCAGTGCTCATGCCCACACAACTGAACATGATGAAAAGAAACATAAGCATGGTAACCGGTCTTACTTTAAGTTTATAACCACTGATTTCAAATGGGTCCATAGTATTATCAAGACATCCACCACATTTCCCTAATCTGTGCCTTTCACTCTTCTAAATTACTATTTCATGTGTCTTTCCCTGAAAACTTTATTTCCTCCCCTTCCTCACTTTCAGCTGATAACCTTGCTTCCTATTCACTGAAAATATAGAAGCAATCAAAAAACAAAACAAAACAAAACAAAAATATATAGAAGCAATCACAAGAGAATGTCCACAACTCTCTTATTACATCTACCTCTGTCTGTACCCATCCAGTCTTCCTCTCCCTCTGTTTTTATTTGTGCTTCTAAGCCCAAGCCCTCTACCTATTCTCAAGATCCTATTACTTCTCTTTTATCCAGGATATAACTCCAGGAATTATCTTTTCTCTCTCCTGTTTCACAAAATTTTGTGGCTTATTCCTATGAGAATATAAGTACATTGCTTTCTCTCTCATCACAAAACAAAACACAGTCATGTTGTTCCCATATGCCTCTCTGGGTACCACCCTGTTTCCCCGAGGTAGTAGAAATAAGTGGTAGAATTAAGAAAAATAATTTAAAAGAATAGTACATATTTATCATCTCTACTTCTCATACTCTCCACTCTAGTCAGCTTTCATCCCTCCACTATTGAAACTGCTCTTGTATGGGTCACTGAGGCTAAACATGGTCAAATCTAGTGGCTGATTCTCAGTCATAATCTTACTTGACCTATTAGCAGTATTTGTTACAATTGTTTACTTTCTCCTTGAAACGCCTTTTTCATCTTATTTACAAGACACTGCTCTCTTGGTTCTGCTCTTACTTCATTGGTTTTTCCTTCTCAGCCTCCTTTACTGTCTCCTCCTTTCTTCCTAACCTAAAAGTGCCTAAGGCTCAGTCATCAAACCACTTCTCTCTAAATACATACGCCCTTGGTGATTGCATTGTTTTGATAATCATCTGTATACTAACTACTCCCAAATTTATATTGCCTTGACCAGACTTTAACTCCCAACTCCAGACTTGTATGCCTAACTGCCTTTTCAGTATCTCCACTTAGATTTCTTATCTGTCAAGCCCCACCTAAACCTGCTCCTCCTGTAGTCTTCCGTATCTCCATGTAAGGCAAGTCTGTCTTAAAAACCATGGAGTCATTCTTGATTCTTTTTCTCCCTCACTCAAGATCCAAACCTTGAGCAAATCCTATTGGCTTTACCTTTAGAATATATCCAGAATCTATATATTTTTTCTTTTTTCCTGATTTTTTTAAAATTCTACTTAGCTAACATACAGTGCAATATTGGTTTCTGGAACAGAATTCAGTGATTTATCACTTACATAGAACATCTAGTGCTCATCCCAACAAGTGCCCTCCTTAATACCCATCACCCTTCTAGCCCATCCCCCCACCCACCATCCCTCCATCACCCCTCAGTTTGTTCTCTATATTTAAGAGTCTGTTATGGTTTGTTTCCCTCTCTCTTTTTACTTTTTCCCCCCTCCTTCCATATGTTCATTTGTTTTGTTTCTTAAATTCCATATATGACTGAAATCATATGGTATTTGTCTTTCTCTGACTGACTTATTTCACTTAGCATAATACCCTCTAGCTCCATCCATGTCATTGCCAATGGCAAGATTTCATTCTTTTTTATGGCTGAGTAATATTCCTCTGTGTATATGTATGTGTGTGTGTGTGCGCGCGCGCGCGCGCACGCACATCTTCATCCATTCATCAGTCAGTGGACATTTGGGCTCTCTCCATAGTTTGGCTTTTGTTGATAGTACTGCTATATATAAGCATCAGGGTGCATGTACCCCTTCTTATCTGTATTTTTGTATCCTTTGGGTAAATACCTAGTAGTGCAATTGCTGGGTCTAGGGTAGCTCTATTTTTAACTTTTTGAGGAACCTCCAAACTGTTCTCCAGAGTGTCTGCACCAGTTTGCATTCCCACCAACAGTGCAAGAGGATTCCCCTTTCTCTGCATCATTGCCAACACCCATTATTTCTTGTGTTATTACTTTTAGCCATTTTGACAAGTGTGAGATGGTATCTCATTGTGGTTTTGATTTGTATTTCCCTGATGATGAATGACATTGAGCATTTTTTTATTAACATATAATGTATTATTTGCCCCAGGGTACATGTCTGTGAATCATTAGGCTTACACATTTCACAGCACTTACCATAGCACATACTCTCCCCAGTGAACACTGAGCATTTTTTCATGTGTCTATTAGCCATGTGGATATCTTCTTTGGAAAAGTGTCTGTTCACGTCTTCCGAATCCATATATTCTTATGACCTCTACTGCTTATTACTCTGGCCAGATTGCCGTCATTTTTCACAAATTATTGCAGTGACCTCCTAACTGCCCCTCCTGCTTTTGCCCTTCCTTGTTGAATATTGGGAGCCTAATCCCCACTGTAGACTGAGAAAGACCCAAGGTAGAGTCTCAGGTCAGCAAGAGAGGGGTTTAGACTGCAGCCAGAAGGAGGTACATTGTGCTTCTACTGAGGGACAGTATGAGGGAGAAGACATTTCAGTAGATATTGTCATGCTATTCTAATTTAATCCTCTAAACCCACACTCTATGGAATATATGAAATTCTGAAAAGATGAACATATTCTAAGGACTTTTGAGGCCTAATGAAAGGCCTAATGAATGAATATGTTCATTTCTTTCATGTTCATTTTGAACGCTCTGGCTTTCCCTCCCAGTTTTTTTGCGCAGGTTTAGTGGATGTATACCTCATTTGGGCATCTCTGGAAACATCTGTATAGTGTTTTAGTACTTGATCCCAAAATAGTTCCAATTGCCCTTAATCTGGCAGAGAGTCGATTAAATAATCCTTTATGGTTTGTTTGTTTGTTTTTAATTTCCTTAAATGTAATTTCCATGAGGCCTTCTGTCTCCAGAGTTTATGATGATGTATCTTTCATTTGGTCTTCCTCCACACCACCTATAAGAGTTGAGCCTACTTTGTCTAAACTGTTTTGGTTTCCTTGCAGACTTTTTCCTGAAGAGAGATGGCATGATAAGAGTCCATGTTAATTTAATTAGTCTTTTGTCAGCATCAGTTTTTCATATTTGAGAATAAGACTGTAAGCCTATAGATATCAGTGTGATAGAGGGACCAGAATACATTGGGCTTGTGCTCTTTTTCAGCTTTTAATATAAATTACATGAAGTCCTTAGTCTGTTAAGGGTCATGCTATAAATGAGACAGGTTATGGATTGGCCAGGGGAGTTACCTAGCTGCTTCTCTCTTCCTCTGACTTCTATAGAAGCAGTTGGTATCCTCATAATTGAGCAGCTGAACACCACTGTCCCTCTTCTCTTTCATGTGGCTCTCAGTCTAGGAGAAATTGGTCTTCTGTAGAATGGAAAGACAGCCGTAGGTCTCTGTAGAAAGGATCTTCCCACAGAGGGCACAGCCACATTAAGGGCTAGCTGATAAAGAGGCAGCACAACAAGTACCCAGACACATGGCAGAGTGGCTGCTCTCACTAACCCATGCTATTCTTCTCATCCTCCCATTCTGAAGAAGACATAAGCATTGGAGCTTCAGATTACCTGTCATTGAACTGCTGCATATCTTTCTTTCCCCAGACTCCTTATCCAGACCAAGACGAACAGTGTTCACTAGAGCCATCGAGGGCCGTGAGTTACATTGGCAGGACAGCCACTTACAGCGAATAATAAGCAGCGATATATATACAGCTCCTGTCTGCCAGCAGGAAAGTGAGAGACTGCTGTTTAATTCCCAAGGCCAGCCACTGTGGCTTGGTAAGTGTACTCCTCTCTAAGAATTTCAGAGCTCAGTCTTACCTTGTGCCAGGCCAGAACTGCATAGGTACTGGCAACACAACTACAATTTGGACAGATCTTTTGGGGCCTTAACTAGGGACTCAGGGTATTTATGTGAAGCCTCAGCCATTTGCATGTGTACTTAGCTGAGGTATAATGACCTCAAACAGAGGAATTTGTATTGTTTCCTGAGTTTTAGGAGGGGAAAGGAGTTAATAAATCTGAAAGAGTACTGATAAAACCATTAAACATCAGTTCATAGACTCTTAGTCAACGGTTGCAGAACAACAGTATAATCTACTCTGAAATTAATATATTTTGCTAAAAAGGCACTAACTTTGAAACTTAAATTACCCTGTGCTAGTAGCTAGGGCACTGTCTGCATTTGTCACCAAGCTGTCTTCCTTTCCTTCTCTCTACCTTCCCTTCCTTCTTTCATCATAAAGGAACAGAGCTGTCCCATTGTGGGTTTAAACATTCCTCCGGCTGTCTGTCAATCTCTTCTTCACTTTATCACAGGATGCCCATTCCAAAACAGACACTTTTAAAATAAAATACTCATTTTCTGAGTCTTACAACAATGACGTACATTTTTATATCTTCTCCCAATTCCTTACCTCCATCCTTCACTACATTTCTTTGTCTTTCTCAAGATCTTGCTGAATATGCAGGGGCACCTGGGTGGCTCAGTTGGTTAAGCTTCTGTCTTCAGTTCAGGTCGTGATCCTGGGGTCCTGGGATCGAGCCCCGCATCAGGCTCCCTGCTTAGTGGAGAGACTGCTTCTCTCTCTGCTGTGCTCCCTGCTTGTGCTCTTGCGTGCTCTCTCTCTGTCAAATAAATATAATAAAATCTTAAAAAAAAAAAAAAAGATCTTGCTGAATATGCATATGTCCCTATCTCTCTTAAAAGCCTTGGCCAAACTCACTGTGGGCCACTACCTGAAGTCTCCTTTGGTCAACTTTCCTCTTCTCAGATCCAACACGTCTAAAACATAAATCTAACAAGTGTGCGAAAATATATACACCTCGTCAGTAAACAAAGGTGAAAATGTGAAGATCAAAACAACACTGAATTACCATTTTTTGATTGTCAAATAGAGATTTTTGAAGTAAAGATAATTAGTTTATGGTGTGGGAAAAGTTACATGGAGATAGTTACTCTCATTTACTACTGGTAGGAATGTAAGTGCTTATAGCCTATCTGAAGGGTATTTCAATAATGCTTATCAAAAGCTGTTAAATACATTCATACCCTTTGATCCAGGAATTCTACATCTAGGAATTTATCCTGAGCTATAATTAACTAAGAATATGTGTAAAGCTAGGGGGTTTATTAGAGCATGGATGTAAATAATGTACAGATGAGAAAAATTGGAAATAATCTAAATGTCCAACAGTAGGGGATTGATTGACTCAGTGGATAATATACATATATTCAGAGGAATGATACATCATCATTTTTAATGTTTAGAAGTATAATTAATGATACAGAAAAATTTTACAATATGTTACTCAGAGGAAAAACCCAGTTACAAAACAATAATTATAATATTATCCCATGGGGGCACCTGGGTGGCTCAGTTGGTTAAGAGTCTGACTCTTAATTTCAGCTCAGGTCATGATCTCAAGGTCGTAAGATGAAGCCCCACGTTGGGCTCCATGCTCAGAGGGGAGTCTGCTTCACTCTATCTCTCTCTCTCTCCCCCCTCCTTGTGCCCACCCCTCCCCCTGCTCATGCTCTCTCTCTAAAATAAATAAATCTTTAAAAAATAATAATAATCATATCATTCCACACAATATATATACACACATACTTAATGCATACATACACACAATACTGGAAATAATAGTTATCTCTGATTTTTATTTTATATTTTACTTATTTGTATTTTCAAATTTTCTGCAATTATTTCTGACTTTTAATGTTATCTTTAAAATAAATCAAAGGGCGCCTGGGTGGCTCTGTGGGTTAAAGCCTCTGCCTTCGGCTCAGGTCATGATCTCAGGGTCCTGGGATCGAGCCCCCCATCAGGCTCTCTGCTCAGCGGGGAGCCTGCTTCCCCTTCTCTCTCTGCCTGCCTCTCTGCCTACTTGTGATCTCTCTCTTGCTGTTCAATAAATAAATAAAATCTTTAAAAAAAATAAAAAATTTAAAAAATTTAAAAAAAAATCAAAATGGGGGCACCTGGGTTGCTCAGTTGGTTAAGTGTCCAACTCTTGATCTCAGCTCAGGTCTTGATCTCAGGGTCATGAGTTTGAGCCCTGCATTGAGCTCTACACTGGGCATGGAGCCTATTTAAATTAAAAAAAAAAAAAAACCACACAATGAACCATTAATCTCATTATAATCACTTGCCTGTTTATAAGCCTTTGAGGTTCTCCATTATCCTTAAGTTAAATCCAGTCTCCTTAGTATGGCATGCCAGACTCTACATTTCCAGGCAATCTCTGGTCACATAACTTAACTCTGCACAGAACTATTTGTTATACTCTAAAATGCTTTATAGAATACTTTTTATGTTTTTATTTATATGCCTTTGCTTATATGTTCTTTTTTGCTAGGAATGCCTTTTCCTGTTTGTCTACCTAATTAAAATCTTGCTAGTTCTACAAAGTGCAGCTCAAATATTATTTTCTCTCTGTATTTATTTCTATCATGTCGTTTACTTTTAACTGTTTTATAATGATCTGTTTATGTATCATTTGTGAGGTCTTTGAGGCAAGTGACCATTTCTTATTCACCTTTGTACTTCATTTGCCTGGCAAACAAGCTGGCATAAAATAGGTTCTCAGGAAATGTAGGATTAATAAATGAATGAGGCCTTTCTCTTTAGGCAGTTAATTGCTACCTCCACTGGGTTCCAATAGTATGAGTTCACAAAGAGGTACTACATTTTATTATCCTTAGTTCCTTTCTACACCATACCACTCTACAGAGGCTGCATGGTGGCTCTTTGAAGGTAGTGCCTGTAACTTATTCAACTTTATATTCTTAAAAGATAAAACGTGGGTCTTGGTACACAGTAGATGTCAGCTGAATTTTAGGAACTAAGCAAAACACAAACCCCCTTTGTCAAACATGAATTTTCCTCTTTGGAAAATCTAACCCAACCAAAATATTTTCTTCTCATCTGGTAGAGCATGTGCCTACAGCCTGCGCTCGGGTCGATGCTTTACGCTCCCATGGTTATCCAAAAGAGGCCCTCAGACTCACGGTGGCCATTATCAATACTCTGAGGTTGCAGCAGCAACGGCAGCTGGAAATCTACAAGCATCAGAAGAAAGGTATAGTGATAAGGAGCCATCTTAACTCCTTAGGCTGGGGCTGATGAGGATCTTTAGGGGCTATTAGGGGCTATTAAGTTTCATGGAGTGGCAGGAGCTAGGGAATTTCAGGGTTTTCTACCTGCTGTGTGGAATACCTCACTTTACCTCTATGAATCTCAGGGTTTTTTAATCTGCAAAATGGGAATAATAATGCTGGTCTGCCTCCCTCACAGACAGTTGGAAGGCCCACTAAGATCTGGTATAAGAAGACCCTCTTTAAACTGTAAAACTATATTTACGTATGTGTGCTGCGAGCAAGAAGTCTAAATGCAGACCTAAAGACCTTATAGCTAATAAACTTGTGACCAGTCCTATGAATCCAAGACAAGACAATGAGGGAAGATTTTTTTAAGTTACGGGGCCAATGCCTAAAAGAGACTAATGAGGAGACCCAGACAGGGACAGAGAGCAATGTGTCCTTATCAATTTCTAAAATTTAGATCTGTTGTTTCCAGAACTGTTACAGAGAGGAACCACAACCATCACAAACCTGGAAGGCTGGGTGGGCCACCCCCTGGATCCCATTGGCTGCCTGTTTCTCACTTTAACTGAGGCCTGTCGTCTGAATGATGATGGCTATCTGGAAGTGTCAGGTACAGGGGTCAGCTTGAGAAGAGCTAGAACTGTCCTTGGTAGCCCTCCCTTCCCTGCCCGACTCTGTTCCACATTTCCTGCAGCCTTTGTCCTCTTATCCAAATTAGACCTGCCCTGTGAAGTTTCCTTGGGCTTTATATCTTTCCCAACTTCCTTTTCCACCCCATGGACTGGCCCTGTCCTATTCTCCCATTTCCCCTTGCCAGTCTTCCTTTGCTCTTCTCACTTCTATACCATGAATACTAAAGAGTGTAATCCAAAGTGAATACGAAGAGCAATAGGGATTTCAGGAGGCAGTGGCCAAGTCTCGGAGCAGTCTTGAAGTGGAAAAGAACTTCCAAAAAGAAGAATATGAGTAACCCTTACAATTGCATTATACTCTCCCGTTTCCTTTGAACTTTCTTCCTCATGATGGTTATATTCTGATTTTACCAATGAGAACTAGAAGGGAAGAAACTTAGTGGTCTCAGTGTAGCAAGAACTAGAGACAGAATTTTATGCCATCGCTCTATTTTATACACACATCTATTACAGTGTTTAGCCCACTGTAGTACAGTTTGTTTACAAGTGATTATCTTACTAGACTTCAGTTCCTTGAAAGTAGAAATTATGACTTACTTATCTTTGTGATCCCAGCACTTAGTGCAATACCTCTCATTTAATAGTTTTCCATAAATATTTAACCAGGTGAGTGAAGAGGAAAGAAAAGAAACAAGATTCTAAACCCCTGTAAGACTTTAAACCTGTGCTCTTTTTCTGAAACTTTGAACCCAGAGGTGGATCTTACAAGGTAATAATTACAAAGAAGTTGTAAGTGTTATGAAAGTAATAGTTTAAATGGATGGATTTGGATTTCTCTGGGAAGAGATACAATGGGTGTCCCCAATCCGAGCTAGAGCTGCCCTTATCTTCCCTCTAATCCCCTGAAAAAGAAATCATCATCTTTGGTCTGTTTCATCTGTACAGTGACACTTATATCTTGAAAACCTGAGATTGCACTTGGAATTTATTCACCAAGGACATACACTTAACTCCTTTCACAAACCAGACCCTGGAGATGCATAAGGCAATAAGATAAAGTCTCCTCCCTTTAAGTGCTCATACTCTAGTGAAATAGACCAGACACAAAACCAGATAATCATGTATTACATAATGTGTTAGCAAAAGATTAACATAAGATCCACTTCTTTCCCAACTGGTCTAGCCAGTTCACATATTGGGAATCTTTGTGGCTCTGCGTGATCTTTTTTCAGTATATTTTCCTTACTGCTCTGGGGATCTGACTCAGCTTCCCTTGGTATCTGCTGACCTAACTGTATTCCAAAGTGGGAGGGAGAGAGAAACAAAAGAATCCATAGAGCTGACCTAAAGAATCTGGTCCCCTGTTGCCTTCAGATATGAATGAAAGCAGACCCCCTGTGTACCAGCATGTACCTGTGGCTACAGGCTGCCCAAGCAGCCATGAGTCCTACCTGTCATTGGCCCTGGAAGTTGCTCTGATGGGGATGGGTCAACAGAGGGTGATGCCTGAAGGCCTCTATGCACAGGACAAGGTGTGCCGGAACGAGGAGCAGCTCCTGAGTCGACTTCAGGAGCTGCATCTGGACGATGAGCTAGTGCAAACACTGCAGAAACAGTGCATCTTACTACTGGAAGGTAAGTAGAGAAGGGCTTTTGTCACAGTGCCTTAGGCTTGTAACTCTGAGTTCTCTCTAACAGAGCACTGTACAGAATCATTTTTTACATTAAAGTGTAGTTCAGGTTCCCAGGGCTAGCAAACATGTGCAGGATCCTACAGCTCAAGTCCAGAATGGCAAATAGAAGCATATAGATTAATAACTGGCTGTCCTATCTTCTTCCTGCAGGAGGCCCCTTCAGTGGTCTAGGAGAAGTCATTCACCGAGAGAGTGTTCCCATGCATACCTTTGCCAAGTATTTGTTCTCAGCTCTGCTGCCTCATGATCCAGACCTGTCCTATAAATTAGCCTTACGTGCCATGAGGTGGGTAGCCCTTTCCCAGCCCAGTTGCCTCCATCGAAGCAGAAATCTCCACTGCTCTTTTCTTTATCTCACTTTCTTCTCTTTCCCTCTTTGTCTATTCTATTAGACTTGAAAATACTGTATCAAATGTACCCTAAAATAGCTCAGGCATATTCATATTATCTAGGATTCCTACCTGGAATGATTTGCTAGTGACCCACTTGGCTCCCTGGTTGTACTCTTTGTGGGTCACCTGAGGAAGCCCCTAAGTTTTTAATAGATATGAAGCACCCAACACCTGAGTATCTTTGTTCTGGGGCCCATTAGGCAGTTTAAGAATGGGTTTGAGCCCTTCTGTAGCTCAAATGAGTCATGGTTCCCAAGCATAGGTCATCAGATGCATCTGAAGAAATAAAAATAAGTCTTTCTATACCAGGACTTGAGAACAATGAGCTATGGGCATCCCATTTTCAAACTAGAATAAGATCCTTAGATCAGGCAAGTGGACCTCTAGGATGCGACAGACCATATAGAAGAAGAATTTTAGTTAGGTCAGAAGGCTGAGAGAGCTCTTCACTTCAACCAGAAGAGGACTGCTGAGGATTCCTTGGCATATGTTTCTTATACTTTAAAAAGTAACTTTAGGGCTTTTGAACTGCCTTTCAAATCTATTTGCAGAAAGAAGTATTCAGCTTGAGTTCTATAAATGCCCAGGCACTCACCTCACATACAGTATAGTATTCTAGGTTTTTTGTTTTTTGTTTTATTTATTTATTTGACAGAGATCACAAGCAGGCAGAGAGGCAGGCAGAGAGAGAGGGGGAAGCAGGCTCCACGCTGAGCGGAGATCCCGATGCGAGGCTCGATCCCAGGACCCTGAGATCATGACCTGAGCTGAAGGCAGAAGCTTAATCCACTGAGGCACCCAGGCACCCCAGTATTCTAGGTTTTAAAACCTTTAAGGCTCAGGGTGCCTAGGTCGCTCGGTTACTTAGGTGTCAAACTCTTGATCTCAGCTCAGATCTTGATCTCAGGGTCATGAGTCTAAGCCCTGCATTGGGCTCCATCCTGGGCATGGAGCCTACATTAAAAAACAAACAGAAAAACAATCTTTAAAGCTCTTAATTAACCCTTTCCTGTACAGTTCCTCCCCAGCAAAGAACAAACTTCTCTAAGGTGGCTCAGAATTTCAAGGGTCTAGATGGTGGCTGATGACTCTCCCTGGGTCTTCTAGGTTACCTGTTCTAGAAAACTCAACTTCTACAGGCGACACTTCTCACCCTCACCATATGGTGTCTGTGGTGCCCAGCCGTTATCCTCGCTGGTTCACGCTTGGACACTTGGAATCACAGCAATGTGAACTGGCCTCCACCATGCTGACCGCTGCCAAAGGTGAGCATAGATAGACCTTAGGCTACAGTACCCCCACTATGCTGGCCCAGTCATGGCCTATCAAGGGCTTGGTCTGCGGTCTCCTAAAAGAAAGGCTATTCTTGACTAGAGTGATTGGGATCCCCACTTTGATTGCTGTCATTAGAATGAGCACCCAGGTCCAAGACAGAGTTTTGCCTTTGTTACTAATTGTGAGATGCTGAGTACTAGAATGAAATCATCTTTTTTTTTTTTTGAATGAAATCATCTTTAAGATAACTTCTAAATCTAACCTTCCATATGATATAATCACTTCATCTTTGAAAGCCTCAGGTTCAAAATCTATAAATGGGATTCATTGTCAGTGATCCTATCAGCCTCTCCAGGGCCATTGGAAGATACAGTGAAGTCATGACTAAGATAAAGCTATAAATCTCTATAGATATGAGAGTTTGTGATATTTCCAGGGCTCTTTGTCAAGAAGATAGGCAGCTAAGAGGTACTCTCATGTTTTCAAACTCACATACTTACCTCCCTGTTAGCTAGGTAGGTTTCACCACAAAAAGAAATGAAAATAAGCCCCTGAGAAGCTATAATGAAATACTACCTTGTGTGGGTTGTGAATATTTTTCTGATACCAGGAAACTATGGATATTTTAAGATACTTTTTATTAAAAATAATTTTATGTTGTATCTTACTGCCCAAAAAATATATGCTCATTATGAAAAAGGTAAAAGATACTGATAAATCAATATGAAAATGATCAATACACCAACACAAAAATTGAACAAAGGATAGAGAGTCATGATCAGACAGTTCACAGAAAAGAAGATACAAGTAACTTTTGAACAATTAAATACCTGGACTTCTGTGAGAAATACAAATTAAAATTAAGCTCAGATAACATTTTTCACCAATCTTATAGGCAAAAATCAATAAATTTGATAATAGGCATCCATGTGGGGGTGATGGTGGTAGTGGCGTGGCATGGAGTATCAGATTTCAAGCAGGATAGGATGAGTACAGATCCAGGATGTTCAATTAACCTCAAGCACTAGAAACCCAAAGAAAACTTTATCAAGGTGCATCATAATCAAATTGTTTAAAATCAGTATTAAAAGAGAAAATCTTACTTAAAAGTAATTAGAGAAAAAAGACATATTATGTATAAAAGACAAAAGATTAAATATGAGAGCAAGTTTCTCACTAGAAACAGTATAAACCAGAAAAAAGTGGAGAAAATTCTTTAAAGTACTTTTAAAAAACCGTCAACCTAGAATTCTGTACCATTGAAAATATCTTTCAAAAACAAAGGTGAAATAAACTTTTTCAGACAACCTCAATTGAATTAGAAGTCAACAATAAAAAGATATCTGGAATATCCACCAAATTGGAGGGAATTAAACCACACACTTCCATATAACTCACTGGACAAAGGGAAAAAACCCAAGATTAGAAAATGTTTAAACTGAGGGAAAATGAAAGAAAAGCGTATCATAGTTTTTTGAATACAGCTAAAGCTTTACTTAGAAGGAAATTTTTAGCATTAAATGCCTGTATCTGAAAAGAAGAAAGGTTCAAATCAATGATCTCAGTTTCCACCTTCACCAGAAACCAGAAAAAGAAGATCAAATGAAATTCAAAGCAAAGGAAAGGAAATAATAAAGATCAGAGCATAAACCAATAAGTAGAATGTAGAAAAACAGTAGATAAAAATCAATGAAACCAACCAAACATTGTTTGAAAAGAAGAGTAAAATTGAAATCTCTGTCCAGAGTGGTCAAGAAAAAAAGAGAGAAGACAAAAAATCACCATCCCAAGAATGAGAAAGGTGACATCACAACAAATTCTAAAGACATAAAAATGATAATAAAGGAATATTGTGAACAATTTTATGTCGATAAATTAAACAACAAAAATGAAGTGGACTAATTTCTTGAAAGATACAAATTACCAAAGTTCATTCAAGATAAAGATGAGCTAGGTATATACCCAAAAGAATTAAAAACTTGGACTCAGATACTTGTACATCAGTGTTCGTGGCAGCATCATTCACAGTAGCAAAAAGTTGGAAATGTGTATCAACAGATGTATGGATAAACAAAATGTGAATTATGCATTCAATGGCATATTCATTTGGTGATAAAAAGGAATGAAATTCTGATACATGCTACAACATGGATGAGCCTTGAAAACATGCTATGTGAAATAAAACAGACACAAAAGGAGAAATACTATATGGTTCTGCTTATGAGGTACCTAGAACTGCCACAGCAAGGAAACATCAGTGGATTCTAAACTAGTGGGCAAACATTTTATTAGGAAGGGAATGTTTATGTAGTCTCAAAGTATCTCTCTACAAAGCACTTATCAATCACAAAGGAAAAAGTGTAAGTCTAGTATAGAGCAACCTAGCAGACATCACTTGAGTAAAGTGGCCACAGTTGATATCATAAATTCAAAGAGGCAGAAAGCAAAATAGAGGAGAAATTCATAGAGACAGAAAGTAGAATACAGAGCCTGGGGAAGTTAGTTATTATTTAATGAGTATACAGTTTCTATTTGGATGATCAAAGTTCTGGAAATGCACAGTGGCCATAGTTGCACAACATTGTGAATGGACTTAATGTCATTGAATTGTCACTAACCCTTAAATGGTTAGAATGGTGAATTTTATGTTATATATATTTTATCACAATAAAAATAATAAATAGAATTGAACATCAAAAAAGTGAATTTGTAGTTAAAAACCTTTTTACAAAAAAAATCCAGGCCTAGATGGCTTCACTGGTAACTTCTAGCAAATATTTAAGGAAAACATGACAATTCCATACAAACTTTCCCAGAAAATTGAAGAGGAGGAAATATTTCCCAGCTCAATCTATGCAGCCAACATTACTCTGATACCGAAACCAGTCGAAAATCATAAGAAAACTACAGACTAATATCCTTATGGGCATAGGTGTAAAAATTCTTAATAAAAATGTTAACAGATTGGATCCAATACTATATTTTAAAAAGATAAAACATCATGACAAAGTAGAGTTTATCCCAAGAATGTAAGGTTAGTTTAACATTCAAAAATCAATCATTGTGATTCACCATACTAATAGAGTAAAAAAGAAAACCCATGGATTATTTCATCATTTTAATAATACAGAAAAAGCATTTAACAAAATCTAACATTAATCCCTAATAACATTAAAAATTCTTTTTTTTTTAAGATTTTTGTTTGTTTGTTTAAAGATTTTATTTATTTATTTGGCAGAGAGAAACACAGCGAGAGAGAGAACACAAGCAGAGGGAGTGGGAAAGGGAGAAGCAGGCTTCCCGCCGAACCGGGAGCCCGATGCGGGGCTCGATGTGGGTCTCGATCCCAGGACCCTGGGATCATGACCTGGGCCGAAGGCAGATGCTTAACCACTGAGCCAGGCGCCCCGAACATTAAAAATTCTTAAATCAAGAACAGAAATAAACTTCCTCAACATGATAAAGGATATCTAAGATACAGCTACTCTTATACTTAACGGTAAAAGAATGAATCCTTTCTTCCTAACATCAGGAACAAGGCAAAGATGTTGTTCCCTCAGCGTCAAACTGGTGGTTCTATCCAATACAATAAGACAATAAAAAATAGTAATAAAAGATATCCAGATTAGAAAGGAATAAGTAGGGGTGCCTGGTTGGCTCAGTTGGTGGAGCATGCTATTCTTGATCTCAGGGCTGTGGGTTCGAACCCCACATTGGGTGTAGAGATTACTTAAAAATAAAATATTTTAAAAAAAGAAAAGGAAGAAGTAAAACTGTCTTTATTCTCAGATGACATGCTCATCTATGTAGAAAAATCCTATGAAATCTACAAGAAGCTATTAGAATTAATAATGAGTTTAGCAAGGTTTCAGGATACAAGATCAATATATAGAATCAATATACCAGCAATGAACAATCAGAAATTGAAATTTTAGGGGTGCTTGGATAGCTCAGTGGGTTAAAGCCTCTGCCTTCGGCTCAGGTCATGATCTCAGGGTCCTGGGATCGAGCCCCGCATTGGGCTCTCTGCTCAGCAGGGAGCCTGCTTCCCTCTCTCTGCCTACTTGTGATCTCTCTCCTCTCTGTCAAATAAGTAAATAAAATTTAAAAAAAAAGAAAAAAGAAATTGATATTTTAAAAATTACTATTATAATAGTATAAAGAAAATATGAAATACTTGAAAATAAACTTCACAAAAGATGTTCAAAACCTATACAATGAAAATCATAAAACACTGCTGAGAGAAACGAAAGAAGACCTAAATAAATGGAAAGACATACTGCACTTATGGATTAGAAGACTCAATATTATTAAAAGTTGATTTTCTACAAATTGATGTATAGATTCAGTGCAATTCCAATCAAAATCCCAACAGCCTTTGGGATTGATATTGACTATCTGATTATAAAATTTGTATGAAAATGCAGAGGACCTAGAATAGCCAAAAACAACTTTACAAAAGAAAAAAGTGTTAAGACTAATACTACCTGATTTCAAGACTTATTATAAAGCTGTAGTATTCAGAATAGGATTATTGCTGTTAAGATAGACAGACAAATCAATGAAAAAGGATAGTCCCGAAGTAGACTCATATATATGAGGTCAGTTTTTTTCAATAAAGGGCAAAGCCAATTCTGTTGAGAAAAAGGATGGTCTTTTCAACAGATGTTACAACATATACAAAAATTAACTTATGGATCAAGGATCTAAATGTAAAAGCTAAAACTATAAAACTTTTAGAAGAAAACATTGGAAAAATCATTTTAATTTTTTGGTAAGCAAAGATTTTGGAGATAAAACATTAAAAATACAATCCATAAAAGAAAAAATTCATAAATTGGACTTACCAAAATTAAGAACTTTTGCTTTATGAATAGAGATTGAGAATGAAAAGACAAGCCACAGACTGGGAGAAGTATTTGCAAATCATATATCTCATAAAAGACTTGCATCCAGAATATGTAAAGTATTCTCAAACTCAGTAATAAGAAAATGAACAACTCAGTTTTTAAATGAGCAAAGATATGAAGAGACACTCCACCAAAGAAGATGTTCTGATGGAAAATAAGCACAGGAAAAAATGTTCAATATTGTTAGTTCTTAGGGAAATGCAATAGAATCACAATAAGCAAATGGCTAAATAAAAACAAAAACCAAAAACCTATAGCAAGGACGAGCAAGGATGTGGAGCAAGTGGAGCTTTCATATACTACATGCCGGAACATAAGTGGCAAGACCACTTTGAGAAACCATTTCATAATTTCTTAAAAAGTTAAATGGACACTTACACATACAGTCCAGCCATTGCACTCCTAGGTATTACCCAAAAGAAAGGAAAGTATATATCTGTACAAATTCTTCAACATGAATGTTCATAGCAGCTTTGTTTTCAATAACCAACAACTGGAAACAATCCAAATAACCATCCATAGGTGAACAGATAAACAAACTGTGATATAATCATACAGTGGAATACTACTCAGTAATGAAAAGGAATAAACTGTTGATACACACTACAACATGGGTGAAACTCAAAATAATTATTGCTAAGTGAAAGAAGCCAGACCAAAGTAAAAACTGCATATTGTTTTATTCCATTAATATAAAATTCTAGAAAATGCACACTATAGTGACAGAAAGAAGATTAGCAGTCTCACAGGAATAGGACCCCGGGCAAGCTACGTTGGAAGGGAAGAAGGGATCACCAAGGGTTACAAGGAAACTTTGGGGGTGATGTATATGTTCATTATCTTGATTGTGTGATAGTTTCTTGGGGGTATACATATGTCAAAATGTATCAAGTTTTACATTTTAAAAGATGTGCTGATTATTGTATGTCAGTTATACCTCAATAAAGCTATAAATAAATGTATAGTTAAATAATGATGGCAACTGATTATAACTCATTGAATAAAATAGGTATCCATGAGTTTTATACTGGTTTGAGCAAATAAATGAATAGAGTAGAATGCCAGCTGATGATTGTAAAAAGAATGATGAAATGAGAATATACCATTTGGGGAAAAAAAAGAGAGAGAGAGACTATATACCATTGGCAACCATATAATAGTTCAGCCTAGAAATATCAATGGACGCTAAAACTAGTGGGTGAACATTTGATTAAGGATATTTACATTATCTCAAAGTATCTTTCCACAAAATACTTGTCAATCACAAAGGGATAATGTATAACTTTACAATAGCGAAACTTGGCAGACATCACTTTAATCAAATGATAACAGTTAAGACCCATCAGAAATGGGTGAAGTCAAAATTATATATCACCAGTTAGGAAGTTATAAGAACTTCAGGAAACATCAGACATACCCAGATTGAAGGGCATACTTACAAAATAACTAGTTTAATCTGCAAAGTGTCAAGGTCATGAATGTCAAAGGAAGACTGAAGAATTTTTCCAAAATGACAAAGACTAAAGAGATAGGACAAATTAAATACAACATATGATCTTGTTTGAAATCTGTTTGCTATAAAGTACATTATTGGAACAGTTGGTGAAACTTGAATAGGATCTGTCATAGATGGTAGTAATATATCAATATTAATTTCCTTATTTTGATGGTTGTATCGTGGGTGTGTAGAAGAGTTTCCTTGCTTGCCAGAGATGTAGACTACAGTATTCAGGAGTGATAGGGTATCATTACTTTTGAATGCTTCAGGGATAAGAAAAGATCTCTCTGTACTATTCTTGAAACATTTCTGTAAGTTTGAAATTATTTCAAAATAAAAGAAAACGTTTTGATAAAACATTGTGTTTGCAAAGATGTGGAGTGGGAGTATAGACTGGTAATCCTTTGTGGAGGGCAATTTGGCATATCTATGAAAATTACAGCGCACATATCCTTTGACCCAGCAATTTTATTTCCAGGATTTTATCTTACAAATGTATTTATGCCCAAATGTGAAATGATGTTTGTACTAGGTTATTCAGTCCAAGGTTGTTTGTAATTGTGAAATATTTGAAACATTCTAAGTATTCATCAATAGGAGGCTGATTAAGTATATTATGTCCAAAATCTCTTACATGGAATTCCAAAATCTGAAAAGCTTTGAAAATCCAAACAGTTTTTTTAAGTTTCACGGCAAAACCTGACCTCCACTGACATTAGGCATTAGTTGTTCCTCAGCACTCTTAGTCATATACATCTTTGCTGTTCACTGGTAACGTGTTGCCTTCTTTGTTTGTGTTGTCATTTTGTCCATTTGAGTTTAATTGTCCCGTAAAAATGTCCAGAAAATTGAAGATAAGAATAAGAAGAAACGGAAGCATCTATCATTTTCAGTAGCACAGAACATAGAATTAGTGTAGAATCTTAATCAGGTATGTCTGTGAGGCATCTTACTAAAGTATAGGGTATAGGAATTAACACAACATGTGACTTGAAAAAAATTTACCAGGACAACAATGACCAGAACTAATGAAGAACAGATTTTAGAGGGTAAAAAATGAAGATGCTGAAATGATCATGATGCATAGATTCAACAATGAAGCAGTGTGACTATGCCCCAACTGGTTTTGGTCATGAAAAAAGCTAGACTATGTCATGAAGGACTGAACATATTTAAGGTGAGTATAAAATACTGGAATCGGCTGCCGAAATTTTAGAGGCATCATGGTATAAAATATCTGAATATCTATGATGAAGAAGCTTCTACTTACCATGAAGTAGACAAAAAAATAGACACTAAAATTTTATTGACTAGAAATCTAAATAAGTCAGAACTTTGCTACTCAAAGTGTGGTCAGTGGACAAGCAGCATCGACATCACCTGGAAGCTTGTTAGAAATGTAAATTCCCAGACCCACTGAATCAGAATCTCTGTGGGTGAAGCCCAAGAATCTATATTTAAACGAATTCTCAAGATGACTTTTATGTTCACTGAGGTTGTAGAAGCACTGAGGTAGAGCAATCTGATATTAAAAAAAAAAATACTGAATAAAGGATGTACCTATTGTACATTCCTTGCAAGATAGAAAAATTGCTAAAATGGTGTTAACCCAAATAAGCATGAGACTAGTAGTGATGACAACGGTGAGATATAACATGGAAAAGAATCTCCGTAGGTAATATAGGGGAAATGTATGAGCATTTACTTGGCCTTGAATAATATGCATTTATCAGTGAAGATGTTACATCTGCTTACTTAATTAAGCAGACTGCTTATCTAGAAAACCATATTAATGAGATACGTTACTCTAGAACTACACATTTTTAAAGGTCATCTATTGTAGTGCTGTATTGCTTTATATTAAAGAATCCCATTCCTGGCCCATCATTAAATACCTAATTCTAATCTTTGATGACAATAATAACAAACCTGATGAAACCTTTTGTCCAAGATCCTCAAGAAACGAAATGTAGCAAATATTTATATGTATATGTAGCAATGTAGCAAATATTGTATGTATATCTACATACACATATGTATGTGTATGTAGAGATATTTAGTTTGGTTTTAGGTTTTAGGTTTTATTGAATGTTTTCTTAGAAATAAAGAGTACCAAGTATTTATGGTCTATATCACACCATTTCATTTCTCAGTTTAAAGCTGTTATTGATAAATAACAATACTGATTTTGCTCTTCATCCCAACTAGTGTGAATATTTATTCATTCACAGTGTGTTTAATTATGGGATCTTGCCCCAAGCCCACTGCAAAGATTATGTATAATGTATACATAAATTATCTTTCTGTAAAAAAAATTCTGAATTCCAAAACACATTCAAAGGGTTTTGAATAAGAAGTTGTGAATCTGTACATCCATAAATGGAATACTATGCAGCCATTTAATAGAAGAGAAGATCTTTATATACTGATGTGGAAGAATCTCCACAAGATATGTTGATATGTGGGAGAAAAAACATGCAAATCTTTGTATACTATACTACTATTTGTGGGTTGTTTTTTTTTTTTTTCCCCTTAAGGAGAGGAACTAGATAATGTATTTCCTTATTATCTGTAGAATATCTTGGAAGGTAATTCAAGAACTCATAATATTGGTTGCATATAGGGTTAGAAGTGGGTGAATGAGGGTCAGGGGTGAGGGGAAGAAAGAACTTTTAATTATTTACCTTTTGTATCATTTCAACATTGAATCATGTGAATATTTCCAAATTCTTAAATTATAAATGTCAATAGAAACTGCTTAAATCAAAATGCAAAGATTTAAAAATAAATGGTGGGATGAGGGTACCTAGAATAGAATATCTGAGAACTGTAAGACAATTAGAAAAGATACCTAACATATACATGATGGGATACTAGGAGAAGAAAGAAAGGAGCAGAAGAAATATTTGAAGTAATAATGGCTCAGAATTTTCCAAAGTTAGTGACAGACACCAGAACACAGATCCAGGAAGCTCAGAGGAGACCAAGAAGTATGAACACCAAAAAATTTTCTCCTAAACATATTGTATTCAAACTGCAGAAAACCAAAGACAGAGAAATCTTGAAAGAAGCCAGAGAACAAAACTACCTTACCTATAGAGAAACAAGGATAAGAATTACATCACTTCACAAACCATGCAAGCAAGAAGAGAATGAAGTCAAATATGTAAAGTGTTGAAAGAAAAAACACCAACCCAGAATTTCATATCCAAATAAATTATCCTCCAGAAGTAAAGGAGAAATACTTTCTCAGACAAAAACTGAGAAATTTAGTGCCGATAGACCTGCTTTGCAAGAAGTCCTTCAGAGAAAAGGAAAATAATATAGATGTGAAATTCAGATCTACGTAAAGAAAGGAAGAGTGTTAGAAAAGAAACAAATGAAGGTAAAATAAAACCTTTGGGTTTTTTTTTTTTTTTTAATTCTTAGTTAAACTAATAGATAACTGCTTGTTTAAAGTAAAATAATAACAGCAGGGGTGCCTGGCTGGCTCAGTCGATAAAGCATGTGACTCTTGATCTCGGGTTTGTAAGTTTGAGCCCCACATTGGGTGTAGAGATTACTTAAAAATAAAATTTTAGGGGCACCTGGGTGGCTCAGTCATTAAGCATCCAGCTCTTGATTTCAGCTCGGGTCATGATCTCGAGGTTGTGAGAGCGACACTGCATCTGGCTCCATGATGGACATGGAATCTGCCTAAAATATTCTCTCTCTCTCTTCCTCCCTCCTGCCCTCTCTAAAAATAAACAAACAAACTCTTTTAAGAAACTTTAAATAATAATAGCAATATATAGTAGCAATATATTGGGTAATTATAGCCTAAAGATAAGTGAAATGAATGACAGCAATGATGTTACAGAAAGAAAGGAAAAATTGAGAATACTATTATAAGGCACCTTATGAACTGGTGTAGTTATTTAAAAATGAACTTAGATTCATTGTAAATGTATACTGCAACTCTAGGGCAAACACTAAAATAATTTTTAAGAGAAGTATAATTGATAAGAGAGAAGAGAAAATTAAATAATAAAAAATGAACAATGTAAGCCAGAGATGGCCAAAAAGGGAAGAGTTTTTTTTAAAAGGGGGGGGCTCCTGGGTGGCTCAGTGGGTTAAAGCCTCTGCCTTCGGCTCGGGTCATGATCTCAGGGTCCTGGGATCGAGCCCCGCATCAGGCACTCTGCTCAGCGGGGAGCCTGCTTCCCCTCTCTCTCTGCCTGCCTTTCTGCCTACTTGTGATCTCTCTCTCTCTCTCTCTCTCTGTCAAATAAATAAATAAATAATATTTAAAACAAAACAAAACAAAAAAACGAGGGGCGTCTGGGTGGCTCAGTTGGTTAAAGTGACTGCCTTCAGCTGAGGTCATGGTCCCAGGGTCCTGGGATAGAGCCCCTCATCAGGCGGGCTCCCTGCTCAGCAGGAAGCCTGCTTCACCCTCTCCCACTCCCCCTGCTTGTATTCCCTCTCTCACTGTCTCTCTGTGTTAAATAAATAAATAAAATCTTTAAAAACAACAACAAAGAACAAGTATGAATAGAAAACAGTTAACAAATACGGTAGATATTATTCCAGCTATATCACTAATCACTTTAAATGTTATGGCCTAAATATGCCAATTAAAAGACAGAGACTGGAGCTCCTGGGTGGCTCAGTCAGTTGAGCATCCAACTCTTGAGTTCCGCTCAGGTCATGATCTCGGGGTTCTGGGATCCAGCCCTGGGTCAGGCTCTGTGCTCAGCTGGGAGCCTGCTTGAAAGCTCTCTCCCTTTCTCTCTGCCCCTACCCCCCCAATGAATAAATCTTAAAAATATATAAAAATCTTTAATAGAGACTGACAGAGCAAATTTAAAACAATAACAAAAAACCAAAGGCCTAATTATATGTTGTCTACAAGAAACCAGTTTAAATATAAAGACACAGACTAAAGGAAAGGATTAATGACCTAAATAAAAGAGCTAAAGCCATAAACTTCATAGAAGAAAATATAGGGATAAGTCTTTATGACCTCAGATTTGTCAGTGAATTCTTAAATATGACACCAAAGGATGAACAGCAAAGGAAAAAAATAAGTTGGACCTCATCAAAATTAAAAGCTTTTGGGGGTACCTGGCTGCCTTGATTGGTGGAGCATGTGACTCTTGATCTCGGGGTTATAAATTCGGGCCCCACATTGTGTGTAGAGGTGACTTAAAAGTAAAATGTTTAAAAGAAATTAAAAGCTTTTAATGAATATTGTCAAGAAAGTAAAAAGAACCTACAGGATGAAAGAAAATATTTGTAAATCATATACCTGATAAGGGCTTAATATATAAAGAATGATAACTCAACAACAGAAAGACAACCCAATTTAAAAATGGGCAAAAGATTTGAAGAAACATTTCTCCAAAGAAGATATATAAGTAATGAGCAAATGAAAAGGTATTCAACATCATTAGTCATTAAGGAAATGCAAATCAAAACCACAGTGAGATACCACCTCATGCTCACTAGGATGGCTTTTATAAAAAAAATAATAATAAAGTGTTGGCGAGGATGTGGAGAAATTGGAATGTTGTACATTGCCAGTGGGAATGTAAAGTGGTACGGCTGTTGTGGAAAATTGTTCCTGAAAATTTTACCTTTTTTTTTTTAAGATTTTATTTATTTGAGAGAAATAGTGAGAGAGAGCACGACCGGTGGGGGGTGAGGGGGAGAAGCAGGCTTCCCACGAACAGGGAGCCCCGATCCCAGAGCCCTGAGATCATGACCTGACCCAAAGGCAGATGGAACCAACTGAGCCACCCAGGCGCCTCTACTTTTTTTTTTAATGTAAGCTCTTCACCCGAACTCATGACCCCAGGAGCAGGAGTCACAGGCTCCACTGACTAAGCCAGCGAGGCACCCCTGTTCCTGAAAAATTTAGATAGAATTACCATATAACCCAGTTATTCCACTTCTAGGTATATGCCCAAAAGAATTGAAAAGAGGGACTCAAACAGACATTTACACATCAGTGTTCATTGCAGCATTATTCATAACAGCCAAAAATTGGAAACAACCCAAGTGTCTGTCAACTTATGAACAGATAAATAAAATGTGGTATATACATATAATGGAATATTAAATCATAAAAAGAAATGACACTCTGATACCATGCTACAACCTGGGGGAACCTTGAAGACATGCTAAGTGAAATAATCCAGACACAAAATGATAAATACTACATGATTATATGAAAATAGCAAAACAGGCAAATAATAAAGACAGAAAGTAGATTATAGAGTTTTACCAGGGGCTTCTGTTTGGGGTGGTTAAAAAGTTCTAGAAATAGTGGTAATATTTACACAATATTTTGAATGTGATTAGCACCATTCAGTTGTACACTTAAAAATGGTTAAAATAACAAGTTTTATTATATATGTTTACCACAAATTAGATAGATAGATAAATGAATGAACTAATAAAGAGTGCTAGAACAAGCAAATAGACTCTAAGTACAAACAGTGAATATCACTGGGCTTCATTTTTATATCAGTACCTTTTGGAAGATATTTAATTTCTCTATGACTGAGCTTGTATGCTTTACCTTTCAAATATTTTCTACTAAGAACAGAGGCCAGGGGCGCCTGGGTGGCTCAGTCAATTAAGTGTCTGACTCTTGATTTTGGCTCCAGTCAGGATCTCAGTGTCACGCGATCAAAGCCTTGCATCAGGCTCTGTGCTGGGCATGGAACCTGATTTTCTCTCTCCCTCTCCCCCTCTGCCCACTTGTGTGCTCTCTCTCTTAAAAAGACAAACAAAAAACAAAGAGGCCAGGGCTTTAAACCAACAGAGTATCAACACTCTGGCCCTCACTTTCCACACCCTATAGCTTCACTGCCAGACTAGCCGCACTGAAAGCAGGAAGAGTCTGGAAAAGATACTCTCCCAGGAAAGCATGCATAGTAGTTTAGCCAGTTTGTTATTTTCATCTTTAAAAATATTTCTTAAACATGATTTCAACAACAACAAAATATGGAGAAAGGTATACCATGCTAACACAAATCAAAAGAAAGCTGGAGTACCTGTATAAATTTCAGACAAAACAGACTTCAAAACATGGAAAATTACAGGGATAAAGAGGGTTATTCCTTAGCAATAAAAGGGGTCAATTCTCCAAGAAGACATAATAATCCTTAATGAATATGCATTTAACAACAGAACACCAAAATATGTGAAGCAAAACTGATATAGCAAAGAGAAATAGACAAATCCACTATTATAGCTGGAGAATTCAACATTCTTCTATCAGTAATTGACAAATCCAGCAGGCAGAAAATCAGGATATACTTGAACTAAATTGCAATATCAATAAACTGGATCCAATTAATATTTATAGAATACTTCATCAAACAACAGAATACACATTCTTCTCAAACTGACATGGAACATTGGCCAAGACAGACCACATTATGAACCATAAAACACACCTGAATAATTTAAAAGAAATCATACAAAGTATGCTCTCAGACCACAGTGGAATTAAACTAGAAATCAATAACAGAAAACTGGATTGCTTCTGGGAAACAATCTGAGGGTTTTAGAGGGGAGGGGAGTGGGAGATGGGTTAGCCCGGTCATGGGTATTAAGGAGGGCATGTATTGCGTGGAGCACTGGGTGTTACACACATACAATGAATCATGAAACAGATCAAAGACTAGTGATGTACTGTATGGTGACTAACATAATAATAAAAAAAAAAAAAACTGGAAAATTCCAAACTACATGGAGGTCAAACAACATACTTCTAAATTACACATAGGTCAAAGAAGAAATCTTGGGAAATTTTTTAATATTTTGAACTAAATGAAAATTAAAATACAAATTATCAAAATGTATGGGATGCAGCAAAAACAGTGCTTGAAGGAGAATTTATAGCATTAAATGCATATGTTACAAAAGAAAGAAAATTTAAAATCAGTGATCTATCGCCTCACCCCTGTTAGAATGATTATTATTTAAAAAACAAGAGATAACTAGTGCTGGCAAGGATATGGAGCAAAATGAACCCTAATGAAGTGTTGGTAGAAATGCACCTTGGTACAGCTACTTTGGAAGACCGTATGGCGTTTCCTCAAAAATGTAAAGTAGAACTACCATATATGGTCCAGCAATCCCACTTCCAAGTATATATCCAAAGGAAATGAAATCACTATCTCAAAGACTTATCTGCACACCTGTATTTATTGCATTGCAGCATTATTCACAATAGCCAAGATTTGGAAACAACGTAAGTGTCCAACAATGGATAAATAGATATAGTACACACACACACACACACACACACACACACACACACGGGAATATTATTCAACCATAAAAAAAGAAAGAAAATCCAGCCACTTACAACATGGGTGACCCTTAAGGGCATTGTGTGTAGTGTGTGTGTGTGTGTATGTGTGTGTGTGTATCGGAAAAAGACAAATATGGCATGATCTCACTTATATGTGGAATCTACAAATGCCAAACTCCTAGAAACAGAGTAGATTGGTGGTTGCCAGGGCCTGAGGGTTGGGAGAAATTAAATAAATTCTGGGAATCTAATATAAGATATGGTGACTGTAGTTAACAATACTGTGTTGTATACTCGAAATCTGCTAAGAGAATAGATCTTAAATGTTCTCACCACACACACGCACACACAAATGTAATGATGTGAGGTGATGAATGTGTTACTTAACCTTATTGTGATAATCATTTGCAATATGTATATCAAATCACACTGTATGCCTTTAACTTACACAATGTAATATGTCAATTATATCCCAGTAAAGCTGGGGGAAATAAAATAAAATCAATAATCTAAGCTTCCATGTTAGAAAACTAAAGAAAGAAGAGCAATGTAAACTTAAAGCTAACAGAAGAAGAAAATAAAAATTAGAGAAAAAAATCAATGAAATTGAAAATTGGAAGAAAATGCAGAAAACTCAAAGCAAAAGGTGCTTCTTTGAAAAGATCATTAAAATTGGTAAACCTCTAGCCAGGCTAACCAAGAAAAGAGAAGACATAAATTACTAATATCATAAATTATATTAAACATTAAAAGGATAATAAAGGAAAATTATGAACAACTGTATTAACACAAATTTGATATCTCCAATAATGAAATAGACCAATTCCTTGAAAAACACAATCTACCAAAACTTATATATGGAGAAATAAATAATCTGAATAGGCATATATCTGTTAAAGAAATTGCATCAGTAATCTTTCAGACAGAAAGCACTTGGCCTAGATGATTTCACTGATGAGTTATATCAAATATTTAAGGAATAAATGAAGCAAATTCTCTAAAATCTGTTCTAGAAAAAAGAAGCAGAGAGAACACCTCCTACCTCATCTTATGATGCCAGCATTACTCCAATACCAAAACCAGATAAAGACAATACAAGAAAGGAAAACTGCAAACCAATATCACTCATGAATGACCTTACCTCAACAAAATAATAGCAAATTGAATCCAACAAAGTATAAAAAAATTATAAACCATGACCAAAAAAAAATTATAAATCATGACAAAGTGGGATTTATTCCAGATATGCAAGGCTGTTTCAGCACTTGAAAACCAATTAATGAAACCCATCACATCAACAGAGTAAAGAAGAAAGATTAATTATATCAATATATGCAAGAAAAATATTTGACATATTCCAACACCTATTCATGATAACAACAACAACAACAACAACTCAGCAACCAGGAATAGAAAAGAACCAACTCAACTTTATAAAGAATATCTACAAAGAATGTATAGCTATCATCACACTTAGTCAAGAGAAACTAGATACTTTCCCCTGAAAATCAGGAATAAGGTAAGAATGTTCCTTCTCAGCCACTCCCATTCAGCATCATACTGGAAGTCCTAGCAAATGCAGTAAGAAAGAAAGAGATAAAATGTGTATAGATTAGGAAAGAAGAAATAAAACTGCCTTTGTTGGCAAATGAGATGATTGTCTATGTAGAAAACCCCAAAGAATCAACAACAACAACCAAAAAAAAAAAAACGGGAATAAGTAACTCTAACAAGGTTGCAGGATACAAGGTTAATATATAAAAATCACTGTTTTCTAAATGCAGATTTTTTAAAAGTATTCCACATATTGCACAAACTTTGAATCTGCTCCCATAAAGCATCCTAGTTTGTGGCCCATAGATTACTGACCTTAAGAATTAAAAATTTTATGCAAAATTTAAAATCTGTACAAACAAAAGTCTACCATATGATTTCACTTATATGTGGAATCTAAAAAACAAATGAATAAACAAAAAGCAGAAACAGACCTATAAATACAGAAAACAAACTGGTGGTTGCCAGGGGGAGAGGAGTAAGGGGATGGGTGAAATGGGTAGAGGGGAGTGGGAGGTACAGGCCTCCAGTTACAGAATGAACACATCACAGGGATGAAAGGTACAGCATAGGGAATGTGGTCACTGGTATTCTAATAGCATTGTATGGTGACAGATGGTCATTACACTTATGGTGAGCATAGCATAATTTACAGTGTTGTTGAATCACTGTGTTGTACACCTGAAACTAATGTAACGTATGTCAACTATACTTCAGTTTTGTTTTGTTTTTTAAGATTTATTCATTTATTTATTTATTTGACAGAGAGAGAGACAGCGAGAGAAGGAACCCAAGCAGGGAGAGAGGGTGAGGGAGATGCAGGCTCCCCACTGAGCAGGGAGCCCGATGCGAGGCTCTATCCCAGGACCCCAGGATCATGACCTGAGCCGAAGGCAGACACTTAACAACTGAGCCACCCAGGCACCCCAACTATACTTCAGTTTTAAAAAAATATCTTTACATATATGTATGTAGGGAAAAGTATATATGTATATAGGAAGGTAATTGACTTTTATTTATATTATATATGTCAGTTGCCTCTCTATATACCAGCCATGAGCAATTGAAATTTGAAGTTAAAAACAATATATTTACATTAGCAACCCCCCAAAAATACTTAATAAATCTAACAAAATATGTAAAAGATCTCTGTGAGGAAAACTACAGAACTTTGATGAAAGAAATCAAAGAAGATCTAAAATATTCCATGTGCATAGAGAGGAAGACTCAAAATTATTATTATGTTAGTTCTTCCCAGCTTCTTCTATAACTTCAATACAATCTCAACCAAAATCCCAGCAAGTTATTTAGTGGATACTGAAAAACTCTAAAGTTTATATGGAAAACTAAAGACCTAGAATAGCCAACACAGTATTGAAGAAGAACAAAGCTGGAGAACTAACACTACCCAACCTCAAGACTTACTATAAAGCTACAGTAATCAAGACAGTATGGTGCATAAACAATGACTCTTGGAACACTGAAAAAATTAAATTTAAAAAAAAAAGACAGTATGGAATTGGCAAAAGAATAGACAACCAGATGAATGGAACAGAATAGAGAGCTCAGAAATAAACTCACAGAAATATAATAAACTGATCTTTGACAAAAGAGCAAAAAATAGCCTTTTTCACAAATAGTACTGGAAAAACTGGGCCTCCACATGCAGAAAAAAATATATAGACACTGACCTTACCTTATGCCTTTCATAAAAATTAAGATAACTCAAAGGCATAAAGGTAAAACATAAAATTATAAACTTCTATATCTAGAAGATAACATAGAAGAAAATCTAGGCAACCTTGGGTTTGGCAGTGACTTTTTAGAGACAGTACCAAAAACGCAATCCATTAGAGGAAAAATTTTAAGTTAGGACTTCATTAAAATGAAGAAATTCTGCTCTGTGAAAAAACACTCTTAAAAAACTGAAAAGACAAGCCACAGACCGGGAGACAATATCTGTAAAACACTTAATCTGATAAAGAACTTCTATCCCAAACACACACATAACTCTTAAAACCGTTTAGTAAGAAAACAAATAATTGAATTTTAAAAAATGGGCAAAAGACCCAAATAGACACCTCACAAAAGAAGATACAGAGATGGCATGAGGCGCCTGGGTGGCTCAGTCATTGGGCGTCTGCCTTCAGCTCAAATCACGATCCCAGGGTCCTGAGATCGAGCCCCATGGCGGGCTTCCTGCTCAGCGGGAAGCCTGCTTCTCCCTCTCCCACTCCCCCCGTTTGTGATCCCTCTCTCACTGTCTCTCTCTGTCAAATAAATAAAAATCTTTTTTAAAAAAAAGATACAGAGATGGCAAACAAACATATGAAAAGATCATATTAGTAAGAAAGTCAGAAGTCAGCATCGTATGTCATTAGGAAAATTAAAATTAAAACAAAAAGGAGATACCACTACATATCTATTTGAATGGCTAAAATCCAAAATATTGACAACATTGATATGGATGTGGAGCAACCAGAACTCTCATTGCTTGTGGGAATGCAAAAGGTGCAGCCATTTTGGAAGAGGACAGTTTGGCAGGTTTTTTTACAAAGCTGAACATAGTCTTACCATCTGATCCAGCAATCATGCTCCTAGGTATTTATCAAATGAGTTGAAAACTTATGTCCACACAAAAACTTGCACACGAATGTTTATAGCAGCTATATTTGTAATTGCCAAAAACTGGAAGCAACCAAGATGTCCTTCAAAAGGTGAATGGATAAATAAACTGTGGAGGGCCCTTGAACTAATGAGCATTGGGTGTTGTGTGCAACTGATGAATCTCACTAAATTCTACCTCTGAAACTAATAATACAGTATATGATTTAAAAATACAGTATTTGATTTAAAAAAACTGTGATACATCTCATACAATATTATTTACCAGTAAAAAGAAACAAGCTATCAAGATGTTAAAAAAAAAAAAACCACGACGGAAACTTAAACGTATTTTCTTGGTGAAGGAAGCCAGTCTGAAAGGTTACATATTGTGATTCCAGGTGTATGACATTGTAGAAAAGGCAAAATTATATAGAGACAATAAAAAGATCAATATTCTCAGAGGGAATGAGGAGAGACATGAAGAGGTGGAGCACAGGAGATTTTTAAAGCAATGAATCTATGCTGTATAGTAATGATGGGTCCATGATACCATGCCTTTGTTAAAACCCATAGAACTATATAACACAGTGACCCTAATATAAACTATGGCCTTCAGTTAATTGTAATATATCAATGTTGGATTCTCAAATGTACCACACTAATGTAAGACCCTAATAATAGGGGAAACTGGAAGTGGGGACTGGGGTATATAAGAACTCTCTGTACTAACTGCTCAATTTTTTGTAAACCTAAAACTACTTTAAAAACTTGAAGTCTGGGGGCACTGGGTGGCTCAGTCAGTTAAGTGTCTGCCTTCGGCTCAGGTCATGATCCCGGGGTCCTGGGATCGAGCCCCATATCGGGCTCCCTGCTTGTCAGAGAGCCTGCTTCTCCCTCTCCCTCTGCTGCTCCCCCTGCTTGTGCTTGCTCCCTTTCTCTGTCAAATGAATAAATAGTATCTTTTTAAAAAAATGAAGTCTGGGGTGCCTGAGTGGCGCAGTCAGTTGAGTGTCCAGCTCTTGGTTTCTGCTCAGGTCGTGATCTCAGAGTCATGGGGTTGGGCCCCATGTCAGGCTCCACGCTCACTGCAGTCTTCTTGAGACTCTCTGTCCCTCTTCCTCTGTCCCTCCCCCCATAAATAAATGTTTTAAAACATAAAAATAAAAAAATAACATGAAGTCTATTAATTTTAAAAATTTTTTTTAAAGATGATAGAAAAAAGGTAATCTCTCTTAATTCTGACATCGAAAGACAACAACTACTAAGACATTGGTAGAAATATTCCTGGAGATTTTCTAATCATGTATGTGCACACACATACACTATACATACACATTGCTGCTTACCTTTTTTTTTTTTTTTTACAAAAGTAGGATCAAAGAATATTAAGTATATACAAGTTGTTTATAATTCCCACAACAGCCCTAAAGGTTATTGTTTCTGTCTTATGGATGAAGAAACTGAAGTAGTAAATGGCTGAATTAGGTTCTGTTCCCAAAGCATTTCATTCCAAAGCCTATATACCCTCACCACCACACCTCTTTGTCAAACAAGACCTACTTTTCATTCTACCTTTACTTTTATCCCTTCATAAAATATACCAATCTTTCATATACTATACTACCTTCATACAGTGACCTTCACTTCATATGGTATACATGCCCTTCCGGTGATATGTATCTTAACTCTGGGCACTAGTACTTTGTACAGAATCCTTGCCTGCTGAATAGGAAGTGCCAGCCCAGCTCCTTTTTGTTCCAGGGAGCTGCAGTGAGAGGCAGACAATGGGATTAGCATCCTTTTTTGATGATAATGTGGCTTCCTATGTCCTGTATAAGTAGCTCTCCAAAGTCAGGTGTTCATAAAAATTATTTCTGGCACTAAAGGAGTCAAGGGGAGGAAGGTGAAGGGCAAAAGCAGAGGAACAGGTGGACAGAAGTGAATTCATGTGGGTGCCTGGTGAAGGAAGCAGTCTCCATTGGGTTTGGTGGAGACAGAACTTGTCTACCCAAAAGGGATGGTAGCATTCAGAAGTATTCAGTGAACTGATAGCAGCCAGTTTAGCCAATATCTATGTGATCGGTAGACTGTTCAGGGAGGCTTTAAAAAAGACCTGTCACTGCCCCTTCTCTCTGCACCTACAGGGGACACTCTGAGGCTCCGAACAATTCTGGAAGCAATACAGAAGCACATCCATTCTTCCTCCCTCATCTTCAAACTGGCCCAAGATGCATTCAAGATTGCCACTCCCACAGACAGTAGTACCGACAGCACCCTGCTCAACGTGGCCCTGGAGCTGGGGTTACAGGTATGGAGGAGGAATGGGTCATCCCTGCTTTAGGCTTCTGGCCTAGTGATCATCAGTAGAAGATAAGATCCCAGAGGCACTGGGCATGAACCAGCCAAGCCCAGTTCTTTCTGTGTCCCCAGAGCACAACTTCTAGCCTAGGCCTCTAGGTAAGGGCCTCCAAATTGAGCTCCATTTTGAAGTTAAGGCCAGAAGCAATGTAGCTTTAGGCTCCATAGGGTCCCCATTTTCTCCCCACCTCTCCCCATCCCTCCAAGTCAAGTCAATAATAAGGTGTGACAGTAAGGACTTTGTTACAGGTCATCAGAGAAGCCTTCTACCTGACTGGTGGGAGGGGTGGGCAGAAATTAAACAAACCTGTCTATACTTATCAGAGATGGCTGCTTAAAGCACCAATAAATACTTTTTGCATAAATGGATGGTAAGGGGATGTGGGAATATAGAAGTCCTAACAGTTACACTTAGCCAAGTGGAAATGCCTCTTTTTTGCCCAGGTAATGAGGATGACCTTATCAACTCTTAACTGGCGGCGCCGGGAGATGGTGCGGTGGTTGGTGACATGTGCTACAGAAGTGGGTGAGTCTCCCACTTCCCTCTAATCCCCAGGGAAAGGAGTTCCTAGGCCCTACTCTTGGAACAAGACAGCGAATCCTTAGAGCTCTCATATTCCTATTACTGATGGCCTGGGAAAGGATGGGGCTGCTGGTAGGAAAGATGGCCTTTATTTAGCTAGCCCAAGCTCTGCCCTCACTGCTTGGACCATACCCTGACGTTAGCAGCCCTTTGACCCTCCGATCAGAGACACGTTTGAGAGATTGAATTTTCAGCCACCAGTATACAAGTGCATCCTTGGGAGGTAGTTGGCCCAGTGGTTTGGTCCCACTCCCTGCCTGTGCTTCTGAAAAACCCCAGACAACTTGGGAGTCTCAGGACCCTAACTAAAACCCAAAGTCCCAGCATGAGACTCTACCCTGAGAGGCCCCACTTCAGTTAGAACCCCCAGGCAGATCTGTGACCCCTGCCTTCAGGCAGGTAAACCACAGGCTCTGCTGCTCCGTCCTTGTGAGGGGCTAAGAGCACCTGCAGAAATCTTTGACCCTCTGACTTGGGGAAGGAAGGGGTAGGAAGAGACCCCAAAGCGGGTATGGCTATCCGGGATGCTCCCTGGTTTGCCTCAGATCATCTCAAGGCTGATGCGGAGGGAGAACTCATCTCTGCAGGCCAAGTTCTGACCCCCAAGGGGTCATCTGGGCAGACCTGGATTGGGACCCGGATGGCCACGGCTGAGCTGAGGCTCTCCCTGACAGGTGTGCGGGCCCTGGTGAGCATTTTGCAGAGCTGGTACACACTCTTCACCCCCACCGAGGCTACTAGCATTGTGGCTGCCACAGCTGTATCCCACACCACTATCCTGCGCCTCAGTCTTGACTATCCACAGCGGGAGGAGCTGGCTAGCTGTGCTCGCACGCTGGCCCTACAGTGTGCCATGAAGGATCCCCAAAGCTGTGCCCTGTCAGCCCTTACACTCTGTGAGAAAGACCACATCGCCTTTGAGGCAGCCTACCAGATCGCCATTGATGCTGCCACCGGGGGCATGACACACTCGCAACTGTTCACCATTGCGCGCTACATGGAGCTCCGTGGCTACCCGCTACGTGCCTTCAAGTTGGCCTCCCTGGCCATGAGCCATCTCAACCTGGCCTACAACCAGGATACCCATCCGGCCATCAATGATGTGCTCTGGGCGTGTGCCCTCAGCCACTCCCTGGGCAAGAACGAGCTGGCGGCGCTCATCCCCCTGGTGGTGAAGAGTGTGCACTGCGCCACAGTGCTTTCAGACATCTTGCGGCGCTGTACAGTGACGGCACCCGGCCTGGCTGGCATCCCAGGCCGCCGCAGCTCTGGAAAGCTCATGTCCACCGACAAAGCTCCGCTGCGCCAGTTGCTGGATGCCACCATCAATGCCTATATCAACACCACACACTCACGTCTCACACACATCAGCCCTCGCCACTATGGAGAGTTCATCGAGTTTCTGAGCAAGGCTCGGGAGACCTTCCTCCTGCCCCAGGATGGCCACCTGCAGTTTGCTCAATTCATCGACAACCTCAAACAAATCTACAAAGGCAAGAAGAAGCTGATGCTGCTGGTGCGAGAGCGCTTTGGGTGAGAAAGCAGACCGCTCACTGCCAGGGCAGCCTGGGCGCCCAGGTACCACAGGTCAGGCCAAGTTCACTGAAACACTTGTCCACCCTGAGAGGACTCTGAGCGCCTGTGGCTGAAGCCAAAGCACCACAGGGCTAAGCATGGGAGAGTCCAACTCTAGCCAATATGCCTTCCTGGGCAAAGTTCTCACTACAGCCCACTGTTCCTGAAGGAGCTGGGCCCTGCAGATCGATCAGAAACCCCACAACATGCCACCTCACGCCCCGATATCCTGCGTGTCCTGGGCATTGGCCCGCTCTCCCTTGGCAAACACAGAACACTGTTCCGTCTCAGGGATTGCTTAACCAGAGAAACAGAAGCATTTATGGTACTGTAAATACTATAGTATATGTGTTGCCAATTACACTGTAAAGTTGTAACTATTTATAATTCTGGTTCTAATTTGATGGGTACTTGAAGTAGCTATGGGTGGGAAGATAGGCTTGTTTTCTGAGGAGACACAACCATTTCTCAGGTTTCCCTTGCAGAATATATACACTTTGCAGTGGAAGAGTGGGGGTGGTGGGGAGTACAATGACCAGTTAGAACAAATCCCAGGTCTAGTCTATGCAGAAACCCCAGCCTGCAGACACAGGGCATCTGTATAGCCCAGTGGTTGGAGAGAGGGGCAGGGCCAGGACTGGACTTAGACTCTTGCCTCAGAAAGCCACAAGGACGGTGAAGCTCTCGCTCCTGCCACACACAGCCTCTCTAGGAACCTGGTGAGCTCCTGAGACGTAAGTGCAGGGGGAGGGTGAAGGTCTGGGAGGCCACTGAGCTCATAATATTCATCTACTCTGGTCACCTTTGTGTTAGAGAGTGTCTGGTTTTATCTCAAATTATGTATGTGTGTGTATGTATCTGTATGGCTAAGTACATGTGTCTGGGTACGTAGATATATCTGTGCATACCTGTCTTGCACATATATTTATGTGTGTCTATGTCACATCTGTGTCTGTGTGAGTACATGTCTGTGTGCTGGACTGTGGGTTTGTGAGGGTATACACATTTGTGAACATGTAAGAATACATACCTGTATGTGTGTGCCTGTCTGTGAATGCATGTTTAGTGGGGGGGCACACACAGATACATGTGTATGAACATGTTTGTGTGTGTATGCTTGCTCTCCTTTGGTCTGTCTTTATATGTGTAACTGTGGATATTTTGACATGTATGTGTGAATTTACATTTCAGATTCTGCATGAATGTGTCCCTTCTTTTTTTGCCAGATCTCTCTTCCCCATCCCTCCTCATCTCTCTCACCAGCCAAACATCTCTTTGCCTCCCTTACGCACAGTTTTCTCAGCAAGCTCCCAAGCACTAGTCTCCCTCTGCCCTAAGAGTGACTCCTTCGGCTCCAGTTCTCTTCTTGCCCTGTACTTGCTCTCTTCCCTTGCCTTTCTACCTCAAGCTTCCTCTGCCTGCCCACTGGTCACTGTTTCAGAGGCTGGGGCTAGAATGCATTTGGCCTTTCCCTTTCCGAGTAGTTTCTATCCCTAGTAGGCAATGCCTGTCTCAGCCCTAGCTGACCTCCACAGTGTATCATATTCCTGCTACCTTCCTGACCCCCGTGCTCAGCCTGGAATTGTTATAGGAGGTAGCATGGGCTTTCAGAAGAGTCATCTGGATGCCAGTGTCTTGGTGTTTACTGTTTCATGTTTTAGTTGCAAAGTGGGGGGTGGGGTGTGATAGGGAAGGGGTGGTATAGCTAGAGTGTGAACTAAGGACCTCTCTGTCTGCTTTATGTTCCTTTCTTTGACAAACTGTCACCTTTTTTTCCCCTCCACACTAACCAGTAAGTCGTTTTTGCTGTTTGTGGCTACTTAAGTCTTACTATCCAGCCATGGGCACCTACAACCTCTCAGCCCAATAGGTTGGTTTAAAAAAAAAAAAAGAAGCCACTCCCATTTCTGTATCACGATTGCCGTTTTTTAGCAAGTGTGTGAACTCACAGTGCTTTTCTATGAATAAATCATGGATCACAGAAAATACCATTTTTCTAAAATCGGAATTGTGTTCTCTCAATAAATGGGGAGCTTCTCTCTCTTCTGCGTTGCCCTAGGCTGGGACAAGGAATTGGTTGGACCTCTAGTACAGTGGGTCCCTAGTGGTCTAAGATGTGGAATGACAAATGAAGAATTTCCTGCCACACCATATACCCCTCTCCAGAGCTCACAGGCACCTCAGACCTTGTCCCAGGAAGTAGGTACCACCATGATGGGCAGAAACACCGAGGTCCTAAGAAAATTACAGGGTATACTCCGAAAAGAATGCGGAGCAACCCTGAGTGCCATAGGCCCTTTTGGCTTCAAAGGCCTTCTCCCCTCAAAGATGCAAGTCTGTCTCTACTCCTAAGCATCCTAGCCCTGAGTCTTTATGTCCACACCCCCCCAACCATCTTTTGGTATCAAAGCTGAAGTCCTCTCAGATTCTCCCTGCTCACCTAGATTCCACCTTCCTCAAGGGGCCTCTCTAAAATATTCTAGCAATTTTTGTGCCCCTCTCTGATCTACACTCCCTTCCATCTCCAGACACAAAGCCCTGTCAATTTGACCTCGTATACTGTGGGGACCCCATTACTCTGCAAATGTCACAGCTTCAGCTACTAGGAAGCTTTACCCAACCCCACGTAGCCCTCAGGCTCAGAGAGATGAGAGCAAAATGGTAGTGAGGGCCCTAACATTGGGTCCTACAGTACATATTCGCTGATATCTGAGCTCCTAAGACTTGGAGAAGATGCAGAAAGGGGCCCCAGGGAAGAACCAAAGGCTAAGAAGGAACTGAGGATAAGGGCAAAGATCTTCCACAAATGAAACCATATGTTAGGCTCCAACTCTGGAACTTTTATTCTCCTGCAAACAGTCATCTTTGTTAGTGGTAGTTGAGGGAAAAGGTGTATGCTCAGTTCTGTCGAAGCAGGCGTGAGTGTCTGTGCACGGCATCCACAAAGGCCCCCACGTGTTCTGGGTCCATGTCAGGGTAAAGTCCATGGCCCAGGTTGGCAATGTAGCGCTGTGGCCCAAAGTCATCCAGCATCTGCTGCACCAGCCGTCCGATCTCCTCCTGGAGGACCAACAGGGCACTGGCTACAGGGGAGCCAGCAAGCCCCTGTACTCCCTATATGTAATTGTGACATACAGCATGTAGGCATGCTTCCACTCAGTGTTATTCATTCAGGCATTAATTCAAAAAAGTTTACTGGATGCTTAGTATGGGCCAGACAACTATAAAAAAAAATTCCTGCTTTCCTAGAGTTCACACGATATATAGAGAGGGACAAACATACAATAAAGACACACACACAGTAATACAACCATGTCCACAGCCATGGGAGTATACAAACACACATACATAGGGACGCTGGTTACCTCAGATGCATACAGAGCACAGGGGTCCAGGTTGCCCTGCAAGGTCACCGTCTTCCCCACGCGTTCCCTGAAAGCAGTCAGTGCCATGTTCTGGTGACTGTACGTGTGGCAGCTGCTCCCTCTCCACCTCACCCTCTATCACTCACCGGGCTTTCTCTGGGGCCACTGTCCAGTCGAGCCCAACCACCTCATAGCCAGCTTGGGCCAGCTCTTCCAGGGCAAAATGTCCATCTTTAGCAAAGATGATCTGAGGGAAAGGACAGATCTCTGAGGCTACAAAGGGCCTGCCTATGTCCACTAACTTATCTTAGCTGCGCCTCTGCTGCCCTCCAGTGGTCACTTCAGTCCACACAGGACATACCCTGAAAGTTCCACAGGCCCACCTTCATTTACTCCATCCCCATCCTTACCATGGGCACTGGTGCCAGGCCTGCCTCCCGCAGTCTGGTCTTCACCCGCTTGGCCACATCACGGATGTAGGGCAGTGCAAACTTACTGAAGAGCTGCGGGCCAAGATGCCCTGCATGGGACTCAAAGAGCTGCAATGCCTACAGTTGGGGGGAGAGGGGATGGTAAAGACAAATACATAACACACAAAAGTATCTCAGGCCCCACACACAATGTGTCTCAATTTTTCCCTGGTGACTTCGGACCCTCATACTGCCTAAGCCTATAAATCCAGTTCCATTCAAAAAGTTTTGCCTTCTCCACATAACAGTGCTAGCTTTGGTCTTTGAACACATATAGCATTGCCAATGTTAACGACAAGGTTGGACCCAGATGCTCTAGTCAGATCATCGTAGGCCAAGCTTCTTTCTTGCCTGGCATTATGACACCTACCCTCTCAAGTGTAGGGAGCCCTACTGCTTCTCATACTTCTAGACCCCAGCCTATTCCTCTCCCTCAGGACCCACCTGGGCACCAGCAGCCACTTGTCCCACCAGATATGGGACCAGAGCATCAGTGAGGATACGAAGCAGCTGGTGACTAGCCTGTGGTTTCTGGTAAAGCCAACGCTTGGCCTGAGCCATGGTGTTTGAGCCACCACCCTCAATCATGTATGTCATCAGAGTCCACTGCAAAAGGGTACGAAGAGAATATCACAGGTGTAGAAGCCAGACATACTTACTTCCCTTGTCTACACCAGACCTGCCAGAGTGATTTCCCCATGCCCAAGTCCCTGCCTTGTTCCACATTACCGGGGCACCAGCAAAGCCAATGAGCGGCACACGCCCGGCCAGCCGTTGTCGGGTGAGAGTGATGGCCTGGAACACATAGCCCAGCTCGGAGGTCACTGTTGCTGGATCCCGGAGACGTTCTAAGTCCCGCTCTTCTCTTAATGGCTCTGGGAAGCTGGGCCCTTTGCCAGGCACCATAGTCACTTCCATGCCTAGTGCCTGGCGGGGAAGAAAATATCTTGATTTCCTACCTGTAAGTCCAGGAGGAAAGGCTCTCTTCAGCCCATGCCAAGAAGGAGGAAAAGGAGAATGAAACTTGGCCAAACTCCATCTCTTTCAGCCCAAGTTTTTCCCTCTGTCTAGTGAGGATAAGTGCTTATCTTGAGCCTTGACTATCTTTACCCTTTCTTACCCATCAGGTTTAAATGGGTACCTGGGGTACAACAAGGATGTCAGAGAAGATGATGGCAGCATCCAGAGGGAAGCGACGCAGTGGCTGTAGGGAATAGAAGACAGGTTACTAGGAGGCAAGCTGAGGGCATAATCCCTCTTTCGTGGAGGCCTCACCTGCAAAGTCAGTTCACAGCAGGCCTCTGGGGAGCGACAGGTGCTGAAAAAGTCCTGGGCAGCCCGTGTTTCCCTAAACTCTGCAGACAGAAGAGGGAAAGCAGGGCCCAACCTTGAGGAACCTCTGGATCCCTCCCCTGCCCCTCAAGATCTTTTCACCCTCCAGAGTTTCACTTAGATTCCTGGGCCCTGACCCTGACCTGGTAAGTAGCGGCCCGCCTGCCGCATGCACCAAACGGGAGTGTAGTCTGTGTCTTCTCCCCAGGCTGCTCGCAGGAACGTGTCATTCTTCAGCTCTGGAAAACCCTGGGATCTGGAGATCAGAAGGGGATGGAGGTAGGTGTCAGTAAGCTTGGCCAAGGGTTGGGGAAGCCCTGGGTTCTTAAGGCGGATTCATTTTGACACCACTATCTGCCTTCTCCAGCCAGTCCCTAAGCTGTGGCTCCACGCCCCCTCCACCTCTTCTTTGCGTATCAGATGGTGCACAAGACTAGAAGGGCCCGCGCTGGGGCCTCTATCTTCCACACAGCCTCAACTTCCTCAAGCTCAAAGCCACTGGAGAAACTGGGGGAAGGGCGGAATGAAAGCCCAGTAAGAACTGATGAGGGTCTTTCGACCAGAAAATCTCAGGAACATGTTACCCATTGGCTGGTTCGTAAGCTAGTAGATCCCCAGGCTAGGGTACAGTGAATGAGAAATCAGAGAAGACGGTCCCAAAATACGGGTCCTAATTGAGAATTAGAAAATCTTGGAGAGATCCCTAAAAGTCTCAGGAATCCATGGGTAGAGGATTAGGGATTCCAGCGACAGGAATCAGGTTGGGAACTCTCCAAGGTTGGGAAAGAGGAGTATAGGGACAGATTCCTGAGTTGGAAGACTCAGGTCAGAAACCACGCGGACCATACCAAGTGGTGCAGAGAACTCACCCCAACCCGTTCGCCTCCATGATAAGCCTTCGGTAACTGCGAACACAGTC
>CM052900.1:135199194-135234705 GCA_028534135.1 Potos flavus
TCTCCACCGTAAAGTCTGCTGTAGCGTCGCAACAACAAACCCCCCCCCCCCCCCCCCCCGCCGCCACCCCTCCGCCACCCTCCCCACAGCCAAGAACTCCGCAAATAACTACACCTTACCGTGGCATCAGGAATCTCCTCTCCTCTGATGGCCTGAAAATCTGAAAGTTTCAGCGGAGACTCACTTTTACTCCCATGCTCCATGATTCTAACAATCTCATGCCTAGCGACCAGGTACACAGTAGATTAAAGAACCAAGCTGTACAGGGAATGAAATAATTGAATATTTATATTACTGGGGCACTTGGGTGGTGGCTCAATCGGTTAAGTGTGCGACTTTTGATTTCGGCTCAGGTCATGATCTCATGGGTCCTGAGACTGAGTCCCCAGTGGGACTCCACACTACTCTGGGAGTCTGCTTGGGATTCTCTCTCTCTCTGCCGCTCCGAACTCATGTGTCCGCAGGCACATCGCTGTCTCTCTCTCTCTTTCTCCTTAGAATAAGTCTTTTAAAAATATATATTTATATTAAAAATATTTATTTATTTATTTATATTATCTTCTCTAAGAGGTGGGCACTATAGTAGGTGCAGAAATTAACAGTGGTCACCAAGACAGCCCTTTCTTTTAAGGAGCTACAGACTGGTGGATCGGCAATCATAATAGTAAATGTTTTAGGAGAAAGAAACTAGAAGTAGCTAGCAAGGGCTCCTCCCTTAACTGGGGAAAGCAGTGGGGGTGTTCCAAGTAGAGGGGACAGCATGTGCAAAGAGAAGAGGCAAAAGAACAAATGGCTATTATGGGAACCAAAAGACCCATCTGCTGGAATTAAAGAGGCTAGAGGTGTCTTCAGAGTCCAGATCATGCAGGCCCTTATGAGATTCATTTGTCCACTTTATTCTGTAGTAGCATGGTAGCATACAAATAGCTTGGAGAGAAGGGAAGAGAGGCACTATATTCCCAGCTTCCTAAGGAGAAAAAAAAGAAAAACCATCAAAATTACATGGGATCGTATATTATTTTTTTCTTGATAACTTTGATTATTTGAAAACTATATCAAAATAAAGTTTCCAAGTGTCCATCAACAGATGAATGGATAAACAACATGTAGTGTATACATAAAATGGAACATTAGTCGACCCATAAAAAGAAATTAAGTTCTATTCATGCTATAATATTGTTGTAATATTATTCTAAGTGAAATAAGACAAACCCAAAAGGACAAATATTATATGGTTCCATTTATGAAATATCTAGAATAGGCCAATTCATAGAGGCAGAAAGTAGATTAGAGTTTATCAAGCAGGCCATGAGGAGTTATTGCTTAAAGAGAAAGCCTTTCTGTTTGGAATGATGAAAAGGTTTTGGAAACAGGTAATTGTACTCTTAAAATGGTTAACACGGCAAATTTATACTTATTTTACCACAATTTTAAAAAATATATCAAAAAACATCGTACATTTTAAATGGGTGACTTATATGGAATATGAATTATATCTCAATAAAACTTTTTAAAAAACTGTTTGCAGGGGAGGGTGGAAGACAAAGTTTCCTTTTTCTCCATGATTATACTTCACCAACAGCTCCTGTCCATCTTTTTTGCCTCCATCCTATCTACCCACCTTGGACCTATCTTCCAACATTGGACCTTTCCTTTCATCTGGTTCAGAATTACTGGGAGAAACTGGATAATGATCCCCAATGTCCTAGGATTAGGGGTAACCACCAGGATGAACCCCGAATGACTCAAGACTCCTCTCGGTGGTAGGGCTGAGGAGGGGATTACTCTCCCAAATATTTTAGCAATACTGCCCCTAGGATGAGGAGCTGAGAGGAGGTCTATCAGATTTTTAAAAGAGTCTTCTGGTTGTAGTATGACTCGTGGGAGTGGGAAGGCAAAAACAGGCCAGAGAACCAGAAAAAATGTCTGTTGCAATGATCCAGCCTAGATAGGATGGTGGTTCGATGAGGGTATAAAATGGTGGCAGCAAAGAGGACGGACAGAGAGAGATGGATCAGGTAAAGACAACTGAACTTGGGTCTGGTTGGCTCAGTGGGAGGCACATTGGTTTGCGGTTAAGTTTAAGTATCTGAGTACACAGGGAAATACGGCAGGCGCGCTGGGTGCCCTTAGTCCAGAACTTACGGCGAAGGCTGGCCGAAGGCGGGGCCGAGCGTGGTGGGAAGCTTGGTCAGCCTTCGCGGCTGCGGCTCCGGGAGCCGAACCGCCGCCTCTGGGCTCTCCTTTGCCACTTCACCATGGCAGGCCCAGGCCCGGGCGCGGCTCTAGAGTCCCCGCGGCAGTTGCTGGGCCGCGTGCGCTTCCTGGCAGAGGCCGCGCAGAGCCTCCGAGCTGGACGGCCGCTGCCGGCGGCGCTGGCCTTCGTGCCACGGGAGGTGCTCTACAAGCTTTACAAGGACCCGGCCGGTCCGTCGCGCGTATTGCTGCCGGTGTGGGAGGCGGAGGGCCTGGGGCTGCGTGTGGGAGCGGCGGGCTCCGCCCCCGGTACCGGCTCCGGGCCCCTCCGCGCTGCCCGCGACAGCATTGAGCTCCGGCGCGGCGCCTGCGTGCGTACTACCGGCGAGGAACTGTGCAACGGCCACGGGCTCTGGGTGAAGCTGACCAAGGTACTCCCTGGCCTGCCCTGGGCCCCGCAGAAGACCCCCGGCGCCAGGGCAGCCCCAGGCTGTTCCCTTCCCCTCCCCCATCTTGAGCGAGCACTGCTTTCCGTGTCCTTTGCCTTGGGCTGGGCTGGGCTGGGCAGGACGGCCCGCTGGGCAGTTCCCTGACGGCTGTCCCCGTCTTGCGCGTCCCGGCAGGAGCAGCTGGCAGAACACCTGGGCGACTGCGGACTGAACGAAGGCTGGCTGCTGGTGTGCCGACCGGCGGAGGGCGGGGCCCGCCTCGTACCCATCGACACTCCAGACCACCTCCAGCGGCAGCAGCAGCTCTTCGGCGTGGACTACCGACCGGTGCTCAGGTCCTGCACTCGAAAGGGCGGGGCTTGCTGCTGGATGGCGTGGCCGGGAAGGGCTGGGAACTAGGCTGGCACAGGCCGGAAGGTGGGATAGGGAGTGAAGGCAGGGTTAAAGGCAGGAAGGGGCGGGACCTGAATGGAGATGGGGTGGAGCTTCTGGAGGCACGGTCTGGTGGAGAATGAGCTATGGAGAAAGCACCCTGGGGGTGCCCCTCTGCCCACTGATGTCTCACCATCCCCTACTCTGTGCCCACAGATGGGAACAGGTGGTGGACCTGACATACTCTCATCGCCTTGGATCAAGGCCCCAGCCAGCCGAGGCATACACGGAAGCTGTACAAAGATTACTGTGAGTGAGCTGGGGTGGGCTAGGGAGGAAGAATCTCCAGGTCTGGGCCTGACCTAATTAGGGACTTGGGGTTGCTTAGCTATGTACCCTCGACGTGGACCTACGAGTGCGACGAGGACCTGATCCACTTCTTGTACGACCACCTGGGCAAGGAGGATGAGAACCTGGGTAGCGTGAAGCAGTATGTGGAGAGCATAGACGTTTCCTCCTACACGGTGGGTTCTGGGACTCCTCCCACCCCAAGCAAGAGGTCACTTCTTGCTAGATCCAGAACCCTCACCTTTAGGCCAGAGCCAAACCTGACTTCCATAAGGCCAGACTCAGTCCAGCCCCCCACTTTGGAAGTCCTGTGGGAATCCCTAGACACTTCCACCCATACCAGCCGTGCTCTGAAACCAGCTCCATGGTCAGGGAGTGGGGTAAACACTGTGTCCACCTCTGTGCCCCTCCCCAGGAGGAGTTCAATGTGTCCTGCCTGACAGACAGCAACGCAGACACCTACTGGGAGAGCGATGGGTCCCAGTGCCAGCACTGGGTACGGCTTACCATGAAAAAGGGCACCATTGTCAAGTGAGTGGGCTCTGAGGTAGGACAGAGTGGGCGGGCCCCGTGCCTGCAAGTGTACAGAGACCCATGTGCATCCTCTGACCACCAGGAAGCTGCTGCTCACGGTGGATACCACAGATGACAACTTTATGCCTAAGCGAGTAGTGATCTATGGGGGCGAAGGGGACAACCTGAAGAAGCTGAGTGACGTGAGCATTGATGAGTGAGTGAACAGGCTGCTCTGGGAGGGAAAATGGGGCATGATCCTAGCAATGGGGCCTGGCCCCATTTGGAAGCAGAAGGTCAGGTGAGAGCCCAGCAATCCCTGAAGGCAAGGGGTACTCAAAGTGCCTCTCATCCATCTCGTCAGGACCCTGATCGGGGATGTGTGTGTCCTGGAGGACATGACCGTTCACCTCCCAGTCATCGAGATCCGCATCGTCGAGTGCCGAGGTGGGGCTTCCGGCTCTAAGGAGGGAAAGGGAGCCCCAGTGTATAGACAGTGGCTAACTGGCAGTGAGTGTAGAGAAGCAATGGGCTTGGAGTTGGGATGAGGGGGATAGCTGGACTAACTCCAGGATGTGAAGCTCTGGGCCTGAGCCACGTGGGAGGCACCAGGTGTAGGCCCGCCTTAAAGCCGTAGAGGTGGTTGGGCTCATCTGCAAGAGGAACTGAGTTGGGAGCCTCAGGCCTCGCAATATAGCGAGGGATGGAGGAACCGGCAAAGAATGTGATAGAGTCAGATGAGTAGTAGGGGATCTCAAAGGTCCCAAGTTTCTAGGGGCTAAAGGCAACAAAAGCCTGAGCCTTCAGGGGCCATTCTCAGGTCTGAGGGCCAAGAAGACAACTGGTGCCCTAAGTAACTTCACTCTGACTCCTTCCTGCAGACGATGGGATTGATGTGCGTCTTCGAGGGATCAAGATCAAGTCATCTAGACAGCGGGAGCTAGGGTTGAATGCAGACCTGTTCCAGCCGACCAGTCTGGTGCGATACCCACGTCTGGAAGGCACGGACCCAGAAGTCCTGTACCGCAGAGCTGTTCTCCTGCAGAGGTGGCTGCGGTCCTGTGCCTGCCCGGCCCTTCCTTTCCCCAGTCCTGAGCCTCATTTGTCAGTAGGAAGGAGATTGCCCAGGCCCTATACTGTAAGCTATTCCACTTCGAGGGTCAGAGCAGCCCCTGGGCCCCACCTTCTCCTGTCCTCGTGTGTTGGGGAGTGAGGGGCTCTTAAATCCACACCACTCTCTTTAGTTGAACTATCTTTACCCACTCACTCCAGATTCATAAAGATCCTGGACAGTGTCCTGCACCACCTGGTACCTGCCTGGGACCACACGCTGGGCACCTTCAGTGAGATTAAGGTGAGTCTGGCCCGCCTAGTACTGGTGTCAGCAGTGGGCTCCTCCCTTCTGCTCATGTAAGTGTTCTCTCGTCTACAGGGTTCTTAAAACCTACTCTGGGCCTGGACCTTTGCTGGGCTCTAGGAACGTAGGAAGAAAGCCAGACACAGATGGTTAAGATGTAGTGTTTGGGATGCCATTCTCCCAGATAGTGCGTGAAAGTACAAGAACTGGGAGAGAAGTAACAGCATAGAAAGGGGAGGCTGCATGGAAGGTGCATACTGGGCGTTACTAGCTGCCGAAGATGACTTGACAGAAGCGCCCCAGGTAGATGTGCGTATGACTTGGGGCTGAGGCTCGGTAGGCAGATAGCAGGCCCTGATAGCAGAGGGCAGTATGGGCCAGGCCGCGAAGGAGGGACTATATCCTAGGTCCCTGGAGCCATCGGAAGAGTTTTTAAGTAGGTAACTACAAAGTTTGATTTTTTATTGTTGTTGTTTTAGAAAGCTCCCCCTGGTGGCTGGACTAAAGGAGGGACTGGAAACAAGGAAGGGGAGGGTGATGGGGGGCATGGACTAGGCATGGACTGGAGTTAGGAATCGGGTCCAGGCACAGAGGAAGGTTCCAGAGCCTGGACAGACACTGACTGCCTGCCAGTCTTGCTCTGGCCATGTCTCCTCATCAGCAAGTGAAGCAGTTCCTGCTGCTGTCACGCCAGAGGCCAGGCCTGGTGGCCCAGTGCCTGCGGGACTCGGAAAGCAGCAAGCCCAGCTTCATGCCACGCCTGTACATCAACCGGCGCCTCGCCATGGAGCACCGTGCCTGCCCCTTAAGGGACCCTGCCTGCAAGAATGCGGTCTTCACCCAGGTCTGGACCGCCTGGGGTCTATCTAAGGGAGGGTCAGTAAAGGGTCTGGGGTGGGGGCTGGGCCTACGTAAGGCCTTTGGGCCAGAGTGGCACAAGATCTTGGCACAGACTTTCCTACAGCTCCCTTCCCTTTCCCCTGCCCCCAGGTTTACGAAGGCCTCAAGCCCTCTGACAAGTATGAAAAGCCCTTGGACTACAGGTATGGCATGAGGGTGAGGGACTTGTGCTGGGCCCACGTAAACCAAACATCCCTGCACACTGCCTCTGGAACCCCTCACCATTACCCCTGTGGCCCCTACTCCTGGCTGGCGAAATGTCCTGAGCCCTGACCCAGCATGGGAACAAAGATCCACCCCTTCTTACAGGTGGCCCATGCGCTATGACCAGTGGTGGGAGTGTAAATTCATTGCAGAAGGCATCATTGACCAAGGTGAGGCCCTGAGGAAGGATAATGAGGGTCCTGCCCTATGTAAAGTGGTAGAGGCTTCTGGGGTCACAGCTAATCAAGATAGAGGACCTGTTTATTACCTCTTTATGGGGGCTGGGGTACTTGAATGCCCCCGTTGAGAGCATCTGTGTGTCATTTCAGGGGGTGGTTTTCGGGATAGCCTGGCAGACATGTCAGAAGAGTTGTGCCCTAGCTCAGCAGACACCCCTGTGCCTCTGCCCTTCTTTGTGCGCACAGCCAACCAGGTAATCTCCTATACCTACTTCTCCAGTTGTTTCTGCTGTTCGTCTCTGCAAACCTCCCAGGTGTTGAACTAGCGAGGGGGCAGAGGAAGGACCAGGTTGCCTGGGGTGGCCTCTGGGCAGACAGGGAAGGAGGAGCCGTTGTACAATCAGAGGGACCACTCAGGGCCTCCGGTAGAAGGTGTGCAGGCAAGTCTTTGGAGAGTCTGGGGCAACAAAATAGGGTCCATTCCACGCCATGCTAACAGTCTGTCTTGGGAGCAGGGCAATGGCACTGGGGAGGCCCGGGACATGTATGTGCCCAACCCCTCCTGCCGAGACTTTGCCAAATACGAGTGGATCGGACAGCTGATGGGGGCCGCCCTGCGGGGTAAGGAATTCCTGGTGAGTAGCCTAATCTGGGCCTCCATCGGATCAGCCTGGCCCCTGGAAGGAAGAAGGGCCAGCTAAACCTGGACAGCCCAAGATGAGGATACAGTAGTATCTGTCCCATAGGTCCTGGCTCTGCCTGGTTTCGTGTGGAAGCAGCTGTCTGGGGAGGAGGTGAGCTGGAGCAAGGACTTCCCAGCTGTGGACTCCGTGCTGGTAAGTAGGGCCTGGACCCGGTGTTTGCACAGCCCTTGAATGTCGCTATTCCCCGAGGGTGTCCTGAGCCTTCTCTAACCTCACACATGCTCCTTTGCCGATTCCTTCTATTCCCATGGCTTCAAGTGCTGTCTTTATTCTGGTGGCCCCCAAATCCTTACCTCCAACTCCTGCCTCTTTCCTAAGCCTGGACCCGTATGTGCACCGCCTCAGCCCAGTCCTCCTCACCTCCCCGTTCTACTGCCCTCCAGGGCTCCTGTCTCCGAATGGCTCCACTGTCCATCCCCCCCACCCATGCCAAGGCCCTCAGTGCCATCTGCCACTCCTCCTTCTCCCTCACCTCCTACTTTCTATCACATCTCTCTCTGGAACCTGTCCACTTCTTCCATCTCACTACCATCCTCCTGCTTCAGGTCCCCTTCCCTTCTGACACAACCACTGACTGCAAAGCTAGCGTTCCTGTCTTCATTCTTACCCACCTGATCCCCGGGAGCCAGAGTAATTCATTTCCTTCCCCTTGTTTACACCCTTCAGTGGCTCCGCCCCGGGCTTAGGGTCAAATGTCGAACCTGACAAGCCTTCTGTGACCCCTGTGTCTCTGGCCACTTGGCTCCAGCAAAACAGATCCCACAGGCCTTTTGCTCTTTCTACCTTTTTTCAAGGTGTTCTCTCTCCTGACTTCCTTGTGGCCTAGCAAACTCCCAGCCATCATTTAGGTCTCAGCTTAGATGCCATTTCTTCCAGGACACCGTCCCTGGCAGCCAAGGCCGGCGAGGTGTTGTCTCGATGCTTTCATAGTCCTTGTTGCGACCCCCTCACTGCCCTCATTGGCTGCAGGGGGACTGCCTTGTCCAGCTGCCTCCCCTACTTCCCTGTGAGCATCGTGAGAGAAAACAAGGACCATCTCCACAATGAAAGGCCGACCTCGTTGTCTCTCTCCAACCCCCAGGTGAAGCTCTTGGAAGTGATGGAAGGAATGGACAAGGAGACATTTGAGTTCAAATTTGGGAAGGAGCTAACATTCACCACGGTATTGAGTGACCAGCAAGTAGTAGAGTTGATCCCCGGGGGCGCAGGCATCGTGGTGGGATATGAGGACCGTTCCCGCTTCATCCAACTGGTGCAGAAGACCCGGCTGGAAGAGAGCAAGGAGCAGGTACCACCTGGAGGCCAGCAGAGCAGAGGGCTTTGAGCAGCTCCTAACAGGCAGAGCCCAGCCTGATAGGCCACCAGTACCCAGTCGCAAGAACTCTGGCGCCCACCATTCCTCTGCCCCACGTTCCTGCTTATCAGTGGGGTTCAGAGATGGCCTCCAGTGCTGAACAGCGATCATGTCCCCCACGATCTCTGTGAGTGGAGGCCAAGTACCCCACCACACACTGACTTGGGATTTGGACCCGCTTCCCTAGTCAGGCCTCTCCCTCTCTCCCCAGGTGGCAGCCATGCAGGCAGGTCTGCTAAAGGTGGTGCCGCAGGCCGTGCTGGACTTGCTGACCTGGCAGGAACTGGAGAAGAAGGTGTGCGGGGACCCAGAGGTCACTGTGGACGCTCTGCGCAAGCTCAGTGAGTGTGGGGCCAGGCAGCGCTGGGGTGGGCGCTTAGGGACCAGGCAGGTTGGGAGCTAAGCACGAATTCTGACCTGGTCCCCAGCCCGGTTTGAGGACTTTGAGCCATCTGACACCCGGGTGCAGTACTTCTGGGAAGCGCTGAACAACTTCACCAACGGTGAGTGGAAGAGGAGAGAGCGATGCCGGGGTTCAGATTCCACTTGTGGGACACCGAGGCAGGGTAGAAGTTGTAGGGCCTCCCCTGCCATCAGTGCGGCCGCTGATGTCCTTCTCCGTGCAGAGGATCGAAGCCGCTTCCTGCGCTTTGTCACTGGCCGCAGCCGGCTGCCAGCGCGGATCTACATCTACCCGGACAAACTGGGGTGAGTGTGGCCGGAGCCCGGCGGGGCTTGCTTTCCGAAGGGACTGGGACTGTGTCCCTACAGTTCTTCCTAATCTGTGGCCCGTCCGTGCCCCCAGGTACGAAACTACAGACGCACTGCCGGAGTCTTCCACGTGTTCCAGCACCCTCTTCCTACCGCACTACGCCAGGTGGGTCGGCGCCCAGCCGGGAGCCTACAGAGTGGGGAGCGGGGAAGGGGCAGCATCCTAGGACGGAGGAGGACGGCGAGTACTGAAGTGCACGAACTGGGGCCCGGCGCCCATAGCCCCCCCGTGCACTGGCCCTTGCGGTGCCCCGGGCTCCGACCCTGTCCCTGTCTCCCTCAGTGCCAAGGTGTGCGAGGAGAAGCTCCGCTATGCTGCGTACAACTGCGTGGCCATTGACACCGACATGAGCCCTTGGGAAGAGTGAGGCGGCGCCAGGGGGCAGCCTCGGGCCAGCAGGACTGTGCCTGCTCGGGTCCCACTAGGCGGCGCTCGGGGTGAAGACATGGTCCCTGGCCCGATGGGGCCTGCGCGCTCCTGACCTGAGCCGACACGCTCAGAAAGACAGCATGCCCCTGTGTCTGGTTGGAGTGGGGGTGGTTGATTGACCTTGGTGGCCCAGCCCCGCAGACCCACAAGCCCTCTGCGAGCTCGGGCTCGCTTCCCGAGTTATTTCGCGTCTGTGAGAGGGAATCTTTCCACGAGCCCAGCACAAGCTGCCAGGCCTGAGCTACTTGAAGGGGGCCTTCTAGCCCCCACCCCATGGACTTTACTTCAGGGATTTTTGGTGGTGGTTGTTCTTTGTTTTGGGGGGGGGGATTGTTTTTGGGTTTTTTTTGGCTTCTCTTTTTTTCTCCTTGTTTTTCTCTGGCTTCAGCCAGGACCCAAAGCTAAAACCTCTGGAGGGTAGTGGAGGCTCCTCCCCAGACAAGGCATCAGGGATAGATAAAGAGTAATGGCCATCCTTTTGGTCACCTGACCGAAGAATGGAGCAGCAGCTGAGCTGTCTTTTCCTCCTCTCCCTCCATACCCAAAGTGTGAGCTCTGCCCTTCCTCCAACCCAGTCTTAACCGACAATGTGACAATGTGTCACCACCTTCCCTGGCTCAGAGCCTACATCTACTCCACATTAAATCTTTACTACCCCCACCATCACACCATATCCAACACCTCCAGGCCGATTCCCCGTCCGCTGTCTCAGCCCCAAGATGGTGCAAGGTTAAGGCCAGTTATGTCCTCTCTGAAATCTTCAGTGGCTCCCTTTCACCCAACTCAAAGCCTAGACTTTAAACCTGCTCCTAAGTCTTAGGCAGGTCCCTGCCACAGTCCTCCTTCCCTTAAGGGCCTCCGTGACACTCCATCAAAGAAGGTCTTGCACATGGGAAAGTTTAATAAATAGATGTATTCATTCCTTCAGAATGTGTTTATTGGGCTACTGAGAGACGGAAGGAAGGTTCTTCTAGGACTTCAGGGTCCTGGGCTGGAAGGGAGATTGTGTGTCACATGGGAGTGATGGGTCTTCAAAGTGATAAGCATTAAATCTGAAGCTGAGCAGGGAACTAAGGGTGCTACTGTGGGCGGGCGGGGAGGGGGGGGCTGGCCTGGCATCTTCTGGGACGGGTGTGGTGATTTGGAGTATGGGAGCCCACCTTCAGGAACCAGGTGGGCAGAAGAACTTGACATCATAAAAGACAGAGCCTTGAGATGGCGGATAAACCAGCCAGGTCAAACTTTTGACAGAAGAGGCAGCAGCATAGCTACCCATCCACACCCCACACTACCTCCAGTTATCACAGAGCTAAGAAGCTGTCTTTAAGAACAAGTACCCGGTGAGAGATCTGCGCATAGAGACCATCCCCCTCCGCTAGCGGAAGGAGTCAACATCGCAGTCTCACGTGAAGTGGCACTCCCTCTCCCAACGCTTCTCCACGCTGCCCTCTAGGGTGAGTCCTGAGGCTACGCTGACTGGGAAACGCCAGGCCTTGGCCTTGGGCCTTGAGCCCCGCCCACTGGGGCTGTGTGTAACCCAAAGCCTATCTCCCCATAACTCTGCATCTGACACCCCAGCTGAGCCTCCCAGGCAGCCCTCATCTTGTGGCTCCCCAGTGCCTGTGCCTTGGGTGGTCCACGGGAGACATAGCTTCCTCTTCCAGCAGCCCCTTCTTGCCCCAGAGGCCACCATTCCCATCAGCTCTGCTCTTCCCAGCAAGCTCCCGCCCTCTTGTGCAGCCTGCCCCCTCAGGGCATTCCCCTTCTGTTCTCAGGAAAGACCCTGGCCAGTATGCACCTGCTGGAGGTAGTCTGTTTCTGTGTCTGGTACTGGCCACTTAAGTCTTTGGTCCCTCTTGTACCAAACAGGGCTCATACTGTATCTTGTAGCTTGCTTTTCATCCATTCATTCAGTAAATGCGTCAAACACCTATGTCAGGTAGTGTATTAGGTACAACGGGGAAAATATTGGCTAAACAGATAATTTTTGCTCTCTTGGAATTTAAACTCTAATGCGAGAGGAAACAGTATATTAAACAAATAATTGCACAAACAACATTTAATAGCCTTTATGTAAGAGCTCCAAAGAAGTAGCGAAAGGTATTGTTAGAAGACAGAGCAGGGTGATACTAACCCATTGGGCTCAGTGTAATGCTGAATCAGGGAGAATAACTGGGCACAAAGTCCAGACAAGAAGCATGTTGAGTCCTGTGTTACTGGACTGTAAAGGGAAGAGAGGGAAGAGACTCCTGCTTTAGAAGCTTGTTTTAGGATTTTACATTGACCAGCCATGAGGGGGCCAAGCAAAGAAGTGACATGATCAGGGGCGCCTGGGTGGCTCAGTGGGTTAAAGCCTCTGCTCAGGTCATGATCTCAGGGTCCTGGGATTGAGCCCTGTATGGGGCTCTCCGCTCAGCAGGGAGCCTGCTTCCCCCTCTCTCTCTGCCTGCCTCTCTGCCTACTTGTGATCTCTCTCTCTGTCAAATACATAAATAAAATATTTAAAAAAAATTTTTTTTTTAAAGTTCTTCTTTAAAAAAAAAAAAAGTGACATGATTAGATTTGCCTTTCGCATCTGCCTCGAGAATGAGTTGAGAAGGAGAGCCTGGAAGCAGGGAGTAATCCAAGCAGGAAATGATGGTCACTGGGACAAGGGGGACACTCACTGTAACTATTATTTATATTGGCTGCATTTTATTACATTTTAAGAAGTTTTCATAACTTGTACTCATTTAAAACCCTCTACTGGGGCGCCTGGCTGGCTCAGTTTGTAGGGTCATGAGTTCAAGCCCCACATTGGGCAGAGAGCTTAGTTTAAAAAAAAAATAAAAGCCACCTCTATAGATGAACATTAAGATTGTCTACAAATTTTTTTATATTGAAAACTACAACTATTATAATAAACATCCTCATGCATATATCCTTTTATACCTATTTGATTATTTCCTTAGAATAACATCCTGAACTCACCACCAAACTGCCAAAAGGCCAGGATGGATCAATTTTACTCCCATTAGTGTCTATTTCCTAAACTCTGACCACCCTTGGGCTTTAACACTTAAAAATATTTTTGAAGAAAAAATATTTTTGATAATTTAATATGCTGAAAATGGTGATTGCTATTTTAATTTGCACTGCTTTGATTATTTACTGAGCAATTGTTTTTCTTCTTTATGAATTGCCCTTTTTGTGTTTTTGTCTATTGGTTTTATTATACTTTTCTTACTGATTTATAACAATCTCTGCTCAGTACTAAAGTAATAAGCACAGCAAGGCACTGTGCTAACAGCTGTACATTTATTATCTGGTTTTATCTTCTTAAATCTATCAAGTATTCTTATTGTCCCCATTTCCAGATGAGAAACCTAGAGCAAAAATGAATTAAATAACTTGCCCAGTGTCACACAAGTAGTAAATAATGAAGCTAGGATTTGGATGGTGGTCTGCCAGTGCCAAAGCCTGCTTGTCTTGGTAGCTAAGGTACTAAATCCTGTAAATGAATACCTTTGTCATGTCAGGTGTTGTAATACCTTGGTTTTCCCTGTCTGTCCTTTGCCATTTAATTTCATGTATGTTCTTTCCTAACGTACAAAATTTTAAATTTTTTATGAATTCAAGATCCTTATGGAAGAAACCATATATTGGATGTATACCATGAGAAGGCAATATAGTATACTTGTTAAGAGCACATTCTGTAGTTAGCTGCCCATATTCATATCCTGGTTTTTCCATATACTACCTGTTGGCCATGGCCAAGCTTCCTCAGCTTTCTTTTCTGAAGCACCTACCATTTTACTGTTGATTTGAAATGTTATCTTTTCACATACTTACCATAATTTTCTGCTAAATTTGCATATGTAAGAAATCCTCAAAAAGAGGTGCCTGGGTGGCTCAGTCGGTTAAGTCTGCCTTTGGCTCAGGTCATGATCCCCGGGTCCTGGGATCGAGCCCCGTGTTGGGCTCTCTGCTAAGCAGGGAGTCTGCTTCTCCCTCTCCCTTTGCCCATCCCTTCCACTTGTGCTCTCTCTCTCTCAAATGAAATCTTTTAAAATAAGAGAGAAATCTCCCAAAAAATTAAATTGAAAAAAGAAATCTTCATTTTTCACCGTACTGCCAGAATGTAAAAATGACACTGCAAGTTGAAACCAAGCAGAAATCTTAAGAGTTAATGGGAGAAATTACCATTGTTCTGTGACCTTTGAAATTTTTTGTCAAAGCATCGAAAACTTCCATAGTGTCAGTTATAAATGTATAGGGAAATGAAAACATAGTAAAACTGGTATTTATTTAGTACATTGTAATCTCAAGCATTTAGAGAAATTGAGAAATTGTTTTCTTTGCAAAAATCTTATCTGAAATAGTCTGAACAATGCTTGCCTCTTTTTTCTTTTTCCTTTTTTTAAGATTTTATGTATGTATGTATATATGTATGTATGTATGTATGTATTTAGAGCTCAAGCAGGGGAAGGGAGAAGGAGAAAGGGAGCAAGAATCTCAAGCAGACTCCATGCTTAGTGCAGAACCAGAGGCAGGGCTTGACCTGGGGCTCAATGGGGGGCTTGATCCCTCAACTCTGAGATGATGACCCGAGCTGAAATCAAGCATTAGACACTTAACCAACCGAGCCAGCCAGGCATTCACCTCTTTTTTCTTATAATATGGAACAAGTATCTTCACTATGCCTTGATGAATTGTCATACTCCTCTTTACTTCTGACATTCTATTCTTTGTATATACAATCTCATGAAATATCTCTAAGAATTCTGTGAAGGCAAAGTGGTTTTTGTTGTTTTTTTTAAGATTTTATTTATTTATTTGACAGAGAGAGAGATCACAAGTAGGCCGGCAGAGGGGTGGGGGGCAGGAAGCAGGCTCCCCGCCGAGCAGAGAGCCCAGTTCAGGGCTTGATCCCAGGACCCTGAGATCATGACCTGAGCCGAAGGCAGAGGCTTAACCCACTGAGTCACAGAGGTGCCTGCAAAGTGGTTTTTTGCTGGCATCAGTTCCTCTGGGACATCTTCATCCCTTTTGTCACACCGACTTTCCTCCTTTTGGAGATGAAGTGGCCTTCACTCGATTCCTGCGGATCTACACTCTCTCATGGTGGCAGCATTAACATTCCCATGATCACCTATTTCTTCTATAACTCCATTTATGTTCAATTTGAATTTTACTTCCAGCCTTATCACTTTTCATTTCTTTGCTGCACTTTCATCTTGTTGGCCAATTCTGTAATCTTTTTTTTTTAATATCACACGGGCTTATCACTGAGAGACAAGGAATCGACACAACTCCATTCTTGCTGTGTGCCTGTGAACCGAATACACAGTGCACAGTATATTAGTTACCAACATACTGAAAGAAGCGCGACATGATTGTTTCACTGCTCATGGTGTACATTCAAAAAAGTTGATTCTGACAATTTTTTACAGTATTCTCATTGCTTTTATGGAGGAAAGAATTTTTGGAGGGCCTTTCTTCACCATTTTTACTGATTTCACCTCTTCATTTTGTATTTGCTTATAAATGTATTACATAGAAAGTTAAAGAGATCTAAATGAGACACAAGTCCCAAATTTCAATTACCTCCATAAAACTCTAAGATTTTATAGCTGCCAATGTGATGTTCTCCTTCTCCCTGTCCCTCCTCCCTACCTACCTTTTTCTTATTCCCAAAGTACTTATCACCCTTAATTATGTTGTACAGTTTACTCATTTATTTTTTTAAAGTTTATTTATTTATTTGACAGAGAGAGAGAAAGAGCACAAGTAGGCAAAGCAGCAGGCAGAGAGAGGGAGAATCAGGCTCCCCGCTGAGCAGAGAGCCCAATGTGGGGCTCGATCTTAGGACCCTGGGATCATGACCTGAGCTGAAGGCAGAGGCTCAACCGACTGAGCCACCCAGGTGCCCTTACTCATTTATTATTTAAATTTATTCATAATGTATGCTGCCTTGCCTGTTAGGATGAGGGTTGGACCCTTTTTTGTTCACTAATATACCTTAAGGGCCTAAAACTCTACTTGGCACATAGTAGTCACTCGGTAAATAGCTGTTCAATAAATAAATAAACTGTGGCTCATCAACCATACTTTCCAATTTAAAAATCAGCTGTTTGAAAAGTTTTGTTTTCAGTGAAGGAGGAAAAAATTTACCAAACTGACTAAATCACATATTTTTTTAATTGACCAATCAGTTTGTATACTTGTTTGTTTAAAGTAGGCTCCACCATGGAGCCCAACACGGGGCTTGAACTCACGACCCTGAGATCAAAACCTGAGCTGAGATCGAGTTGAACACTTAACTGACTGAGTCACCCAGATGCCCCCTGACCCATTTAAACTGACCCATCAGTTTAAAGCATAAATGTCCAGATTCAGACTTTTAAAACCACCAACAATGAAAATTCTGTGTGCTCGAAAGGAAATAGTTGAAGTCTCAATTAATGAAGTTATTTTCCAAGCTCTGTATAGAAACACTATAGCATCGTTTGCTCTCTAACTTATCATGAATCTATTAGGCAATTGGTGGGCTCATGTACAAAAATAAAACACAAATATTTTAGGACCTGCAACTGGTTGCCAAAGTAGAGTTTCTCTTTTCATTTTTATCTTTCACTCGGTACTCTAAAAATAATAATTTCCTACCCCACTGACAAGTCCACAGCCAAATGGAGTAGATGAATATTATGATGTGGCCAGCAAATTCCCAAAGAGAGAGCTCTTGCAGACCGTGGGAAGAGTATTTCTGAGCCAAGGCCCAACTTTTGAAAGGTTTCTTTTGTCTCCCACAGTTCAAAGAGAACTTTAGAGCTTGACCTTCTTAAACTACTCCCCACCACATGTAAAAACATACATATAAATATCCCTTGGGGAAGAAATGTGAACAGGAAACAAACATTATAGGGAACAGCCTGTATTAATATGCCTTTATTAAGTACTTCCCGCATAATTAATAAATAAAAAATAAATAATAAGCGTGAGGCTAGGCATAAGAGATAATAGTATAGATTGACTTAGTGAGAAGAAACGTTCAGGAAAAGAGATGTAGTCAGTGACCTGGGCCCTCAGCTCAGTTTTTCCACCACCAAATGGGAGGTCAAAGGAAATTTTATGAGTAAATTTAATTTATTCAAGATTAATTACTTAGCATGTCCCAGGTCCTGTGCTAGGACCTAAGGAGAGAGGAGCAAATAACATATAGCCTTTGTCCTCCAAGGGCTCCCAGTGCAATAGAAAAACATGAAAAAGGGGATGAAAATCCTTTGTGATGAGTGCGATAATGTAAATACTAGAAACAGTGAGAGCCAGAAAGAAGGAATCCATGAGACAGCAGTTCTTCAAGTATGCTCTGTGGACTTCTGGGAGTCCTCAGGACCCTTTCACGGTATCTATCAGGTGAAAACTATTTTTATAATAATACTAAAATATTATCTGCCTTTCATTGTATTGATATTTGCACTAATGGTACAAAAGCCATGGTGGCTAAAACTGCTGGTGCTTTGGCATGAATCAAAGCACTGATACCAAACTGTATTAATATGCATTGTATTCTTCACTGCCACACATTTGCAGTAAAAATAAAAATTAAAAATTAAATAATAATAAAGCAAAGTAAGTTTCACTTAAGAATGTCTTTGGGGGCACCTGCGCAGCTCAGTTGATTAGGGGGCCAGCTCGTGGTTTTGGCTCAGGTCATGATCTCAGGGTCCTGGGATGCAGCCCCATGTTGGGCTCCATGCTTAGTGGGGAGTCTGCTTGGTATTCTCTCTCTCTCCCTCTCCCTCCATCCCTCTCCCAGCTCGCACTCTTTCTCTTTCTCTAAAATAAATAAATAAATGTGGTTTTTAAAAAATATTTTATTTATTCATTTGACAGAGAGAGATCACAAGTAGGCAAAGACTACTTATTCCTGTAGTTAAGTAGTTGAGGAATTGCTTTGGTTTAAATGGATTTTATTCCCTAGGACAGTGGTTCACAAACTTTTTGGTCTCTGGACCCTTTATACTTTTTTTTTAAAGATTTTATTTATTTATTTATTTGACAGAGAGGGAGATCACAAGTAGGCAGAGAGGCAGGCAGAGAGAGAGGGGGAAGCAGGCTCCCTGCTGAGCAGAGAGCCCGATGCGGGGCTTGATTTGGGTCTTGATCCCAGGACCCTGAGACCATGACCCGAGCCGAAGGCAGAGGCTTAACCCACTGAGCCACCCAGGTGTCCCAATAAATAAATGTTTAAAAAAAAAAAAAAACCAAGAATGTCTTTGATAAAGCAATAACATAATTTTATTAAATCTTGGTCCTCGAGTACACACAAACTGTCAAAATTAATGAAGTAAGCTAGTCACTTCAAGGAAAATCACTAAAAGTATTGTTGCCAATGATAATATTTGAGCTTTCAAGAGAAAATCAGAAGTTTGGAAAACTTGTTTTTGTCATCATAAGCTTGCCAGCTTTCCAATATTTAAAGGACTTTTCTGATAAGGTTGGTAGTGATACGAACAAATGTAATTTTTAAAATCTAATGAGTCAACATTTGGGAGGATATTTTACAAGTGATAAATGCATCAAATTGTATGTGTACTCAAAATGCAAGTATTAGAGTACAAATGCTCATTGATAAAATAATTCTACATTACAACTAATCTTTTAAAAAACTGCCATTTATTGAGTTTTTGTGTAGTATCAAAGAATCTTAGCTACAACTATCTGACAAGGCTATTAAAATATCTCTCTCTTTTCCTACTGTATCTGTGTGAGGTCAGGTTTTATCATAGAATTCACCCAAAACAATATATTGCAACTGATGAGAGAATCCAGCTGTTTTTGATTAAGCCAGACACTAAAGAGATCTGCAAAAAGGTGAAAGCATGGCATTCTTCTGATTTTTCGGTTTGAAAACATATGTTCTCATACAAATGGTATTTATGTTACCATGTAATAATGTTATGATTTTTGTTTTGAAAATGAATTAATGTTTAATTTCTCAGTTTGAGTTCTTAACATGGTAAATATCAAGAGATAAAATCCATATAAACAAAAGTCCTTTGGGGTCCCCAATAATTTTCTTTTTAAATATTTTATTTTTAAGTAATCTCTGTACCCAACATGGGTGGAACTCACAGCCCCGAGATCAAGAGTCGCATGCTCCACATACTGAGCCAGCCAGGTGCCCCAAGGGTCCCCAGTAATTTTTAAGAGTGTAAAGCATCCTTGAGGCACCTGGGTAGTTCAGTCGGTTGGGTGTCCAACTCTTGATTTCAACTGAGGTCATGATCTCAGGGTCCTGAGATCCAGCCGGGTAGGGCTGATAGGGCTCCGAGCTGGGTGTGGAGCCTGTTTAAGATTCTCTCTCTCCTTCTCCCTCTACTCCTTCTCCCCTCCCACTCCTGTTGCACTGTTGCAGGTATGCGTGCACACACACACACACACACGCACGCACATTCTCTCTCCCAAAAAAGGGGGGGCCCTGAGGGGCTCAGTGGGTTAAAGCCTCTGCCTTCGGCTCAGGTCATGGTCTCAGGGTCCTGGGATCGAGCCCCGCATCGGGTTCCCTGCTCAGCAGGGAGCCTGCTTCCCCCTCTCTCTCTGCCTGCCTCTCTGCCTACTTGTGATCTCTCTCTCTGTCAAATAAATAAATAAAATATATTTTTTTTAAAGTATAAAGGGTCCAGAGACCAAAAAGTTTGTGAACCACTGTCCTAGGGAATAAAATCCGTTCAAACCAAAGCAATTCCTCAACTACCTAACTACAGGAATAAGTTCCCTGAAAACATTTGATAGTTTAAACGTGAGCATTTAAAATGGATGACAGAGGGGCACCTGGGTGGCTCAGTGGGTTAAGCCTCTGCCTTTGGCTCAGGTCATGATCTCAGGGTCCTGGGATCGAGCCCTGCATCGGGCTCTCTGCTCGGCAGGGAGCCTGCTTCCCCCTATCTCTCTGCCTGCCTCTCTGCCTACTTGTGATCTCTCTCTCTGTCAAATAAATAAATAAAATCTTTAAAAACAAAAAAATAAAAAAAAATGGATGACAGATATGGGGTTGAATGCCGTTCTTACTTCATAACTAGTTCTTACCTCAAAACCATGCTGTAATTCCCAACGCTTCTATTTGCTTGAGCTAATAACCAGGAGAGAGAATCTTGCTGCAGAAGGAAAGGGTAGTCAAGTTTCAGGCCTCCTGTGGCCAATCACTCCATGCTCCCTTTTACCAACATACTTGGTATTATATTTTAGGTAAAATAAATAATTATTCAGTAAGTCATCACCAGCATCCTAAAGTGAAGATAAGGTAGGGCAAAGATTAGGCTGGTTTTATGGATAAAAAGGCCTCAGGTCTTCCCCCAACCCCCACCCCCAGCCCACCCTGCCCCCAGTGGCATCTAACCTGAGCTCTTATTCTTCTGGCTGAAAAATCTGGGGAAAATTACAAGTCCAGACTGCTGTTTCCCTAGCACCTAGCACCTAAGACATTGCTTGGCACATATTAGGCACTCAGTAAATATTTTTTTTTTAAGATTTTATTTATTTATTTGACAGAGAGAGATCACAAGTAGGTAGAGAGGCAGGCAGAGAGAGAGAGGGAAGCAGGCTCCTTGCTGAGCAGAGAGCCCAATGCGGGGCTCGATCCCAGGACCCTGAGATCATGACCTGAGCCAAAGGCAGAGGCTTTAACCCACTGAGACACCCAGGTGCCCCTCAGTAAATATTGTTGAATGAAGTCAAACTCCTTTATTTTCATTGCAAAAATTAAACTCTCTAAACTTGGAAGGAGCTAAAGCAAATCAAGGTTTAAGAGAGGGACAGAAAAGAGGAAGCTTCTAAAAGATTGGGAAATTGTAGGAATGTGTGGGAAAGAGAGACTGGCTCTTGTTCCTGTTACCTACTGTAGCTTATAAGCCCCCAAAACTGCTTAAAACAACTATTTTATTATTATATCTCGCAATTGTTGTAGTTATCTAGATGTAGGTATTTGGGGTCTCTCCTGCAGTTGCAGCCTCTTAGGTGGCCTCCCTGACTCCAGGAAATCTATTAATACAGCAACCAGAGTGATCCTTTAAAACTTGTCTTATCATGTCCCTCTGCTTAATTCAAGGTCTTCACAATGGCCTACAAGACCCATGCAATCTGAGTTCTTCACTCTCTCTACCGTTGCCTATTTGACTTTTATCATCATTCCCTTTCCACCTGGCTTACTTCCCTTCAGCTATATTGGCCTCTCTACTGTTCTTTGAACATGCAGGCTCTTCAGGGCCTTTGCACTTGCTAGCTAGTCTACTTGGAAGGCTCTTCCAAGATACTCATCTGACTCACTCTTTTCAAGCCATTGTTCAGTGTCACTGTCTCAATGAGGTCTTCACTGACTCCCCTCCTCCCACAGTTTTGATGGTTAAAAGTGATTGTTTTCCATACCATCAGAGTCTGCTTCAGAAAGCCAACGTGAGTCTCCACCTTAGATACCGCAGACCTAGAAAACCTTGGCAATCCCTGTCCTGCAAGGGCATTTGGACATTTCTCCACTGGCTAGCCGGGTAGTAGTAGTCGGGGTCAGGTCATAGAATGAGAACTTGAAGCAAGAGACCGTGACTTGTTCCAGGATTCCAGCAGCCCAGCATTAGGAAGGACACTCGATGGGCATTGATGATTTGTGAATGAACGAAAGGTACAGACCATCCTGCCTCCTCTCCTCCTCGAAGAACGCAAGCTCTTGGTACATAATCTATTGCTCGGCGCTCGTCCCTGCTCCACGGGCCTGCCCGGCGCGTCCCATCGATCTGCTCGGCCATCGCGCGCCTGCGCCTTTGGGCTGTCAGTCGGAGGCGGCGTGGGGAGCGCTGGGAGTTGCTGTGGCGCGCCGGGAGTTGAGAGGTAAAGCTGCGGCTTTAGCGCTGCCAGGCCCCTTACGAGCTGGCTGTTGGGAATGAGCACGGCAGTGAGGGCCACGGGGCCGCGCTTCATGTGGGGGAAGCAGGCTCCTTGATCCCGGCGGAGGAAGGCCTGATGGGGTGGGTGGAGGTGCAGAGCCCCAGGGTCTCCAGCTCGAGTCCCTGCCCGACCCGGCCAGCAGCTAAGTGGCCGAACTAAAAGGGAGCTTGGGGGAGAATCTGAGCTAACCACCTTGTGCAACAGATGGAGAGGAGTTTCAGGGAGGGGAGCATCTGCTTGAAGTCACAGCGAGTGAGAACCAGATCGGGGACCAGACACTCCGCACAGTACCTGAACTCTTTCCCCTTCAGCCCTTCATTTATTTATTCTGCCTTTTTTTGTTGTTGTTTGGGGCAAGGCAATCAAATAGGAATACAATAAGATCCAGATGAAAGACCAATTATGATAGTGTTTTATCTCACCAGTTTACAAGAGAGAAGGCAATAACTGCAATGATGGAAGCATGTCTGAGATGCCATCAGCACCCCCACCCCCACCCCTAGTGCTTGGGAGCCTAAGTTGCCGTGATTCTCATCACCCAGAACTGCGGCATTGAGGCATTTGACAGTCCGCTTCAGGATCTTTAAGCTTAAGTACCAGGTTCCTTTCTAGGAACTGAGGACGCTTAGAGTTTTAAGTGTCAGGCCTCTGGTCACCTCACCTATAAGTGGTAGAACCAGAACTCAAACTCAGGTCTTTTGACTCCGAAAGCGCCAGTGCTCTTTTCGTAATAACATCAGATGTGATAGGAATTATATAGTGTCAGCCAAATTGAAGTTAAATTCCAGTCTGAGGCAATACTTGCTGGAATTGAAATTGTGGTATTTTTTTAAAGATTTTATTTATTTATTTATTGGAGAGAGAGCAGAAGGAGAGGGAAAAACAGGGTCCCCGCTGAGGAGGGACCCCGCGGAGGGGCTCAATCCTGGGACCCTGGGATCATGACCTGAGCTGTAGGCAGAGGCTTAACGGACTGAGCCACCCAGGTGCCCCGAAATTACTGTATCTTTAAGTTGTAGATGTTGTGCAGGAGCCTTCACTTTGTGCCTTGGGTGTACTGGATTTAAGTGCTGCAGTTTAAATATTGATGAGGGGCCTAGGGCTGATCATAATTATGGGTAAAGGTGCAACATTATTTGCCAATTTAGTGTCAAATAGTTTTTTTTCTGAACATTGCATTTCACACTTGTACTTAAAAAGTTATATTATCTGTTGTAAACCAAGAAGTACTTTTATTTTAAATCAGTAAGATTTATGATCTTTTACTATGCATCTTTTCTGTGGTAACTGCTGTAAAGAGATTATTTTGAAGGTCAAACAGGTTTGTTCATTACCTTGAGTTTAGAAAAAGGAATTAATCTGATTTGTTTCTGCCACTGGACTCTGCAAATCTAGGTTCAGATGCAAGCCTACATTTGTGTTTATAGCAATATCTTTCATCATCGGGGATAATGAAAAGATGGGAGCAGATGGCTGAGTTATTGGGAGACATCTTAAGTCATTTTATACTTTTCAGAGACCTAATATGCTTGTATTTATGCTGTTAATTCTAGTCAGAAGTTTTCAAATTTTTTCAAGAAATAACTCATATCAGAAGCCCACTTGATAAACTCCTTTTTAAAAAATTTTTTTATTTAAATTCAATTTAGGTAACATATACTGTATTATTAGTTTCAGGGGTAGAATTTAGTGGTTTATCAGTTGCGTATAACACCCTGTGCTCTTTAAGTGCCCTCCTTAATGCCCATCACCCAGTTACCCCATCCCCCCACCTACCTCCACTCCAGCAACCCTGTTTGTTTCCTAGAGTTCGGTGTCTCTTATGGTTTGCCTCCTTCTCTGTTTTCATCTTAATTTATTTTTCCTTCCCTTCCCCTATGTTCATCTGTTTTGTTTCTTAAATTCCACATATGAATGGAATCATATGGTATTTGTCTTTCTCTGACTTGTTTTGCTTTGCATAATACCCTCTAGTTCCATACATGTCGTTGTAAATGGCAAGATTTCATTCTTTTTGATGGCTGAATTATATTCCGTTAACACACACACACACACACACACACACACACACACACACACCACTAGGTAAACTCTTACTCCTTCAAGAGTCAGCTCAAATCTTACCTTCCTATAAAACTTTTCCTGTCTTTTCTAGGAAGACTTAGGTATATGTCTACTGCATCTTGGATATATTCCTGCTATGACACTAATGATAGTATATTGTAATTTACTGAATTTGTCTTCTCCACTTAATTGTGAGCACCTCGAGGGAAAGGGCCAGGTTTCTTTAATTCATATGCCTCCTTCAGCCCATCTCCCCTGGCTGGAGCTGAGAGTATATATTGGTGAGTCAAAAAATATAATAAAGGTGATGCTTATACTATAGCTAAGGAAACTTTCTTACTGTGGTTTTTGGAGTTGGAAGTGTCACATTTGACATGAGTATCAATAACCTAAGTAGAAATAGGGTTAGTACTGTGTGTGCTTTGAATTTTATTACCTTTTTTTTCTGTTAATTGTTTTTTTCTGTGACACCAGTTTGTGAAAATGGAATTTCAAGCAGTAGTGATGGCTGTTGGAGGGGGATCTCGGATGACAGACCTGACTTCCAGCATTCCCAAACCTCTGCTTCCAGTGGGGAACAAACCTTTAATTTGGTACCCGTTGAACCTGCTTGAGCGCGTTGGATTTGAAGGTGAGCTATGACAATTAAATGTACTCATAAAACTTGAGGGATGTTCGATCCCAATGATTTGTCAGCTTTATGAGGGTGAGAGAGGATGACCGAGAGAAGACCAGGACTCAGCATTGACTGGATACTGGCCTCTGTAAATTAAGAACATAGGAGTACTCTATTGCTATGTAAAAAGGTTGAGAAGACAGCACTATTACTGTGTTAGAGCTGCTCCTCACAGTGATTCAAGATGAACCACGTAAGGATATCAGAAAGAGCACAGTGGGAATCCAAGTTAGTACCTCATATAGGTATAAGATATAAGGTATTCATTTTCATTTATTCATATAGGTATATAGGTATAAGGTATTCATTTTCATATGAATCCATGTGTACGTGGTAATATATTAATATATTAAGGGGCACAGTATTGAAAAGATAACTCAGGCCCTGATTTCTAGGACCTTGTAGTCTAGATACAAATATAAATAGAGGGGACATCACTAAAGATCCTATAGACATTAAAAAGATAGTAAGTAAATATTATGAACAACTTATGGTAATAAATTTGACAACTTATATGCACATTTTAGAAATATTGCTTGGAAGTTGTATGAAGAATGGATTTGAAGGAGTCAGGACTATGAGCAGGGAGATGAATTGGGAAATTGATACAGAAGTCCACCAGCAGTGAACTAAAGAAGTAGAATCTGAACTAAAGAAATAGCACTAAGGATGGAGAAGAGAGAACATTTGAGAAAGTTGATGATTAATGGGGAGAGAGTGTGGAAAAAGAGAGAAGAGAGTACCCTCTACTTTTTGCTTGGGTGACTAGGTGACTAGATGGTGATACAGGTCACCAGGAAAGGCATTATGAGTCAAAGAACAGGTTTCAATGAATATAATGAGTTCAGTTTTGGCTGCAATGAGTTTGAGGTGTTCTAGAGTTAGATATAGCAAATCTGAGTATCAGATGGAAGTGGTATCAGGTCCTGGGGCACAGTCTTGTGTTCCAGTGTTTATTGCACTATGAGAATCGCCTTCCTGAGAGAGACTCATGAACATTTCTGTACAGTGGTCTACATGACATTGATGTTAAGAGATGTCTAAGAAAAGATTTTCTTTTTATTATTTATTTTATTTTATTTATTTTATTTTTGAGATTTTTTTTTTAACATTTTATTTATTTGACAGAGAGAGACATGGCGAGAGAAGGAACACAAGCAATGGGAGTGGGAGAGGGAGAAGCAGGCTTCCAGCCGAGCAGGGAGCCCAACGCGGTACTTGATCCCAGGGTCCTGGGATCATGACCCGAGCCAAAGGCAAACGCTTAACAACTGAGCCACCCAGGCGCCCCTGAGATTTTATTTTTAAGTAATCTCTACACGAAGCATGAAGTTTAAAGTCATGACCCTGAGATCAAGAGTCCCATGCTTGACCAACTAAGCCAGCCAAGTGCCCCAAAAGATTTTCTTTTTAATACACTTTAAAATATCATACTATCCTTTAATAACTCCTTGTGGATTTGTCATCAGTAACTTTTTTTTCCTTTTTCCTTTTGCTGTATCTTCAGTTATGGTTGGGGGTTTCCTTTTATGGTGTATTTAATACCCACTACATAGGAAATTTCATCTCACTAAGGCTCACTCAGAAATTGATGAATGCCTCCTAAACACAGGATTCTGGAGTTTAATAGCAAAATCACTCATGAACAATATGAAGAAAGTGAACACAGCAAAGTCTCTGTTCACTTTCTTCATATTGTTCATGAGTTTAGAGAAGTTAATGTAGCCCTGCTTAGCTTTTTTCTTTCTCTCTACACATAAAAGTCTTAGTCTAGTTATTAGACTGTCCCGTATTTGCAGTTACTCCCTTGACTCTATGCACTCTACCTAAAATGTTCTCTCCAAAAAAATAAAATAATAAAATAAAATGTCCTCTCCAAAATGTTACCTTCTCTTTGAAATTCCAAACAGCATCAATCAACCTGTCCTCTATGGTTCCATCACACTTTGTTTTTCTATCTCGGTACCCACCAAGGACTGTTTTATGCTATAATTAGTGGCATGGAAGACTGATCTGAGAGCGGCTACTATACCTCATTCATCTTTGTAACATCAGCATTTACTGAGTGTGTTCTAAAGAAGTTTTCGGTGGTCTTGAATTTATCTTGACCTGTCTCAAAGGCCATCACTTCCAGGAAGCCTTCCTTAGTCATTTCTCCATAATTTCTCCATGTTAAGTTTCTTAATAGGAACCATGTTGAATGCATCTCCGACTTCTCAGTGCCTATTTTTCCTTTACATATTAAGTGTATTTGTATTTATTGGTTGAATGAGTTGATACTATAAGCAAAGCGGGGAATGGAAGAAAGATGAGAGAACGATGGAAGGAAAATAAAATGCTTTAGAAAAGAAAGAGGGAGGAAGAAAGAAGAGAAGGGAAGAAAATAGAAAAGTATGATGATTACAGTGAAAGGGAGAGATAATAGTTACCTGGAACACTATCATGGAACAAGTGGAAATTGAGATGCTAAAATCTGATCTTCAGACATCAGCAACACATGTTATGTTGCAGTGAATTACATTACCCTACCAAAGATCCATAACAAAGATTCCCAGTTTTCTGTCATTGGTTACCAGCTATATGGATAAAATGAAGACATCCGTTATGTGAAAATTGTCTCTTGGTAGCGTTCATTGTGATCATCAATGAAGTACTCATGGCTGGCTACCTGGTGGGGAGTGGTGATAGCTCTTCCTTTGTAGTGAATGAAGATTTAAAATGTGATCCCATTTGTATCTGCTTTGATGAATGTTCTTCTGAGTTCTTTACATCAAGTAGTGGTATATAATATATTGAAGTGTGGGTTCTAATCATCAGACTTGAGTTTTATCTTGAGTCCATTGCTTACTAGTTGTGTAACCCTGAAAAAAGTCACTTAATATCTTTTCGTCCAAGTTTCCTCATTTGTAAAATGAGATCGTTGTAAAATTTGAGAGAATGCCTGTAAATACATTGAAAAGACTCAATAATACTAGCTGTTATTATTAAATCTAGAAACAGACCAAATGTAATTGAAATGGTGAAACCATTGTCTAAATGAATGAGAGTTTTTGTGTTTTTCCTTCTTTTTCTCTTTTATGCTGTAGAAGTCATCATCATTACAACCAGGGATGTCCAAAAGGCTCTATCTGCCGAATTCAAGATGAAAATGAAGCTAGATATTGTTTGTATTTCTGATGAAGCTGACAAGGGGACTGCAGATTCTCTGCGCCAAATATATCCAAAACTTAAGGTGAGAAACTATTTCTTGATTTTTATTATTTATTGAAGATAAATATCACCTTATGTTTTCCCACTGCATTACAGTTTATAATGCTTTTTTGAAAATATATTCTTGCATCACATATTTTGTTGCCCATGTACTCTTCAACCACTCTTTATTTATCTATTTATTTTAGGTTTATGTATTTAAGTCATTTCTGCACCTAACATGGGGTTCAAATTCATGACCCCAGGATCAAGAGTCACATGCTCCTCTGACTGAGCCAGCCAGGTGCCCCTATTTTGATTATTAATGAAGATTTAGACATTTAGTTATCACAGTCACTCTAGTTTCCAATATTTTTGAGTAATTGTAGACTTTATAAAAAAGATATGCTTTTTTTAAAAAGGATTTTTTATTTATTCATTTGAGAGAGAGAGCACAAGTGAGAGCACAAGCAGGGAGGTGAGTCAAAGGGAGAGGGAAAAGCAAACTCCCCACTGAGCAGGGAGCCCCACACAGGGCTCAATCCCGGGACCCTGGGATCATGACCTGAGCCGAAGGCAAACACTTAATGGACTGAGCCACCCAGGCGCCCCAAAAAAGATATACTTCAAATGTGCTTTTAAAGATTACATTTAAATGAAGTTCACGAACAAGCAAAATTTATTTATCTATCTATTTATTTATTTTTAGAGAGAATGCATGTGTGTGCAGGGGTGCAAGGGGTGGGAGTGGGGGGAGGACAGAGGGAGAGAGAGAGAGACAGACAGAATCCCAGGCAGGCTCCATGCTGAGTGTGCAGCCTGACTCAGGGCTCAGTCCCACAACCCTGAGATCATGACCTAAGCCGAAAGCAAGAACTGACGCTTAACCTACCGAGCCACCCAGGTGGCCCCATGAATAAGCAAAATTTAATCTATAGTGATAAAAATCAGAGCAGCAGTTGACTCTGCAGATGACAGATTGACCAGAAAGAAGTACAAAGGAATTTTCAAAAATTCCCAACTCTCACCCCTACAACGTAACGTTTGACCTTTTGATCTACTTTGATTAGATACCATCAAGGGCATATGAGTATGAGGGCACAGTCTCCCTATGGCCTGTGGCCTCTGAACTGAGAAATATCCACTGTATACTGTTTTAAATTGATGTCCTCTGGAAAAAATTCAGTCTGTATGATAATGTTGCTATCTTGTTTGAATTAAGGAGCAGATGCTCCTGGTATTTCTAGTGACTGCAAACAGATGTATTAATATTTTCAACCTGCCTATGCACTAAAGAACAAAAAATGCAGAAATGTATATGGCCTTTCTCTCCATCCCACCATTATAGGGGAATAATTTACACATAGTAAAATGCAAAGATATTAAGTATACAGTTCAATAAGTTTTAAAAGATACATACACCCTGAATACCACTACCCAAATGAAGAACATTTCCATTACCTCTGAAAGTTACTTTGTACTTCTTTTTAGTAAGCCCCTCCCCCCGGTGCCCCAACCTCCCAGCACCCCACCCCCGGAGTCAATTCATATGTTAACTTTGCTTGTTCAGGAACTAGATATAAATGGAATCATACCATTTTATTCTAGTTTCTTTGGTTCAACGTAATATTTTTCATACTCATTCATATTATTACAGCTATAACTAATTTTTTTTTTATTGCATTGAATAAATATACCACTATTTGCTCATTTCCCTGTTGATGGTCATTTGGGTTGTTTCTAATTTTGAGATATCATGACTAAAGCTGTTATGAACATTGTTCTGCAAGTCTTTTTGTGAAAATATTCTAGGTTGTAGGGTTTACTGTATTTGAAACTGCCATATAGTTTTCCAAGTGGTTATACCATTTTATACTTCCATCAACAATGTGTAAGCATTACATTTGCTTCACATCTTCATCAACACTTGGTATTATCAATCTTTTACATTTTAACCATTCCAGTGGATATGTATGTAGTAGTATCTTGTGGTTTTAATTTGCATTTCTCTAATAATAGTGATGCTAACCACCTTTCCATGTGGTTATCAGCCATTTGTTTATCTTTATGGAGTTTTCAAAGCATTTACCTGTTTTTAAATTGAGTTATTTAGTTGTTTACCCTTTTATTATTGATTATAGAAATTCCTTATGCATTCTAGGTGCAAGTCTTTTGTCAGATGTGGTATGAATATCTTCTGCCAGTCTGTGGCTTGCCTTTTTACTTTCTTAATGGTGTCTTTTCGTGACCAGAAGTTTCCGATGTCGATGAAATTCAGATTACTGCTTTTTTTTCTTTTATGGTTAATATACTTTTTGTGTCCTCTCTAAGAAATCTTTGCCTATCCCAAGCTTGTGAAGATATTCCTTTTTTTTTTTTTTTAAGATTTATTTATTTGAGAGAGAGAAAGGGAGCACATGAGTGGGGGAAGGGATAGAGAGAGAGGGAGAGAATCCCAAGCAGACTTCCCACTGAGCGTGGGGCCCCACACGGGACTCAGTCTCATGCCCCTGAGATCATGACCTGAGCCAAAACCAAGAGTCGTACACTCAATCAACTGAGCCATCCGGGTGCCCCAATAAAGATACTCTTTTATGTTTACCCCATCTTGATTTAATTTTGAATGTGGTATGAGGTAGGGATAAATTTTACTTTTTTTCTGTATGGATATTTATTCCAGCACCATTTGTTAAAAAGACTTTGCTTTCCCCATTGAATTGCACTGGTGCCTTCATTGAAAACCAACTGACTATATATGTGTGGTCTGTTTCTGTTTTCTCTATTTTGTTTCACTGGTCTATTTGTCTTCAATACCACATTGAATAATGTCTTGATTATTTTAGCTTTATAGTAGGAATTGAACTGAATCTTTAGATTAGTTTGGGAGAATTGCTAGCTTAATATTGATTCTTCCAGTCTTGAACATTTATTTAGGTTTCTTTTAATTTCTCTCATAGTGTTTTATAATTCTCAGTGTAGAAGTTTTGAACATCTCTTAGTAAATTATTCTTAGGTAAATGTTTTTAATGATGTTGTAACTGGTGCTTTTTACTCTATTTTTCAATTGTTTGTTGCTCTTATATAGACATGAAATTGTTTTTTGAAGATTGACCTTGTCAAATTGTAGATTCTTTAGGATTTTCTATATACATCATCATGTTGCTTGTAAATAAAAACAATATTACATCTTCCTTTTTAATCTTTATGCCTTTTTTTTTTTTTTTTTTTTAATTATCTCTTGCCCTGGCCAGGACTTCAGCGCAATGTGTTATAGGCATTTTCATTCACTTTTGGCCTCTCTTTTTGTTTTCCTATGCTTCCATCCAAGGAGGTTTTGGTGTTTCTGACTGGAGAGATTTCCAGTACCATAATGTTGGGCGCGTTACTTTCTGGACTGCAGCTGCTTGTTTCCTTAGGGAAGATATGGGGAATTTCACTAAGAAAATGAAATGATAGTTCTGGTCTTTTATAGGAACAGATGCCAGATTTACTAAGAAGCTTAGGGTGCTTAGTGGACTTCTCAAGGGCTGTTTTAACTACAGTCTACACGTTTAGGATGGAGGTGTAATCTCTTTGCTCCCTAGTGTCTAACTCTTAGAAATGTTACTTTTACTTGAACCTGGAACTGGAGATCCTAGAAGTCTCGTGTGAGACTTGTGTAACAATTAGGGGCTTGAGAAGTAGCAGTGACAACTATCAATAGAAATAGGCATGTGGAAGCAAGTAAAGTAACTGCCAATAGGACATTGTACTCCCAGGTTACTGCTGCTTCTTATGGTTTTGACCATTGAATCCTTATTTTAGAACCTAAAGGTAAGAGTCCTCATTAAGTCATTCTGCACAGTCTCATTTCTTTTCCTCCTTTACATACCACTTTGTTTTGTTTGTTTGTTTGTTTAAATATTTAATTTATTTATTTGGGAGAGAGAGAGAGAGCGAGCACAAGCAATAGAAGCAGCAGGCAGAGGGAAAGGGAGAAGCAGGCTCCCCACCGAGCAGGCAGCGCGATGCGGAACTCGATCCCAGGACCCCGGGATCATGACCCAAGCCGAAAGCAGACGCTTTTAACTGACTGAGCCACCCAGGCGCCTCATACCACTTTGTTTTTACATCATTTACATCACAGCACCTTTTGCATATAATCCTGCCTCTGTGCCTTTTCTCGAGCTGCAACTTGGGCTAGCAGGTCTCTGCTATCTTTGTTCTCTCTACTTGGTTTCTCCTCTACCAATGGCTCCTGATATCCTGGCTTCACATCAACTTACATTCCAACCTGGAGCAGAGACAACAAAGCTAACCTGTGGAGGAACTTAATAGACTCCTAAATAGCCAAAATTTGAGCTGAGCCAAAATTCAGAACCATCTGGTTGGGATCAACATAAATTTGTAGGAAAGGTAGTGGAAATACATATAAACAGTTGAGGAAAGTGAAACAGCCTGAGAATGGCAGTTTGTTGGTGTTTGCTAAGAGATGTCAAGTACGTCTCTAAAGTAGAAAGTTGTACCCCCAGGTTGTGCCATGGTTTATTTATTTTTTTTTTAAGATTTTATTTATTTATTTGACAGAGAGAGAGAGAGAGCATAAGCAGGCAGAGCAGCAGGCAGAGGGAGAAGCAGGCTCTCCACCAAGCAGGGAGCCCAATTCGGGGCTCGATCCCAGGAGCCTGGGATCATGACCTGAGCCAAAGGCAGCCTCTTAACCAACTGAGCCACTCAGGCGCCCCTGTGCCATTATTTAAAAGCAGTGCCCCTTTGAACCAATTTATTTCTCTTACCTTGTGCCCACAAAGCAGCTTCCTAAACATTTGGGGACTATTTTGGTCTGTTGTTTTTTGTGTGTTGTTTTTTTTTTTTTAAGATTTTTTATTTATTTATTTGACAGAGAGAGAGAGAGATCACAAGTAGGCAGAGAGGCAGGCAGAGAGAGAGGGGGAAGCAGGATCCCTGCTGAGCAGAGAGCCCGATGCGGGGCTCGATCCCAGGACCCTGAGATCATGACCTGAGCCGAAGGCAGAGGCTTTAACCCACTGAGCCACCCAGGCCCCCCTGTTTTGGTCTGTTTTAAGTAAGATTTTAGGTAAGATTATTGCTTTTGAGATTTGGGGGTTTATGAGCTTTTCGTTCTTTTGTCTTTACCCACTTCCTCCAGGTTGAGTTCCCCAAATATTACTGTGAGGTTATCCCATGTGGCTTCTGCTTTTCTAGAGAAAGACCACAACAGTATATTAGCTTTATTTGACTTTTTTGTTTAAAATGTATTTCACCGTTTTAATTTATAATCTTTTTCATTTACATTGCATTTGCTAAATATATTGCAGTTCTATTTATATGTGGAAACGTCCCTCATGTGTGCTTATAAGATATTGAAGCTGGACATCATACTTGCTGTGTGTTTTTTCAACTAACATACATATTTCATTTGGTTTTATTTTTCTGGCACTGTTTTCTACTTCATTTTACCTTATCTCTTGCCACAATTTTTGCTGACTTACTGGCTTCTCACTTTTTATTTCAGCTGCCTACCCTCTTTCCCTGACTTTTCAAGAGAGGTTACTGGCTCATTCATTCTCCCACGCCCTGGGTGAGTGAGCTCCATTCTTATAAGTGGTGTTGATAACATGAAAGTTCTTAGATTTTCAGTCTTCTCCATAATAGTGTTTCATATTTGTTGATGAATGATTCAGTCTTATCTATATCCAAACTCATTCATTTAGCAAATATGTATTGAGAGTATAATAATGATTATAATTGCTTAATTTATTAAATAATCAATTATGGACCATAGTGGTTTTTTTAAAACTTTTTGTCAGGGAAAACTTCAAACATGTACAAAAATGGAACATTGCCCAAGTATCTGTCACACAACTTTAGTAGTTATCAACCCATGACAATCTTTTTTCATCTGTATCCCTGCCCATCTTGCTCCCTCTCATGTTCTTTTGAAATAAATCTCAGAAATCATATTATTTCATCTGTAAGTAGTTTAGAATATATTACTAAGATGATAGCTCTTTAAAAAATAAAAATAAAACTGTAATGCCATTATAAGACCTAAAAAAATTAATAATTCTTTATTATCAAATGTCCAATCAGTGTATAAGTTTCCAGTTGCCTCATAAATATAATTTTAAAATGTTTTTTGGTGTGTTTGTTTAAATCAGGAGGCAAATAAGGACTATGCATTACAATTGGTTGAAATGTCTCTTTTAATATATAGATTTTCCCTCTGTCTCTTCTTTTTCTTATAACTTATTTGTTGGAGAAACTGAACCATTCATTTTCTTACACATTTTCCCTCCCACGGTCTGCATTTTGTTGATTGCGACCCTGTGGTGTTGTCTAATAGGTATCCCGCTCTTCATATTGGTATTGGTAGTTGGACCTAGAAACTCCATTGAATAATTATTCCAATTATTCAATTGATTGGAATAATAACTATTAGAATAATAATTCCAATTAATTGGAATAATTAAGCTCCAATGAATAATTAAATTCAGGTTTTGAATTTAGGGACAATACTTTCATAGGTGATGGTGTGTTCTTCTATCGGGAGGCACATGAGTTTTTGATTGTCTCTCTTTTTGTGATGTAGTAGCTGTAAGTGATCACTGCCACAAGGCCCAAGTCCTCGTCTCTCCAGTCTTTTGGCAATCTGAAGCTTATTTCTAATACAGTCTTTAGAAAGTTTTCATGATATCAATGCTCAGCAGATTAGCTGTAGCCTTCATATTTGAAAGCCAATTTATATGGATATAAAATCCTTGACTCACATTTTTTCCTCGAATATCTTAAATCCCCTCATTGATTTTATTGTAAAGTATTGCTGTCCGAACAGTGCAAGTGAAAATCTTTCTTTCCCTTATGAGTGAGTTGGTTTTATTTCTAGATTCCCAAAAGTGTTTTTTTCATTATTTATTTAAAGATTTTATTTTTAAGTAATCTCTACACCCAATGTGGGGCTCAAACTTACAACCCCAAGATCAAGAGTTGCATGCTCCACTGACTGAGCCAGCCAGGTGCCCCTATTTTATTTTTTTAATTTCTATTTTTTTAAAGATTTACTTATTTATTTTAGAGGGAGAGAGAACACAAGTGAGAGGTGCAGAGGGAGAGGGAGAGAGAATCTCAAGCAGACTCCGTGCTACACATGGAGCCTGAGGTAGGGCTCGATCCCATGACCCCAAGATCATGACCTGAGCTGAAACCAAGAGTCAGATGCTTAACCAAATGTGCCACCCAGATGCCCCCCCATTTTAATTTTTTTAAGTAAGTTCTGTGTACAACATAATGCTTGAACTCATGATCCCAGGATCAAGAGTCACATGCTCTACCAACTGAGCCAGCTAGACACACCAAGTTTTTATTTTTCTTTAAACTTTTCTGGTTTTACTATATAATATATCCCATTGATCTGAATCATATTTTCTAGATATGTAGTATGTCCTTTTCATGTGAAGTTTTGGTCTTTTTTATTGTTTCAGAGAAGCCTTTAGGTATTCTATTTCATTACTTTGGTTTTAGTCTTTGGGATTTTTTTTTTTTTTTTAAGATTTTATTTATTTGAGAGAGAGTGAGAGCATGAGTGGGGTGGGGGTAAGAGGGAGAGGGAGAAGCAGGCTCCCCGCTGAGCAGGGAGCCCATGGGACTGATCCCCAGGACTCTGAGATCATAACCTGAGTGGAAGGCACAAGCTTAACCTACTAAGCCATCTAGGTGCCCCTAGTCTTTGGGATTCTTATACAGATGTTGGATTTTTGTTGCTTTTCTTCACTTTCAGTTATTTTGCCTCAAATCTTTTTTATCTATTTCTTTTTAAATTTTAGGATTTTCTTCTTTTTTTACATTCTATTTCCCTTAAGTTGTGTTTTATTGAGTTGTGTTTTATT
>CM052900.1:135234805-135286633 GCA_028534135.1 Potos flavus
CTGAAATTATATTTTTTCTTTTATTTCTAATTTTCTTAAGTTCCGTCATCTAATTTCTAATTTTTCTAATTCAGATTTATTTTATGCATTGAGTTGTGTTTTATTCATTGAGTTGTGTTTTATTCACTTTTGTGTCCTTTCTGGTTTAGCTGTTATTTCTGAAATGATATTTTTTCTTTTATTTCTAATTTTCTTAAGTTCCGTCATCTAATTTCTAATTTTTCTAATTCAGATTTATTTTCACCTTTCACATCTATTACTTTCTTATTTTAGGTTATTTCGAAATAATTCGCCTACAGGTTTAGCCTGTTTCATGAGCATGTCTTTCTGACATGCGCTTCATTGTGTTATGCCCAGATTTTTAGATCCCCAAAGACCACCAGGGAGCCGAGTCCAATGCAAAAGCAAAGAGCCTTTATTCTAGCTAGCTCCAGCTCAACCTCCCACACTCACCGACGCATGGGCGTGATGTGGAGAAAGAGAGTGAGTTTCAGAAGGCGCAGCAGTTTTATAGGGGCCAGTAGCCAATGAGTTTGTAACAAGCACACAGTGGCCAATAAGATTGTAACACATATGCAGATGGCCAATGGAATAATGATTTATCCTAAAGTAGCTGTTTGAACTAGCCTATCACTCTGGTCAGAATTGGCGCGCGAGTTTGGCGGGCTAAAGGCAGGGTTTACAGTCTTTGGTGGTTAGGGGTTCCACATTCCTTAATGGAGTTAGCCTGGCTCTGCTCTTTCAATTGTAGAGATGTTATTCTAACCCTTACTATGATCTTTCTCAATAATAACTTGTACAGGATTGACTATAATCCTTTCTTTTTTTTTAATTTTTTAAAAATTAACATAGAATGTATTATTTGTTTCAGGGGTACAGGTCTGTGATTCATCAGTCTTACACAATTCACAGCACTCACCATAGCACATACCTTCCCCAATGTCCATCACTCAGTCACCCCATCCCTCCCACCCCCTCCCCTCCAGCAACCCTCAGTTTGTTTCCTGAGATTAAGAGTTTCTTATGGTTTGTCTCCCTCTCTGTTTTTGTCTTGTTTCATTTTTCCCTCCCTTCCCCTATGATCCTCTGTCTTGTTTCTCAAATTCCTCATATCAGTGAGATCATATGATAATTGTCTTTCTCTGGTTGACTTATTTCGCTTAGCATAATAGCCTCTAGTTCCATCCATGCCATTGCAAATGGCAAGATTTGGGGTTTTTGATGGCTGCATAATAGTCCATTGTACATATATACCACATCTTCTTTATCCATTCATCTGTTGATGGACATCTAGGCTCTTTCCATAGTTTGGCTATTGTGGACATTGCTGCTATAAACATTAGGATGACTATAATCCTTTCTATTGCTGATTTTACCCAAATTTAATTTTCCTAAATTTTTAGAAGGGAAGGATAAGTCAGGATAGCTAGAGAGCCCCCTCCTTTGAGATCTTTCACCTCTGCTCCATTATCTCCATTATCATTTTATCTGGCCTTTCTCTTTGCTTTGTACTGATTATCCCTGTCCTGCTCAATTTGTATTCTCTTCCCAGCATATTCCCAGGGCTTCATTTTTAAAATGAGTATTAGTTTGCTAGTTTCAAGAGTTCACAGGGCCAAGACTGCTCCAACCCCTTCAGAACTTATTGAGAATAGATGAGACTGAATCTTAGGTGAGTTTAATGAAAGAGTTAGTGACTGAACTTAGGTCTTTCACTTCAAAGCCTAGGCTCTTATGCTGTCTATACAGTCTGGGATAGAGGTGAAAATCAAATACATGCTTTATCCTGTAGGGATACTTTGTAGGCTCATTAACAGATTAATATTTCGGAAATATTATCGCATGAATGAAGAGAGCCAGGGAGGCCACTGGGAGGCTGTTGCAGTAATCCTAGCAAGAAATGATGAAGGACCAAACCAAGACAGTGACAGTTGTAATAAAGAGATGAGGATAAATTGGAGAATATTTAGAACTTTATGGCTAATTAATTGGACGTGGGAGGATAAAGAGAAAGGGATCAAACATGACTCGCAGGTTTCTAGCAAGAGCAACTGGAGGGATGGTGATGGCATTCACAAATTCAGAGGCTACGGGATAAGGAACAGGTTAATAGGAGAAATAAGATGTGTAAGTACATTTAGCTCACTAAATACACTTTGCTATGAATGTGAACCCTTTCCCACAAGAATATTAGAATAAATAAAGAAAAGGACAAGATACAGAGGGCCTAAGGAAACAGCAGTACTTAATAGACATGTAGAAGAAGAGGACCTTCTGAAAGAGGTAAGAGAGACGCAACCATGGATATTTTAAAATAATAAATTATAACTAATACATACACAGGGTTCAAAAAGTATAAAAATGTTTGTGGTGAAATGTTTCCCTTCTTTCCTTATCTACCTGGTTTCCCTATTAGCAACCACTGTTACTAGTTTCTTCTACTTTGAGGGTGTTTTTAAGATGGAAGCAACTTGAACGTTTTTATAAGAGAGCGAAAGAGCCAGTGGAGAGGTGTAGAAGAAAGGAGATAAATGATGGATGAGGTCCCCAAAGAGACAAGGAGTGAAGGAGCAGCTTTGGGCAGGAGGAAGGCTATATCTTCCACTGAAATGAGAAAACAGGAGGAAAGGGAAAGCTCAAATGCAGATCAGAAAGGAGAGACAGGAATTTAAATAGTTCACTCCTGAGGCCTCTACATTCTTTTTTTTTTTTTTTTAGGCCTCTCTCCTCTCTCTCTCTCTCTCTCTCTCTATATATATATATATATATATATATTTTTTTTTTTTATTTTTATTTTTTTTTTTAAGATTTTACTTATTTATTTGACAGAGAGGGAGCACAAGCAGGCAGAGAGGCAGGCAGAGGGAGAGGGGGAAGCAGGATCCCTGCTGAGCAGAGAGCCCTATGTGGGGCTCGATCCCAGGACCCTGAGACCATGACCTGAGCCGAAGGCAGAGGCTTTAACCCACTGAGCCACCCAGGCGCCCCTAGGCCTCTATATTCTTGATGAAGTAGAAAGTAGGGTTGTCCGTTGAGAATGTGGAGAGAGAAAGGTGGCAGGATTGGGACCTGTGAGTAGTGAAACTTTAGAACTGTCACGGGAAAATAGGAGAGAACTGACTAGGGACACTGAGAAGGAGACCTGAGCAACATGAGGGGTGTAGCTAAGGTAGAAGAATGTAAATTATAGGGCCTCTGGGTGGCTTAGTTGGTTAAGCGACTGCCTTCGGCTCAGGTCGTGATCCCGGAGTCCCAGGATCAAGTCCCACATCCAAGCTCAGTGGGGAGTTTGCTTCTCCCTCTGGCCCTCTCCCCTCTCTCTCGCTCTCTCTCAAATAAATAAATAAAATATTTTTTAAAAGAATGTAAATTATAATTAGTGCAATTAGCACACTTGTTGGGTTGGATTTTTTTTTCTTGTTTTTCTCTCTTTCACCATTGCTCAGGTATCTAGATAGAAAAGAGAAGACACGTTTGGATTGATCAGAGTTATGGGCAAGGTTAATATTTGTACCCATGGACAGGGGAAAACTGAGGCCAGGAAGAATAAGATTTGACTAAGGACTCGATGGACAAAGGCCTTCCCTCTCATCTTTCTGGCATGAGCTTGGCAAAAACTTTCCTCCCAGAGCAGTCTCTCCAGATTGGATCTGGGTGCTGGGTAAGAGTTTATCCATTCCTCTTCTATCATTTCTTTCACTATGTGTTATGCTACAACATACATCCTTGCACCAGTTTCTTTGTGCTCTTGTTTTGAAGTTAGACACCTAGGAGTGATGTGTGAATCATAAGGTCTGTGCATCTCCAGCTGTATTAGATACAGGCAAACTGCCCTTCAAAGTAGTCCTATTAGTCTATATTCCGGCCAGTAGTATGAATTAGAGTTCTGATTTCTCCCTGTCCTCACTAACAGTTGGTGTTCTCAAACTTAAATTTTCATTAATATGATGGGTAACTCATTATTGGTTTAATTTTGCATCCTTGATTACTTGTGAATTTGAGGACTTTTTTTTCTAGGTATTTTAGCCATTTTCCTTTTCGTCGAATTTCTTATTCATATCCTTTGCTCATTTTGTGCTTAGGTTGTCTTTTTCTTATGGATACATATAGTCCGTATATTGTGTTTACTAATCCTTTGCTGGTTACAAGTTTTCCCCCAGTTTGTCACTGCTCTTTTCTTTGGTTATAGTATCTTCTAGCATACAGAAGTTTTAACTTTTTTTGTGGTTAACTAGATCAGTCTTTTCCTTTATGGTTGGTGCTTTTGTATCTTGCTTTAAAATAACATAGCCTTTTAGGGGCGCCTGGGTGGCTCAGTCATTAAGCATCTGCCTTCGGCTTGGGTCATGATCCCAGGGTCCTGGGATGGACCCCTGCATCAGACTCCCTGCTCGGCTGGAAGCCTGCTTCTCCCTCTCCCACTCTCCCTGCTTGTGTTCCCTCTCTCAATGTGTCTCTCTCTGTCAAATAAATAAAATCTTAAAAAAAAAAATAGCCATTTAGACAATTTTGCTTTTCATATTTGGCTCTTTAAACCAGTATTTATATTTATATATGATATGAGGTAAATATCTAAGTTTATCTTTCTTCCAGGTGAATAGTTGGTTATTCCAGCTATTTATTGAATAATCTGTCTTTCATTCCCTGATTTATACCAAGTTCCACATATGCCTGAGACTATTTCTAAGCTTTCTCTTCTCTTCCATTGGCCTCATTGTCTTTTCCTTCACCAATATCATATTGTTTTAATTACTATAGCTTTATAGAAATTCTGTCTAGTAGGATGATTCCCCTCTACCTCTCATTATTATTTGTCTTTAAAGTCATCTTAACTATTTCTTCCCATTTGACACATGAATCTTAGTATTAACCATGAAAAATCTTTCTTGGTATTTGACTGGAATTATAGTGATTTTCAGTTTTATTTGAGAGAGTTGGCATTTTATAATACTGAGTCTTTCTATTCCTTAGACATAATATATCTTTATTAAGGCTATTTTGTTGTTGTTGTTGTTTTCAAATAAGGTTTGAAGTTTTTCTATTAAAAAAATTTTATACATCCTGTGTTGAACTTATTAGTAGATACTTTCTAATTTTGTTATGCAAATGGTATTTTTTAAGGCCCACACAGTATATTTGATGACGTCTTTTTAGTCTTTTACTCTAGAACAGTCTTTTCCTTATGCCATTGACTTATCAAAGAAGAAAACAGATTATTTGTCTGCTGGCTCCCCCTGCTTGTGCTCTCTCTCTCTCTCTGTCAAATAAATAAAGATTTTATTTGTTTGACAGAGAGAGAGAGAGAGAGATCACAAGTAGGCAGGGGGGGGAAAGCAGGCTCCCCGCTGAGCAGAGAGCCCGATGTGGGGCTGGATCGCAGGACCCTGAGATCACGACCTAAGCCGAAGGCAGAGGCTTTAACCCATTCAGCCACCCAGGCGCCCCAAATAAAATCTTTTTTAAAAAATTAAAAATGAAAATTAAAAAGTCCTGATTTTCTTATGTATGTTTTTTTTTACATGTCAATCATACCTCAACAAAGTGTTTTTAAAAAAAAGAAAAAGCCCTCGTTTCTTTTTGTGGAGAATGATGTTTATAGGCTGCAATCTGGGCTCTAGGAGAAATAGAACCTTTTAAATTTTAATGTGATTGATTTTTTTCAGTCTTTTCCTTAATGGTTTTTTATTTCCCTGCCTACCTTTAAAAATTCTTAATGTTTCTGAGGTCTTAAAGATATTTTCTTTGAAGTTTTAGTTTTGCTTTCCATATTTTGGGCTCTAATTCACTTAGAATCTCTCCATTTACTTCAGGCTTTTAAAATATATGTCGATGAAGTTTTATAATTTTCTTCATAAAGATCTTACTTATCTTTTGTCAAATTTATTCCCAGATTGTGTTTTTATATTCTTTTTATTAGTATGTATATTGTAGATGTACATAGTGTACACAACTTGAATCAAATTGTTCTACAAGACTGAAAGAAAGACAAAGGTCTCCTGCACTATCCTTCCTCATTCATTTTTTTTTCTGGAATGTTACCTCATTTATTCCTTTATTCAGCAAAAATACTCATAAATGATTTTTGCTCTTTAGAGGCAACTGCCTTAAGCTCTTTTCTTTTTCCTTCTGGTAATGTCCTCACTATTTCTAAGTAACATATTCGTACTACTATTTTTTTATTTTTAGGTTTTTTTTTTTTTAAGGTTTTATTTATTTATTTGTCAGAGAGAGAGAGAAGGAGAGCGAGCATAAGCAAGAGGAGTAGCAGGCAGAGGGAGAATCAGGCTCCCCGCTGAGTGGGGAGCCCGATGTGGGACTCTATCCCAGCACCCTGGGATCATGACCTGAGCAGAAGGCAGATGCTTAACTGACTGAGCCACTCAGTCCCTGATTTTTAGTTTCAAATAATCGGTTGAATTTCCACTATGAAAGATAGGGATTTAGTTCACTTATCACCCCTTCTGTCCTCCCCCTTTCTTAATCTCCCAAATTTAGTTATGTCCTAATTTTTTATTAAATCAGTCATGAGGGCTTATTTATAGCTTAGCCATATAGCATACTAGTATTATACTTCCTTTTTTAAAAATCAAACTTTATTAAGTTATGATTTATATACAATAAAATACACCCAATTTAAATGTACAGTTTGGTGATTTTTTTTTTAATTAGGTTTATTGAGGTATAAGTTACATAGAGTAAAATTCACCCTTTTCAGTGTACTGAGTTTTGACAAATGTATTGTGGTGGTATAACTACCACCTCAATCAAATAAAGAACAATTCTAGCCTCCCCTACAAGTTTCTACTTCCTTTTTGTACAATGTTTTGTTTTCTTAAAAGTATCAGTTGCCATCCTTTCAAAGTTGCTTGGTTTTCCGTATTCCATCACTAATTTATTCTCAGACTTTTTTTTTCATACTCAGACTTTCTAAAAGGAACATAAATGTATTAGTATATTTAAACATATTAGGTTCTGTCAGGTTTTTTTCCCTTTGAGACAACCCTTCTAGGAGCCATCCATTCACTCCTTAAATCCCTGCTGGTCGCTGTCTAGGCCTGCTAAAGAGCTGTCATGCTGGGACTTCTCTTTACCATCATTCTGGGAATTCACTTCTTTCTCCCGTGCTGGATACCCTAGGTCCTAGATCCCATGTTTTCCTCTTTGGTTTACTCCCTCACTTCAAAGGAACCCAACCTTTTAATGGCTTCTTAAAGAGAGAGCATGGAAAGTAAATATTTTGAGAACTCTCATGTTTGAAGTGTTTTATTCCAGGGCACCTGGGTGGCTCAGTCGATTAAGCATCTTATTCTTGATTTTGGCCCAGGTCGTAATCTCAGGGTTGTGAGATCAAGCCCCACGTAGGGCTCTGTGCTGGGCATGGAGCCTGCTTAAGATTCTCTGTGTCCCCCTAAAAAAAAAAAAAAAAAAGTTTTATTCCATCCTTATTTTTTTTTTTTTTTTTTTTTTAAGATTTTACTTATTTATTTGAGAGAGCATGAGCCGGTGGGGGGGGGGAGTGGAGAGGGGGAGAGGGACAAGCAGACTCCCCACTGAGCAGGGAGCCCGACAGAGGGCTGGATCCCAGGACCCTGGGATCATGACCTAAGCCAAAGACAGACGCTTAACCAAATGAGCCACCCAGGTGCCCCTCTTGAATGATAGCTTACCTTTGTATAGAATTCTAGGTTAGAAATAATAGTCCTTCAGAATTTTTCGTCCCAAACCAAACAGAGACAAATTTCCTTGATGATTCCTTGTGCTGTAGATTTTTTTCTCTAAAATTAATGTTTTCACTGAATTCTCATTTATGTAGGGTCTCAGTTCAAACTCCCTGCTTCATATCAGCATCAAGCCATATCTTTTGGCCCAATGTAGCCCATAAAAACCCCAGCTAAGGTAGCCAAGGTTTCTGTTCAGTTTTCACTTCCTTCTTCAGTTCTGGCACTTGGTATTTTCCCTTTCTTTCTTATAAGTTCGAATACATTTGGAATAATTTTTCGTTAGGTCTTGTCCAAAATTTTTAGGGTTTGTAACAGAGTTTTGGGGTTCTTTCCAATGCCAGAAGCCTCCATGCTAAATACTTAAGATGCATTATTTCATTTAACCTCTAACACCTTCTAAGGTAGATACTGTCTTTATCCCCATCTTACAAATGAGAAAAGTAGGGATCAGAGAGTTTAAGTAACTTGCCTAAAGTTCAGGTGGAAAGAAAGACTATGTGTTGGGCACCATAGTCTCAGTAAATACATTAAGTAATGATGGATTAATAGGATAATGTCTGCTAAGTGTGACCAAATGGCACATCTCAGTGAAAATTGAATTGTTATTTGAGCATGCAGTAGTGGAGTGGGTTAGGGATACAGTATAGAAGAGTTAGGAGAGTACTCTTTGCCCTCTAGAGAAGAATCTGCAAGCAGTGCTTGGATCTACTTATTGAAGGACCATTTCATGAATGTCACTTTCGAATTGAGTCTTTTAGGAAGAGAGTAGGAATATGTAATGGTGAGGCAATGTGTAGGGATAGATATTCCTAGTGTGAAGAGAATAGAATAGCTCCAAGAAAAGCATGAACATGTTGGTAGATCCTATACTTTAACAGTTGAAGAATTACTACAAAGCTGAGATATAAGGGGATATTTTTAGTTTCAAATTGTGTGAGCTGATGGCCTTACTTAGTATAAGCATATACCTTTAAAACTTTACCCAGGTCTATATTTCTTTGAAATGTACTAAAAAAGAAAACATACCAATTAAATAACTTAATTGGTAGTCTTTTTTTCTTTCTGGGTGGCAGCCTGAATTGTATACATTTAAGATTTAATTTGATCTTTTTTTTTTTTTAGAAGTTGAACAATTGAGAGGGAAGGAGAATAGAAGGGCAGATGAAAAGTGAAATTGAGAAGCAGCAGAGACCTGCTTTGCAGTAACAGCTGATTATTCACACAAGATCTCAGTCTGTCACCAGCTGAGGACTTCTGAGGATACTTAAATTTGCTAAAGCTTTATAAATGAGTACATTTAAAAAATTAATTTACTTCAGAACCTTAGTTTCTGTTCTTAGAGACTACCCTAAAGTAGAGAGTTAATTTATTAGCTGATTATGAGGGTGTAAATTTATTTTCTTTGGAGTTACCCATAATGTTTGCTCTGAAGATCACAAGGGAGATATTTTGTATTTACTGTGGATTTCTAATCCCCACAACCACCTTAAAAGGCAGATTTCTACCTTGTGGATATCTAATCCCCACAGCCACCTTAAAAGGTAGATGGTATTCTGTTTTGCAGTTGAGAAAATCAGTACTCAGTTTAAATAATAATCTCCCCCAAATCCCACACCTGGTTAGGTGCTGAGCCCAACTACAACCCAGCCCTGGATTTTGAGATACATTCATGCATCTCAAATATACATGCTTTTTTCACTCATACTGCGTCCAAAAGACAAGCATCAGTTGTCATTATAATCTGCTCTAACTCTAGACCCTTGGCTTCCGAATAGGTTTAGTCGGTCTGGAATTTTCAAAATTACTTTTTTCTTCTCTTTTTGAGTCTGTGTAATCCATGTGTCTAGAATTTTTTGTGTACATTAGATAATTGTATGTAAATATAGAACTCTTTTCAAGTATGCAATTCAGTGGTTCTTAGTACATATAAAACTCTTAAGTATTTCTGTGCAGGGGCGCCTGTGGCTCAGTAGGTTAAAGCCTCTGCCTTCGGCTCAGGTCATGATCTCAGGGTCCTGGGATCGAGCCCCGGATCGGGCTCTCTGCTCAGCGGGGAGCCTGCTTCCCCCTCTCTGCCTGCCTCTCTGCCTACTTGTAATCTCTCTCTCTCTGTCAAATAAATAAATAAAATCTTTTTTTTAAATAAATAAATAAATAAATGTTTCTGTGTGAAACATACTTAAAAATCAGCAAATCTCTACCAGGACTCAAGGAACCATGTAGTATCCTTGTGTCAAAAGTGTGCGGCTTTGTTTATTGATATCTTTCTCTAAGTAGAGGAAGATGCAGTGTTGTAGGAAGCCTTTTGATCCTGTCTAGAGCCATTTGAGCAAGAATTCTGGCTCTTCTGGAGCAAAAAGAGCTCTTCTTCCTGGGCAATAAGTAAGGACGTGTATGATCAGCCCATGAAGCAAAACTAGCTGACTCCTTGGATATCGAGCCCGACCCACATTGGGTGCTCCTCTGATTGTCTGAGGTAATCAGTCATTGGTGCCATTTTTGTGCTTCAGAAACAATGTGATTATTCCTTAGATAAGTGTTTTGAGAACAGGGTAGTGAGGTGTCTTTAGGAGACCTCTGTGGACTAAATCTATAATACAGTTCTATAGCCTGTGTTTAAAACACTTACCTTATATTGCAGGTCTCATGGCTTCTCTTAATTTAGAGATTGCAGAGTTGATAATTTTCTATTTAATTTAGACAGGAATCTTGAGCCTCAGGCAAGCCTCATTTGCCCTCTGCCTCAGTTTCACAACCCAGAAAATAGGGATAATGATACCAACACCCTAGTTAGAGGTTTAGTTATTTAAATTCTTTGATGTAGAAAAAGGACTATTGTTATATGTCTTATGAAACAGCTAACATGTTACAACAAAGAACAAACTATGCCCATGAAATCCCCATCCTAGGGACAGCTTATTAGAAAGATTAAGCCTATGTGCTATTTTTGGATGTTCAAAAAGCTAAGTACAAGTTATTTTCAGTTGACTGTTTGATGTCTTTATCAAATTACAAATCTCTGTCATTCTTTCCTGGAACCTTTCATTTTGCCCAAGGATTTGTTTTCGGCAGATTTCTATCTGCTTGAAAAGAATGAGTACACTTTGGTTAAGGGAAAATCTGAGAACATGGTCCCAACTTGCCTAAAGACTTTTAAGTGGCAACTTTTCTTCTTATAATTGCTTTGGTGGGCTGTGGTTGCCCAGGAAGGCCTCAGGATATCCCCAATGATGCCGTTTTCCAGCCGGCTGGTGGAATAATGAAAAGTCCAGGAGTTATGGTGGAAACAAGTTAACAAGTTAAAGGAGGAATTTTTTTAACCTTCCCCCTCCCCCCCACCAGGAAATCTCAGTGAAGCTTTTCTCTTGACTTTAATAACCTAGTATATATATCCACAGCTTTATGGAATGAGGGGCTATAGAGTAGGATGGAAACATGATAGCTAGGAATTATGATAGAACACCCAGGCTGTCATCACACACTCTCTTTATCCTTGGGTGATAAGGAGCCATCTGGCTTAGATTTTTGGAAGCTCTTGGAAGGGCCACCTGTCCTGCTCTGACTAGGGGAATGGACCTATACTATATGTGGGAAGTCAGTAAGCATTCTGTCATCATGACCAAGGAGTTCATTTCAAGCAGCCTGTAAGCTACCCAACCTTTTTTCAGCTCCCAGTTTAGACATCATCTGCTCCAGTTAGCCTTTGTTGGCTTTCTAAGACTGGATTAGGTTTCATTTTTCTGTACTTGCGCAGAGGATTAAAGTGATCTGTTACATCATCATCTCCCTGTAATAGACTGGGAAAGGAACTATTTCTGGGTGCTCAATATGTATGTATTGAATGAATGACAGATGGAGGCAAGCCCTTTGTAAACATTTGAAACATGCTCCTTACTCCTTTAATATAGACACAGATGCCTATGGTTCAGTTTCAGTGATTATAGACTAGAGAGATCACGGCATTGGCTGCTTGGTGTTCATTTTATTTGTATCTGTAAGTTTCCATCAAGCCTTAAGTTTATTGACATGGCTGGCCCTCTACCCCAAGCAGGTTATCCCAGAGGGAGGATTGTTTTATCTTATCAAAGAGGTAGAGTGGCATAGTGAAAAGAATTCAGGCTTTCAGGAACATGGGTAGACCTGGATTCTAATTCTTGTTCCATCACCCACTAGCCTATGACCTTAAAGAGGTTACAAGTCCCTTCCAACCTTGCATCTAATTCATCTATAAAATAGTCATAGTTTTCATTATTCACCTGCTTATGTTGGAAATAGAGGGGAAACCAGATAAACAAGATCCCTGCCCTCTTAGAGCTACTCCATAAGAAGAGACAGATATATAATAAACAAGAAAGCAATTTCAGGTGATAATAGGTGCTAAGAAGAAAAATAAAGCAGGATAAGGAGATAATGAGTGGCAGAGGAAGGAGAGCTCTTTCCATGGGAAATAACATTTGAGAAGAAACCCCAGTAATAAGAGTAGTGAGCCTTGGGAAGATCTTTCCTTGCAGAGAGAATTAGCAAGTGCAAAGGCCCTGAGTTAGGAAAGAATTAAACCTGTTTTAGAAGCAGTAAGAAGACCAATATGACTAGAGCACGGTAGTTAAGTAGTAGAATGGTAGTATGAAAGGCCCGAGAGTTATAAGATCATAAAGGATCTTATAGATCATAGTAAGGGTTTAGAGTTTACATTTTGCTCGATATTGGGAAACCTTTTGTGGGTTTTGAGCGACATCATCTGCTTTATGCTTTTAAAAGCTCTCTCCAGCTGCTGTATGGAAAATAAAACTATAATAGGAATGAATCAGAAAGATCAGTAAGGAGACAGTTGCAATAGTCCAGATGAAAGATAATGCTAAGACTAGAGCAATAGTGGTAGAAGTCGTTGGATTCAAGACATATTTTGAAGGTAGACTTGGGAGGACTTTTTATGGATTGGATATATAGAATGAGGAAAAGAGAGAAATCAAACAATAGCTTCTAGATTTTTTTACTTGAACAACTGGAGTGATATGGATAGCATTTACTACAGTGTGGGTGACTGGAAGAAGAGCAAGTTGGGAATCAAGATAATTTTTGGATGTTAAATTTGTAACACTGGGTATTAGATTTCCAAGTTGTGATATCAAGTAGGCAGTTGGTTTTACCAACCGGAATCTCAAAGGAGAGGTCAGAGCTGGAGATACAAGTCTGGAGATCATCAACAAAGTGAAATCATCTAGAGAGTATGGGTAACAGAAGAGGGCCTAAGACTGGAGCCTGGTATTGAGGGGTCAAGAAACAGAGGAGGAGAACATAAAGGTGATTAGGAAGGTATAGCCACTCAAGTAGAAAGAAAGGTCAGTAAATTAAGGTATCATGGAAGCTGCGTGAGGAAAGTGAATCAAGGACAGAGTGAGTGATCAGCTATGCCAGATACTACTATGAAAAGTTGAGTGGGACGCCTGGGTGGCTCAGTCGTTAAGTGTTTGCCTTTGGCTCAGGTCATGATCCCAGGGTCCTGGGATCGAACCCCACATCGGGCTCCCTGCTCGGCAGGAAGCCTGCTTCTCCGTCTCCCACTCCCCCTGCTTGTGTTCCCTCTCTCACTGTGTCTCTTTCTCTCTGTCAAATAAATAAATAAATAATCCAAAAAAAAAAAAAAGAAAAGAAAAGAAAATTTGAGTAAGGGGCACCTGGGTGGTTCAGATGGTTGAGCATTTGCCTTCGGTTCAAGTCATGATCCCAGGGTCCTGGGATTGAGCCCCACATTGAGCTTCCTGCTCATCGGGGAGCCTGTTTCTCCCTCTCCTGTTGCTGCCCTTGATTGTGCTCTTTCTCTCTGTCAAATAAATAAATAAAATCTTTAAAAAAAAAAATAAGTTGAGTAAGATGAGAACTAAGAATTTATCATTGGATTTGGCAAGATGGGTTCATTCATGACTTAAAGCCTTGCTGGAGTAACAGGGACAAAAGCCCAGTTAGACAGAAAATGGGAGATGCTGGGGGGCCTGCTGGCTTACCTGGTGGAGCATGGACTCTTGATCTTGGGGTTGTGAGTTCAAATCCCATGTTGAGTGTAGAGATTACTTAAAAAAATAAAAATAAAGAAGAAAAGAAAATGGGAGATGGTAAGACAGCTGTTTTGAGGAATTTCGATATGAAGGGAAAAGAAAAATAGGACAGTACGAAATATTTCACACCAGGGTGCCTGGGTGGCTCAGTCAGTTAAGCGTCTGTCTTCGGCTCCGGTCATGATCCCAGGGTCCTGGGATCGAGCCCCACATCGGGCTCCCTGCTCAGTGTGGAGTCTGCTTCTCCCCCTCCTTCCTGCTTGCTTGTGCTCTCTATCTCTGTCTCTCTCAAATAAATAAATAAAATATTTAAATATATATATACATATATATATATATATATATATATATATACACACACATATATATATATTCCATACCTACAAAAGAATATATGTGATATAAATAAATGTCCCCTTGCCCAACTTATAAAAATAAGATATTCTTTTTTTTCAAGATGGGATACACTTTAGTATATATGTATGCTGATGGAAATGATCCAGGAAAGGAAGAAATTGATGATAGAGAAAAGAAAGCAGTTATTCAATTCAACAATTGTATTTTTACTGCCTACAATATATACACTGTGCTAGGTGCTTAGGGTGAACAGTGAGTCAAACAAAGTTTATACCCTCATGGAGTTTCCTGAGTAGATTAGGGGGAGTGTGATTCAGTGCGCAAGTGAATAGGTTTGCCTTCTATTGGAATAGGGACAGTTAATCCGTTATTATGGGCAGGTTACATAACATATAATGCATACAGGTTCATTAATTTTGTGTCACTAAGATGTTTGCAGCTTCTGACTATTGCTATTTTCTTACTGAAATAAGAAGTGAAGCCACCAGCAAGAGTTAGGAAGGTAGAGGAGTGTTGAAGTTTTAAGGAAGGATAAGAAGATACGAAATCATCTCAGAAAACAGGAGAAAACGTTCCCTAAGAAATTTCCTAAGAATTTTGAAGGCATTGTTCATTGTCTTGAGCTTCCAGGCTTTGTAATTGCTCATCTTTTTAATGTGGCCAACTTTTTCTGTCAAAATTTGTGGCATCTTCTTTCTTTCAGTTTAGGGGAATTTTAAAAAGTCATTTTGTTGATTCCTTCTTATCTGCTTTTTCTATTCTTTTTTTCCTGGAAACCGATTATTCTGATAATGGATTTCTTAGACTGGTCGTTTAATTTTCTTATCTTTTCTTTCATTTTTTCAGTATCTTTATCTGTTTTCTCAAGCTGTGTATATGAATGGGGCATGCCAGCTGTGAGCTTCGCTGTAGGGTGATATGGTGATGTGATGGGCTCTTTTTTGGTGAATCTCTTATGTCTGTATCTTTAGGGTTTTTTCTCTTGGATTACTCAGGTTCCCTAGAGAAAACTAATCTCTTGCCTGCAAGGTAAAAAGACCTAGCTGCTAGCATTCTAGGAAATGAGTTGGGGCCAGGGCTGGGGAGGATGTCTCAGAATCCTCTTTTTAAGTCCCCATTTTTCAGTAAGATGCATCCCCTTTTCATATCCCAACTGTGACTGTGCTTCCCCAATCTAGATATCCTCTATTTTACTCTCTTGAGCTCTCTGCCAGGGTGGAACCTGTGCAGTAGTTGGGTTGCACAGAGTGGAAAAGAGACCTTTCAACCAGCCTTCTTTATTTTAGCTCCTCCCTCCCCAGTTTTTATCCATATCAGTTCCTCAGCCTTTTGGAGAATCCGGTGTAAGTTGAGTTGGTTCTCAGTTTTCCTGTGACTAACGTAGTCATCTTTTCAATGTTGTTTCCTTTCCCATTCCTCTTATTTTTGTGGATTTATGACCATTTAAAAAGTCCTTTTACTGTTATTTCAGTGATTTTTGAGAAGGGGAAATATAATTGTGCATCTTCAATCTACTGTCTTGACTTAAAAGTTTTATAACCTCTAAGAAGGAAAAGGGGTGACAGGGAGTTCTGTAGCTGACTACAACAAGATGGAGTAGGTCATTTTGTGTATTGTCATGTACTTCAAATGAGTGGAGTCATGGAGTGAGAGAAATGGCCTGGAAATGACAATGAGGAACAGGAAGTTCACCTACTTCACCTTCTGGGCCCTTTGATTGGAAGACAGTGTGAAGGATGGAGAAAATGTCCTAAACAGTTTCTATGGTGCTGTTAAAATCAAGATTGAGGGGCACCTGTGTGGCTCAGTCAGTTAAGCGTCTGCCTTGGGCTCATGATCTCAGGGTCCTGGGACTGGCCACTGCTGGGCTCCCTACTCAGGGGAGAGTCTGCTTGTCCCTCTGCCCCTCCCCCAGCTCGTGCACACACTCTCTCAAATAAATAAATAAAATCTTTTTTAAAAATTCAACATTGATGGGCTCTTAGAACCTTCGAATTAGAAAATATTGGGGCACCTGGGTGGCTTAGTTAGTTAAGCCTCTGCCTTTGGCTCAGGTCATGATTCTAGGGTCCTGGCATCGAGCCCCACATTGGGCTCCCCCCTCCCTCTGCCTGCCACTCTCCCTACTTGTGCTCTCTCTCTGTCAAATAAATAAATAACATCTTAAAAAAAAATTTTATGAGGGCATCTATTCTCAACCTCCGTAAGAATCTATTCTTAAGTATTTCCCATAAAGATTGTATTAGGCTATGTTTGAGAATCTCCAGTGGCGATTTCTCATGAGGTTTTACATATTAGAAAGTTTTTGGTAATGTTAACTCATCAATGTTCTTCTTAAATTTCTACTTTTAAATCATATTCTGTCCTTGAGCAATCAGAACACATTATCTTCCTCTTCCTGTGGCAGCCTTTCCATTATCAGGACCCAAGTTTTCTTCTCCAATCTCAGGATTCCTAGTTCCCTTATTTTCAGACCCTTCAGCATCCTTGTGACTTCTCTGATCTTTCAAATTGTGATATACAGAAATGTGATTTGAAGAGTGCAAGTCACAATGGCATTATTACATTCTGTGAGCTAGAGGCTATTATTAGAAGAGATTTATTAATTTGAATAAAAGCAGTCTGTATAGTTATGTGGTACTTTATAATTTTCAAGTATAATTTCAAAATATAACTTATTTTTTTAAAAGAATTTATTTATTTATTTGAGAGAGAGAGATCACAAATAGGCAGAGAGGCAGGCAGAGAGAGAGAGGGGGAAGCAGGCTCCCCGCCGAGCAGAGAGCCCGATGCAGGGCTCGATCCCAGGACCCTGAGATCATGACCCGAGCCGAAGGCAGAGGCTTTAACCCACTGAGCCACCCAGGCACCCCAAAATATAACTTATTTTGAAATACAACCTAGTTTTTCATCAACTATGATTTGGTTTTATTTTTAATTAATTAATTAAATTCAATTAATTAACATATACTGTATTATTAGTTTCAGAGGTAGAGGTCAGTGATCCATCAGTCTTATATAATACCCAGTGCTCATTACATCACGTGCCCTTCTTAATGTCCATCACCCAGTTATCCCATCCCCCACCCCATCCCTTCCAGCAACCCTCAGTTTGTTTCCTATAATTAAGAGTTTCTTACGGTTTCTCTCCCTCTCTGGTTTCATCTCGTTTTATTTTTCCCTCCCTTCCCCTATGATCCTGTTTTGTTTCTTAAATTCCACATATGAGTGAGATCATATGATAATTGTATTTCTCTGATTGATTTCTTTCTCTTAGCATAATACCCTCTAGTTCCATCCATGTCATTGCAAATGACAAGATTTCAATTCTTTGATGGCAGTATTCCATTCTATATATATACCATCTCTTCTTTATCCATTCATCTGTCGATGGACATCTGGGCTCTTTCCATAGTTTGGCTCTTGTGGACATTGCTGCTTTAAACATTGGGCTTCAGGTGCCCTTCGGATCACTACATTTGTGTCTTTGGGGCAAATACCTAGTAGTGCAATTGCTGGGTCATAGGGTATCTCTATTTTCAGCTTTTTAAGGAACCTCCATACTGTTTTCCACAGTGGCTATACCAGCTTGCATTCCTACCAACAGAGTAAAAGGATTCCCCTCTCTTCACATATGATTTGGTTTTAAATAGTAAGATGTCTAACCAAATTAAAATGTGACATGAATACATTTAAAGAGGGCTGATATTTACAGCATAGGGAATATAGTCAGTGATATTGTAATAACATTGTATGGTGACAGATGATAGCTACACTTCTGGTGAGCATAGCATAATGTATAAATGTGTTGAATCACTATGTTGTGCACCTGAAACTAATGTATTAGGGTATAGTGTGTGTGTGTGTGTGTGTGTGTGTGTGTGTGTGTGTGTTTTAGAAGGCAATGTGATAGCAAAGGGGCAGATCACATAATATTTCTGAGCTTCTGTTTTCTTGTCTATAAAATGGGTTTAACTATATTGATATTACAGAATTATGTGAGATTTAAATGAAGTAAAGTGTGTGTAAGAGCTTGTAAACATTAAATAATGTCCAGTGTTTTGCCATCAACTTGAAGATAGTATAGTCTTAGAGAACCAGGTGAGTTTGAGTTGATGGTAGCAGGTAGAGTGTAACCGTTACCTCCAAACTGGAGTCTTTGTGGATTGGAACCCTAAAAGTATGTGATTACTCAGGCTTTTGCTGAAGGGGTATTCAGAGACACATCCTTTAATGAATGAGCTTGGATAGTAACACTCTCTTTAACCAAAATGGTAAGCCGGTTCTGGATTCTCTGAGTAACTGAGAACTGCCATACATGCCACACATGGATTATTATTTTTGAAAGAATTCAAGCTTAGTTAAATGTGCTGAGCATCAAAATTATATTTAACATGATTTAATCTTTCATGATGATGCCTAAAGTAGATGAGAAATTCAGCTCTTTAAGGTCACCATAATTATTAATGCCTCTGAACCTAGAGCATAGCTCTAGATAAAGAATTAAGAATAACCTGGCCCTTGTAATCATATAATCTTACACCATAAAGGCCTTCAGAGATGGTACTGCCCTCTCATCTTCTAGATGACACTCAGGCCCAAAAAGGGAGGGGCCCTTTCAAAGTCACATGTAAAATTAATAAGAAAAGAAGACATACCTAATCTCAAGAGTTGCTTTTTGAGGATGATTTTAGTTTCTTTTTTCTTTTTTAAAACTTGTTATTTGTCTTTTTTTATAATAAACTCCCCTTTGTCACTACCCTCTGTTGTCCCCAAGCTTTCTGGCTTCTAAGTAAACTGGACAATATTTCTACATATTTCATACTTCAGGACAAAATTACAATTCAAGTTACAGGCAGAAAATATGTAGTGTAATTGTTAAGAACGTGTTTCATGGTCTTGAAATGGGGCAATAATATTTTTATCCTGTGGAGTCTAACTGAAGAAAAAAGAATGAAATTATTTAAAATAGATTCAGAATAGTAAATTCTTTCAGAGTGAAGCTTTGAGAAAACAGGAAAACCTTTGTTATTTTTCTATTAATGTCCATGCATTTGGATTTTAAAATTAAATTGCAGATATTTAAATCCTGGAAGAAAGACCAACAACTTACGTATTTTTGTAAACAGCCTCTAAATGTCTTAAATGTTACAAAATGAGTCACATAAATAAATATATTGCCTCCAAAAAAAAAGAGAAATCCTGAAAGAAATGTGATTAGCATATAATTCATTTAACAGTGTTAGAAATTAACAGATTCTCAGTTACTTCTTAGCTTTATATAGGAAACATGAGTAGAATTCCTCTATTTGTTCTTAACCTGAAGAGAACTTCTGTATATGAACTATACATGAACTATAAATATTAAAACTATAAATATTGGGCCCCCATTTTAAAATTATAAATCTAGCATATCCCCTCCAGCCATACCCTCCGGGACAGCTGCATCTGGCTTCTTTTCTTTCAGACATTTCTCCCTTTTTCCTTGTTGGAGCCAGCACGTTTGTTCCCTACCTCATTGCTTTAGGAAGCTACAGAGTTACCTTTTTGGCCCCTGTCCTAACTCTGAGCAATCATATTCTCTACAAAGGGGGCTCTCAGCTCTGTCAGAAAGTATGCTGTTTCTAAACATGTAAAATTGGATGTTTCCATCTTTGATTCAATTTAAACACGGAGAGGGAGGTAACAGGAAGAGTGCTAACATTTACTGATGCTTGTTTGCCAGCACTAGGTTGAACTCTGGGGATACAAAGATAAAAGAGCTCCTTATGAAGTTCAAAGTCTAGAAGGGAAAAAAAACCCATGTAATCCACGTTAGTGATTTAAGGTCTGCAATAGATCAGAAAAGACTTCATCTCTAGAGGAAATAATATGTTGGCTCTGCCCTTTATAATAACTGCGGCAGGACCGAAACTTGATGGAATACTGTGCGTTGGGGTGGGAAGAGAGAATGGGGAATGTATTTTTGGCAGTTTACTCCAGTAAGTTAACATTAGCTACATGGAAGGGGAATTGGGGCAGAGAAGGCTGAATTAGGTAGGCGGAGTTGTATTTTAAAGACTTTTAATATCACGCTAAAGAATTTAAACTCAATCCTACAAAGCAATAATATCCTAAATGGGGTGATCTCAAAACCAAGGGTGTGCAGGATGGAGTACTCAGGGATGATATTAGAATCTCTAGGTCTTTTAATTTTACCTCTTCTTTCAGTTTTGAGGGGTGGCTCAGTCAGTTGGGTGCCTGCCTGCAGCTCTGGTCATGATCTCAGGGTCTTGGAATCGAGTCCCACGTTGGGCTCCCTGCTCAGTGGGGAGTCTGTTTGTCTCTCTCCCTCTGTCCATCCTCCCTACTCATGTTCTCGTTCTCTCTCTCTCTCTCTCAAATAAATAAATAAAATCTTTTTTAAAAATAAATAAATAAAAATATCAGTTTTTGTATGTTATCTGAAAAGCATATTATATCACTTATCGTAATTCATGTATTTTTAAATTTTAAAAGTAAGTGGGAATAAGTGTATAAGTGTTTAACTTTTTCTTATATTTGGAGAACACTATTTTAGGCTGCCTTTAAGCAGGGAAGTGAAATAAGTAATGGAAATTGGAGTATGGATTAGAATAGGAGAAAATTGGAGTGAGTGAGACCAGCTAAGAGACTAGAAAAATATTTTGAGGCCTGAACTAAGGTAGTGCAGTGGAGATAAAATAGAAAGACTTGGGGGCACCTGGATGGCTCAGTTGGTTGGGCATCTGAGTCTGCTTGAAAGATTCTCTCCCTTTGCCCCTCCCCTCATGCATGCTCTCTCTCTCTAATTTAAAATAAATAAATAAATCTTTTAAAAAATAAAAACAAAAAAGAGGAGGACTTGGTGACCAGTAAGATGTTGGGGTAGGGGACTGGGCAAGAGAGGGAGGACTTCAGCCCTAGACTGTGGCCAGATTTCTGACTTCAGATCTTGGTGGTGGTGACACTATGATTAAGCTAAGAAACATAGGAAGGATGTTTAGCTCTAAGCCTAAGGATTACCACATTTCTTACTTACAGACTGAGTTGGTCATTCCTTCCTGCACCCAATGCCCCAGCCTCCTTAAAAACAAAATGGCAGTTGGCCCTTTGCCATGCACTTTGGAAACTGCAGACTGGGAGTCTTTTCCAAACATTTTCAGTGGAAATCAAGCATGGTGAGGTCTCCATTGCAGTTAGACATTGGTGTTTATTACAGCACCAAACTACTCTTGAGGGTTGGATTGGGATTGGACCACATAGGAAATGTAAATCGTGACCATTCATAGTCGCACCAAGTAACTGAATTCATTAGTTCCATATGGGCAGAGCTGGGGTGCAGGGTGGTGATTTGGACCATAGCCATTGTTTGTGGAAGTGCTGGGTGAGTAAAAGCGTGGTTACCTTGCCCTGACCGTTTTTTTTCCAGGGGAGTAAGTGTTTTTCTTTCTCTGTGCCATAGGAAATTGTTTGCCAGATTGTGTTATTTATAACAATCTGTCATGGAGCAGCTGCCAGGAAAAGAGAGGCTGTCCCCAGTAGCTCTTACCACCTCCCGCCATACCACCACCACCACACATGCATAACATCCAGTTTTCTGATTTAACTTTTGGTTTTTTCTTCTAGTTTTACTCAGTGGTTTTGGCTTGATTGAAAACGTTCTTGTAATGAGGGATTTCTGGGCTTTGCCATAGCTTTGTAATTGGGTTTTCTGAGCTTAATTTGTTTGCTTTAGCCAAAACTAACTGGCAGCAATTTGAATTTTGAATTCCTGGGTATCTTGATTTCTTCCCAAACACTAACATGCTGTCTTCACCTTCCCTTAAAGACCTTGTATGTTTCCAGTTTGTCAAAACTGCACACATTTGCTGTCCTTTAGAGCCATGCTTTTTTCTCTTGACATTGCCCTGGCTCGTCAAAAGGAACGGGCTTGGGATAAGGGATACTGAGGATATTAGAATAGTGAGTAAGGCGGTCTGTGGAGATTCCAGTTGGTCTCTGCAAAAGAAGAGGCATTACTGCTGGTTTTAGGAAAAAACTAGTGCCCTGAAACACAAGGCAGCTGAGGATTGGTGTGTCCAGGGAACTTTCAAGTTAATTACACTTCATATATACAGTTGCTTCACAGTCCAAACAGTCTGTGTTTATTCATGGCTGTGGTCACATGTGATCAGAACTACCTCTTTTCCACTTTTTCTCTCTGGGCTCCAGTTAATAGAAGAATATTTGCATTTCTAGTTAGAATAAAAATCAAAACAGTAGTCATTTATCTTCTGTTACAACATTTATAAAAATGTAAAGAGAAACAGGTAGTAGTATGAAGATGTCAGATGTTAGACTTTTGTTTCTTATTCCAGGATTTCCAGCTTTGGAAACAAAGTACGTTGATCAAACAGCAAAGACTTTCCTTTGGAAGCCCTGGAGTTGCAAGGGGGATGGGAATGGGTTTGGCCTCAGTGAGTCTTAGATGGTGCGTTTCCTGGGAATGGAGGCAGGAGAGGGCCTGCACCTCCGTCTGTATCCCAGGGCCTGCCCTTTCCGACTGACGCCTTTCTTTTCACACTGAGGACAGATGGCAACCAGACACTGGGGGGAAGGGTCTGTTTCTTGGGCTCCTTGGGGATTTTGCATTCAGCTTAGCAAAAAGTCATCTAGAAGCAAAGGCAAAAACGAGGCTGCAACTGTTCCTAATTACGCAGGACTTGTTTGGCATTCACTATACTGACAGATTTATTTTTTGCAGATACTGAATGATAACAGCCTTTATTTTCCAAGACAACATTGTTGCCACTTCAGAGGCATCTGCACTGGGGTCATTTTCTTCACTTTGGAGTACACTTGATAATTCAATTTATTGTAGAACAGTCAGTTGGCAAAAATCAGCCAGCGAATTAGAGAAAGGAGATTTTTTTTTTCTCAGCAAACTGTCATTTTTATTATAATGATATGGGGCAGCTTCTGTACTGCTGTGGTGACATGTCTTTAATAATAGCCTGTGTTCCCAGCCTTTCTAAGCATTGTTTTAAGAAGGAGGATTCTGTGTGCTATCTCTTCCTTAGCTTTCAGGTACACGGGCTGATTTGCTAATGTTTGGTGGTTCCTAGATGGTGAGCTTAGGAATTTTTTTTTTTAGCTCAGTTAAAATCCAGAAGGAACTAAGATAGCCTTAAGCAGAAAAGTAGGGAAAAAATCCAAATTTGAACTTTTTTTCTTTTTTAAATATTTTATTTATTTATTTGATAGAGAGAGAGCAGAGCACAAGCAGAGGGAGCTATAAGCAGAGGGAGAGGGAGAAGCAGGCTCCCCACTGAGCAAGGAGCCCTTTGCAGAGCTTGATCCCAGGGTCCTGGGACCTGAGTTGAAGGCCAGACACTTAACCAACTAAACCACCCAGGAGCCCATCAAATTTGAACTTCTTAACTTGAAGAGGCTATCAAAAGAAATTGTTCAGGCTGTAAGTAATGAGTTACATATAGAAAAAGAAATGATGGTTCTGGTACAGATTCTATATTCAGAATAAGAAATTTCAAGCAGTAAGCCAAGCCATTCTTATGGTTGAGCCTCACTTTCTTAGCAAACATGACTTTTTACTGTAGTAGAATGTGAGTTGAAATCATCCATTTTTCCACCCAAAGCAGGAATATTGATTTTAATTTATTTTTTTAAAGATTTTATTTATTTGAGAGAGAGAAAGACAGAGGAAACGAGCAGGGGGAGGGGCAGAGAGAAGCAGATTCCCTGCTGAATGCACAGCCTGACACAGGGCTCTCTCCTAGGACCCTGAGATCATGACAGGAGCTAAAGCAGTCACTTAGCCACCCAGGTGCTAAGCCACCCAGGTGCCACAGGAATCTTGATTTTAAATTAAAATCTTAGAAAAGTAGGAACCACTTATAAAATTTTCCATGTAGATATTCATTTTATTCTTAAACCTGGAATAATTTAGTTAAATGTTTTTCAGACTTTTTAAAGTAGCAAAACCTGTTTTCCAAACCAAAGCTTTACAGAAACCCAGAAAATAAAGTTAATAAAAGAGGAGTTGCCCCGGCCAACTCAGAAAGGGCAATAGGAACCAGGTTTTACCTGAGGCACCTCTGGGAAACTGCAGGTGTGCTATTGAGAAACTGTGTAGTCAGTTTAAATTGCAATGTAAGGAATTTTTTTTTCAATATATTGTTTTGGCAAATCTGTTTTCTGCATTTATGATGAAATTCTGTAATAGCAGAATGTATAGGTAGACATTTGTTTAAAAAATATTAAGTAGCCTTCCTTAGCCACTCACATTTTAACACTTTCTAGTCTAAGTTCCCTCTATATTTTTTTTAAACATTTTTTTTATTCATTTGACAGAGAGAGAGAGAGAGAGATCAAGGCAGAGAGGCAACCAGGGAGAGAGAGGGAAGCAGGCTCCCCGCCGAGCAGAGAGCCCAATGCAGGGCTCGATCCCAGGACCCTGAGATCCCGAAGGCAGAGGTTTAACCAACTGAGCCACCCAGGTGCCCCTCCCTCTATATTTTTAGAATAGGGCCTGGCCGAGCATAGAGTAAGTGCTGAGTTAAATGGTAGGTAAATAATTTGTTGCAAGTGATAATCCAGTTTCTGCCTGAGTACTTCTTATGATGGGAAACTCATTGCCTTACAAAATTATTCTTTTTGACTATCTCTAATTGACAGGTATAAGTTAATAAGGAAACCAAAAAAACTTTTCTTCATGTTTTACCTATTTGGTCATAGTTTGGTCTTGGGCTATTCAGGTAAAATTTCGTTCTTCCTTAAGACTGCCAAGTATTTAAAGAGTGCTATTATCTCTTCCTTAACCCCACCCCATAATCCTTGTCCTGCCCACTATCTCCCCCACACAATTGTTTCCCTACTAAAGAACTTCCCTTCTTTCAGCTCTAGTCTTTCTAGCCCTTTCTCCATCTTAATCATCTTCTTATTGATACTTTTTTAGTTTATCAAGGTTACTCTTAAAATGTGATATTCCAGTTGATAGCTAGTACCCATAGTATTGGGTACTAGACAGACCAAAATTTAGAAGTATCTAAGATGTAAATTCAGGTGTTTTTGGTACCTAATACTGTATACTAGAAACTCCCTTAAATGAGTCTTCAAACTAGCAAAACTGTATTTCTTTAAACACTATTCAGTAGTGAAGATTATTTATTTATATGAATAGTCATTACAGGGTGTTAGATCTTAGGTAGTTACCTAACTACTCTAAACTTGTTTCTTTGTCTGTAAAGTACAAATAATAATAGTGGTTACGCATAAGTTTCTAAAGATTGGGAATGCATTCAAAGTGTTATCACAGTTCCTGGCCAATAGTACACATTTGGTAAACGTTGATTACTATTATTAGTTATTATTGTAATTAATCTGAATTAGTAGAAATACAATCAGAATACCCACCACATGAGAACATCTTTTTTTACTTCCTTGATATATTCTTTCATTCATCAAATAGTTACTAAATGCCTGTTACGTGCCAGACACTGTGGTAGTTAGGTCTCCTATTTCTTATCCATAAAAATAGGAACTAATAATAGTAACAGTACCACCCCATGGTGTTGGTATACGAATTAAATTAGTGCTTTTATACATACTTAAGGTTGTATAGTAATTGTTTACTAATTAGATTGGTCTCCTGAGAGATGGGCATTATATTATATTCATCCTTTTATTTTCCAGTACTGTAGCAAAGTGACTGCTTTATAGGACTTCGTAACCAAGTGGAATCATCAGATTATGTGAAAATACTTTTCAAACTGTAAAGAGATGTATAAATTTAAGATCATTAATTCCACAGTCATGGAAATAGATAATGTGGTAGTTTCCAGACTCTGTTCCTTAGAACCCAGGATTCCAGTGGTGCCTCAGATTGGGCAGCAATAAGGCACACACAAAGGGAGGTAGATATTCCAGACCTCCCCCGGCACAGTTTAGTTAGAACAACCCTATTTATTTTACTTATTCTGCTGCTATAAAAAAGGTTTGAAAACAAGTGTCCAGTTTGTGTGCGCTGCCAAGCCATTGTAAGTTTATCCTGTGATGATTTGTGCGATCCATTGTCTTTTGTGATATTGACTTTCCCCTTCTCCATTTGACAGACAGATGTACTAGTCCTGAGCTGTGACCTGATCACAGATGTTGCCTTACATGAAGTTGTGGACCTGTTCAGAGCTCATGATGCATCACTTGCCATGTTAATGAGAAAAGGCCAAGATGGTTTAGAACAAGTTCCCGGTCAAAAGCGGGGGAAAAAACCAGGTAAGGAGTTTGATTTATTTGTATGTTGGGTTTTTATAATAATAATAACAACTACTATTATTATCATTCATGCTTTCACTTAGAAAACATTTACTGGGAAGTGACTGCACTGCAGGCACTGTGCTAAGGGTTGGTGGCATAAAGTCAAATAAGACACAGTCCCTGACTTGAAGAGGCTTAGAGCTATTGATTAGATTCTATAAAATCCAAGAGGCTTTTGTATGCAAAGAGGAGCACTCAGAACTATTTGCAACTTACGATCAAATTTTAGATAACCTTTAAGTGATTAAGATTACTATTACAAGGGTAGAATGGTTGATTTCTTTGAATGCTTCAATCACCCTAAATAGCCAATAAACAAGATAGTTGTTAACCATGCTTTTTCTTCTTTGGATTACAACATTCTTATCTTGGTATTTCCCTGGGATTCTAGTAGTAGGTTATTATTTGTTTTTATCTTCAGAGAGTGATAGTAATCTTGTCGGACCAAAAAGAAAAGGGATAATACTCTAGTCCAACCATGATTATAGAACTTTGGTTATTGATCTGTTGTTCAATTTGGTTAAGACATAGTTCCCGATTGCTTTTCCCAGAGTATTTCAAACCTGAGGCACCAGTCCTATGACTGTGCTGCTTTTAATAGCCGAACTAATGACCGGAAAGCTTTGTAAGATCACACTTTTTATATAGATTTTAGTATTTCCTGGAATGATGTATTTTTTTCCCCTGGAGCTTTTCCCTGGAATGATGTGTTTTTTAGGTTTTGCTTAGCCAGCATTATGTAACCCATTGTCCTGTCATTATTATTTATTGATGTAGTCTGTTACAATTATTAGAAGCTACATATATATGGTTTACTAGTATCTCATTGGTTTTAGTAGAGCCACCTAGAGCTTTAAGTCCTAGGATTTGAGTGATCTAGATAAATATTTTTAGCTTTTTTCCTTAGGTCATTTGGTTAATTTATAATTTTGGATTGTAGCATTAAAACTTTCTAAATTGCTTTTTGTGTTCAAATGATCACTAGTGTGGATTAATTGTTGGGTCCTCTTTCTACCTTATCACTACCTATGATCCTCTTGTTGATCAATCCTTTTGTTCTTGATGTAGTTTCTACTTTTGCGAGGTCTGGTTTGCTTATTCACAATTCTCTATACTCAGCCTTTTCTACCTTATAAACAGGTGTATATTTTATAAATACGAATTTCTTGTTTCTTTTTTTTCATACTCCTCTACTTAAAACAATTTTAAAAATCAAATACCCTATTAGAGTTACTCTTCTTGGTATTAGAATTTTTTAGTACATTTTATATTAGCTTTTATCTCTTAAGTATCATTGTAAGTGCATAGCTTTTCAAAATTTTAAATTAGTTGTATTATCTGTCTACCCATCCATTTAAAACTGTTTTGATGCTTAAATTGTCACACCTTGGCCAGTGAAAATTCGTATAAGCTGGCTTTTCTCTCTTCTCTGAAAAGGTATGATGTATACAAGTAACCTGCTATTGAGCTGGAGTGTGAGTATGGAGGACAGGGAAGCAAGAAATGGGACTAGAGAGGATGCAGGGATCAGACTAAAGAGTTTGAACTTTATCCTCAAAACAGTGGGGAGTTGTTGAGGAATTTTAAACAAGAGAATGTCATGATCAGATTTGTGTTATAGAAAGATTTTCTGTTCTTAACATGAAATTTTGAATTTCTCAATATCTGTATTTTGTTATATTTGAAGGCTAAGTTTCACCTTGATAACGGAGGTTTTTTGTTCTTATTTTTTTAAGAAAGAGAGCAGGGCGGGGAGGAATCTGGTGGGGGGGCAGGAGAGGGAGAAAGAGAGAGAGAATCTTAAGCAGGCTCCGGGCCCAGCATGGAGCCTGATGTGGGGCTTGATCTCACAGCCCTGAGATCATGACCTGAGCCGAAATCAAGACTCAGACACTTAACCTACTGAGCTACCCAGGCACCACTAGATAACTGAGTTTTAAATTCTTACCATGGAATGCTGTGTATTTCAATGAGAAACTTTTTTTTTTTTTTTTTAAAGAATCCTAAATTTCTCAGATTGTATATTTGGTCTGCCTGTTGGCTACTATTATGTGCCAGAACAACCATCAGTCCCTTCTTTCCCAGATAGTGTTTAATAGAGCGCATCTCCTGTGTCCATGTTTCCCAGTGGTGTTCTTACGAACTTATAAGAGAATAGCTATTGGCTACATGTTTCAGGAGCCTTCTTTCACCCCCTTGCTACTTCCATCTCAGAGGATTTGTAGATGTTGATTCTGAGGGCAGGAAACAATTCATGTTTGGATTTTTTGAACTGTTTTTTTTTCTCCCCCTACTTCAGGCTTTTAATACTCTCCATCCCCTCTCCCTACAACACATGTGCTCTAAATTTAGCTTAGCCTTCAAGTTCTTTTCTGAGAAGGGCCTTCCTTGACCCTCTAATATGCCCCCTTATTTGCCTACATACTGCTCTCTTATTTACTCTCTCCTCTACTTGGCTATACGCTCTTTGAGAGCTGGGATCGTCATATTCTGTTTTGTTCATTTTATCCCCAGCATTTGGCGCAGTTATGGCCCATGGTAAGACGTCAGTACATATTATTGAATGGTTGAGGAGCCTGCCTATAAAGGCAACTCTTACTATCCCCCGCCCAGGTAAGAGAAAATAGATTTAACTTTTACTTAGTCCATCCAGTTCACTGTAGTATTTCTCAAACTCCTCTCCAGTTCTGAGTTATATAGCCTTGGTCTGGGCTAGATTCAGTAAATATCAGTGTGCTTCAGAATCACACTCATCTCTCAATCAGCTTAGCTCCCTGTGCACTAACAAATGTTGGCAGGCAGTCTGAGCCTGTATTTCTTTTGCTTCAGCTTTCTTTAAAGAAGTTTCTTTTAAGAAGTTTTCAGCAAGAAAACTCCTGCTTGGGTTTCTGTTTTATCTCTTTTGAAAAATCCCCAACTACCGCCCTCCCCGCCTTTTTCCTAATTATATTTAACAGAAATGACTTGAAATCCCAGCATACTCAAAACTGAAATTCTTGTGATTGAGGAAATAGCCTATAGAAGTAGATTCAAATATGCTAGAATTTATAAGTCACAGCGTGAGAAGTACAGTAACAGGAGCATATGCAAAATACAGGGAACAATTTAATGTCCTAGTTACAAGGAAATATATTTAAAGGCACAATATTTAAAAAGAAGGAGGTGAATGATTTACTGAGATGCAGACAGGGTGACTGGTATGAGATCAAATCCCTGACTTACAAATGCATTGAATTTTGGGCACCTGGGTGGCTCAGTTGGTTAAGCAGCTGCCTTTGGCTCAGGTCATGGTCCCGGAGTCCAGGGATCAAGTCCCGCATTGGGCTCCTAGCTCCATGGGGAGTCTGCTTCTCTCTTTGACTTTCTCCCTTCTCATGTTCTCTCTCACTCTCTCTCTCAAATAAATAAATAAAATCTTAAAAAAAAATACATTAAAAAAATGCACTGAATTTTGATGTAGTCATTGAATTTAAAACATACTATATATAAGTTTATGCTAAGCCTTATATGGGAAACAAAAATAATCAAAATTTGCTCTCAAAATAAAACCCAGTGAATGGACTGAAACTAATTAATATTACACTGTATGTTAACTAACTGGAATTTATTTTTTTCTTTAAAGATTTTACTTATTTATTTGAGAGAGAGACAAAGAGCATGAGCAAGGGGGAGGAGGCAGTGGGAGAGGGAGAAGCAGAATCCCTGCTGAGCAGGGAGCCCGACACAGCGGATCCCAGGACCCGGAGATCATAACCTGAGCCGAAGGCAGACGCTTAACTGACTGAGACACCCAGGCACCCCATTAACTGGAATGTAAATAAAAACGTGAAACTAAAAAAATAGAATAATTATGAAATAAAATAAAATCCAGTGAATGGGGCTAGGTCGTTTTGTTATTTACGAAGTTTTATATCCATTTATGGCCTACTAGCATTTTGTAGTTAGTTGCTCAGTATCAAATCATTGGCTTTCTTTTTCTTTCCTTTTTGAATTTAGTTTTTATTTTCATCAAAGTTTTATATGTCCATAAAGAGTGATGGAATTATCCAGGGTATGTTCTAATAAATAGCAGTTCTTCACCGTGTCTGTCCTCATCTTACTCAGAGGCAGCCATCTTCAACATATCTTCAACTTTAACTTTAACTTGAAGTGTTCTCTCAGTTTCAGACTCTTGAAGATATCTTTCCTAGAACTTTTCTGGATTAGTCGCTCTTCTGTAGAACTGTCATTTTAGGTTCACCCTTCACTCTCATAATTTTCCTCTTAGTTTATATTCATTTTTTTGTGGAACATATCCTCTGGTAGCCTTCTGAGACGGGGCTCGTGAAAAATAAATTTTTAGAGTTTTTGCATGTCTTTAATCTGTCCTAATGGTTGTTTGATATTTTGGCTAGGTATAATCTTCTTTTAGAAATTGTGTCCCTGGGGCGCCTGGGTGGCTCAGTGGGTTAAAGCCTCTGCCTTCACTCAGGTCATGATCTCAGGGTCCTGGGATCGAGCCCTGCATTGGGCTCTCTGCTTGGCAGGGAGCCTCTTCCTCCTCTCTCTCTGCCTGCCTCTCTGCCTACTTGTGATCTCTCTCTGTCAAATAAATAAATAAAATCTTAAAAAAGAAAAGAAAAGAAAAGAAATTGTGTCCCTTTGGGATGCCTGGGTGGCTCAGTCAGTTAAGCTTCTGCCTTTGGCTCAGGTCATGATCCCAGTCCCACATCAGGCTCATTGCTCAGCGGGGAGCCGGCTTCTCCTTCTGCCTGCTATTCCCCCTGCTTGTACGCTCTCTCTCTTTCTGACAAATAAATAAGTAAAATCTTAAAAGGAAAAAAAAAAACCTTTAAAAAAAACAAACTAAGCTTATAGATACAGAGAACAGATTGGTGGTTTCCAGAGGTGGAGAGTGGGAGATGGGAGAAATGGGTGAATTGCTTTTGTTTTATTTTGTTTTAGTTTATATAAATCGAATTTTTTAGGGGTGCCTGGGTGGCTTAGTCGGTTAAACGTCTGCCTTCAGCTCAGGTCATGATGCCGGGTCCAAGGATCGAGCCCTACATCAGGCTCCGTGCTCTGCGGGGAACCTGTTTCTCCCCTTGCCCCTCTTCCTGCTTGTGCACCTCTCTCTCTCAAATAAATAAATAAAATCTTTTAAAAATAATAAAATAAATTGAATTTTTAGAAATGTAAAGTTAAAAACCTGCAAAAAAAAAATAGCATGATGTGTGTAATCTTCTGCTTGTTCGTGATTCTTTAGGTTGGCAGTTTGGCCTGTTGTAACTGAGTTGGCTCATTTCTGTTCAAGTGATTATCAGCTAGTGTGTGTTATCTGTTGCTGCCAGCATATAAATCATCTATTGTTGCATAACAAATTACCATCAACTTAACATTTTTTTTTTTTTTTTTTTTGACAGAAAGAGAGAGAGATCACAAGTAGGCAGAGAGGCAGGCAGAGAAAGAGGTGGAAGCAGGCTCTCCGCTGAGCAGAGAGCCTGATGGGGGGCTCGATCCCAGGACCCTGAGATCATGACCTGAGCCGAAGGCAGAGGCTTTAACCCACTGAGCCACCCAGGCGCCCCTAAACTTAACATCTTAAAACAATACTGTGGGTTAGGAATCCAGGCATTACTTAGTTGGGCCCTCTGATTCAGAGTCTTCTGCAAGGATGAAATCAAGGTATCATCCAGGGTTGAGGTCTCATCTGAAGGCTCAGCTAGGAAAGGATTTGTTCTGAGCTCACTTGTTTATTGGCAGAAATTCAGTTTCCTAAGGACTGTTGGACTGAGAGCTTCAGTTTCTAATTGGCTGTTGTCCAGAGGCTGCCCTCATTTCCTTATCACTTGGGCCTCTTCAACAAAACAACTTGCTTCACCAAAGCTAGCAAGGGAAAGAATCTTCCAGCAAGACAGAAGTTACAAAGTTTTGTGACTGAATCACAAAAGTAATATCTCATCACTTTTGCCACATTCTGTTGGTTAGAAGCAAGTTGCTAGGCCAGCCCATATTCAGTGGGAGGGGATACAGAACGGTGTGAATATCAAGAGGCAATTAGCATGCTTAGAGACTATGTACCACAGTTGGGCTCACTAATATGTCTAGGGCCTCAGCTGTGATAGTTGAGTTTCTCTTTCCATTTAGTCTGTTACCATACTGGAGGCCCAAGCTTGTTCACATGACAGCAGCAGGTTCTAAAAGAATAAGAAAGGAAACTACAAACAAGGTCTCTTGAAGCTAAGCTTGGAACTCAGACTGTATCACTTTCATTGCATTCTTTAAAGCTAGTGGCTAGACCAACCTGGATATAAAGGATGGGGAACTAGACCTTAACTTCTTTTTTTTCCCCCTCCCATGAGCAATTTTTTTTCCTTCGGGTTTTTTTTTTATGGTGATAAAATACATGTAAAATTTACCATCTTTTTTTAAGTGTACAGTTCAGTGGTGTTAAATACATTTATAATGTTGTGCAACCATCACCACCATCCATCTCCATAACTCTTTTCATCTTATGAAACTGGAACTCAATAATTCCCCATTTCCCCCTCCCTTTGGCCCCCCAAAACCAGCATGATACTTTCTGTCTCTATGATTTTGACTACTTTAAGTACCATATGTAAGTGGAATCATACAGTATTTGTCTTTTTGTCACTGGCTTATTTCACATAGTATAATGTCCTCGAGGTTGATCTGTGCTTAGCATATTGCAGAATTTCCTTCATTTTTAAAGCTGAATAATATTATCTTGTATGTATATATTACATTTTGCTATCCATTACTCCATCAGTGGACACTTGGGTTGCTTTCACCTTTCAGCTATTATGAAGAATGCTGTTGTGAACAGGGGAGTACACATGTCTCTGTGAAACCCTGCCTCTAATTTTTTGGGGTGGTCTATCCAGAAATGGAATTGGTGAATCATGTGGTAATTCTATTTTTTTTTTTTAAGATTTTATTTATTTATTTGACAGAGAGAGAGCAAGCAAGCGCAAGCAGGGCGAGTGGAGAGGGAGCAGCAGACTCCCCGCTGAGCGGGGAGCCCGATGCGGGGCTTGATCCCAGGACCCTGGGATCATGACCTGAGCCAAAGGCAGATGCAACCAAATGAGCCACCCAGGTGCCCCTCTATTTTTAATTATTTGAGGAACTATTTTATATAGTAGCTCTACCATTTTACATTCTGGACCTTACCTCTTGAAGGGAAGAACAACAACAAATTTGTAACCCTTTTACATCTACTGTATACATTTTTCCCCATAATTGAAGTATTTTTATTTTATGTACAATGAGTTGGCATTAAGGGAGGTATCTTGGATATCTACAGTTAAGGTAGGTATCTTGGATGACCCATTCAAGTTCACTTAATCCAACTTAAGCCTCTTTCCTTCACATACCGTCAGAAACACTGGCAGCATATATTGAGGCCAGATTTCAGGATCAGACCATGCTGGTTTGAGCCGCCATGGCAAGAACAAGAACCCTGACCATGGCAAGAACAAGATTTCGAAACTCAGATGGCTCCAGTAGAGCTGCTGGTGACCCATCTTGCTCTCTCAGCTGCAATGAGGCAAAAGGGCTACTATATACATTTTTAGTTTTGATTTGCTGTATTTTATTTAGGATCCTTGTACTTATATAATAAATTAATATGCCTGTAATTTTTCCTTTCTCATAATATCTTTGTCTGGTCTTGGCATCAGGATCCTGCTAGCCTTATAAAATGAGTTGGAATTCCCTAATATAAGCATAATGCCTGTCATAGGGGAGGTGCACAAGTATATTTATTAATTGAATGAATGCAAGGATAAGTAAATGACTATAGAGGAGACAGAAGGGTCAGTCAAACTAGTAAAAATCAACTAGAAAAAAATTATGAGTAGTTGACAGGATTTTTTAATGGAAATTCATCGTTTTAACTGTTTTCTTAAGCTCATTTGTGTAGTCTTCTTAGGATAGACATTCTGATACTACCTGCTCTGCTCCCAAAGTAGAATTTACTTTGTTAGAACAGAAAGAAATCTTTCCCAAGTTCCTATAATTTGTAGTATATTCTGAGGTCCCAGTTACTATGGTAGCTACAAGGAAGCAAATACAGGGAGGGGACCCTGAGAGTGAGAAATGTGGGTAAAGAGCACATAGCTGAAACATGGACTTGGAAATCACTGCTCCCAGGACATTCAGTAATTCAAGGTTTTGTGGGCTGAAGGACTTGGATAGAGTAAGCACTCCAAATTATATCCAAAAATAACATCTCCGTGTTTCTTTTTAAAATATTGGCTCATAACCAGACTGTTACAGACTGTTATATTCTCAAGTTTCCTTGTAATGGATGAATTGATATAATGTCATATCTACTGTGTGGCATTTGAAATTCTCTGCAAAATTCCCTTCAACTGAAATTTCCTATAAAATTTACATTCAAATTAGTATTATTTACCGTTCCTTCTTGGGAGTTCACTAATTTTGGTTATTGAAAAAACCAACATGTAACTTTTTAAAATTTTATTTATTTAAGTAATCTCTACACCTAGTGTGGGGCTCAAATTCATGGCCATGAGGTCAAGAATCACATACTCTTCTGATGAGCCAGCCATACGCCCCAACATATAACTTTTAATGATAGTTTTTCCCCCTATTTATATTCAGACACTGCGTATGAATAGATGACCAGAAACCATCTGAAGGAAAGAATGCTTTCAAGCACCTGGGCCATTATACACTTGAGTAATACATTTGGTTCTAGGTATATAGGCAGTTGCAGCCAACAATGAAGCATGTTCAGTTACGTAGTAGCTATTGTCTGTCAGCAGGAGGCAGACAAATTCATCTTTAGAAAAATTATTTTTCTAGGGGCTCCTGAGTGGCTCAGTTGATTGAGCGTTACGCTCTTGATCTCATCTCAGGTCTTGATCTCAGGGTCATGAGTTCAAGCCGTGCATTGGGCTCCACACTGCGCGTGGAGCCTGCTTAAAAAAGGAAAGGAAGAAAAAAAGCAATATTATTTTTCTAGAGCTCAACTTTTTTTTTCTTTTTCAGAGAGGTATTAAATCCTTGCTTTATTTGATTGCTGTGAGGATCAAATGAGAGCATGTATTTTGTTTAATTTTTTTAAACGTAAACATTTTACGTAATGTTTGAGTTAAGCTCTTATACAGTTATAAGAGCTTTACAAATATTAACTGATTTAGTCCTCATAATAAGCCTGTGTGAGGTAGACACTACTATGATACCCATTTTGTAGATGAAACTGAGGAATAGAAAAGTATCTTGCTCAAAGACATGCAGCTAGTAAGTGGGATTTATACCAGGTGGTTAGGCCTCAGAGGCTCTCTTCTTTATCATGATGCTTCCTCTATGTGAAAATGCTTTTGTAAGCTTTAGATAGATACTGTACAGATGTTAGTAGGCGTTTTTATTAAGTGCCTGACACTGTACTAGATGTTACAGGAGATATAAAGGAATCATAAGCTTGCCTTTGAAGAATTTATAATCTAGTTGGGGAAAGAAATATAACACAGAAAACAGCAATAATATGACAGCCTATAACATCACCGTCTACCCGAGAACTCTCCACGTTAGTAAATAGGCACCTTGTTTTCTTTCAGTGCTCTCTTACACAGTGTAAAATCTAATGCATAATAGACATATCGTTAATGTCGATTAATGTGCATGTCCTTAAATAATGCTATTCCCATTTCCACAGTGAGGAGACCTTGGGTATTATTTGCAGAGAAAGAATTCCTTTTTATACTTTCCTTCTGTGCCATGTAAAGAGTTTCTGGATCATCCACTTATTTGGCTTTTTATTTTTAATTTTTATTTATTTATTTTTGACAAATAAAAACTATATATATTTAAAGTGTACAGTGATGTTTTGATATATGTAGACATGATTATGAAATGATTGCCACAGTCAAACTAACATATCTACTACCTCCTTAACTCTTAGTTTTTGAGATAATTTCACATTTACAGAATGATTACAAGACTAGTAGAGAACTTATATATCCTTTACCCAGATTCCCCAAATGTTAACATTTGTTCTATCTTTCTCTCTCCTTGTGATATACTTTCAATATATAATATGTATACACAACGTATTACATATACTATTACTATTTTTCTCAGCTATTTGAGAATAAGTTGCAGATATGATTCCCTTTGCCTTTAAATACATCAGTGTACATCCTATCCCCCACCCCTCAGTGCCACCCAAAAAGGACAGTCTGTTAAAACAGAAAATTACACGGCTACAATACTTTCATCTACAGATTTTATTCGGATTTCACCAGTTAACCTAATAATATTCTTTAGAACAATACAAAGACATTTTGACTAGCCATGTTTTAAACATTGTGGTATGTGCTATGTGACAATCCTGTATTTAGTTCCAAGAGAATTGTGAGCAGGTGCCCTGTCCCCCTGACTTAGTCATGCAGGCAGGGGCAAATGGCTTTGTTTGATTTCCCCTTCTTTTGTATGATTCAGTGGAGCAGCGTGACTTCATCGGAGTGGACAGCACAGGAAAGAGGCTGCTCTTCATGGCTAATGAAGCGGACTTGGATGAAGAGCTGGTCATTAAGGGTTCCATCCTGCAGAAGTAAGCCCTGGGGTTTTTCTTTCTGGCAGCTCTCCTTGTCTTAAAGCAAAATAAAACCACCCAGTGGATGGGAAAGGGGGGATGAAAACTAGATTATACTGTGTGAAATTGACAAAAGTATGTGACTGTTTTCCCATGAGACGGGATGAAGGCTTTTCTTCACAAGCTTAGCTTTTCACTGTGTCTTTTCTTGCCAAGGTATAGTCAAATCCTGCATAGCAGTAGAGCAAAGCAGCTGTGGGGAGAAGAGGGACCAGGACTGTCTTTCTAACAGTGTTCTAGAACTTTTTCTTTATTTTAATGGTGGTAAGCACACAACGTAAAATTTCCCATCTTACCCACTAATGTAAAACATATTCACATTGTTGTGAAACAGATCTCCAGAACTTTTTCATCTTGCAGAACTGAAGTTGTGCATCTGTTAAACAACAGCTCTTCACTTTTTCCTGTCCCCAGCTCCTGGTAACTGCCATTTGACTCTCTGTTTCTATGAATTTGATTACTTTAGATACCTCAGATAAGTAGAATTATGCAGTATTTGTCCTTTGTTGACTGGCTTATTTCACTTCGTTTAATATCCTCAGGGTTCACCCGTGTTGTAGCATGTGTCAGAATTTCCTTCCTTTTTAAGGCTACAAAATATTCCATTGTGTGGACATGCCACATTTTTTTAAATGTATTCATCCGTCAGCAGACATTTGGGTCGCTTCCACCTCTTGGCTCTTGTGAATAATACTGCAGTGAACATGGATATGCACATGAGATGCCCTTTGAGATCCTGCTCTGAATTCTTCTGGATACACACCCAGAAGTGGGATTGTTGGATTCTATGACAGTTCTATTTTTAATTTTTGGAGAAACCTCTATCCTGTTTTCCATAGTGACTGTGCTATTTTACAATCGTACCAACAGCGCACAAACGTTCCAGTTTCTCTACATCCTTGTCAACACTTGTTATTTTCTGTTTTTTGATAGTAGCCATCCTAGTGGTTACAAATAGGCAACCCAGTCACACATCTTCTTTAATCAGCATTTATTGAGTGCTCGCCCAGCATGGACTTTTTCATCAGAAGCCACCATACTCAGAGCTTTACTGTCTGATACCAGTACATAGGGAAGTTTAAAAACTGTTTGGAGCCTGGGTTGGACTTGTCTGTGGTTTTGCCGTAGCTTGTTTGTCCCAGATTGCAGTTCTCTGTTATTCTTGATTAAACCCATTTTTGCTGCTTAAAAAACAAAACAAAATAAAACAACAAAAAAAAACATGTTTGAAGCCTGGATGAAACGAATGTAAAAGGAGTAAATTGGGAAAGAAAAGTATCTTATTGTTTTGCTATCTAGCACAACAGAGGTAGGTTACATATTTCAAAGTGTATATATATATATATATATAAATATATATATATATTTTTTTTAAGATTTCATTTATTTATTTAACAGAGAGAGAGAGAGAGAGACTGGGAGAGAGGGAACACAAGCAGGGGGAGTGGGAGAGGGAGAAGCAGGCTTCCCGCCGAGCAGGGAACCCGATGCGGGGCTCGATCCCAGGACCCTGGGATCATGACCCAAGCCGAAGGCAGACACTTAACAACTGAGCCACCCAGGCACCTCTCAAAGTATATATTTTAATGAAAATGAAATGAAATTCTAGCTTTAGCTAGCCCAATTACCCCAATGGATTAGAATTTGATATTAGAGCCTTTGTTTTCTCATCAGTAAAAATGGGTTTGATAATAATAGGGTTGCCGTGGGGAATAAATGTGTGTAAAACAGCCTAATACTTGTTTCATAATAAGTGGTCAAAAAAGAGTAGACATTATTAATATTTCTAAACAAATAGACAACGCTTGAAAAATACATGCATACTATCACTTTCAGATTACATTGGTTGTTTCAGATTACATCACAAACTTCCCACTACTAGTTCCTAATTAAATGTAAAAAACTAAATTAATATAAAACTGGCAGAAAGGGATGCCTGGGTGGCTCAGTCAGTTAAGTGTCTGCCTTCGGCTCAGGTCATGATCCCAGGAGTCCCACACTGGGCTCCTTGCTCATCAGGGAGCCTGCTTCTCCCTCTCCCTGCTGCCCCCCCCCGCCCCCTTGCCCCCTGCTTGTGTGCGTGCATGCACGCTGTCTCCCTTTCTCTCTGACAAATAAACAAAATCTTTTTAACAAATAAATAAAACTGGCAGAAATTTCAGTAATGGCAAAGTAAGATAATTAAATATAATAAAGCTTAAAAACTGGTGGTCAAGGAAAGAAACAAGATTCTGATGAGAAACAGAAAGGAATAGGGGCACCTGGGTGGCTTAGTCCATTAAGCATCTGCCTTTGGCTCAGGTTTTGATCCCAGGGTCCTAGATCTCTGTACCTCCCCCTGCTCGTGCTCTCTCTCTCTCATATAAACAAATAAAATCTTTTAAAGAAGAAGAAGAAGGAGGAGGAGGAGGAGGAAGAAGGAGAAGGAGAAAGGGAGGAAGGGAGGGAGGGAAGAAGGAAGGAAGAAAGGGAGGGAGGGAGAGAGGGAGGGAGGGAAGGAAAGGAAGAAAGGAAGGCTCCCAACTCCACCCTATCACCACTCCCCAGAAGCCGTACTGATATATTGATGAAATCCCGCAAGTTCTCACTAATAGCTCCAAAGCTGGAAAGAAGCAAACTGATCACATATCTGTACTTCTATCTTCTTCTGACTGAGAGGCAGTGGGAACAACTACTTGCAAGTAAATGATGAAGCAGAGAAAATGAACAATGAGGCTGACTCTTTAACAGAAACAAAAGATCAAGCCTAAAAAGGAACAGGTGAAGTAATATAAACCTGGAAACTATTCCTCGTAGGAATAGAATATACCCCTTAATTATGTGGAATGAAACAAGAATATATAATAGAATCTCAGGAAAGAAAAATATTTTAACAAAGATTCTGCAGTTCCTTAGCTGTGTTCCCTATGTTCCTTCTACAGTCCCTGAAGCCATAGAAAAGTACACAGAATACAAAATAACCAGCACTACTGGGTATTTGCCTGAAGAAAACAAAAACAGTAATTTGAAAAGATATGTGCATTTATGTTTAGTGCAGCATTATTTACAGCGGATATGGAAGCAACCTGTGTCCATTGATAGATGAATGGATAAAGAAGATGTGGTGGGGCACCTGGGTGGCTCAGTCAGTTGGGCATCTGCCATCCGCTCAGGTCATGATCCTCAGGGCCTGTGATCGAGCCCTACATCAGGCTCCCTGCTCAGTGGGGAGTCTGCTTCTCCCTCTCCCTCTGCCTCTCCTCCTTGCTCGTGCTCTTTCTCTCTAATAAAATAAAATAAAATAAAACCTTTTTTAAAAAAAAAGAAAATTTAAAAAAATAAAAAGCAGAAACAGACCCATAAATAAAGAGAGCAAACTAGTGGTAGCCAGAGGGGAGGAAAGTGGGCGTGGGCAAAAAGAGGTAAAGGAGAGTAGAAGGTACAGGCCTCCAGTTATGGGATGAATAAGTCACAGGAATGAAAGGTTCAACACAGGGAATATAGTCAATAGTATTATAATAGCATTATATGGGGGCGCCTGGGTGGCTCAGTGGGTTAAAGCCTCTGCCTTCGGCTCAAGTCGTGATCTCAGGGTCCTGGGATCGAGCCCCGCATCAGGCTCTCTGCTCGGTGGGGAGTCTGCTTCTCCCTCTCTCTCCCTACTTGTGATCTCTCTCTCTGTGTCAAATAAATAAATAAAATCTTAAAAAAAATAAAAATAAAAATAATAGCATTATATGGTGACAGATGGTAGCTACACTTGTGGTGAGCATAACATAAGGTGTCAAATCACAGTGTTGTACACATGAAACAATGTAACATTGTTTATCAACTATACTTAAATATAAACAAAAAGGAAAAAATCACCACCACACATACTAGTTGGTCTTAGATACAGGACGATGAGAGGTAAGAACTTATCCATATCATATCAAAATAAATAAAACAAGCATGAACAAGACCAAAAGAATCAGTATGTCAACTATGCAAACATACACCAAACAAAGTGAAAGCAAGAAAAATGTTCTACAAAAGACAACGTATCCTGAAAAAAAGCATAATTCAATGATTAGAATTTCCTATACTATACAGCTATAAAACAACTCATCAAAATGTGAATTTAATAAATAAAAGTTCAGTGATGAGGTGATAAAACAAGATGAGATAAAAGAAGCTATTTAGAACTAAGAAAAATTGAGGACCAATTAAAATAGCAAAGAACACAATAGATACCCCTGAAAATCAAATTATTGGCATAGAGGAAAGGCTTGAGGTATTTAGTGATTTGATAAAAAAAGAAATGATTAAAGATTATAGAGAATCTAATAGAAAAAAAAAGACAAAGATGACTGAATAAATTAATGTCTCTGAAAAAGAGAACTAACCATGTGACCAAAAGGTGTATTCAAAGATAGAAGTAAACTTGGTAAACTAATTTTATTTAAGGATTTTAATGTAAAGATAGAAGGGCTGAGTAAATATGATGACTTCTGAAATCCCACTAAAACAGCAATATGGGGATTTTAGAGAGGGATTAATCCAGAAGCCTAAAGAAGATGAAAAAGGAAGGAGCAACAACAAAAGTTTGGAAGCAGGAAAGCAAGACAATTGAACATACCTAAGAAAGCTGAATGCTCAGCCAGCAGTGGGGGAAGCTGAACTGTAGACTGATTTGCCCTACAAAACTCTAGAGAGTTAAGATTCAGCAGCACCAAATATATCCACAAATGAAGCTAAAAACTGAATTACTTGAAAATTTGTCCAAACTGTAGATAGATCCTCAAATTTCCTCCCCCCAAACCTTATAATGCCAGCAAGAGACTGGAGATTTATTCTCGGAAGAGGGTGAAATAGAAGATCTCTGGATTGGGGCACCAGGCATGAATGAAATGAAACAAATAAAAAACAAAAAAGCAGAATCAGAGCTATAATACAGAGAACAAACTGATGGTTGCCAGAGGGAAGGAGAGTGAGGGGATGAGCAAATAGGTAAAGGGGAGTGGGAGATACAGGCTTCCAGTTATGGAATGAGTAAATCATGGAAATGAAGGGTACAGCTTAGGGAATATATAGTCAATGATACTGTAATAGCATTCTTTGGTAGCTGCACTTGTGGTGAGGCTAGCATAACGTATAGAGACGTTGAATCACTACATTGTGGTCAAGTATACGCAAAAAAAATTTTTTAAGGGGAACATTTAGAGAACAAGAAAGTGCTAATGATAAAAATGAAAAACTCAATAGAAAGGTTGAAAATTTTGGAAAAAAGTTTGAAAAACGTCTCACAAAGCAGAATAAAACAACAAATTGATGAAAAATAATAAGAAAATCAAAGGAGCAGCGTAGGAGGTCCAACATTTGAATATTAGGAGTTTCAGAAAAAGAAAACAGAGAAAATGAAGGGGGAAGATAGCATCAATGAAGAAATATAAAAAACATTTCTCAGAACGAAAGGAGCTGGTTTCCAGACTGAAGGAAACAGTGCCCAGCAGAATGCATGAAAAGAAACATGCATGAAAAGAAACATGACAACCAAGGTTGTCATTGTGAAATGTGAGAACATTTCATTGTTATAACACTGACGTCAAAGAGAAGATCCTACAAGCTTCTAGATGGGAGGGGAGATATCATACATAAAGGAATTAAAACAGCTTTGAACTTTTAACAGCAGCACTAGAAACTATGAAACAACGGAGGACAGCTTTCAGAATTCTTAATTCTTAAATCTGTATGTAGTCCAACTATCAATCAAGGGGCACTTGGGTGGCTCAGTGGGTTAAAGCCTCTGCCTTCGGCTCAGGTCATGATCTCAGGGTCCTGGGATCAAGCCCCGCATCGGGCTCTCTGCTTGACAGGGAGCCTACTTCCCCTTCTCTCTCTGCCTGCCTCTCTGCCTACTTGTGATCTCTCTCTCTCTCTCTCTCTCTGTGTCAAATAAATAAATAAAATCTTTTTTAAAAAATCAATAAAATAAAAAAATCTATCAATCAAGTATGAGAGTAGAATAAGCATTTTGCAGACAATTGCTTTCCAAGCATCTGTTTTCAGAAAGCTGCTAGAGGATTTATAACATCAAAACCCTGGCATAACCTAAGAAAGAGAAAGACATGGGATTATAGGAAAAAGAATCGCTAGGATGATACCTGTGCCCCCAGTATAGACGGCAATCAGACCAGATTGGAATAGGTCAGAAAGCTTTGGGAATAATTTCCTCAGGATAGTCATATTTCTTCTGATGAAAATGACAGAATACTTGATGCGTCTCAACATTTTGAGAGGAGTTTTGAGCACTTACTTGGTGGTTAGTTTGGGGTTGAATTATTGATAAGTATCTGGAAAACTAAGAAATGAGAGAAAACAGTAATACCAAGGCAAACAAAAATATGCAGGAAAAAAATTAACCGTTAGTTACTGAATGTCTCAGCTGTAACTTATGTTTATATATGCATCATAATGTAATCACTGACTTGATCTAACCAAAATTATGATAATTACTTTGGAATGATGAGAGGGAGGGTTAGTGTGTTGGAGACACAGGGAAGATAAGAGAGATAAACTTCCTCTTTGATAGTTAATAGCCAGCACCTAAAGCTGAAGTCATAATAACACACTTCGATTATTGAACTAACCAAAATAGTAAAACTAGGTAGGTAAAGGTACAGGAAGTATGGGTGTATGTGGTAGGGGCAAGGCTGGTGATGAAAGAAAGCTAAATCCTCATCTTCCATAGTGGGAAATCAACAGATAATGTCCGAAAGGGAAAAACTAAGGAATATCAATATTAGAATGTTACTAGAAATACAGATATAAATACTAAATGGATCACTAAAATAATTGAAAATGGGTGCCTCTGGGGAACAGAAAATGGGGAGGGGAGGGAATAGAGGACTGAAATTTTTCATTATAAGCCTCGAGAAACTAACCTTACTTACATAAAGTATGTGCATATGTAATTTTAATTTTTTTAATTAAAAACAAGATAAAATACAATAAAATTCCTGAATCAAGTAAAAATCGGCCGATCTTAAGAATCTGCAAATTTTATGGGGCACCTGGGTGGTTCAGTCAGTTAAGCCTCTGCCTTCAGCTCAGGTCATGATCCCAGGGTCCTTGGATGGAGCCTTGTATTGGGCTCCCTGTTCAGCAGAGAGCCTGCTTCTCCCTCTGCCCCTCCCCCACTCGTGCTCTCTCTCAAATAAAGAAATAAAATATTTTTAAAAGAATCTGAAAATTTGGGACGCCTGGGTGGCTGAGTTGGTTGGGCGGCTGCCTTCGGCTCAGGTCATGATCCCGGGGTCATGGGATCAAGTCCCGCATCGGGCTCCTTGCTCGGCGGGGAGCCTGCTTCTCCCCTGCCTCTGCCTGCCACTTTGCCTGCTTGTGCTCTCTCTCCCTCTGACAAATAAATAGGTAAAGTCTTAAAAATAAAAAAAGAATCTGAAAATTTAAGAGTATTGTGTGTTCTAAGAAAATTTGGCCAGATATATCCTAGTAAACTTATCAGACTTTAGGGTCGTGAGATCCAGCCCTGCATAGGGCTCCACACTCAGCACCATCTGCTTGAGATTCTTTCTTTCTCCCTCTTCTCTGCTCCTCTACGCTGAAGCGCGCGTGCGTGCTTTCTCTCTCAAACAAGTAAAATCTTTTTTAAAAGATAAATAAATATAAAGGCAACAGGAAGACATTCCCAAACATGAAGGGACTCATAGGGCACATGGGTGGCTTAGTGGGTTAAAGCCTCTGCCTTCAGCTCAGGTCATGATCTCAGGGTCCTGGGATCGAGCCCTGCATCGGGCTCTCTGCTCAGTGGGGAGCCTGCTTCCCTCCACCCCCCGCCTGCCTCTGCCTACTTGTGATCTCTCTCTCTGTGTCAAATAAATAAATAAAATCTTAAAAAAAAAAAAAAATGAAGGGACTCACAGATATGGCACCTATGAGCCCTTCTTGGGGGAAAAAAATACTTCTTGACAGCTAGCTGCCACGTCATGAGAACATTCAGGCAGGTTATGGAGAAACCCATGTGGTGAGGAACTGTCAGCAGCCACATTAGTGAGCTTGGAAGCAGATATTCTGAGACTTGTCAACTGCCATGTTGAAAGCAGCTTCTCCTCCAGTCGGCCTTGAGTTGACTGCAGCCCTTGGCCAGCAGCTTGACTGCAGCCTCATGAGAGATCCTGAGTCAAAACCACGAAACCACTTCCCGATTCCAAAATCTGAGATAATAGTTTGTTATCTGAAGCCTCTGAGTTTGAGGTAATTTGTTATATAACTATAGATGACCAATAAAATTCTAAATCTCTAGGCTTTGCATCAAGAGTTTTTCAGAAACAATGAAGTTGAAAGACATCTTGGAGGGGAAAAAATAATGTGCCTGTATAGCACAGTTCCTTTCCTTTCCGCCTCAGTTTGCTCCCCACGTATCTTGGAAGTAGGGAAAGTCATGTGGCTGTATGTGTGGGATGCATCCTGTCTTAGCGGGATGCCTTTGCTAACATCTTGGACAAACTGTCAGCTCAGTCAGAAGCATTAAGGAAATGGGCGGTCATCCTACGGTCTTACTAAACTTGTAGGGCTTTTGTTGTTTAAACATTGGCAACAAACAGTCTCATAATTTTTCTTTCTTGTGTTTCGAGGGAGAGAGGCCTGGGTTAGAATGAATTCTTGAGAAAAGGAACCGCCTCTTGACTCACAGTATTCATTGTTATAGTGCCGTACAATAGACATAGAGGTAAAATGCCTAGGTACTCCTTCAAAGAAGGATTTGCTGCTCACCTATAAGGAGTGTAGTCAGCACACAGCCTCTAGTTATCACCTTCAGGATCTCCCTCATGTGTAAGAGCCACATTGCCTGAGGTCATACCCTTGCTGGGGGCAGCCTGCATCCCAAAACTAAATGCAGGATGGGCATAAAGGCCCAGTCACTCTGATAGGCAGTACTTGCTCCCGAACTCCCCGCTGGGTTGGCTGAGGCTTTGTAGAACCTGCATCTCAGTTCAGTTTGCCTCTGCCCAGTCTTGCTTCCTCCTCTTCCTTTCACAAATATTGATCTCTAATAAACATTTTGCCCCCCAAATACTATCTCAGCTCACTTCTTGGGAATCCAGCCTTCAACACACAATAATGGTTTTTCTTGTGGTTTGCTACCCCCTGGTAAAGCAAATTTTCTCACCCTTGGGATGATCATTTTTGCAATCGTAAAATTAAACTGCCTGGATTATTAAATTGTTTTCTTTCTCAGGAAGGAAACCTGTTGCATTGGCCTCTGCATGTATAAAAACTATGATGAATGTTATGTAATAATATGCATGCCTCTTGTAACTCCTGACTGAGCATGTACCAAAAAATATATACCCATTAAATCAGTCTTTCCAGCTTCACTACTATAAGCACTGATTTCTTGTCTGCTCTTCTCACAAGACCAATAGTTCTCAACCCAGGGAGCATTTTTTTAAATGCTGATGGCTGAGCCCCAACCCTAGAGATGCTTATTTAATTGATCTGGCGTAGGACGGACTTTTTTTTTTTTTTTTTTAAGATTTTATTTATTTACTTGACAGAGAGAGAGAGAGAGATCACAAGTAGGCGGAGAGGCAGGCAGAGAGAGAGAGGGAAGCAGGCTCCCTGCTGAGCAGAGAGCCCGATGTGGGGCTCCATCCCAGGACCCTGAGATCATGACCTGAGCCGAAGGCAGAGGCTCTAACCCACTGAGCCACCCAGGCGCCCCAGGACGAGCATTTTTAAAAAGCTTCTTGGATAAAGGTAGTGTACCAGCGTTCAAAGCCCACTCCTGTTCAACTTACCAGTTTGCAGCCCAATACTGCAGCTCTCCTCTCTATAAAGATTTGATAAAGGGATAGGCATTTGTTCTATCAGAGTCTAAAGGAATTTTCCAGCACCCCAGAAGTAAATGGGAGCATAATGAAAGCGAATCAAACACCTGAAACTTCTGCTTAGAGCTGATTCTCATTCTTCAGGGGCTGCAGGCCATAGTCATAGCTCAAGGAGAAGGCTCCGACTAGTGTAGGCAGCATCTGTCCAACACTGTAAGCATGTTTGTAGAACCAAATAAACCCTAGAATATTCAAATGGTAGCCCACTAGATTTGTGGTGTTGCAGTCAGATCCAATGATATGGCTGGCATTTGAGCACTCAGGGTTAGATGATTCTGGAGAATTAAATGACATATCAGTTAAAAAGTACTTAGTCAATGGGGCGCCTGGGTGGCTCAGTTGGTTAAGTGTCTGCCCTTGGCTCAGGTCATGATCTCATGGTCCTGGGATCAAGCCCTGCATTGGGCTTCCTGCTGGGGTCGAGGGAGGGAGGTGTTGTCTGCTTCTCCCTTTCCCTCTTCACCTCCCCACACCCATGTGTGCACTCTTTCAAATAAATAAAATCTTAAAAAAAAAAAAAAGTACTTAGTCAGCTATTTGTCTTTCTCTCATAAATACCTTGGTAATTATATTGGGCCCACCAGGATAATCTAGAATAACCTATCCATCTCAAGAACTTTAATTAATTGTGCCTGCAAAGTCCCTTTTGCCATATGAGGTAATACATTCACAGGTTCCAAAGTGGACATCTTTGAGGGGCCATTATCCTATTACAGCCCTCTTAGTTTTTTAACATAGTTTTCAATAGCTGAATAATTATCTGTCACATGAATATATATATATACCATCATTTATCTAAACATATCCAGTGCTGAATATTTAGATTGTTCCCAATGACCTAGAACCTGATTTTTTTAAGTTCAGTTCATTGAGGTGTCCGTTTATATACAGTAAAATTTACCCTTTGTAGGATACAGTTCTGTGTGAGAAAAATAGGTGCAAATACTGTATGTATCTGTGGTTCCTGGAATGGTATCCTCCCATACCAGCTCACATTCAACCTTTAGAAATTTATTAAGAATTTTAGGGACACCTGGGTAGCTCGGTCATTAAGCATCTGCCTTCGGCTCAGGTCATGGTCCCAGGGTCCTGGGATCGGGCCCCGCATCGGGCTCCCTCTCCATGGGAAGCCTGCTTCTCCCTCTCCCACTCCCCCTGCTTATGTGTTCCCTCTCTTGCTGTGTCTCTCTCTGTCAAATAAATAAATAAAATCTTTTAAAAAATTTTAAAAAAAGAATTTTAACTGAATCCTTTACCCTTTTCCTTACATGGCGGCCCTTTTCCTTCCATGCTGTACCATGGGAGAGATGTTTCATCTCTCCTTGGAGGCTCTTATCTTTCCTTAGAGTTCTGGCTACTTAGTTGCCCCATGATGAGTTCAAGAAAAGTTACGATTTTGTAGATTATTCAGTTTTTTCTTGTTAGGATGAGAGCAATTCTCTTTTTAGCTTTAAAAATCTTAGATGAAAGATGGAAGTCCTAGCACTTGATTTTCCCTTTTAAAATTTTATTTTTTATTTTTATTGCATAAACTTGACATGTAATGTTGTATAAGCTTAAGGTATGACTTTTCTTTTTTTCTTTTCTTTTTTTTCTTTTTTAATTTTTTTAGAGGGAGAGTGAGAGAGGGAGGTGGGAAGGGCAGAAGGAGAGGGAAAGAGAATCTTAAGCAGGTTCCATGCCCAGCACAGAGCCCGAGACAGGGCTGGATCCCACATCCCTGAGATAGTTACCTGAGCCTAAATCAAGAGTTGGACACTTTACTGACTGAGCTACCCAGGCACCCCTGTTTTTTCTTTTCTTTTCTTTTTTTAAGATTTATTTATTTATTTATTTATTTGACAGAGAGAAAGAGATCACAATTAGGCAGAGAGGCAGGCAGAGGGAGAGAGAGAAGCAGGCTCTCTGCTGAGCAGAGAGCCCAATGCCGGGCTTGATCCCAGGACCCTGAGATCATGACCTGAGCCAAAGGCAGAGGCTTAAGCCACTGAGCCACCCAGGCGCCCCTGTTTTTTCTTTTTTAAATTATAACAGCTTTCTTGAGCTATAAATATTCAACATACAATTCACCCATTTAAAGTGGCAATTCAGTGGTTTTTAATATAGTCACAGAGTTGTACAACCATCACCACAATCAGTATTTTAGAGCATTTTTACTACTATAGGAAACTCAGTACCCATTAAGTCACTCCCTATTTTTCTCCAATCTTCCTCTCCTACCCCAGGCAACCTAAACTAATCTACTTTGTATCTATATATATTTACCTATTCTGGACATTTCCTATAAATATAATCGTATAATATGTGGCATTTTGTGGCTGGTTTCTTTCACTTAGCATAATGTTTCCAAGGTTTATTTGTATTGTAGCTTATATGAGTACTTCCTTCCTTTTTATTGTTGAATAATGTTCTGTTGTATGGATATACATCACATTTTAGGTATCCATTATTTATCGCTTGATGTTGGCACTTGATTTTAAATCATCTTATTTTTTCCACCAATGAATTATTTAGATTTCATTATTCAGAATTTTGAAGGATCCCCCAAAGAACATAAAACATACTTACTTCCTCAACTTCTATGCATACTGGAGAGGTATGACCAACACTATAAAAGAGAAAAGTAGGCTCCCACTGTATACTTGTTGGATTGAATTAGAAAAAAACTACATAAATTTTTTAGGCTGTTTGACTTTTTAAAAATTATAGTTCTCACAAGTGAGAAAATTGGTTTGTTACGAAGTTTGGGTAGATTGTTGATTTAGGAGGTAGTGATAAATCAATGGCATCATTTAATTTTACATTGTCTTATGTTGTTGCTTGAGTTTGGAGCTGCAAACAAGCTCTAATTTCTCAAGAGAGGTGTTCGTGAATTCAAATTGTATTTATTTTCGTGATAAGCTCTGAAAAAGATATTGAGTTCTTGATATATCTGGTGTCAGAGGACTTGTGGGGTCAACTGCCATTTTGGTATCAAAAGAGCGTTCCCTATTTTGTTGTGGTTAATCTGAGTGCTGTCAAAATAAAGCTCTTTCCTAAGTATGAAGTCGAGCCTCAGGGAGGCTAGGGTTCTCTCCTTTCACTTAGGTGGTCATGGCCATCAGAGAGAGCCTGCTTTTCCTAGGACATCAGGAAAGGATGATGGTGGTAGTGGTGGTGGTGGTGATAATGATGATGATAGTTGCTGTCGTTTTTCAAATTTTGTGTCAGCCATTGTGTTAAATGCTTTATATAATCCTTACAATAACCCTATGAAGTAGATACTGTAATATGATATTTTACAGATGAGGAAATTGAGTGAAGATTTAGTTAGAAATAAAAAATCCCAGGGCGCCTGGGTGGGTCAGTTGTTGGGCGTCTGCCTTCAGCTCAGGTCAGATCCCAGGCCCGCATCGGGCTCCCTGCTCCACTGGAAGCCTGCTTCTCCCTCTCTCACTCCCCCTGCTTGTGTTCCCTCTCTTGCTGTCTCTGTCAAATAAACAAACAAACAAATAAATAAATAAATATCTTCTAAAAAGAAAAGAAAAGAAATTTAAAATCCCAATAAATATTTGTTGAACAAATTAGCAGGAAATCACCTAGTGACCAATTGTGATTAAGGGTCTGTAATGTAGGGCTTTGCCACTTTGTGATGAATGTTGAGGTATAAAACAGGATTGGCAGACTTTTTGTGTAAGGGCAAATTGTAAATATTTTAGACTTTGCAGACCATATGGTGTTAACGTTTATTCAACTCCACTGTTTTAACACAAAAGCATCCTAAGATATGTAACAAATGAGCATGGCTGTGTTCCAGGAATATTTTATCCACAAAAACAGACATCAGTGCCATCCAGCTGGCAGGCTGTAGTCTGCCAGCCCCACTGGAGGTCTTTTTTTTCTCTATGAAGAATAGCTATGATAGTACCTTGTTAACACAGCTTATTTGTTAGGATATAGCTGACTGAATCTGGAATTCTTTCTATAAAAAAAAAAGGGATTTGTTATGGATTTTTTTCTTTTTTTCTAAGTTCATTTATCAAAATCAAATTTTGAGGAAACAGAAGGGGGTTCTTTGTATTTTGGAAAAGCTCACCATAAGATACAATTAAATAATATCTCTTAATGCATTGAAAATATGATCTTAGTTGTAAGATCATATCGTAGACTGCCACAGCTAGAATATCATTTAGTCCAGTCACGTATATTTCAGATAATGATGCTGAAAGCCAGAGGAAGAAGGGTTTGTTCCATATCCTTTATCTAATTAGGGACAGAGCTGGGCCTTTTCCATTAGCTCATCCTTTCTATTTTTCAGGAACACATTTTTCAACTGACGAATGTTTATCAAATTTCCTCCTCTGGTCAAATCACTGTTTTAGTATCAAGTTTCCTCCTCTGGTCAAATCACTGTTTTAGTATTTAAGGGGATCCTTGAGACAGGAGACAATCTCAAAGATTTATTCACCTCGGTGGAAGATAAGATTATGCATATAAAAGGCTAATAAACAGGGGTGTCTGGGTGGCTCAGTTGAGCGGTTGAGCGTCAGGCTCTTGGTTTTAGCTCAGGTCATGATCATGGGTGGTGAGATCAGGCTCTGTGTCAGTGGGTTCCACACTCAGCGGGATTCTCTCCTTCTGCCCCTCCCCCCACTCACGTGCGCATGCACACTCTTTCTCTAAAAATCTTTTTTTTTTAAAAAGGTTAACAAACAGTAACAAACTATATCAGATACTGAACAATTATGACCAGCAGGGTTCTAAGAATTTATTTTTTTTTCCCCAAATACTTTTATTTTATTTTTTCAGTGTTACAAGATTCATTGTTTATGTACCATACCCAGTGCTCCATGCAACACGTGCCCTCCTCAATACCCACCACCAGGCTCGCCCATCCCCCCACCCCCTCCCCT
>CM052900.1:135287505-135325706 GCA_028534135.1 Potos flavus
ATGTAAGAGAATAATTTGGACATGAAGGATGGATATAGATCAGGTACAGAATGGGACATAGGAAGCTGGATCCTGTGTGAGGAGAATCCTATGAGCAAATGTGTGGAGACAGGGTATGCAGGATTTCTTTAAGTACAGTCTAACTCAAATTGAGGATCCCCGTTGGGGAATACTTGGAGATAAGGCTGAGAAGTTACGTCGGTATGATAACAGAGGGCCTTGAACACTGGGGAATTATTAAAGACTTTTTGAGAAGGGAAATGACTCAAATTCAGGATTTCGGTAAGATAATCTGACAGCAGTATGCAGGATAGATTTAAGGTATAAGACCTGAAAAGTTATCACAGTGTTGCATTGCTAAATTCACAAGGCTCCAAAGAGTCAAGGGATTGTATCCTTTGGAATGCAGAAAGAACTAACTGTGATTATCTATTATGATGTGAAACAAAGGACCTAACTCATCTATGCATCCATCAAGCACTAAAGTTTATGCTTTGCTCTGTATTCGAGTTGGCAGGCTAAGACATTAAGTTCTTAGAAGCTAGTTATATGTTTTTGTAATTACAACTAGAAGGCGGAGACTGTCTCCTGCTTTCTCTTTCACCTCCCTGGGAACTAGCTGATGGCTCCATATGGTGGACTGTTGGTAAATGCCTCATCCTAGTGGTCTCAGCCAACGAGAGCAAATTTTGGGCAGGATAGGAGCAAAGAAGGAAATAGCCAGAGGCAAGGTCAAAGTGAAGAGCAGATGGAGATGTATTTTTCCCTCCTAGCTGCTGAGCTGGGGGCCTTGGGTAAGCACTGGGGTCTTTAACACCATTAACACTAGTTTCCTAGAACTAGATTACATTTTTGGTTGTTGGCAGATTTTTTTCCCTCCATTCTTCTAACTTGTAATCTACACTCCAGTGATTCAGGATCTTTAGTTTGTAGTTATAATAGGGCAGCTGGCTAGATAAATGAGCAGTAAAAATGTTCTTGCTCCCATTCATATGACCCTCTAGGGTATTGCGCTCCTCCTGGCCTCAGTGAGATGGTGGGTAAAAATTAATTAAATTCAGATTTTCAAGCACTTTTGAGTATGAGAATATGATACTTCCTATCTTTTTTTTTTTTTTTTTTTTAACTCAATTTCCAAAGGCGGGGGTAGTTCCTATTGGGCAGACACCAAAGTTATCTTGGAAAAGGCCTTTGTGTATATAAGAGAGCCTGAAACCTCTTATGTTAAAGTTGTCTAACTTTTCATACTGCTCTTGGGAGAAAGAAACAATGATAATGGAATGTACATCTCCTTTGTTTTCTCCCTTTCTGAGAGAAGAGGAAGTATTTCCTTGATTGCAAAGAGAGTGTTCTGTTTTGAGAACCTCAGGCATGTTTGGTCCTGGAAAGGGAAATATTATAAGACATAGGCTGGAGTGGGACTCCTGCTATCCCTGTAGTCAGGTACAGAGGCGGTCTCCCAGCAAGCTGTCTAGTCATCGGACAGTGCTGGTAACTTCAGTCCAGTGGTCCCAGATTCGACCACCTCAGTGGATTTGAAGACGGCGCAACACCTTTCCTACATGTCAAATTGATGCATTTGTGACTTAGAGGGGCATTACAAGTAGTGGAAGAGAGTGTTGCTGGTAGGAAGAACATGCACTGGAAATTAAAGTTTAGAAGTTTTGGAATTTAGTTTTGAGACAAACCCGCTATATAACCTTGAGCAAGTAACTTTGCTTCTCTAAACCTCAGTTTCTCTAACTGAAATTGGCTTACTTCTTCTTTAAAGACGCCCCCCCCAGCTCTAAAATTCCTGTTTTATTTCTGAAAGACATGTGTTTTTAATAATTCATAAGTAAAAGGTGTTTGTGCCAAATATTTAATAAGAAAGTCATGTAGCTTTTCTCCAGTGTTATGTTGTTTTCTTTTGAGCACTAGTCAAGGTTTTTTACTGGAAGGGTAATGATAATATTAAAACAAGCTCCTAAAGAATATCTTTTAAATGGAATAAAATGTTTACACATACGTCTTTTTAAGTTTTGACATTTATATCTGGGAAGAAAAGGACTTAAGTCAAAACCTCGACGATCATGCATGGCCAGATCTGTATTTCTGGGACTCCAGATAATGAGAAATAGGTTTATGCTCTTGATTATTTTCCCAAAGGTATGGAAAGGCTTGAAATACTATTGTGTAAATTAGTATCCCCAATGCTACTAACCAGCCATAATTCCTAAAGTACTTCTCTAATTTGCAGCTTTTTGGGGGGAGGGTTGCGGAGGGACTTGTGGACATCAGAATCAGGAAACTTTCCCAAGGTATCTTGACCAGCCTAGGCACTGAGACTCTTTGTCTTATTCCTCTGTACTTTTAACTCTCACTTCTATAAAGTGATATGGGTAGGTTATTTGTAAAAGAACCCTCATGTCCGTATCCTTAAGACTTTTCTTTTGGACGGGCTACAGACTTCAAGGAAAAATCTTCCAGGCTCCTTTCTAAGCGGTGCAGTTCCTGACTGTTTCAGGGCTTCCGCAGTACAAATCAGCCCGCTCCTCAGCTCTCCTTATGGCAGCGTGGGATTCAGCTTTCTTAGATGTGCTGAATCTGCCACCACCATCCTCCTGCTTTCCAGCTTCCAAATTGTTTCACTATCTTCTCATCTCCTAATCTTTGTCCTTGGAGTTTATACCCTTTCAAAAAACAATGAGGACAACAACAGAAACCCTTTACTGTCACTTTAATGCACTTTCGAAAGGAATAGGGCTGGGGCGCCTGAGTGGCTCAGTTGGTGAAGCGTCTGCCTTTGGCTCAGGTTGTGGTTCTGGGATCCTGGGATCTGGGATTCTGAGATCCTGGGATCAAGCCCCAAGCCCATGCCCCATGCCCCACATTGGCTGGCTCCCTGCTCGGTGGAGAATCTGATTCTCCCTCTCTCTCTGCCCCTCCCTGCTACTCATGCTCACTTTTTCTCTGTCAAGTAAACAAATTTTTAAAATCTTAAAAAAAAAAAAAAAAAGAATAAGGCTTAATGCCTGTTTTTAATCCGCCATCTTTACCTAGAAAACTATTTCCTTCATTTCAGTCTCTGTATCTTTCAGTTCCTCTATTCCCTCCCTCGCTTCCTCCCTTCCTCTCTCTTTTTCCTCTTTCTCTCCCTCATTTCCTTCTTCATCTAGTCTAGACCCTGTGGTGTGCGACTTCAGGCATTTCCCTCCATATCCTCACTCATTGTCCTTTTGCTATATCTGCCCTCATAACCCTCAACTTTGGATTACTCTATTTTTGTCTATTCCTACATCTGTTTTATTCAAGTCTTCAGGAAAAGTATTATGCAATGTTGTAAATTGGCACCACTGTAAATTCATGGTTCCAATCTTAGCTGAACCCTTAAAAACCACTCTGCATTCTTACACTTCTCCTGGACCAACCCTTCCACTTCTCTTAGCAGTTATTCTCAACCATCACCACCTTCCTGTCTTAGAAAATTACTTGCCTCCTCCTCCTGTGAGAAAATCCTGGCTAACAGATACTGATTTCCCCAGCATACTACCCCTACCCATAATTTTATCTTGACTTAGACCTATTTTCACTTTCTTTTTTCCATCCTTAGAGGAAGAAGTTTCCTGGTTCCTTCACTTATGCCTTTTACCCCATTCTCCTTTGTTTCCCCTGGAATCTTGCTCTATGAGTTTTTTAGCACTCTCCCAATTTTCAACTTTGCTTTCTACTACTACTTTCCCTCTACACCTATAAACACATAGCTGGTAAAAGAAGGCACAAATTCCTAAAGGCCCTAAGTCATCTAAACATGTATACCCCTTTCAGCCTTACATCTCACCATTCCCCATTACAACCCCTACCCAGCACTCTACCCTATAGCAATGGAGAGTTGCTTGTAATTCTCTAGACTTCTGCATTCTTTTTCAGCCTCTGTCCTTTTGTTTTCATCATTCCTAGCATTCCTTCAGCCTGTTACCCTTCTCTACCTGGCTAAGTACCTGCTCTTCTTTCAAGACTAAGTTCATAGGGGTGCCTGGGTGGTTCAGTGGGTTGGGCCTCTTCCTTCTCTGCTCGGCGGGGGGCTTGCTTTCCCCTCTCTCTCTGCCTGCCTCTCTGCCTACTTGTGATCTCTCTTTCTCCATCAAATAAATAAATAAAATCTTTAAAAAAAAAAAAAAGAGGGGCTCCCAGGTGGCTCAGTGGGTTAAAGCCTCTGCCTTCGGCTCAGGTCGTGATCTCAGGGTCCTGGGATCGAGCCCTGCATTGGGCTCTCTGCTCAGCAGGGAGCCTGCTTCCCCCTCTCTCTCTGCCTGCCTCTCTGCCTACTTGTGATCTCTCTCTCTGTCAAATAAATAAATAAAATCTTAAAAAAAAAAAAAGACTAAGTTCATATATTACTTCTCTATGAAGCTTCTCCTGACCCTCTTTGCACTAGGCAAAACTGACTCTTTTTCTTTTGTGGTCTCCTATATACTGTAGAGATTTCTAGATAATGTCTATAACCCTTTATTACTTTGGACTATAAGTTATATAAAGACAATGACTGTATTTTTGTCTTGTAACCCAAGTATCTAATACATGGCCTAAAATACAGTAAGAACCAATGAATTTGTTGGAAGAGGACATTAATAGATCCAGGGTGTCAAGTTGTGTTTGAAGGTATTCTGGCATGGAATTTTTATGGGCAGTATTGAGTGAGACTCTTTAATTTTGTGTATTGGAGAAAGGGCTGAAACAGCATCATTCCTACCACATTCTTTTGGCCAAAGCAGTCATAAGTCCAGCCCAGATTCATGGGATGGGAGAATAAACTCTACCTCTTGATGGGAGTTGCTGCAAAGTCACTTTACAAAGGAATGTGAGTACAGGGAAGAGAATAATTATGGCCATTTTCGAAAATGATCTGCTACAGTCCTAACTACCAAAAGGTTTTAAATAGAGAATGACATGATCAGATTTGCCTTTTGAAAAGATAACTCTGTGAAGAATGGATTGGCATTTGGTAAGAGGATATAGAGAGACCAGATAAGGGAGGGTATTGTAGTAATCCAGGTGAGAAATAATGGTAGTTTGAACTAAGGATATTGACAGTGGAGGAGAAAAGTGGATAAATTAGGGAAGGATTTAGCAGGTAAAAACTGAGGACTTAGTATGTGTGATTGAACCTTGGGGCTAAGATGTAGAAAAGTGTCGAGAATGACTCATATTTCTGGTTTGAACAACAGGATAGATAATGAGATGGGAGCACTCAGGTTGTAGAGGTGAGATCCAAAGTTCAGTTTGGGGTATGCGGAATTTGAGGTGCTTTTAAGATACTCAGGTAAAAGTGTCAGTAAGAAGTTTTATATATATACTTGGAGCTCAGAGATAGGACTATGCCTAAGATAAAAAGTTTTAATCATTGATATATAGATGGTGATTGATGGCATGGCCACGGATGAAATCACTTAGGAAGAAAAGAAAAGAGTTAGGAACAAGGTTAGGCCAGCTAAAGAGAGGATCGCGAGCTTCCAAAGGAAACTTAGAGCAGAGAGAAGAAGAGAAAAGGAAAACCAAGAGAATATAACATTACAGGAGCCAGAGGGAAGAAGTAACAGTAGTGTTGATAGGAGGTTAGGTAAGATAATAACTTAAAAATGATCACTGGGTTTTACTAAAATGGAAGCCATTAGTGACCTTATTGAAGTGGGTAGAGTGGAAGATGATGAAATGGTAGTAGCACATTGAACAATGCTTTTGAGAAATTTGGCTGTGAAAGACAAGAGAGAGAAGGACTAAAGGGAGGAGAAGGGAAGTTCGAAAAAGGATATTTTAATTTTGGAAAAACTGAGAATGCGTTAAGGTTATACGAGCAACTTTTCATGTTAGGCAGCCTTTAAGGATCCATCCAGCCTGTCTCTCTACAGCTGCTCTGTGAGAGCTGGGTTGAGAGAAGGAGATCCCAGCTGCTACCCTGCGTGTCAGAGGCCTAACTGTTACAGTGGGACTGGCTGTCTTACTCAGTAGCCCGTCCCACTCCTGCCCCTGTCCTCCCATTCCCTGTTGTGCACCTAAGCTTGCCAGCTCCCCTGGACCTATTGGGTATATTCTGAAATACACCCAAACTCATCAGGACTTTCCTGAAGTCGTCCAACATTTGTTTGAGTCTGTAGACTCATCAGAATGTATATACTCTTTTAGGACATTCAATAAGTATTATTTCATGCCTGCCTTATAAGGCACTGTTCTGGACATTATGCTGATATGATCTAGTCTCAGATCCTCCTTCCCTGAAAAAGGTATAGTTACACACCGTATAGAATAGAACATTAGTATTGTAAGAGATTGTTCTGATGAAATGTTGTATTTAGAAGGGAAGAAAAAACTCACTAGATTAGGAGAATCAGGAAAAATTTTAAGAAGAAAATGACATTTGAGGCTGGAGCTTTAAGGATTTATGTATTTTAGGAGTAGTGGGTGCACATGGGTAGAGGCAATCACTCCAGAAGGAACCACATGAGCAAAGGCGCAGAGAAAGGAAAGCAAAATAGCTAGGTCACTTAGTTTCTCTGAAGCATAGAATATAATATGAAAGAGGGGCACCTGGGTGGCTCAGTCAGTTCAGCGTCTCCCTTTGGATCAGGTCATGATCCCAGTGTTCTGGGATCGAGTCCCACATCGGGCTCCCTGCTCGGTGAGGAGCCTGCTTCTCCCTCTGCCTGTCATTCCCCCTGCTTGTGCTCTTTCTCTCTGACAAATGAATAAATAAAATCTTAAAAAAAAATTAAAAAAAAAAGAATATAATATGAAAGCATTTAAAGAGGCAAAGGGAAGTCTTTAAAGGTTTACAGAAAATAGTGATTACTAGGGGCACCTGGGTGGCTCAGTGGGTTAAGCCTCTGCCTTCGGCTCAGGTTATGATCTCAGGGTCCTGGGATCGCGCCCCACATCGGGCTCTCTGCTCAGTAGGGAGCCTGCTTCCCCCTCTCTCTCTGCCTGCCTCTCTGCCTACTTGTGATCTCTCCCTCTCTGCCAAATAAATAAAATCTTAGAAAAAAAATAGTGATTACTAGATTTTTTTTTTTAAGATTTTACTTATTTACTTGACAGAGAGAGAGAGAAAAAACAAGCAGAGGGAGCTGCAGGCAGAAGGAGAGGGAGAAGCAGACTCCCTGCCAAGCAGGGAGCCCGATGTGGGGATGGATCCCAAGACCCTGGGATCATGACCCGAGCCAAAGGCAGATGCCCAACTGACTGAACCACCGAGGTGCCCCTGATTACTAGATTAGAGCTATGTTTCATTCAGTATTGTAGATGTAATACGGTTCTGTGCCTAGCACATATCTGCCACTCAGGAGAAATTTTTTTACTCAACTGTTGAATCTCAAAGGGTGGGGAGTACCTGAACAGGTTGGCTTGTAATAACTTTTGAATTTGTTGTAACTCTAGTCATGCAAAAGCTGGAATCAAGCTTTGGGAAATCAGCCCTCGAGTGATCCTTAACTGGTCCCTGGCCTCTGGCCATCTACATAACCAGCTCGAAACTGGATCTGAAGCCAGCAGGAATACTGCTATGTGTCCTGAAAGAACCGAGGACCTGCTAAAGGTCGTATTAGCTAGGTCAGGGTGACTGAGTGGAGTGCAAATTAATATGTCAGTTTTCACCCAGTTTCTATAGAGGGTTGAAATCTTTATTAAATTCTTCAGACATTAAGGATCAGGCAGCTTAGAAGAATAACTGGAGAGACAGCTCTCTTTCCCGAGCTTGTCTTTAAGTAGGAGCCCTTTGTCAGTGGAGCTGTGCAGATTGCTGTCTAGAGCACATCGTGGGAAGGGTCACACTCCAGACCTCAGGAGATTCCAGAATTTGGGGCTGGGATGACAGGGAGGGTGGGTGGCCTTGCGATCCTGTCTAGGAGGGGTTTGATGACTCCTATGTTAATGTTAGACATCGATCTATGTGATAGTTATTTTTATAAGTCAATTTGGCTAGGCTCTAGTACCCAGTTTTTCAATTAAATGCTAATCTAGGTATTATTCTGTAGGTATTTTATAGATGTGGCTTATATAAAAAAATCTCTTGATTTTAAGCGAGGGAAACTATCCTGGTTAATCTGGGTAGGAGTCCTCCAGTCAGTTGAAAGACCTTTAAACCTAATCAGGCTGCCTGTCTCGCTCAGTCAGTAGAGCATGTGACTCCTGATCTCAGGGTCATAAGTTTGAGCCCCATGTTGGGGGCAGAAATTACTTAATAAATAAAAAATAAGTTAAAATGAGATGCCTGGGTGGCTCAGTCCATTAAGTGTCTGCCTTCGGCTCAGGTCATGATCCCAGGGTCCTGGGATCGAGTCTCGCATGGGGCTCCTTGCTCAGCGGGGAGCCTGCTTCTCCTGCCTGCTGCTCCCCCTGCTTGTGCTTGCACACGTTCTCTCTCTCTCTCGCACACACACACAAATAAATAAATAAAATATTTTTCAAAAATAAATTTATAAATAAATAAACCTAACCAAATCAGAGAACTAATTGTAGGTAATACAGAATCAATTCACAAACCTATCCTTAAGGTTCTATTCTTCCAGGACCACTTCCTTTTTATTTTTATTTTTTTAACTGGGGTCCATGCCCAGTGTGGGGCTTAAACTCACGACCCTGAGATCGAGAGTCGCATGCTCTACCAGCTGAGCCAACCAGGCGCCCCTCTCCAGGACCAGTTCTGCTAGCAATTTTTATATCAATCAGAGAACCAGAATTCCTGTGAGGGATATAGAATAAGGATTTATTATTTAATTGTGGAAACTGGTAGAGCAGTGTATACATGCTATTGCTTCTGTGTCTAGTGTTCAGAGTGAGATTGCTGTGAGTCAGCCACGTCCAACAGTCAGAAAGGAAAGCTGGATGTGGACAAGAGCAAGAACAAACAGGGAACCGCGAGGACGAACTGGAACCCACATCTGTCTTTCACCACCTTCAGCCTCATTGCTGTGGGTGACCTGCAGGGGAAGCTGGCTTCCTTCACCACAGAACTACACAGTACTTGGCTCAGGACTCAAGAGAAGCTGAAGGAAGATATCTGATAGGTTCTGGAGGATCTGTAAGTCTAGATATTGTTCCATGCCTACTAGGCGTGCTAGCATATCAGTGACGTCACGAACAAGTTGCCATAGTATGTGGCACCATCCTTTGACCTTTAGAACATTACAAATGTGCCTGTAGCTTTCCTTCTGCCTTTTAAATGTCACGTAAAATATCTCCATGGCCTTCACTACCTGAGAACCATTTAGAGAAGAGAATTTTGCATAATCTAATTCCAGCCCAGCTTAGGTAATACTTACAAAGCCAATATACTATGTGTATGTAGTTCCATAAAACCGTAACTTTCCACAGTTTTCTGTCACCTAAGAAATAAAATCCAAATGTTTTTTCTTCTTTAAACATGGGGCTTGAACTCACGACCCTGAGGTCAAGACCTGAACTGAAATCAAGAGTCAGATGCTTAACCGACTGAGCCACCCAGGCGCCCCAATCCACATGCTTTAATATGACACGAAAGCATCATAGAAGGCTTTTCAGGATCAGACCTCTGGCTGCCTCTCCAGCTTGAACCTTTATCATTGTATCCTGGAATTTTTTTCATACCTCTTTGCCTTTATTGACACTAGCCCTTCAATTAAAATATCTTTTTCCTATTTTGCCTGCCTAGCAAGTTTCTCCTCATCTTTCAGAGCCAACCTCCAGCTTCATCCCTCCCTGTGAAACCTTATCCTCTTCCTGCTGTCTTAGACAGCTCATTGCATCCTCTGCTGTACCAGCTCCCTACATTATTACATATACCACGTTATACAAGGAAATGTTTTTTAAGATGTAGTCTTCCCTACTAGATTGTGAGCTCCTAAGGGCGACATCTGTTTGTTTCAACTCTGTGTCCCTATTTACCAAGCACAGTACTTGGCCCATGATATGAACAGCAATAGGTGTCAATTAATGAGTGCCTAATGTATGACAAGTACCGTGCAATGTACTTTGAGTAATTTCTAATCATCCTAATAATTCTGTAGTAGGTAGGTAATAATGATCGATCTCCATGTTTGTTGAATAAAATTAGTGACTATATTATCTAAGATTAAAAATTGCAGTCGTTTTCCAATGTTCTCTTGAGGCGGTGAAACTTTTTCTTTAAGTGAAATCTTATGTAGAAGCCTAAGACATAAAACGTAGAAGATGGGGTTATTCTGATTCGGGTTTCCGTAGGTTCCTGAAGCACCTGTACAAAACTCTGGAACGACGAAGTGCAATACTTTGTTTCACAACAAGGAAACTGGCATGAAGAAGGATTGTGCCGTATGTAGTGGCAAAATGAAAGCTGAAACCCTGACTTTCACCCCAGTGCTCCACCAAACTGCCTGTTAACTTTAAGTTCACTATTAAATCCATGGTATGATTACAGAATATAAGTTGTCTGTAGTCTCAAGATACTGAATATGCTAGAGACATAGGAGATGATTCTGTGTTATACACATCTGCCTTTACCTGTACATGTAACCTGAGACCTGCTTCCTTTATTTATTTATTTTTAAGTAAGTTCTGTGCCCAATGGGGGGCTTGAACTCAAAACCGTGCAATCAGTATTCACATGCTCTACAGACCGAGCCAGCCAGGCACCCGAGACTACTTCCTTTAGAATAAAGATCAAAATCCTTAATGTGGCTCAAACCTCTGTAGCTTCATCTTGTGCCTCTCCCCATCCTGTTTTATGTGCTTTATCAGTACAGAGCACTTTTAGTTCCTCACACACTCACCAGTCTGCCTCAAATCTTGGCACCTACTGTTTTCTCTGCCAGAATTCCCATCTCAGTTTCTCCACCCCTTTCGCCTGGCTAACTCCTGTTCGTCCTTCACGTCTAAGCTTAAAGGTAAGTTTACATCGTCTCCCAGCCTGGGCAAGGTCCCTTGTTATATGCTTCTGTAGCATTCTGTGCTTGCCATTCATTTATTGTACACTTAGCATAAGTACACTGTGCACTTCATGCAGCTTTCATGTCCGTCTTATTCACTGCTGTGTCCCAAATGTTTGGCACATGGTAGGTATTCCGTGAATGTAAGCTAGACACTGTCGCCTAGAGGAATGAATGGATTGCTTTTAAGGTGGACAAAAATAATTTCCTTTTGTTTTTCTGTCCATACAATGAGGAACAGCCCTTAGAACTCTAAAGAACTCTTCCAGCTTTAGAAGTCTCTGTCTGCTGCTACTTTGAGTCTAGGGCTTTAACTTCAACACAACTGCTTTTCCTGGTTGGGGCCTGAGCCCCAACGGTGCAGTAGCCACTCTGCTGCAGACAGACCTTTGGTTTGGGACTCCCTGTGCACACATGGTGACCACTTACAGTGCCACCAAGATCAGGCATTTGGGGTGGTCTGGCAAGTAAGTGCCTTCCTATAAAATAGCTACCAGGTAGTTATCCAACAGGTGCTTGCCCCAAAATCTGTCTCATTAGAATTATAGGTAGAATTATAGATAGCTACGTCTGACCAACCTTGGTCTCTAGTTTCTTTTAAACTGTAATGATTAGGCACGCAGCTGCCGCAGAGTGGGCACCAGGTCTGCTCCCACTGTCTCCCTTCCTCGCTTTCTTCCTGCCCTTCCCACTTCTTCCCCTGCCCATGCTGAAGAACTGCCCAGAGCTCCCCAGAGGACTAAGTGGTGAATACTTACTCTGCTGGGAAACAGAAGAGTATTGTCGAGTAAAAAGTATGCCCCCCAAGTTCGAGCACCACCTAAATGATGATGATGTCACTGGTTCTGTGCAAAGTGAAAAGAGAAATCTTTCGGAAGATGATTCAGATGAAGAAGAGGACTTTTTTCTAAGGGGATCATCTGGACCAGGATTTGCACCTAGAAATAATGAAATTAAGCATGTTCAGAATCAAGTGGATGAAATTATTGATGTCATGCCAGAAAATATTACAAAGATAAAAGAATCCTGTTAGGGCATTTAATTCTTCTCTCCATCCTTTTGCTAGTGATTATCATCCTTACAGTCATGAAATACCATACTTGATTTGGTGACAGAGATCTTCATTATACAAAACATGGGATAATAAGAAAAGACTGCTGCAGGGGCACCTGGGTGGCTCAGTCGGTTAAGCCTCTGCCTTGGCTCAAAGGCAGAGGCTTAACCGACTGAGCCACCCAGGCTTCGCAAAAGGGAACTTTTAAATAATTATGTTTAAGGCAAAGATAACCAGCCTAGGGGTGCATGGGTGGCTCAGTCGGTTAAGCCTCTGACTCTTGATTTCGGCTCAGGTTGTGATTTCAGGGTCGTGAGATCTGGCCCCATGTCAGGCTCTGTGCTTGCCATGGAGCCAGCTTAAGATTTTCTCTCTCCCTAGCCTTCTGTCCCCCACCCTCCCTGCCACCCCCATACCCCCCGCCCAGCTGCTGATGAATGTAAGTGTGCATGTGCTCTAAAATCAATCAGTCAACCAATCTTTTTAAAAAAAGACGTACAGGGTGGCTCAGTTGGTTAAGTGTCTATATTCGGCTCAGGTCATGATCCTGGGGTCCTGGGATTGAGTCCCTCCTTGCTTGGTAGGGGAGTCTGCTTCTCTTTCTGCCTGCTCTGCCTTCCGCTCCCCCTGCTTGTGCTCTCTCTGACAAATAAATAAAATCTTAAATAAATAAATAAATGAATAAATAAATAAATACAAGTGGCTAATAAGCACATGAAACAATTCTCAACGTCATTAGTCACTAGTGAAATGCAAATTCAAACCAGTGAAATACCCCTGCACATCCAGTAGAATGATAATCAAAAAGACAGAAAAGGCAGATCTATAGAGACAAAAGGCAGCCTGGTGATTGTCTGAAACTGAGGGTGAGAAAGGGGAACTGATTGGTTGCACTGTCATGTGAGATTTTATTTGAATGTAGAAATGTTCTATAACTGGATTGTGGTGGTAATTGTACCGCTGTACAAATTTCCCTAAAAACAATTCAATTGTACACCTAAAACAGGTGAATTTTATGGCACATAAATTATACTTCAGTAAACAAACTGATGGTTACCAGAGGGGAGGTAGGTGGGGGGATGGGTGAAATGGGTGATGGGGAGTAAAGAGTACACTTAGGAGGAGCACCGAGTAATGTATAGAATTGTTGAATCACTGTATTGTACACCTAAAAATGATATAACACTGTATGTTAACTATACTGGAATTAAAATAAAAAAACTTTAAAAAATTATGCTTCTGGGAGGCACCTGGGTGGGTCAGTCAGTTAAGTGTTAACTCTTTTTTTTTTTTTTTTTTTTTAAGATTTTGTCAGAGAGAGAGACAGAGAGAGAACACAAGCAGAGGGAGTGGCAGGCAGAGGGAGAAGCAAGCTCCTCACTGAGCAAGGAGCCTAATACTGAACCACCTAGGCGTCCCAGGTGTCAACTCTTGATTTCAGCTCAGGTCATGGTCTCAGGGTCCTGAGATCTAGCCCATGTCAGGGTCCACACTCAGCAGGGAGTCTGCTTTAGATTCTCTCTCTCCCTCTGCCTCTCCCATCGCTTGCATGTTCTCTCTCTCTAAATAAGTAAATCAGAAAATAAAAAATAAATAAAATAAAGTATCTTTGGGATGCCTGGGTGGCTCAGTTGGTTAAGCATCTGCCTTCAGCTCAGGTCATGATCCCAGGGTCCTGGGATCAAGTTCTGCATCTGGCTCTTTGCTCAGCAGGGAGCCTGCTTCTCCCTCTGCCTGTCACTCCCCCTGCTTGTGCTCTCTCTCTCTCTGTCAAATAAATAAATAAAATCTTTAAAAAAAAATTTTAAGCCATAAAATTATAACTATTTCTAAATGTCTTTTCATTTCCACTTATTGTTTTCTTACTTTATGATATACAAATTCAAAGGATCTTCCTGACCTGGAGCAGTCAGTCTATTACCCAGATTTTACTGGTCCCTTTTTGAGGTTTTTGGCTTTGTTTATTTGTTTTGTTTTGGAGCGTCTGGGTGGCTCAGTCTGGTCAGTGGTCTGCCTTGGGCTCAGGTCATGATCTATCATGGTCTTGATCTTGGAGTCTTTGGAGACCTTGGAGTCTTGATCAAGCCCCACCCACATCAGCCTCCCCGCCCAGCGGGCAGTCCACTTCTCCCTCTCCTTCTGCCTCTCCCCCTGCTTGTGCTCTCTCGCAAATAAATTTTAAAAATCTTTTTTAAAAAATGAAATTTAATTTTAAAAAATCAGAACTTATTTCTACTGTCATTTAGGACTATAAAATGAAGGAAACCACCTTTTTGACAACTTAAATGCCATTAGTCTCCCGTCCCAAGGTTTACATTCACTATAAATTTAATATGAAAGAAAAGAAAAATCTCTGAATCTGCCATCTCTGTTCCTTCATTATATTCCAGATTTGTAACTAAATCTCTAGCGTGAATATACCAGCTAAATTTTTGGAATGTTTCTTCGAAATGGAAGAATTTTTTGTTGTTGTTTTACCTCCTTTAAGGGTTGAGAGTAAAAAGCTGAAAAACATTTGAAAATCATAAGGTGCTATATGAACGTTACTACCATATATGCTAGAGATTGATAACAGTTTAGAAGATAATTATTCGAACTTTTAAGTTACTTATTCAAACCTTTTTTTTTAAGATTTAATTTGTCAGAGAGAGAGCACAAGCAGGGAGAGTGACAGGCAGAGGAAGAAGCAGGCTCCCCGCTGAGCAAGGAGCTGGATACAGGACTTAATCCCAGGACCCAGGGATCATGACCTGAGCTGAAGGCAGACTCTTAACTGACTGAGCCACTCAGGCATCCCTATTCAAACTTTTTTTTTTTAAGATTTTATTTATTTGAGAGAGAGATCACGAGCAGGGGGAGGGGCAAAGGGAGTGCAAACTCCCCTCTGAGCAGGGCCAAGCCTGAGGCCAAGATCACAACCTCAGCCAGAAGGCAGACACTTAACCAGCTGAGCCACCCTATTTATTAAAACTCTGAAGTTTAAAAAAAAAAACAACTCTGAAGTTATTCCTTTCCTATGTGTATAATAAAAGTTCACCTCAGCTATAAAAATAATATATCTACCTTGTGAGGTAGTTATGAGGATTAAATAATATAGGTAGAGTGTGTCAAATGATTCAGGGACTTTGTAAACCAAGGGACTGAACAGGAGAGTTTAACTTTCTAAATTGGCTAGATCAAGGGGGAGAGGATTATCAAGGTGTGGACTTCATTTTTTTTTTTTAAGATTTTATTTATTTGAGAGAGAGAGAGCTTGAGCAGAGGAGGGGGCAAGAGAGAGAAGCCGACTCCCCATTGAGCAGGGAGCCCAATGGAGGGCTCAATCCCAGGACCCTGGGATCATGACAGGAGCCCAAGGCAGGCGCTTTAACCAACTGAGCCACCCAGGCGCCCCAAGGGGATGGACTTCAGGTGAAACCCTGGCAACACAAAGTAACCACATTCACATTTGTAAAATCTATTTCCTCAAGAACTTCTTAGTACTCAAGAATCTAAAAATGGGGGAGGGGGGTGGCTCCTGGGTGGCTCAGTCGCTAAGCATCTGCCTTCAGCTCCGGTGGTCCCAGGGTCCTGGTCGTCCTGGGATGGAGCCTCACATCCGCGCTCCCTGCTCGGCAGGGGGCCTGCTTCTTTCTCCCTCTCCCATTCCCCCTGCTCGTGTCTCTCTCTCTGTCAAATAAATAAATAAAATCTTTAAAAAAAAAAATCTAAAAATTGGGAAGTACTTTCTACTTTCTTCATCCTCATTGTATACATTGGCTTGTGGGGGTGGGGAAGCAGGTTATGAGTGTGGGGTCCTAAGTCCGACAACTCTCTTGCTCTTATAGAGGCATGTTGTCCCCCTCTCCCAATCTCCCAAAAGAGTGGAGCCCAGGATAGTGCAACGTAACTTACTTGGTAAATTATTTCTAGGGTATCTAGATCCCATGAGAATAATTTTCCTTAAAACTGTAAGCCAGTCAAAGCAAAGTAACAACATAGAAGAAAGATGAAAACCGATAGCTATGATTGGAATCAATTTTTCTACCTGCTTTTCCCCTTCTCTCCTTCAGCTGTCTATTTTTATTAAATAAAATGACCTTGGACATTATAAGCATGGCATTTCTTAAGGCTAAAACCAAAATGTCAAACTAAAATAGACAACAACTAAGCAGATGCCTTAATTTGACCTGATTCATTCATTTGTTTATTCAACAGCTATTTATTAAATATATTCTCTGTGTGAGGTATAGTGCTAAGTGCTAAGGCTATAAAGATAAATCTCTGCTTTCAGGGAACCCCCAGTCTAGCGGAGAGAAAGAGCCAGGTAAGTAGGCTATTACTTACTGGATGATAATTTATCTGATAGAGATGGGCACCAAGCGCTATGGGAGCATAAACTTGGATTGTCAGTAAAGGTTTCCTGGAGGAAGTATATCTGGGGCAAGTCCTGATGAATCATAAGAGTAGGGAGTTAGTGAGTATTCATAGAATTTACTTCATCTTCTATGAAAATGGAGAAATTCATGCCAAATCCTGGAGGAAAGCATGACTGAAGTATGGCCTGCAGGAAGTAGGACAGTTGGGAGTAAAAGCAGGAAAATGTTAGTTACAAGAATTGTGAGGGGGCACCTGGGTGGCTCAGTCCATTAAGCAGCCTACTCTTGATTTGGGCTCAGGTCATGATCTCAGGGTCCTGGGATCAAGTCCTTTGTTAAGCTCTGCACTCAGAGTCTGCTTCAGGATTCTCTTGCTATGCCCTTCTCCCCAGCTTGTGCTCTCACACTCTCTCTCTAAAATAAATAAATAAATCTTAAAAAAAAAAAATAATAATTGTGAGTTGGAGTTTGTGTTAGAAGAAGATGACTTCTCAGTAATTTGATGGTTCACATAAAGGCCTGATAAAGTGTGAGGTAGGGTTTCTATAAAAAGAAGACCTTTTCTGTGGTAGGATCAGAACTGGTATCCACCATCTTGGTCTCCTCAGAGTAGGAGACTAATGGGGATCATGACTTTGACCCTTATAAGCTTTTTAATGCCTACTACCTAATGATAGGATAGAACTCATGTTACTTGATTGTGAGCCCTTTCTCTCTTATTGTTTTTGCAGGCACCCTAGAATACATTTCCACACAGGCCTTGTGGACGCCCATCTCTACTGCTTGAAAAAATACGTTGTGGACTTCCTAATGGAAAATAAGTAAGAAAGAGGGAGGTGGATTCAAACTCACAGTGTTTAAATTACCTTGGTTCTTATTTAACAGTTTTAAACCTTGATAATGTTAGATAACGGATTTTTATAAATAATAGTTGATTCTCGCCTTTGTTTAAAAATGAAATCGTGTTTGTCTGTGTCACAGAGTCCCCTGCTTGTATTTTTGGGGCCTGTGTAATAATAAACCAACAAAATAGTTTTGTAAACCTAGTAGTAACATAGGATGCCACTTTCACAGTTCCAGGCTCTTCTTCCTTCCACAAGGTCAAGCTCCCTAGCTCTAGTGCTATTTTGTCTCCAAGCAGGTGTCCCTCCACTAGGAGGAAAAAGTTTCTCTCCAATTTTGGAAAAGTCCACCTCATTGAGTGGACTTTCATGAATGCAGAGAAATAAAATTTGGTACTTTCTCTGACTTTGCTTTAAGAACAGAATTGTGGGCCTTAAATACTTTACACAGGCTGTGTCTGACAGATCACTGGACTTGGGTTTCCAGAGGAAAAAACCTTCTCTGAGGTTGATCTCAAGGATTTTTTATAGTAAACGCAACAAGAGTCCTCAGAGGAACAGGTAGGAAAAGATTTAATAACTACATGGTTAAGAAGAGGAGCAGCTAGTCTCCCTTAATGACTGCTGGATAAGTTTCTACCTCGAATAGCACTGGTGGACTAGAAAGCAAGTGGGCTGGTGTCACAGCAGCAAGTTCCTCAGACCAGCTGAGGAAAGCACTCTGAGAACCCGAGTTTCAATGCTAGCATGGCCTTGGCTGATAGACTTGGATATATACAGGAATATTATGATAGGGGAAGGGGAAATGTTCCTCTGTGCCCAGTCTATTTCTTACAGCATCCTAACCCTCAGTCCTGTCTACACCTGCTAAACCCCCGCGGGAAGACCCATGTAGAACCAATGGTAAAAGAAGTCATTTGGACTCCTGGAAAACTTTTCCAAGGATTATTTCTCTATTTCCCCACCCTAGCACACCCTGTTGCCTTGCTCCCCTCTGACTTACGATTCTGTTTTATTGTTTGATCAATAAATATTTATTAAGCACCTGTGATGAGGCAGCATTGTGCCAGATCAACTGCAGGATCAGTGGTAAATAAGCAGACATGGGCCCTGCCCTCGGGAAATTTGCAGCCTAAGCTCCAGGGTAAATTGTAGGGACTTTCCTTTTTATTTTTATTTATTTTTTTTTTAAGTTGTTTTTTTTGTTGTTGTTGTTTTTTGTTTTTTTGTCAGAGAGAGAGTGAGAGAGAGATCACAAGTAGGCGGAGAGGCAGGCAGAGGCAGAGGGAGAAGCCGGCTCCCTGCCGAGCAAGGAGCCCGATGTGGGACTCGATCCCAGGACCCTGGAATCATGACCTGAGCCGAAGGCAGCCGCTTAACCAATTGAGCCACCCAGGCGTCCCAAGGGACTTCACTTTTTAAATAGTAAGGAAACTTGCACCAAGAATAGACATTAATTCCGGGACCTGTTTTCAAGTCACCAGTCCGGGCTATCTATTCCAAAAATGAAGTTAACTCTTGGCATTTAAGAGCATTTTTTTTCTCGAGTGAAAACTAAGCCCCGTGAAGTAGGCCCTGTGATGTGTTGGGAGAGAATGCAGTAGTGGTAGAAATTTTTTTTTTTTTTAACCACTTACGAGGACAAACTTAACACAAATACAAAAGTAGAGAAAGTAATAAACTCCCCTATATCCAGCACACAGCTAGTGTGCTGTATCAGTTCATAGCCAGTCTTGTTTTGTATGTGTTACCACCCATCTCTCCACTGTCATGCCAGATTATATTAAAGCAAGTCATTACGATGTAATTTCATCTGTAATTATTTCGATTGTTATTATCTATAAATATCTGCGTATGTATCTGTAAAATACAAAGTCTTTTTCTCTTTTAATGAAATACCTCAATGCCATTATCACACCTTAAAAAAAAACAACTAACATTGCTGCTTAATACTACCTAATGGGATTTTAGCTTTTGGTGCCTGGATATGTAGACAGTTTTGCACCAGAGCTAGCTCATCGTCGCTGCTGTAGCTCCTTTGTAACTCATTTGGCCCCCAGGGAGCTGTTCCCACACCTGGCAAGTGTAGTGCAGTGCTATGTGGCTTGAGGATAAGCCTTAATTTGGTGATTGTGTGGCTCATGGCCAGAAGGTCTTTCGAATGGGAGTTTCCCAGAGCCTGCTGCAACAGAGAATGATACAGAGCCTCCACTCGAACAACCTCCCCATCTCAGGATCTGTTAAAGAGACCCTTATCTCTTCATTCCCCCCATCCACCCTTCACCTGTCAGAGTCATTGGGATGAAAGGCATTATATTGAAAAGTGATAAGTTTCAATGTATTAGGGAAAATATAAAGGTACAACAGTACAAATTAGAATGGTACTCAAGAGATATTCTTTATTCCTTCCTAGCTGGACTAGTGGAGGTCTTGTCTCAAAGTTGTGGGAGATGGAATTGAATAGGTTGGTGGGAGCAGCATGTAGAAGGCTTTGAAAGTTTAACAGGGAGATAGAGATCTTCAAACAGAATAGTCCCTTTTGGAATGAGCAGTGGTACAACCTGGCAGGAGAACATAGACCATGCTGAATGGGAAAGAGACTCCTTCAAGGTAAGTAGGAAGCTTATAATTATCTGGTCATAAAATGATGACTCCTTTAGGGATGGAAGGGAAGAAGTAAACCTGCTTCAAGAAAGGACATTTTAGCAATCCCCGGCTGTCTTTAACCAGTGAAAGTCAACATATTTGCCCTGTGGTGGTTTTTTTTTTTTTGGGGGGGGGCAGGGGTTGTTGTTGTTTTTCAGTTGTTTACATGTTAATGTCTTCCACCCAAATTCTTTTGAGAATAGATACCTACCTGGATTGCTAATTCATTCAATATATGCTTGGTGAATGGCATGAGAAGAGTTGTGATGATCGTTCAGACAGCAGAAGAAATGTGATCAATACATCAGTAGCATCAATAGTGGAAGCAGAGATGAGGTTTTCTATAGCTGACCAAGTAGAAAAGCTATAGGAAAAGCTGTGGAGAAAAGAAAACCTGCACTGCCTTTGACAAGAGAAGTTTAGTAACTGAGCTGTGTGAACTTGGATGGGTGTCTGATTTTCTGAACCTCACTTTTCTCATCTGAAAATTGGGAATTATAGTACCTGATCCATATGGTTGTTGTTGAAAATACTTGAAAGAGCTGACAGCATGGACGCCTCTGCGGCTCAGTTGGTTAAGCGTCCGACTCTTGAGCTTAGTTCAGGTCTTGATCTCAGGGTCATGAGATCTGTTGGGCTCTACACTGGGTGTGGAGCCTACTTAAAAAAATAAAATTGAAATTTAAAAAAGAGCTGAGAGCAGTAGTTGGTGCAGAGTAAGAACTTGAATTAACTTTTAATTGATCACCCACTGTGTGTCAGGCACTGCATTGCTAGGTGGTAAAGATAAAAAAAAAAAAAGTTTCTGCTTCAGGATCCTCACGGTCCAGGGTGAGGGGGACAGGTTAAACAAATTATTACAATAAAATGTGGTAAGTAGTATTAGAATATAGTAGAGTAGTATAATGGTATAATAAAAGCATAAGGGAATTTGGGTGGTTGATAAAAATATTCCGTATCTTCCTTTGGCGTAGCGGTTACAGTACTACACATTTGACAGAACTCATCAAACTGTACATTTAAAATGGATGTATTTTATTAAATACACATTACATTTCAAAAAAATTGTTTTTAAATTTTTAAAAAATGATTTGGACTTACCATAATTTTTTAAAAACTCAAAGCAACAGATGTTTAATAGTACCCAAGTATATTCTTTCTTTGAGTGCTTATTGGATTGACATAAGCCTAAACAATCTCTCCAGCCTGTAGGATATGAACGTGTTTTTCTTTCTCAAGCCATTAGCACCAACACTGAAAATTTATTCTCATAGCTGTTTTCATTGTTTTTGTTAAAAAGGAAAATGGTATCATAGAATACTGTATGCCAAATACCTAGCTTTAAAGTCAGTACCTTTTTTTTTTTTAAGATTTTATTTATTTATTTGACAGAGAGAGAAAGATCACAAGTAGGCAGAGAGGCAGGCAGAAAGAGAAGGGGAAGCAGCCTCCCTGCTGAACAGAGAGCCCGATTCGGGGGGCTCGATCCCAGGACCCTGAGATCATGACCTGAGCCAAAGGCAGAGGTTTTAACCCACTGAGCCACCCAGGTGCCCCTAAAGTCAGTACCTTTTAATCTAAAATAATTTCCTGTTTACTATTCCATATTATATATTTACTTCGAAGGAGGAGGGAAAGCCTGAAAACCAAGCACAGAGTTAACTTAGCAATCACCTTATCCTCCCAATTAGAGCTCTGCTTGGAGAGCTGAGAGAAGAGGCAAGAAAACCCAAGCCCTTAATACTTTGCTCTGCAGACTTGAGTTCTAGGCCCTACTAAAGTAGGTTTCCTGTTCTCCCTCTTTCCTAATATTTTGAAGGACTGACTTGAAGTGGAAGACATTTAGAGGATTTGCTCTTTTGATTTGCTTACAAAGACAGAAAAGCCAGAATGCAAAAGTAGCCAAATATTTTCCTTTGCCATGGACATCATTTTTAGGCCTTTCTTGGAAGCTTATAGCCACAAGGAGGACCTGATCAGAGACCAAGGCAAAATGCTAAAAATATCAGATTTCAGCAGAACTAATAATCATGTTTTTTCAAATGTTGGATTTTTAATGGTAGTAATATTAATAATAGAAAAACATATTTAGAGTTCATTACAATTCCGAATCAGAAAGCTCTACTTTCCATGTCTAAAAATCAGAAGAAGAAATTATTGCCAGGTGTCTGGCCTAGGGGGATGACAATCATTTACACATTTACTCATTCACTTATTCAAATAAATATTTATTTAGCACTTCCTACATGTCTATCTGTATAGATATTAAGCAAAAAATTATAAATCTTATGGAAAGTGCTATGGTTGCAGTAAACAGGGTACTAGTTACTATGGAATAGTGGAAAGAGTCATGGTCTTTGGGATAGATACAGAGTAAGTCTCAGCTCTGCCAATTTTAAAAGCTGTAATAACCTTAAGAAATATAATTAATCTTTCTAACTTCTAATTACCTCACTTACAAAATAAGGATGATAAGGGTGCCTGGGTGGCTCAGTTGGTTGAGCGACTGCCTTCAGCTCATGTCATGATCCTGGAGTCGTGGGATCAAGTCCCGCATCAGGCTCCCTGCTTCTCCCTCTGACCTTCCCCCTTTCATGTTCGCTCTCTCTCAAATAAATAAATAAAAAATTTTTTAAATCTTTAAAAAATAAAAAAAAAATAAGGACAATAATACCTATCATGAGGATCGCTATAAGAATTTGAGATGAAAGGGCACCTGGGTGGCTCAGTCGGTTGAGTGTCTGCCTTCGGCTCATGTCGTGATCCCAGGGTCCTGGGATCGAGCCCCCACACTGGGCTCCCTGCTCCGTGGGGAGCCTGCTTCTCCCTCTCCCTCTGCCTGCCTCTCTGTCTACTTGTATTCTCTCTCTCTCTTTCTCTGTCAAATAAATAAATAAACAATCTTAAAAAAAAAAAGAATTTGAGATGATGTCTATTAATTTCCTAACATTACACTCAAAAATGATATGGATTAAAAAGCAGTATATAATTGTCTTTGCAGTGAGAGTTCAGAAGCTAGAAGTGTTATGAAAGACTTCCAAGGAGAAATGATATTTGAGAGCAGCCTTATGGCTCGATAATTTTCACAAAGTGAACCCGCCCTTATAACTACTATTCTAGTCAAGAAAAAGAACATTACCAGATTTCCAGGAACTCTCCTCATGCTCCCTACCAGACAGTAACTATCCCCCACCACACACAAAATAACCACTATCCTGAGCATTAAATTTAAGGAGATAAGATCAGATTTGTACTTTAGGAAAACCACAATATAGAGGGTTAGATAGAAGGAATAAGATACATGATCAGGGGCGCCTGGGTGGCTAGTGGGTTAAAGCTTCTGCCTTCGGCTCAGGTCATGATCTCAGGGTCCTGGGATCGAGCCCCGCATCGGGCTCTCTGCTCAGTGGGGAGCCTGCTTCCTCCTCTCTCTCTGCCTGCCTCTCTGCCTACTTGTCATCTATCTCTCTGTCAAATAAAATAAATAAAATCTTTAAAAAAAAAAAAGACACATGATCAGATTATACTTTAGAGAGAGTATTCTGTCTACAATACGAAGGACAGATTTCAAGAGGTAAGACTGGAGGGAGGAAGACCAATTTAAAGCAGTGGAAGGAATCCAAACAAATGATGACAGCAGCTTAGACTAAGCTGTGGCAATAGAGATAGAAAGAAGTCGACAGTTTTTGAAAAGAAATTTAGGGCATAAAAATCAGTAGTGTGAAGAGTGGAGGAAAAAGGAAGAGTCAGGTGGTTACTAAATTTCTTGCTTGGGTGACTAAATGAATCTTCATATCACTGAGCAAGATAACAAGTGTTGGTGAGGGGAAGTTTGGGGAAATGATGATGGGTTCGGTTTTAGACATTGAGTTTAAGGTATCTGGGTCATCTAAATAGCAGGGTTCATCCAACAGTTGGAATTGTGAGACTAAAGTAAAGGAGAAGAGGTCTTGGCTATGGGTCCACATTTGGGAACGAGCAGCAAAGAAGCCACTAAGCGATGATCTGTCTCAGGGAGATAAATAGCATGAGAAAAATCATAGGCAAAAAGAAAATTACTAAGAAACACCCAATATTTTAGGGGAAACAGGTATCAGAAATAGGAACAGATCAAGAGAGTGATGCCACAGAAAGTAAGGAAAGAAGAAATAAGGAATGGCTCATGACTATGGATTTGGAAAATTCAAAAAATATAGAAACAAAATATTACCCATAATTCTACTGTGTGATAACTGAGAGCATTTTAGTGTATTTATTTCCATTATTTTTATATATACTTGAAATTATGCTGTAAAAATAATCTGTTTTTTCTTTATTCAGTATTATTTCATGAGCATTTCATTTTCTTTATTCAGTACTATTTCATAGCATTTTCCAGTATCATTAAAATGTTCTTTACAGGGGCGCCTGGGTGGCTCAGTGGGTTAAAGCCTCTGCCTTCGGCTCAGGTTGTGATCTCAGGGTCCTGGGATCGAGCCCCCTCATCGGGCTCTCTGCTTAGCAGGGAGCCTGCTTCCCCCTCTCTCTCTGCCTGCCTCTCTGCCTACTTGTGATCTCTCTGTCAAATAAATAAATCTTTAAAAAAAATAAATGTTCTTTACAATCAGTTTTGCCTATATGATATTCTATTATGTAGATGTATTATTATTATTCTTCCATTGTTGAATATTTGGTTGTTCCCTATTTTTATAAATAACATTGAGAGGAATTTTTTTTCCCAAAGGTACTTTTTTTTTAAGATTTATTTATTTATTTTAGAGAGAGAAAGAACAAGCAGGACGGGGACCAGGGAAAGGGAGAAAGAATCCAGTGCAGAGCCCAACATGGGGCTCAATCGACATAGGGCTCAATCTCACAACCCCGAGATCACAACCTGAGCCAAAACCAAGAGTGGGGCACTCAACCAACCACGCCACCCAGGCGCCCCTCAGAGATCCTTTTTATAATCTGATTATTTCATTCATTTATTCAGTAAATACTTATTGAGCATAATGTGTTTTCCTTGGATAGTTTTGTAGAAATAGAATTAAAGGATCAAATAATATGAGTATCTTGGACACCTTTTCTATGTATTGCCAGTTACTTTTCAGAAAAGATTTTACTAGTTTATACTCTGACTCCCATAGTATGAGAGTAACTATCTCAAATCAAACTTATTGGAAAAAAGAATTATTTTAGATCTGTTAATTTGAGGGGTGCCTGGGCAACTTAGTCAGTTGAGCATCTGACTCTTGGTTTCAGCTCAGGTAGTGATCTGGTTGTGATCTCAGGGTCCTGGGATTGAGCCCCAGGTCGGGCTCCTGGGCTCAGTGCAGAATCTGCTCTTCCCTCCCCCAGCATAGACCACCCCCCGACACAGCCTTCACTCACTCTTTCAAATAAATATATCAAATCTTTAAAAAAAATTTTTTTTTAAAGATTTTATTTATTTGGGGGGACCTGGGTGGCTCAGTCGGTTAAGTGGCTGCCTTCAGCTCAGGTCATGATCCCGGGATCCTGGGATCAAGGCCCGCATTGGGCTCCCTGCTCATCAGGGAGCCTGCTTCTCCCTGTCCCTCTGCCTGCTGCTATGCCTACTTGTGCTGTCTATCTCTCTGTCAAATAAATAAATAAAGTCTTAAAAAAATTTTTTTTATTTGTGGCTCTGTTGGTTAAGCATCTGCCTTGGGTTAAGTTCATGATCCCAGGAGGGTGCCCGATGGAAGAGGTGAGGGGGCTGATCCCAGGATTCTGAGAACATGACTTGAGCCAAAGGCAGATGCTTAACTGACTGAGTCACCCAGACGCCCCTAAAAAAAATTTTTTTTTAATCTGCTAATTTGGGGGAGAAATTACATCTTGTTTTAATTTTTATTTCTTTAAAAATATTTTTTTAACACATACCTATTTAGGATATTAATCTTTTGTCCTATGTGTAGCAATTATTTTGTCTTTAATTTGGTGGAGTTGTTAGTTTATAGCTAATAGCCAAAATCTATTGTTCTCCTTTGTGATTTCTTATTTCATGCAAGCTTATAATTCATGAGATGAGGCAGATGTTTCTGGAAGGATGTGTATAAGAGGGAAGGGGAAAAGCGAGGTTGCCCAAGCCCAAGGCAGTAGATCCAGCTGCTTATCTTAGGCCCCAAGGTCAGGACGTTCACAAAGGTTGACTGTGGCCTATCCCACTTCTTGGGATAGCATTGAGCTGCCTCTACTTTGAGTAGAAAGCAGGGAGAGTAATTTTGTCCTCTGTAATGCTGCTGAGCTAACTGCATTATGGGAACGGACCTGACACTGAGTGCCAGCAGAGGCAGGTGGGACCTGGCAGGACTGCTTCATGTCCTCTCTGATCTCCTTCAAGAGCTCTGCCCTAAGGGACTGTGTGCCAAGGCTTGTTTACTTGCTTCTGCCACGACTGTTCTGTTTGGCCCATATTGTGAATATCATGGCTCTGAAATCCCCCAGCTGTCCATGCTTTGTCATTTCTTCAAAGGGAATTGACTTGTTTTCCACCAGAGGGGGCCAAGGAACATTTGCTACCCACACCGGTTTGGTGCATTAAAAGGGGAGAAAAAGAGCTAAGAGTAAGTGTTGTTTCATTCTTTGTATTCATATGGAAATTTTTAATCTCCATCAAAGGATCAGGAGAAAAATCACATTGAAATTCAGTACAAGAGCTTCCAGCTTACACAGAATTTTTCAAAGATGTCTGACTTGATCCTTTAAAAATGACAAAAACCATGAACTGTGTAGCTCCAGGGTTCATAATTTTGCTTACCCTCCTCAGCCTCTGCTGAGAGGCTCTGTCTTGCCTTCCTATCGACACTCCATCTGTGTGGTCCCCTGTCAGCCCACAGAGCTTCTTTGAATGGGGGTGGGGGAGGGGCGTCAAGTAGGCGGTAGCAGTCGGGTTTGTAGGGCTGCTTGTGCATTAGCCCCCCCCCCCCACATTATCTCATCTTTAAGAGTCTTGTAACTCATCTCCCTGTCTTCATTCTCCTTATATCTGACCTATTTCCACTTGGCTACCAGAATTATCTTACAAAGAAATAAAACTGATCAGTGTCACTTTCCTGCTTAAAAATCCCCACTAGTGTCTCAGTCCAGACTAGAGACTGCCACAGAAAGCTTCTATGATTTGGCTCCCTTGCCTACCTGATCAGAATCATCTCCTTCTACCCTCTTCCTTAAATCCTGGATCAGGCTCCTATCCACTGGATTATGAATTCTTTGAAGTTGAAAAGTATATTTCCAAGGCCTAGCACAATAATTGGCATATTAATAGATGCTTGTTAAATCCTAGATAAATTAATTAGTGATTTAAAATTATGACAAGGTCACAGCGTGAGAGAGAAAACTAAAAATCTTGTGCTGGTCTCTCACCCTTTGTGCTTTTATTTCAAAAGCGTACTCACTGTATTAAGGATTGGGTCCCTTCTTCCTTGTTATAGGGATTAGAAAGAAAGAAGAAAAAGTGTTGTTTTCAGAGTTGGTATGATTGTCAGGATGTACAGATAAATTATTAGAATTAGTAAAATTGTTTAGTGAGATATGGGCTACAAGATTAAAATACAGAGTAAATTAAATTTTTACAAACCAAGAAGAAGAAAATAATTGTTTAAAAGGCACCATTTAAGGGGTGCCTGAGTGGCTCAGTCAGGTAAGTGTCTGCCTTCGGCTTAGGTCATGATCCCAGGGTCCTGGGATCAAGCCCTGCAGCAGGGTCCCTGCTCGGCGGGGAGCCTGCTTCTCCCACTCCCTGCCTCTCCCCCGGCTTGTGTACTCACTCACTCTCTCTCTGTGTCAAATAAAAATAAAATCTTAAAAATAAATAAATAAAACATATCGTTTATAATACCAACAAACAATGTAAGATACTTAGGATTAATCTAACAGAAGATATGCAAGTCCTTTATAGAGAAAATTTTTTAATGTTTTTAAACAACTTTTTTCAGGGCGCTTGCATGGCTCAGTCAGTTGAGCATTGACTCTTGGTTTCAGTTCAGGTCGTGATCTCAAGGTCGGGGGAACAAGCCCCAAGTGGGGCTCTGTGCTCAGCAGGAAGTCTGCTTGAAATTCTCTCCCTCTCCCTCTGCCCCTCCTCTCTCTCTAAAATAAACAGATAAATCGTTGGGGGGAAAAAAAAACTTCTGAAGACTGGAGCATTCTTCCTTCAATAATAGATTACTGCCGGTTAAGAGTCAAGGCACTATGTTAAAATACACTCACACACAGAAACACATGCGCATATATACCATGTAAATTGGATGTTGTAAGAGACTATTTTCTGGGGGTGCCTGGGTGGCTCAGTGGGTTAAGTGTCTGCCTTTGGCTCAGGTCATAATCCCAGGGTCTTAGGATCAAGCCCCGAGTTTGGCTCCCTGCTCAGTGGGGAGCCTGCTTCTCTCTCTCTCTCCCTCTGCCTCTTCCCTGGCTTGTGCTCTCTCTCTCTATTTCTCTCTCTTGCTCACTCTCTCAAATAAGTGCTTACTTCGACAGCACAGATACTAAAATCAAATAAATAAATAAAATACTAAAATATATATTTAAGGGGCGCCTGGGTGGCTCAGACAGTTAAGGGTCTGCCTTCGGCTCAGGTCATGATCCCAGGGTCCTGGGATGGAGCTTCAGATCCTGCTTCTTGCTCAGCGGGGAGCCCGCTTCTCCCTCTCCCTCTGCTGCTCCCCCTGCTGTGCTCTCTCTCTCTCTCTCTCTCAATCTCTCGCTCTCTCTCTCTCTCTCTCAATCTCTCGCTCTCTCTCTCCCTGTCAAATAAATAAAATCTTTTTTAAAATATATACATTTTTTAAAAGACTATTTTCTGCATAAATTCTTGGATTTAGTGCACTGCCCTCCCACCTATAGCTTGAAGCTAATAGAGAACTTAGATCCTCCACTTCTCCAGAATTACCAAATCCGGGCCACTTTTGATCTCTTTCAGTCCCAAGGTGGCATGACAGGAAGGAATTTGGCTTTTCCTTGGATGTAGAGTTTTTGATCCCATAGCATCCAGTCAGTCAGATTTCTCATATTTGACCACTCTTTCTTCCTAGGTCAATCACTTCTATACGGAGTGAACTAATTCCATACCTAATAAGAAAACAGTTCTCCTCAGCTTCCTCACAACAAGGACAAGAAGAAAAAGAGGAGGATCTAAAGAAAAAGGAGCTGAAGTCCTTAGGTCAGTGCTTGGGTTGCTGCGGTAAGGTAGGGGTTAGCAGCACCGTTGGAAAGAGTAGCTAGCCAGCAAGGGAACAGCTTCTTGTCTAACCACTGGGCAAGACAGGGTGGCTGACACTGTTCCCTGAGCTCTGGGTAGGCTTGCTCCAGCAGATTCTGTCACTGTGCTCTTCAAGGATTGCCTAATTATGCCTCAGGTCCATTCTCTGGTTCATAGCCCTGGTTTGGCTGTGTTTCTCACCAGACTGTTTTGAGTAAACTCTGCCCCCTGCTTCTCAGTTCCCCTGTTCTCTAGGCTCTGGGCAGCCCCACTCGTGACTCAATTCGGCCTCTTCTGTCAAGGGAAGAAACGTGAAGGAGTATACTATTACAGTTCAAACAGAGGCCAACCAGACTAGCTCCTTTCCAGGATGTAGGGGAGCAGTCTGTCTCGTGTGCTCTCATATCCCTGCCTAGTCCCTGGCCAGTCTTGGTTTCATAGTAGGTGTTCCAAAAAAATATTTCTCAAGTGACTAAATGGAGGCAGTATAACATGATGGTTAAGATATCAGGTCTTGGCATCAGACAGACCTCAGTTTGAAATCTGACTCTGCCACTTACTAGCTCTGTGACCTGAGGCAGGTTATTCAGTCCCCTGAGCCCCAGTTTTCTTATCATACAATAAAAGATCTCACATGGTCGTTTTAAGAATTGAAGACCTGGGGTCCAGATAACTCCGGCTTCAAGTCCTATACTATTTCTGTCATAGCACAACTACTAGATATGGTAATAGAGGCTAGCAGCACAAAGCCAACATGGCTGGTTGATGAAGCCTGGACCCTTGCTTACTTTATGTTACGATTTACAAGAGTCCTCTATTTTATTGTCCTTAGTAATACTTCACTATTGGTCAAACTTGCTTTTAGGACCTCTTTTTTAAGCATTTTTGTATCATACAGTATTTCCAGTGTTCAGGAAAGCACGTTGCCTCTTTGAATTTCACTTAGTCTTTAAGGTTTTAATGGGATTTCCTACAGGGTTCATGTTGTATGGGTAAGTTCCAAAGAGACAGGTGTGAGCTGTACCTTCTTTCAAAATGTGACTGAGTCTCTATTTGCTCTGTTTATTCTGAAGATATTTTCAGTTTTATAAAAGAAAGCAATACGCTGACCTTTGCTCCCTATGATGCCTGCTGGAATATCTGTCGAGGAGACAGGTGGGAAGATTTGTCCAAATCACAGGTGCGCTGCTATGTCCATATCATGAAAGAGGGACTGTGCTCTCGAGTAAGCACCCTGGGACTGTACATGGAAGCAAACAGGCAGGTAAGAGGATGGGCTTAGAAGAGGAATCATGGGAGCTCCTGCCCTAGAAACAGACTGAGCCCTTTGTCTTATTTCTTCATTAAGTACCCAATGACTTGTTCAGAGTCCCTCTCGTTCCCAAGGTTGAGCAAGACCTGGCATGTCAGGGGTACCATTGGGGTGGGCACCCAGGTACAGCAAAAGGGGAAGTGGTGGGCCCAGTCCATATGGCTCCAGAGAAGGGCTAAGATTCTTAGTAAGCCTAACTTTTGGCCTCTGGATTCAGCAGCTTTCTCCTGTTCTGCTGGGCATGAGGAGATCTGCAGTATTTCATAAACAAGCAGATAAATACTGTGTAGTCATTACTGTGATGAAGTAAACGTAGACACAGAGAGGAGGCTTTCCTAAGAAGGTAAAGGAACAGAGTATAGGCAGATGGTAGAGCCTCGAAGAAGGAATGTCTATGAGAGGGAAGTGTCTGGAAACAGCATCAGAGAGCTAACCCCTCCTTTTAACCCTGAGGTTTGTGAGATATGGAGAATGAGCAGCTTCTGTTGAAGGGGAAGCAGTGCTCTAAAAGCTAGGTCACGTTTAGTTAAAGGGGGATGGAGTGAGGAGACGGTGAAGATACTGAGGATGTCGGGGAGCTCTTTATTGTGTAGCAGGCACAGGAGGACGGCCTGAGGAGGGAGGGGCGATGAGACCGTAAATGGAAACAGAGCAGTAAAGAGTTGAGAGGAGAAGAGGAAAAGATAGGTGACTGAGGGAACTACACCGGGGTGGCATACAAGGATGGTGGAGATGAAAGGATGAAAAGATTAGCTTTTGACATGGTTTCTGGTAGAACTCTGTGAAAACTGTCAGTGCAGGTGTAAGCTGGGGAGCGAAGGAGGCAAAGTAAAGTAGGATGATAAAAGATATTGTTGAAAATTGGGATTGGAATGTAGTGCCTGAAGAAACGCTGGCTCGGAAACCTTGAGGACCCACACTGTATGATGGGTATAGCCCCAGCCCTCAAGCTGGCCTTGCCCTGGATTGGTTATAGATCCAAGAGACTCCAAGCCAGAGAGTCTATGAGAAATCAAACTAGTCCCGCGTTTACCCAGGACAGTCCTCAGTAAAGTTAGCCCCAGTTTAGAGTCAGAGTTATTAGAAACCGTCCTTAATTTGACTTTCAGGTCTCATTTTTCAGTTCTATGACTAGAGTCTGTCAGGCTGGTCTGAAAGCAGGTCCACGGATAGCCTGAGGCTAGGGACGCATGCTTGGAGGTGGCGGGCACTGTGCGGCAGAGAGGCCTGGAGGGCCATGGTTGAAGTGTAATGAAGGAAGGAGATCCCGGGGATAAGGGCTGAAGGACTAGCCTTCACACTGCCAGCGTAGCCAGTCCTGGCACGGCGCCCCTCAGCCAGTGTGGCCACCGCATATCACAGTGCTCTGACCAGCACTCTGGCCGTGCTGGAGAATGACAGTGGGCACACTACCTGTGCAGAGCTAAAATTCTCCATATCCGTACCTTTTCAGTGTTCTCATACTGGAGTATAGTGTGAACACCTTCAGCCTTTTATTTTGGCTGGTGAAGAACATGGGTGCCTTCTCAGGAACTGTCATGATTGTAGAATTTGTCTGACATGGGTGTGGCCGCACTGGTCTAGGAGGGGAGCAGGAACCTGGGATGATTATAGTCGGGACTCAGAATGCTCCTTGCCCTCAGTAGGCCTCTCAAAGGCTTGTCTCAGTGCCTCCCAGTTGAGGGACATGGCATTACTTTCAGGGAGGAGATGCTCAGCTAGGAAACTAAGGATAAGACCACCTAGGATTTACTGCATATATAATCCTTGTGCTAGGGGTGCCTGGGTGGCTCAGTTGGTTAAGCGGCTGCCTTCAGCTCAGGTCATGATCCTGGAGTCCTAGGATCAAGTCCCACGTCGGGCTCCCTGCTCAGCAGAGAGCCTGCTTCTTCCTCTCCCTCTGCCTACCTGTGCTCTCTCTCTATCTCTCTGTCAAATAAATAAATAAAATTTCAATAAATAAAAAATAATAATCCTTGTCCTAGGGGAAATACAGCAGCCTCCTGCTGTGCCTCACCCAAACAGGAGAGCTGCGGCTGAAAACTCCTTGCTTCTCTAACTGGGCATTGAGTTCTACCTAAGATGCTTTCGGGTGTTTTCTGGTCTTAACTTTGGTGACCAAACCTCTTTCCTAAAGGTGCCCAAATTGCTGTCTGCTCTCTGTCCAGAAGAACCACCGATTCATTCATCAGCCCAGATTGTCAACAAACACCTGGTAAGTGCTAGCTTGGGCAGAGCGGGCATGGGACAGTCTCTGGTACACGGAGGTATATCCTTGAGAAGATGGATTGGGGTTCTCAAGCCCTGAAACTCATTAGTCCTAGGGAAATCCCAACTGGGTTCCTGTTATAAAATTCCACCTTCTAGCCCAGAAACTCACAAAGCTAGACAGGTGCTGACCCCAGGCATACAAATTCTGTAAGGAAGATCCATGATGGTCTTGGGACTCAGACACAGGAGCTTTCCATCTCTGTCCCTCTTCTCACACTGATTCGAGCACTCTCTTCAGGAGAGCACATCTATACACAAATGCATGAGTGTATAAGTTTGAGTTGATCTCAGAGGTGTTATGTGACCTTGTGGCCCTGAGAAATATGGCCACATGCTGGTGACCATGATGGGATGGAGCAGAGGGACGATCATCCCTCTGCTGAAGTGTCTCTGGGGGAAGATTGCATTGGACCCTAACTCAAGGGATCTGAGGCGTTGGTTTGCAGTCGGTTGAGATGGATGGACAAGGTTTTATATTTGCCTTTTGCAGATTGGAGTTGAGAGCCTCATTGGGCCAGATACACAGGTTGGAGAGAAGTCATCCATTAAGCACTCAGTCATTGGTTCATCCTGTGTCATAAGAAATAGAGTGACTATCACCAGTTGCCTTCTCATGAACTCAGTCACCGTGGAGGAAGGGTATGTTTCCCCCTGCGCCCACTTAAGGCAAGGGACCTGGCATCTCTGGGAGGTTTGAGGGGCCAGTCCAACCTCGGAAGGGGCTCAGCTTGAGGAGGGGAAGAAAAGGAAAGGTGAAGGAAAGAACAGTGCTCAGGCCCTTTGGGACCTTGGTTTTGGCTCCACAAAGACATGGTCTCTGAAAGCATTTCCAGCAACTTTCTCACACTTAATCCTGTTGTGGCCCTGAGAGAGGCTGCCTCCTCTTCCTTTGATATGCTGCTTGATGGGATGGCCACCATAGTGCACCACTGACAGTGCTGGAATGACATTTACCAACTTCTAAGGGTCACCTTGCTTCTCTCAGTGTCCAGAGCAGCCCTGAAGAAGGCAGAGGACTAGGAGGTCATTTAAGCCACATACTATTTTTAAGGGAGGGCTTCTTTGTTACAAGCTATGGAGAATCTTCCCCCATTCTTTTTTTTTTTTTTTTTTTTTTTAAGATTTTATTTATTTGACAGAGAGAGACACAGCGAGAGAGGGAACACAAGCAGGGGGAAGAAGAGAGGGAGAAGCAGGCTGTCTGCTGAGCAGGGAGCCCAATATGGGGCTCGATCCCAGGACCCTGGGATCATGACCTGAGCCGAAGGCAGACACTTAACAACTGAGCCACCCAGGAGCCCCATCTTCCCCCATTCTGAGACACTTTAGAACATCTTAAAATCTTGGTTTATGAACAGCCTGAACTTGGAGTAAGAAAACTTGAATGATATTTAATAAGATTATTCCTCGGTATGGACCTCCGGTTTTTGCTGTATAAAATGCAAGCATAGGCAGTGGAAGAGGAAGGACCAAAGCAATGGTCTTCAGACTTTTTAGAAAGTGAACTTTTTGTTAAGATAAATCTTATGCAGAAATTCAATATTTAAAACCGATAAAAGCACAGCTGTTTGCAATACAGTGGGGAAGGGACACTTGTCCTTCCTAGAGGACATGAAGCAGATCTATTTGTCTATAGAAGCAAAATTTGCCAGTGAAGCAAAATTTGTCTATTTTGAAAAACGCTGGATTGGATCAGCTCTTTCTAAAGCCTTGATTCTAGCTCTGGTACCTGTCAATTTCTCCATCCAGGAACAGATAGGAGAGAAGGATAGGGAAGACTGCAAGTTCAGTGAAAGCTGAACTACCTCTCCTAGCTGCCAGTGAAGGCTTGGGGGAAAGGTTAAGCCTTTGCTCTTTAGGAAGAGTGACTCATGGAAGATAATAGACAGTATTGAGGGAGGAAGTACCATAATTAAAAACCAAGAAAGTTGGAGACCATAGGGATATTGGCCACTAAAATCTGTCCTCCCCCAAGCCCACTTCCCAACTTGATTCCTAAGCCCTGACAACCAGGCATAAAGCTTTCAGTCAGGAGTTTGGAAGAAGAATCTGGACATTCTGACCAGCCCAGGAAGAAAAACCTAAATTTATTTACATCAGAGATTTCTAATAGCCCACTGAAATCACCCTGCAGTGAAAATTATGGATGATGAATTCCATTCATGTGCTTAGAGCTTCCAGTTAGCTGTTTTAGAATCCTCCCCTAAAGATGAAGAGATAATCAAAGATTACCAGAGATCTAAAGAGAGCCTATCATGAAAGATCCACAAATCAAACAGTTAGAAAAAAGCTACTTAGAAGAAACAGAGACTCTGCAGGGAGAGAAAAATACTTTCAAACAACCTATTATTTCAAAGAACAAAAAAAGAACTCTAGGAAATTAAAACTGTGATAGTAAAAGGAAAACCCCAATAAAAGAATTGGAAGATAAATGTCACATTTCCCAGAAAGTAGAGCAAAAAGAAAGAGATGGAGCATGGAAGAGAAAAGATAAGGAAATGAGAGGACCAGTTCAGGATGTTTAACATCTGAATAGGAGTTCTGTAAAAAAAGAGAGCTCAGATCTCAGAGAAGGAAATTATTTAAGAAATAATATAGGAAAATATCTCACAACTGAGAGATATGAACTTACAGAATGAAAAGGCCTACTCAGTGCCCAGTACAATGGGTAAAAACAAACCTCCCATCATTTTGAAATTTCAGAACACTGGAGAATAAAGCGTGCTACAAACTTACAAAGAGAAAATAATAAGTCCTATACAACCAATCAGGAACCAGAATGGCTTTGTTTTGGTCTTATCAGTAGCAACATTGGAAACTAGAAGATAATGGAACAATGCCTTCAAAATTCTGAAGGAAAACTAATTTCAACCTAGAATTCTGCATCCCAGCAAAACATCAAGTGTGACCATGGAAAAAGTCTCAAAAACTTTTCTAGATGTGTTCCACCAAAATGAAGAGTAGATCAAAGAGATAAGGTACAAGAGATCCAACTCTAAAAAAGCAAAAAGTATCCATAGGATGATACTGAAGGCAGATCCAAGGATGACAACTTTATGAACAACTGCGTGAAGCATAAAGGAAGCAGTTAGCCCAGAGTGGAATCCACAGAGCACTTACTCAGGAAGATGAAAGTGATAAAATACCAGATGCATATAAACATCTTGAAAGATTTAGACAACTGGCTGCAAGTTCGGGTTGAATTAGTAATAGCGTAGAATACTATCTAACAAAAACAAAACAGTTATGAGCTCTGTTTAAAAAGTACACGAAAGGAAAAGGCATCAAAGTTCACTATGTAACTCAACTATGAAATAGAATTTATGTAGTCATAATAAACACTACAGACCAAAATTTTGCTGTAACCGTATTGAAAAGATGAGGAATAAGAAGGGAAAGATGGAGCAGGGGGAAAAAGGGAAGCTAAATCCTCATCTTCCATTGTGGGAAGTCTATTGATAATGCCTAAAACTAAAAAATCAAGAAGTAGTAATATTATGTAGCATGTTATTATGTAGAGATAGGGAGGTAAATACTGAAATACTCAGCAAAAAGAAGTCTAAAAGTTGTCTCCAGGAGGGGCGCCTAGGTGGCTCAGTCAGTTAAGCATCTGCCTTTGGCTCCAGTCATGATCCCAGCGTCCTGGAATTGAGCCTGAATCAGGCTCCTTGCTCAGCAGGGAGCCTGCTTCTCCCTCTGCTCCTTCCCTTTCTTGTGCTTTCTCTCTCTCTTTCTCAAATAAATAAATAAAATCTATAAAAACTAAAAATAAAACAAAAACAAAAAAGCAAAAAATTATCTCTAGGAAGAAGAAAATGAGTAGGGGGAACAGAAGACTGCTGTTTTTCATAATAAAACCTTCAGAAAGATTTGTTTTAAGATATATACGTGCATTGGGGCGCCTGGGTGGCTCAATTGGTTAAGTCTGACCAGCTCAGGTAATGATCTGAGTCCTAGGATTGAGCCCTGCATGGGGCTCCCCCCTCAGCAGGGAGTCTGCTTCTCCCTTTCTCTGTCTCTCTCAAATAAATAAATAAGTTAAGAAAAGATACACGCATGCATATATAAATTTAATTGCCAAAAAACAGGTCAGAATTTTGTGGTACGCTGCTCCCCATGATGTGCTGATAAATTGTTTTGTTTTTAATTTTATTTTATTTATTTGACAGAGAGAGACACAGCAAGAGAAGGAACGGAAGCAGGGGGAGTGGGAGAGGGAGAAGCAGGCTCCCTGCTAAGCAGGGAACCTCATGCAGGGCTCGATCCCAGGACCCCAGGATCATGACCTGAGCCATAGGCAGACACTTAACGACTGAGCCACCCAGCCGCCCCTGATAAATTGTTAACAACCAGTACTCCAAAGGAAAAATAAGTGGTCTGATTTATAACATTTGCCAATTTCCATAGTGTAAGTTCTCCCACTATGGCCAATGGTATCAGCAAACTCTGAGTTGGGAAGAGATGCTAACAGTCAGCTCTCCCAAGCAGAACAGTCTGGCTCCAGCACATCACTGATGGTAGAGAGCTGTCTCAAGTGTTTCACTCTTTTGTCAAACACAAAGACCCCTGGAGGCTGAAGACTCTTCGTGAGTGCCGCGGTAGAAATCTGTACAGTCACAAAGGAAAAGAGGGTCAGGAAAGAATTAAGGAAATGACCCTTGATCTGAATCTTAAAAACTGATTGGAGCCACCGGGTTGGAGAAAGGAATGTTCTAGGGACAACAGAGTGCAAAGTGTGAGAGAGCATATCTTATTCCAGAAACATCTCTTCATTTTGATCTTAGCTTGAATTTCATCACTTAAGGGGCTTCACTGGCTATCCTGTCAGATATAATCTGTCCCAGGATGCCTGAGTGGCTCAGTCGGTTGAGTGTCTGATTCTCGGTTTCAGCTCAGGTCATGAGATCAAGCCCCACATCAGGTGCTGTGCTCCACCGTAGAGTCTGCTGGAAATTCTCTCTCCCTCTCCCTCTCTTCCCTGCGCATGTGCACACACACTCTCTCTCTCTAAAATAAATAAATAAATCTTAGAAAAAAAAAAAGCAGCAGCAGCAGTCTCTCCCAATGCTCTCTGTTACATCACCCTGTTTTATTTCCTTCCTAGCATTATCACTGTCTGGCCTTATCTTGTTTACCTGTCTCTCACAAGTAAATGTTGGTTTGAGAATGTCACTATTATATCTTGAGAGCCTACAGGAACTCAATAAATATTTGTTACATGAAAGAATGGCAAATAATTCATAATAACCAACATGTAGAATTCAAAGAGGAATGGATAAACAGGAGACAAGGCTATACAGATGGCCAAGGGCCAAATCATGGGCTATCCACTACGACATTTAATAGGTAACAGTAACTTAAGAGTTTAAAGGAAAGGAATAACATAATTAAATCCACATTTTATGAAGATCATTTTGGCTACACTGTGGAGGGTGATGTGAGGAGGGTAAACACGAAGGCCAGAAGACTACTGAAAGAAATAGAAGTCCTAAATTAAGGCAGTAGCAGTGGCAATAGGGAAGAGAAATAATAAGTTGATTAAAACTATAAGGCATGGTGATTGCCTGGATATGTGAGGTGAAAGAGGAATTAGGGAAAACTTC
>CM052900.1:135325806-135338327 GCA_028534135.1 Potos flavus
AGTTGAGTTCCTGGCAGGCGGCCTTGACATGCAGGACTTGATGTGCAGGAGTGTAGCTCAAGAAAGAAGCCTGTGTTTGAAGTACAGGGTTGGGAGAGCGGTGGGCATAGAGATGGTAACTGCAGCTGTGGGAGTAGAGATCACCCAGGGAGATTGTGTGGCCTTAAAACAAAAGAAACCAAGACAAAACTTTGGGGAACATCAGCAATTTTAGACATAAGAAAAGGAATCTAAGGGGTAAGGGAGAGGACAGTTGGTAGGTGAAGCCCAGGTTTCTAGTTGGGGAAACGGGATAGGTGGTGGTGTACTCACTGAGATGAGACAGGGCGAGGGAGGAGCAGATTCGTGGGGGGGAAAGGCCGGTGTGGGGCACATGAAGCTGGAAGTACCTATAGGACATCCAAGTATGTGGAGATACCCAGTAACCAGCTTGTGAATGGAGGTTAGAAGAAGAGATCAGACCCAGAGGCCTCTTCCTGAACCATCGTGGTGTTCTCTAACTTCTTTTGCTGTCTCTATTTCTCTTATTCTTCCAAATCTGCCCTTCTGCCATTCTTCCTATGGATTAGAACATGAACTTTGGAGTCAGATTGCCAGACCGAATCCCGGATCTGTCATTTACTGGTCACTTAGGGAATTGACTCTACGTCTTTGTGCCTGATTTTCTCACTGTAAAATGGGGTGAAAACTGAACCACCTCATAGGTTTATTGGGAGTACTAAATTAATAGACATAAAGCACTTAGAACGGTGCTTGGACATAGAATGTTAGCTGTCATTTCTTTGTCGTCCTCATCATTGTTTATCATTTATCTCATTTCACAGAGGTGGCATGTCGCCAGTGTTGTCTTCTAGAGCATAGCTCTGATCGTGTCATTGTTCTATTCAACAACTTTTTCCGAAGACTTCCCCCTACTTTTAAAATAGTTTGAACTTCCAGGTTCCTCACGATCTAGCTCCAACACTGAGTCCTGGAATGTTAGTGAGATGGGGCCTCAGAAGCCACCTGGCTCAACTTCTGCATTTTTACACATGAGCACAGTATGGAATTCCAGACTTTCTTCTCATTGCACCCTTGCTTCTCTGTGTCCCATTCTGGATTCGTGCACGAGACCGACAGCATCACCATTCTCTGAAAACCAGAACCACACTTGCCTTTATCCATCTGATCGCCTCATTCCAGAGTAGTTCATGAGGCTCTATAACTTCCATTCTGTCTCATCTTACCTCAGACCTTCCAGGGAAGACAGTGCCGTGACTTTCCCATTTGCTCTAATTAGCAACCACTCCCTCCCCTCCAGTGGGCGGGCAGACAAAGGACCGGCTCTCTGGTGCCTCTTTAAAGTCCAGTATTGGTGTCCTGAATTGACAGGAAGAGACTTGATGAGGAACTCACCAGAACCAAGGCTCTGTAAGAAACTCCAGCTTTCTCGTGTGAGAGAAGTTCATAGAGAATGCCTAGCATAATATCTTAGAGTCAGTTGCTGTTTGGGAGGTGGTATAGTCTTGGATGGGCTCTTAAGCTAAGGAAACAGTAAAGGTTTAGATGGTGGTGGCTGCTTTTTTTTCGACTGAAAAAGTTGAGGGAGAGCTGTAGGCAGCCCGCATGGGGCTAACGACTAGGGAGCCCATTACAGATTACCCAATCCGGCAAATTAGCTCCTGGCGATAAGATCAGACATCCTGCATCCCATATGAACCTTTTCCCATTATTTTCGGGTCATTTAGTTTTAATTACTTATGGTAAATTTGGGAAAAGTAATTAAATTGCAGTAGCACGAGGCTTTATTACTCTGCTGCCGTTACATCTGACCTGAGCGGCAGAGTAGGAGCGTGAATTTGTCCAGAAGGGAGTTTCTCACACTCCAGGCTTGCTTGTCTCTGTCAGCAGTGGTAAGCTGCCGAGGCTTCCTGGACAGTGGCTTGGACATCTGCCCAAGGTCCTCAGGGCTTGAGGGATGCTAATAGGACCACCTTGGGGAAGGTGTAGGCCAGACTGTGCAGAGAAGGCTCCTGCCTGTCTTTCTCATTTTCAGTTTCTGGTAGAAGTTCCACGTTCTATGACAGCTGATGTCGAGGAATCCAAAGTCTAGTGAAAACTTCACTGTCAAGGCTTCAGTGTCAGTTCTGTGTTCTGCATCTTTGGCTTTCTGGTCCTGAACAACATCTCCTGCATCTCCTCCTAGTCCACCATGAATGACCCAAGGGGTAAGCTTACCCAAGGTAAGCTCCTTCACATGCGGGCAGGCAGGCCAGGGAGCCAAGGTTTCACCTAGATTTTCTGTGCTTTCTGTAGGCAGCAAGTGCCAACTGTCAGAGCCCAACAATATATTATTGCTTCTCGTTCTCACCTGAGTGTCCTCTTCACCTACACTCAGCTGACTGCCGTGCTCACTGGGTCCCTTACTTTTCTACTCCCCTTTATTCCTGACATTCACTCTGCCTGAATTGCCTCTTTCTAGAGCTCTTTACCTATAGAAATCCTCCTACTCATCTTTCAAGGTCCAATACATATTCCAACTCCTCCGTGCAGCCTTCTTGAACTGTCCTAGCCAGAAATTATTTCCCCCACCTCTGTGTTCCCTGTGCGCCTGTAACACTTGATGTATGCTCACGTCCCATTTGGTGTATTTTTCTTTTTTCCTCAACAGACTGTAGATTCCTTGAATACAGAAATAATTCTCCTATACCTCTGTATCTCTTAATGCCTAATACTGGACTTTTTATAAACTAAGTATCTTAGTAAGTATTTACTGAGTGAAAAATAAGAATCCCTGGTTTAACCTTGCCTGCCATAATTGCCTGAGTATCTGTCAAGAGAGCCATGTGTACTTCTAGCAAAAATGGTGGAGTGCTTCACTCCTTAAAATTCACCAAAATAAAAACATACAAGCAAAACCAAAAAAGGAAACTTCATCTACAATAAAACTAGATAATACCACCACGTACCTGTACACAGACTGAAGAATATCTGCCAGACACAGTGGAACGCAGATCAAATGCAAAGAGAACACCAAGATTTGACCAACATAAGGAATAAGGGCATGGGTAAACCAAAGAATTGGCAAACATCTCTTTTGCAAAATCTTAAGGCACATAGAACTGACAGAGAAAACCACTGAAGCACATAAGAGGGCTGGGCTCAGACTTTTCTGTAAGGCAAACATTTAGAAGTAAAACAACATTTAGAAAATTTGGGGGGGAAATGATTGTGACCTAAGAATCCCATAGCTAACCAAGTTATGGTTGAAATATATAATCATCAGGGGCGCCTGGGTGGCTCAGTGGGTTGAAGCCTCTGCCTTCGGTTCAGGTCATGATCTCAGGGTCCTGGGATCGAGCCCCGCAGTGGGCTCTCTGCTCAGCAGGAAGCCTGCTTCCCCCTCTCTCTCTGCCTGCCTCTCTGCCTACTTGTGATCTCTCTCTCTCTGTCAAATAAATAAATAAAATATTTAAAAAATATATATATAAAATCATCAGAAATATTCCAGGGGTTCAGGAGATGTGTCACCCATGAGCCCTCTGGAAAACTCTACTTGAAAACATAATAGAGGGATGCCTGGGTGGCTCAGTCATTAAGCATCTGCCTTTGGCTCAGGTCATGATCCCAGGGTCCTGGGATTAAGACCCACATCGGGCTCCCTGCTCAGCAGGAATCCTGCTCCTCCCTCTCCCACTCCCCCCTGCTTGTGTTCCCTCTCTCGCTGTGTGTCTCTCTCTGTCAAAATAAATAAATAAATAAATAAAATCTTTAAACAAAAAAAAAGGAAACATAATAGAGCCAAGTAAACAATGAAACAAAATATTGATTAATGGGTTGGTTGAGTGTAAAAGTGAACTCCCTTAAACATAAAATTAAGTCTGTGGTAATTAGAGTTGCAAAAGGACCATGATTATTAGAAGAATTTTGTGCATGTTTCTTCAGTAACACTCTTGAAAATACCAAATTATGAAACTTCGGAAAGATCCCCTGGACTTAAAGAAGTTCCTTAGGACTTTTGACTCATTTCTTTTCTTTTTTTTTTTTTTTTTCATTTCTTGCCTCTACACTAAACCCATCTTCTTAGATGGAGAATACTATAGCTTATTAATTCTTTGAGATTGTTACTTCATTACTTTGATTCCCTCCAAACCCTTCTTTTTCTTAGCTTCTCTTTAGGGAATAGAAGGACTTAGATTTCTTAGGAGGAAGACATTTCTTACGACTAACCTTTATATAGTGAAGGGAGGCACATGGAACTAAAGGGAGGAAATTTTCAGCCTGTTTACTGAAGCCAATACATTTTCATCTAGAGCACCAAGAGCAAGATTGGCCAGACCAGAAGGTGAAATATTTCTTCAAGCGTTATGTCTCATTACATGAATTAACCTGGATAAATATCACAAATAATGATGTTGAAGGAGAAAAAAGCAAGTTACAGAGGGAAACATAGAGAATTATAGCATTTATGTAAAATTTTAAACATGGAAAACAATACTATATGTTGTCTGCTAATATTTAATGCCTGAAATATTTCATTAAAAATAATACATGGGGGGGGGCGCGTGGGTGGCTCAGTGGGTTAAAGCCTCTGCTTTCGGCTCAGGTCATGATCTCAGGGTCCTGGGATCGAGCCCCTCATCGGGCTCTCTGCTCAGCAGGGAGCCTGCTTCCCCTTCTCTCTCTGCCTGCCTCTCTGCCTACTTGTGATCTCTTTCTCTCTCTCTCTCTGTCAAATAAATAAATAAATAAATAAAATCTTTTTAAAAAATAATAATAATAATAATACATGGGGCGCCTGGGTGGCTTTGTCGGTTAAGCGTCTGTCTTCGGCTCAGGTCGTGATCCCAGGGTCCTGGGATCAAGCCCTGCAACAGGCTCCTTGCTCAGTGGGGAGCCTGCTTCTCCCTCTGCCTGCTGCTCCCCCTGGTGTGTGCTTCTCGCTCTCTCTCTCTCTCTCTGACAAATAAATACATAAAATCTTTAAAAATAATAATAATAATACATGGTTCTTCATCTAGAGCGACTCCTGGACAAGGACCCCTTGGGCTAAGGTTAGGAGGCTCTTGCCTCTGGGTGACTCAACCATAATCTTTGAGCTGAAGCAGCGAGCTGGCCTAAAGTAGTCCTTTAGTCATGTACCTAGGAAAACTACATGTATCTCCAGTTCCATATTCTTTTCTTACCCAAAAGAAAGCCTACCAGCTTCTTCCAGAGAAGAACCTACGTGTCCTTAGAGTCACTGAACAGATTCATGGCTCTTTGCCAAACACTGCCCCTTCACCGGCTGAATCCAAGCCCCTCACACAATGGAGAGTCACTTACCACTATGTGCACTTGGGCACATTGCTTAACCACTGTGAGCCTCAAATTTCTCTGTAAAAATTAGAATAAATACCACCATCGCAGGCTTGCCAAAAAGATTAAGTTACATAATGAACTTAAAATGCTTTGTGTAATAACTGAGAAATATTCGACATCAGAGTTATGTGAGTTCCCTTTCCTTCTGTAATAAACTGAAGAAAGTTCTAACCAAAGCCAGAAGAGCAACTAGAATTTGGAGGCCCTTTTGCTTCCCAGGCCAGGGCTTCTTCCTTTTTTAAATTTTTTTTTAAAGATTTTATTTATTGGGGCACCTGGGTGGCTCAGTCATTAAGCATCTGTCTTCGGCTCAGATCGTGATCTCAGGGTCCTAGGATCGAGGCCCGCATCAGGCTCCCTGCTCAGCAGGAAGCCTCCTTCTCCCTCTCCCACTCCCCCTACTATGTTCCCTCTCTTGCTGTGTGTCTCTCTCTGTCAAAAAAATGAATAAAACCTTAAAAAAAAAAAAAAAGATTTATTTATTTGAGAGGGAGTCTGGGGGAGGGACAGAGGGAGAGAGATGAGAAGCGGGCTCCCCAGGATTATGACCTGAGCTGGAAGCAGAGGCTTAACTGGCTGAGCCACCCAGGCGCCCCCAGGGCTTCTTCCTTGTGTCCTAGGCCCCGGAACGTGATGCGGTCTAGTATGCCTGGCCAAGCAGTGGATCTACAGATCTTACTGTAGACCTCTATGGTCTTTCTCATGGTCTCTTCTCCACTGAAGCATTAGGATTTTCAGGGTAGTTTCCCAAAGCCTGCAATTTTGCTTAAAATTTAACCACACCAAGAGGTGCCTGGGTGGCTCAGTCGGTTAAGCATCCGACTCTTGATTTTGGCTCAGGTCATGATCTCAGGGTTGTAAACAAGCCCAGCCTTCTGCTCAGCTCTGAGCCGGGCATGAAGGGTAGTTAAGATTCTTTCTCCCTCTTCCTTTGTCCCTCCCCTCCTCAAAAAAATAATAATTTAACCTCACCAAGTAGAAGTGAGGACCAAAACCCCATTAATCTTAGCCATCTCTCAACAGCTTCTTAGAAAACACAACCAGGTATTAGCACAGCAGAGTCCTTAGTACTGAGCTAAGAGTTAAAACTACATTGCAAAAACCATAGTTTTCACATTGGGCCAGCTCTTTCCTTGAGCTGTAGAGAAAGTCACCTTCCCTCTGCTTTATGCACTAAGCAGAAAAGGCGAAGCCATCATTATAGATGGGCAACCTGAAGAGAGCTTACTTGATATGATAGTATCAGTCCTTCCTCTCCAGTGTGAGTGCAAACACACACACACACACACACACACACACACACACACACACTTCCATTAAAATCCTTAATCTTGGAATTTCTTTCTGGACAGACAGAAAGCTCTATTGGCTTGACATTTTTCCAGAATTCCACAGCCTTGCTAATGGAGGTGGCTTGCGACCATAGCAGTGGTAACAGGAAACAATGAAGGAACAAATGACAGAAAAGAGCTTCACACTCACTAAGCATTTTGTCAGGTGTTCATCTCAAAGCCTTCCACAGATACACTAACCAAAAGCTTCAGGAGAGCCCCCAGCTTCTTTTCAGTCAACCCACTTTTCCCCCATCATGTCTGCAGATTCTACATTGGTAGTTTATGGGCCTCAGAGGGAATTACACATAAACTAGATGAGATGAGGTTCCTGAACGCCTCAGTCAGACTGGCTGGACATAAGGAGAACCCAGGCTATCCATTGCTATGGAAACCTCAGTCAGTGTAGCCTCTTCCTTCCAGAAATGGTTCCCACTTATGTCCCAAATTCCAAAATAGCCATAGAGTCGTCTCTAATTATGGCCTCTTGAATTCCTCTTGGCTGTTCCTTGTCTGCCAACTGTGTTTACCCCTTCCCTAGCTCCAGAGCATGCGTTTTCAGGCTCTTAAACTACTGAGCAGAAGGTATCCTCCTACTCCCACTCTGGAAAAAGAAAGGCGACTTTTCAGTGACAAACTAGTAGCCAATTGTAAGCCTGCTTTGTCCCAGGAGCCTGTTTTTGAGGCTTCCTTACTACTCTTTGGGGGAATTTTCATCAAGAAGCAGGAGCCACTCTAGCTGCTAACTGAACTGCTTTGCCTAAAGCAGAAGGCAAGTTGGAAAGTTCTGGAAGGTCCCTTAATGCCCACCCACTGTGTATCCCGGATTTTTTTGTTTTTGTTTTTTTTTGTTGTTGTTTTAGTGTATTCTGAATTGAGCCAAAAGACAAACTAATACTGTCTGCCTATCTCCAACCCACACCATAGAGGTGCTGTGGCTTTTGTCTTTTACTGCTTTCTGACTGGCTTAACCTTCCAGAAGAATAGAGATAAAGGAGACTCTGGAATGCCGTAGCAGGCTAGAATTCCTTTTCTGCATTTTACTAAAGATTTGGCGTTTGGGAAGAATCTTTTTTAATAGCCTCTGCATAAATAGTTTCAGTATTTGGAATGTCCTCCTCCCCATCCCCCATGCCTCCTGGGTTGCCTGAAGATTTTTCCTTAATTGGTGTTTTGTTTTGTCTTGTTTTGTTTTGTTTTGTTTAAATGGATGCTCACACCCTTCCTACTCACCTTCCTTCTCCCCTCTAGCTGCCCACTTCTGACTCTTTAGGGTAGTGAATATTTCCCTGTTAGGGCCAAGCCCTTCCTTCCACAGAGCCATTTGGCTCAGAAAAGCAACTTGGCAGTTCCAAGCAAGCTTCCTCCAGTCTTTTCTTCCCTTGATTTCTTTATATGGCATTATGATTAAATGTATGGATTCTGGAGTCAGGCAGACCTAGATTTGAATCTGCTGCTTGGCAATTATGTGGTTTGGGGCAAATGGTTTAACTTCCCTAAATCTGTTACCTCATCTGCATAATGTGGTTGTTATTTTTACTGCATCAGGGGCAAAAATGATACTCCCAGAATCATCTTTGAAGCTCTTTTTTTCTAGTTAAATACATGTAGCCCCCATCTCAGACCTACCAAAAGTATTGATGGAAGCCAAAACAATGAGGGTGATTTTGTTTATTTTTTACACTGCCCCGGTGATTTTTCTGATGAAATGGCTAGATTTATAAGTCACTCCTATAATGTACATAGAGTATTTATTTGCACGACATCTAGCATAGAGTAGATAGGCAATAATGTGCTAGTGAAGATTTTCAAAAGGACCTTTCTTCTTAACCTACCAATCTTCAGGAGCCAGATAGATGCTTTTTAAATACATAAAAATGCTAAGAGCAAGAGGTTCTACTCTTGAGAATGTGGCTTTAGGATCTGGAATAGTCTTCGATGTGGCATGGAGCTAGTCTAAAAAACAGTGGGTTTTGATTTTTGCTTTTTTGTTTTCTGAATGAGTTTGGTTTTGATTAACCAGAGTCTGTAGTGAGAGCTGTGGGGCACCTATTGTTTCCATAGCTGATCTCCTAGGGAGAGTCATGGGACCTGAGCCTTAAATGAAATTTGGGATATATTCCCAGATGAACAGTAGAGTGATGGGTCAGTCCAGGGACTAGTCCCTTTGGTTCCCTAGACCAAATAAGGGGAGATTGGGTGGAGTTTAGACCTCCAGGTCTGGGGTGCCTAAAGAACTGAAGTCATGGGGTCTGCAGCTTTCAAGCCTTGGCAGGAAAGATCATTATGAGCATATCTGAACTCTGGACTTGGCTAAAGCCAGGTCTACCCTTGGCCCAACTGAACCATTCTGTCTCCTAGTGATAATTTGAGGCATGTAGCCATTAACTGGATGGAGCGGCTATTCCTAGCCTATGGAGGAGCCAGAACCCCCAACCCATCCATAGTGGTGAGGATTGTGATGAGAGCCACGGGCATTCTTTAACCTGGCTACTGCTTTCCAGAAGCAACATCCAGGACAGCGTTATCTGCAACAATGCTGTGATCGAGAAGGGAGCGGACATCAAGAACTGCCTAATTGGAAGTGGCCAGAGGATTGACGCCAAAGGTAAACCAAATTACAATCACAGATGCCACTTTTTACCTAGCACGGTAGTACAGATGGTGCTCAGTGCTAGTGACGATTAGGGGACAAGCACATACATACTCTGTGGGTGAGAACATGAATCCATAAAGCCGTCTTTGGAGGGGAATTGACATCATTGTCAAACCTTTTAACTTTTGACTTAACAGTTCCATTTTTAGGAATGTATCTTACAGATAAGCTCATAAATGTATGCAGCCTTATTATCAAAAATTTTAAAACATAACCAAAAAGATCTAATGGCCCAGATTAGCACCAATACTTTACAGTGGCTCTTGGACCCATGTGAGAAGGGCCAGTAATCCAGCAAAAGTGTTGAAACTAGCTTTTGACCTCCTAGACTCCTCGAGCACCTTGTCTCACCTGCTGTTGAAGAGAGGTAGTCCCATAGGTTCCTAGCCTGGGGGAAGGTTAGCTGTTTCTTCAGAAACCATTTGTTCAGAGCTCTTCTCTTAGAGGCGATGTTATGAGCTCTGCTGTTAGCTCACTCTTCTCTGTAGCTGGAGAAAAACTGTACAGGCATACCTTGTTTTATTGTGCTTCACAGATACTGCATTTCTTTTACAAATTGAAGGTTTGTGGCAATCTTGCATCAAGCAAGTCTATGGGTGCCATTTTTCTAACAACATTTGCTTACTTCATGTCTCCGTGTCACATTTTGTTAATTCTTGCAATATTTCAAACTTTTTCATTATTATCATATTTGTTCTGGTGATCTATGATCAGTGATTTTTTTTATGTTACTATTGTAATTGGGGGGCGGGGGCTCCATGAACTGCATCCATATAAGATGGCAAACTTAAGTGATAAACTTTGTGTGTGTTCTAACTGCTCGACCAATTGGTCATTCCCGTCTCTTTCCTATCCTCCAGCCTCCCTATTACCTGAGAGACAATATTGAAATTAGGCCAGTCGGGGCGCCTGGGTGGCTCAGTCAGTTAAGTATCTGCCTTTGGCTCGGGTCATGGTCCTAGGTCCTGGGATCAAGCCCCCACATCTGGCTCCCTTCTCAGTGGGGAATCTCTTTGTTCCTCTCCCTCTGCCCCTCCCTCAGCTTGTGCACTTGTGCCCTCTCTCTCTCTCTCTCTCAAATAAATAAAATCTTCAAAAAAAAATTTTTAATGAAATTAGGCCAATTAATAACCCTACAGTGGCCACTAAGTGTTCAAGTGAAAGGAAGAGTTACAGGTCTCTCACTTTATTTATTTATTTTTTTTTACGTCTCACTTTAAATCAAAAGCTAGAAACTTTTAAGTAAGCTTTTAAGTGAGGGAGGCATGTTAAAAGCCGAGATAGGCTGAAAGCTGGACCTCTTGCACTGAACAGATAAGTTGTGAATTCAAAGGAAAAGTTCTTGAAGGGAATTAAAAATGCTACCCTGGTGAGCACACAAATGATAATCAAAACAACCTTATTGCTGATATGGAGAATGTTTTACTGGTCTGAATAGAAGATCAGACCAGCCACAATACTCCCTTAAACCAAAGCCTAACCCAGAGCAAGGCCCTCACTCTCTTCAATTCTGTGAAGGCCAAGAGAGGGGAGGAAGCTGCAGAAGAAAAGTCTAGCAGAGGTGGGTTCCTGAGGTTGGAGGAAGGAAGCCATCTTCATAATATAAAAGTACAAGGTGAAGCAGCCAGTGCTGATGTAGAAGCTGCAGCAAGTTCTCCAGAAGATCTGGCTGAGAGAATTCATGAAGGTGGCTACACTAAACAACAGACTCTCAGTGTAGACAAAACAGCCTTCTACTGGAAGAAGGTGCCATCTAGGACTTTCATAGCTAGAGAGGAGAAGTTAGTGCCTGGCTTCAAAGCTTCAAAGGACCGGCTGACTCTCCTGTTAGGGGTTAGGGATTAATGCCCCTAGAGTCTTTAAGTTGATGCTGGTGCTCTTCGCCGTTCTGGAACTCCTAGGTCCCCTAAGAATTATACTAAATCTACTCTGCCTGTGCTCTGTACATGCAACAACAAAGCCTGGGTGACAGCACATCTGTTTACAGCATGATTTAGTGAATAGTTTAAGCCCACTGTTGAGAACGACTGCTCAGAAAAAAAGATTTTTTTCAAAATATTACTGCTCATTAGTTAGGCACTTGGTTACCCAAGAGCTCTGATGGAGATGTACAGTAAGATTCATACTGTTTTCATGCCTGCTAACACAACATCCATTCTGTAGCCCACGGATCAAGGAGTAAAAGTCTTATTATTTAAGAAATACATTTCTTGGGGCACCTGGGTGGCTCATTCCATTAAGCGTCTGACTTGATTTCGGCTCAGGGTTGTGAGATCAAGCCCGTGTTAGGCTTCATGTTAGGCATGGAGCCTGCTTAAGATTTTCTCTCCCTGGGGCACCTGGGTGGCTCAGTCATTGGGCGTCTGCCTTTGGCTCAAGTCATGATCCCAGTGTCCTGGGATCGAGCCCTGCCATCGGGCTCCCTGCTTGGCGGGAAGCCTGCTTCTCCCTCTCCCACTCCCCTTACTTCTGTTCCCTCTCTCACTGTGTTTCTCTCTGTGAAATATATAAATAAAATCTTTAAAAAAAAAGATCCTCTCCTCCTCTCCCTCTGCCCCTTCCCCACAGACCTCCCCCACCCAGCCCCACTTGCGTGAGCACACGCACACAAGCTCTCTTTCTCTCTCTCTCTCTCTAAAAAAAAAAGACATACATTTCTTAAGGCTATAGCTGCCATAGTTATCCCTCAGATGGATCTGGGAAAAGTAAATTGAAAACCTTCTAGAGGGGCGCCAGGGAGCCTCAGTCAGTTAAGCGTCCGACTCTTGGTTTCAGCTCAGGTCATGATCTCAGCGTTCTGAGATTGAGCCCATATAGGGCTCCGCACTCAGTGGGGAGTCTGCTTGAGATCCTCTCGCTCCCTTTCCCTGTGCCCCTTCCCCACATGCTCATGCTCTCTGCCTCTCTAAAATAAATAAATAAATCTTAAAAAAAAAAAAAAAAAAATTTGTAATCCACAGAGAGAGGTCAAAATAGCAACATTAACAGAACTTTGGAAGAAGGTGATTCCAACCCTCATGGGTGACTTTGAGGGGTTCAGCACTTCAGTGGAGGAAGTAACCGCAGATGGGGTGGAAAGAGCAAGAGAACTAGAGTCAGAGGTGGAGCCTGAAGACGCGGCCGAAATGCCGCCATCTCTTGATAAAACCTGAACAGATGAGGAGCTACCTCTTACGGATGAACAAAGAAAGTGG
>CM052900.1:135338827-135377359 GCA_028534135.1 Potos flavus
AGAGTCAGAGGTGGAGCCTGAAGACGCGGCCGAAATGCCGCCATCTCTTGATAAAACCTGAACAGATGAGGAGCTACCTCTTACGGATGAACAAAGAAAGTGGCTTCTTGAGCGGGAATCTACTCCCGGTGAAGACGCTGTGAAGATTGTGGAAATGACAACAAAGGATTTAGGACATTCCATAAACCTAGTTGCTAAAGCAGCTGCAGGGTTTGAGAGGATTGACTGACTCCCGATTTTGAAAGAAGTTCTGCCGTGAGTAAAATGCTACCAAACAGCATCACGTGCTACAGAGAAATCATTTCTGAAAGGAAGAGTCAATCAGTGCGGCAGACTTCACTGTTGTCTTATTTGAAGAAACCACCGCAGCCACCGCAGCCTTCAGCAGCCACCACCCTGACCAGGCGGCGGCCACCAACATCGAGGCCAGACCCTCCACCAGCAAAAAGATTATGACTCGCTGAAAGCTCAGATGATAGCAATTTTAGCAATAAATTATTTTTAGTGTGTGTGTGTGTGTGTGTGTGTGCATGCTATTGCACAATTCATAGACTACCGTATAGTGTAAACATAACTTTTATATGCACTGGGAAACCACAACTTCATTTGACTTGCTTTAGTGTAATATTCACTTCATTGCAGTGGAACCGAACACACAGCATCTCTGGGGTATGCCTGTGTGTAGTGCATGAGAGACACGCAAATATCTGGGTTTCTCTGCAGGGCTGAGAATCTGCGTGGTCCATACTTTGGCTGGGTGTTTTTAAACAAAGTAGACAAAAAGCTCAAGATCAATAAGAATGGCTAATTCTTTTTGAGATTATTTCTACATCTAGAATATAGTAGAGTAGGAGAGCTGCTGAAGGAATTAACCCACCAATTCTGAATCGCTAGAAACTACATCATTTTCCTTCTCCCCAGCAGAGGCCTTCTTCAGTTTTTTTCTCTTTCCCTTTTTATTTATTTTTTTTAAAGATTTTATTTATTTATTTATTTATTTATTTATTTATTTATTTATTTATCTATCTATCTATCTATCTATCAGAGAGAGAGAGAGCACAGGCAGGAGGAGCGGCAGGCAGGGGGAGAAGCAGGCTCCCCACTGAGTGGGGAGCCCGACACAGGACTCAATCCCAAGACCCTGGCATCAGGGCCTGAGCCAAAGGCAGCCGCTCAACCGACTGAGCCACCCAGGCGCCCCTCTCCTTCCCTTTTTAAAAGTCACATACCTCCCTTTGGAGCTTTAGAATCAAACAGACCTGGATTCACGTCTCAGCTGTGCAGCTCACTAGATGTGCACCAGATTAGATTTTTCATCCCTAGACCTTAGATTTTCGAAACTAGAAAATTTGAGACAATAATAATGATCTTGGAGAACTGTTGTGAGAATTAAATATAATTAAATGTTGTGAGGCGCACACGCAGCTCCGGGAGCACACAAGGGCCTTAGGGTGCCCTGTCTACACAGTCCTGCTGTGCCTCTCCACGCCTCTGTACATGCCCTCTCTGTCTGGAATCCCTCTTTTGAAGACTCTTCCCAGTGTTTTCTCCTCTGCAGAACCTTCCCTGACTCTTCCCATGACTCCCCACAGCCAAACTAAGCCTTCCTTCTTCCTCTGTACCCCTGAGTTTTGTCAGCACCTTTATTAAAATACAGTCACATGGGGCACCTGGGTGGCTCAGTCATTAAGCATCTGCCTTCGGCTCAGCTCTTGAGCCCAGGGTCCTGGAATTGAGCCCCGCATCAGGCTCTCTGCTCAGCAGGGAGCCTGCTTCTCCCTCTCTCTGCCTGCCTCTCTGCCTACTTGTGATCTCTCTCTGTGTGTCAAATAAATAAATAAAATCTTTTTTAAAAAATACTGTAAAAAAAAAATACAGTCACAGGTTATGGCAGTTATCTATGAATCTGCCTTCTCTACTGACTAAGATCCTTAAGGCCAGGGATTGACCTATTTCAGCATGCATCCCTAGCTCTCAGAACAGGTTTATAGTTTATAGTGGGGGGCAGAGGGGAGGGAGAGAATTAGTGAATGAATTTTGGATCCATAGAGCCTATATTCTGAAATTTCAGTGCAGAAACAAGGTTCCAAGAAAGCCATGTGTGAGATGGTTGCAATTATCATGAGATCTCTCCTGACTTTTTTTCTAAACTTATGGTGATACAAGAACCACATGTAATATTGGTAAATGAATTGGGGAGGTGTGGCCTTGGCCTGAAACCATCCTTCACTTTTATTTCTCTACCTGAGACTAGATGCAACTCTCCTCTGCAATACCTTTCTTCTCACATTTCAAGCACTTTCTTCCTATGTATGTGAGAATGGTCATTTCCTTTCCTGAGTGTCACTGGCTTACCAGTAAGGCTCTTTGTTAGAAGCATCATAAACTAACTCTGGCTGATTTAAGCCGAAAAAAAATTCAAGTCCACAGTTCTACAATGTTGGTAATTTCTTTAAAATAGGATTCAGGGGCACCTGAGTGGCTCAGTCGGTTGAGCATCTGCCTTCGGCTCAGATCATAATTCCAGGGTCCTGGGATCGAGCCCTGCATCAGGCTCCCTGCTCGGCGGGGCACCTGCTTCTCCCTCTCCCATTCCCCCTGCTTGTGCACTCTCTGTCTCTCAGATAGATAGATAGATAGATAGATAGATAGATAGATAGATAGATAAACAGGGCGCCTGGGTGGCTCAGTTGATTAAGCAACTGCCTTCCGCACAGGTCGTGATCCCAGAGTCCTGGATCAAGTCCCTTGTTGGGCTCCCAGCTCCGTGGGGAATCTGCTTCTCCCTCTGACCTTCTCCCCTCTCATGCTCTCTCTCACTCTCTCTCAAATAAATAAATAAAATATTTTAAATAAATAAACAAACAAATAAAATAGGATTCAGTTGGGGCGCCTAGCTGGCTCAGTCCATAAAGCATACAACTCTTGATCTTGGGGTTGTGAGTTCAAGCCCCGTGCTGAGTCTAGAGCTTACTTTAAAAAATTTAAAAAATAAAACTCTTAATTTAAAAAAAATGTTTTTTTAAATAGGATTCAGCACACCCAGCCTTTTCTCTAACTCTATGGAAGGCCTTGGAAAGGGTCCCCAGAGTTTCAAAAGCAGCTGCTCAGCTGGTCTGTGGAGCTGCTTTCTTATCCTGTTCCCTCCCTGTCACCTCATTGCATTTCTCTGTCCTTCTTTGTTCTCTTCTCTTTGCGTTTGTGGCCCCAAACAATGTTTCTTCCACCTCCTTCCTGCCTCTTTGTCTCTGTAAATTCTCTCCTGCTCAGCAGTAAGTAGAAGCATCCTCCAGTGCTTTCTCCTTTCAGTTCCTCCTGGAGCCAGGATCTGCTTCCTTTTGTGGTTTTTAAGAGTTTAGACTCCACAGGCATATTTGAATGCATGAACTCCATTTGCCACCGCCCTAGAGGATCCCTTCTTTCTTGTGTGCTGGGACCTGGAACCTCACAGTTTCTGCTGCTTCTACTCCCCATTTCCAACAAAGTCATAGTGCTCCTTCCTTTTACTTTGCAAGGACCCTTTCCATTCTGTGTGCAGAATGCATGCGTGACACCGGAATGCCAGATATTGAGGCTTTGAGTCATGGCATCTCCCACCAGGGAGCACAAGGCTGGCTAGCCAAACTCCTAGGATGTCATAGGCTTTAGCATTTCATGGACTCCTGGCTCTAACACCGTGTGTCCCTGTTTTAGGAGGAGGCTCTTTAATGGTCCTCCTGAAAGAGAGGTGGCCAGGGAAGTCATCTGGACTCTAAACTGGAGAATTCCAACACTTCCTGCTCTATCCTCTGTCCTCCACAGTAGTCCGTGCCTTCCTGCCACAGGTCTTCCTGGCCGGTCACCTGTTTCCACTGTCACTTGTCTTTGCGGCCGAGCATTATGGAGAAGGCACATTTGAAGCCATTAGTGCAGCTCGAGAGCTGTACCGTGGATGACCCGGGCAAGCACCAACACCTCAGATCCTCAGCAGCGAACGGCTCAGTAGATGGCAGAGTCCCCGCTCAGTCTTCCTCACCTAGAGAGATTTCAGGAAAAAACATTCATCCTCAGAAGCAGTGCTGTCCCCTCTCCAGATTTCAGTCATTTGCATACCACAGTCACCCCGTCCATATGAGTCTTACACCCCCAAAATGTGATTCTTACAACCCAGTGTAGCCCTCTCTGCCCTCTTCTAGCACCACGAGCAGTGTAAGCTATTTTCTAACAGAACTCTCCGGGTTTTCTCACTGCACCCCAGCATGCTCAGTTAATGAGATTATCTCTGGCAAAAATCCTGGCAGTCAAGTTTGACCTCCCGCTCAAGCCAGTGGAAAAGCCACAGCCGACAAAGTCAAAACCCGGAGACTCTGGTTGGAGACTTCACATGAGTCTCTTCTTATTGTCAGTGAGGTAACTTGGATCTCTTCCCTGTGACCCCAGTGATCAATCCTGTGGCCATGAAAGTAGACCTGACGGCCACAAAGGTCAAGTCCCAGCTAGCAGGAATCCTTCCCAGCTTCCCAGCAGTGCAGCTTTTCATACGCAGCTTGTCATTCCCTTCTGTCCCACTGGTTTCGCCTCAACTTACCAGCCTCCGTTTGTACTCTCAGGGAAGGATCCTTAGGATCTGATTCCAGCCCAGAACTTTTTGAGTGTTTATTGGAACCTGCTTCCAGCCCCGGCCAAGCAGAACTAGTATGGCTTGTTGCTGCCCTCCAGGTTTCCTCCACCTTACAGAATCCCCATGAAAATACATCCATCCCCAAAATGCCAGATCTGGTCTCTCTTCCCTGATGAGCAAGTCAGAAAATTATTCCCAAATGAGCAAGTCTTCTCCCACCCCCAGGCCAAGAGCAAACCAGAGGGTAGTGGGGAAAGTAGGGCCGGCCAAAGAAGGTTCAGGTGTTTATTTGGAGGCTGGCAGAGCAGAAGAAAGTGTTGTCTGCCCCAGCCAGACACCTCATTTGCCCTCTGGGTCTGGAGCACTTAGGGCCACGTAGAGCGTTAATTAGAACTGAGACTGTCTCCAGAACAGCCCAGTATCTCTGGAAACTAGGGAGAGACTGGGAGAAGGAAGAATAAACGTCAAAAGTCTAGATGGGAGATGATGAGGCTGACTCACAGCTGTAGAGACAAAGGGTAAAAAGGAGCTTTTGGGTGAGCCCTGAGAAGCTAGTCAAAGAAGTATTTCCTTTGTTCTTTTCCGGTCATTCTTATCTCAAGGGTGGATCCTGATTGACAGTCACACTCCAGGACCATCCCCAGCCCTAGGGAATTTAGCGGCCTGAACGGTATCTGGGCCTCCTTCCCATTCCTTTCACTGAAGAAAACATGGCTATGAAGCAGGAAAAGGAGCAGCTCCGAGGGCGGGACTACAGGCCAGCCCCAGCCCCATTCTGTAACTTCTGTTTAATACTTATCAAAGCACCATGCTGGGCCCTTTCTATCAGTCATCTCATAGAATCCCCACTTGATGAGGGAACCAAAACCCAAAGACAGGAAAGAATCTGCTCAGAGTCCAATTAGAACTCAAGTCCTTTCTGACGCCTGGGTGGCTCGGTTGGTTAAGTGTGTGCCTCTGGCTCAGGTCACGATCTCAGGGTCCTGGGATAGAGTCCCACATCTCCCGCTGCCTGCCACTCCCCCTCCCCTGCTTGTACTCTCACTCTCTCTGTCAAATAAATAAATAAAATCTTTACAAACAAAACAAAACAAAACTCAAGTCCTTTTGACTCAGAAGGTCTTTCCTTTCCGGCATTGTCACCTTTTCTTCCTACCTTTCCTATCCTTTTATTCTCTGAGTTTGCCGCTCTCCAACATGATGCCGGAACAGCAAACTCTGTGAAAAGCCAAGACGTAGCTTTCTCTTCCTATGGGGAAAGTTAGAGAAATAGGCCTGAGGGTGCTCTGGATCTCTAAGCACGCTTGCTGTAAAGCTCCAAATGTGTCAGAGGTTGACAGAGGTTGGGCCTTCTCTTCTGTATATGCTTCTTTTCCTACATCTGCACTGTCACATAACCCCCCAAACACACACACATCCAACAAACTATTATTGCCTCCTATATTCTAGGCTGGAGGTGTAAAGATGAGTAAGATTTGCCTCTTGCTGTCCATCTGCCCCCAGTACAGAAACAGACAAGTAAAGAAATAATTACAGAAAAGTTTGTCGGGTATGATGATAGGAGACTGTCAGGGTTAATTAAGGACATAAAAGAGAAATCGGTCAGTTCTGGCCCAAGGAAGGAATTAATGCTAAATCTTGAACTTTGGGGCTATTTATCAAATACACAAAGGGAAGACCCTCTCAAGCAAAGGAGAACCATGTAAGCAAGCACTTGAAGGCAAAAACAATCCGATTTGGAAACTGCGAATCGTTTGCAAAAGCTAGAATATGAGGTACAAGGGAGAGATAGCAAGAAACAAAGTGGAAAAGGTGGGTAGAATGGAAGACATGTCTGAATTCTTAGGGTCTCCAAAGCCGCAGTCAGAAACCCCCTTAGAGGTTCCAGCCTATGAGCAATATGAACAAACCCAAGCATATCTCTGTCAATCTTGGTCCCATCATCAAGGATCTTCATTTTGCTGCACCAAGCCCTTCGAAGACTGAAGTAGAGTGTCAGGAAAGCCAGAATTTCTGCCCTCCCTATCAGGGTCACATTCAAGCTCCCAAGTATGACAAGAAACATGTTGGATCCTTAGAAGCCATAGGAAGCTTCCCCAGAAAGAATCCATTTTCAGCCAGGTGACCAGCTTTTTCTGTCTGAGCCAAGAGAAGGCAGGAAAACTCTCCTGTCTCCTGCTTGGGCCCCATACCTCCAGGCAAGAAGTAGATAACATGCCCCTGGTTCCCCCTACCCCTTCCAGACTGTTGGTTCACTGCCTCCATTCTCTAGCTCTTATTCCTAGAAAACTAACCCTCTTCTTACCTTTCACCCCATCACTGCTCAACTTCCATGGTCCTCCCCTAAATATATTGAGGGCTTATAGTCTTCCTCTTTGCTCCTTTTCTTCTAAACACCTTGGACTACTTACACTCAGCTTTACAGTTCTCTGAGCTTCTCTACTCTTACCAACCCTCATCTCCTTTCAACTTTTGCTCTCCACTTGATAATCATACCCTATTCTCACTACTACCCAGGACCTCTGAAATCTTTCCTGTGCCAGTAGCTGTGCTAGACACTGGGGTAGGAACATAAATACACTGGCCCTACCCTTGAGATCCTTACAGAGAAGTGTAGGAAAATGATATAATGATGTAGAGACAGATAGTGTTTTTACAGAGCAGGAAATGGACAGTTTGGAAGGGAAGGTGCTACTAATAGTGGAGCTGGTTGATTAGGGCATTTAGGGCAAGAACGTGATGGGATGAGGGCCAAGAAAGGCATTCCAGACAGAGGGAACAGCCTGTGCAGAGGTCTAAAGCTACAAAATAGTATGGCTTGTAGTTATAATTGCACGACGGTGGAACATGAAGCTGAAGAGGTAGGCAAGGATCAGGTCATAGAAGGGGCCATATTTTGGACTTTACAAAATAATGGCCACTGCTTATCTAGCACTTGAAGATTCTTTAAGTCACTGAAGTCTCTCAACAACTTTATGCAGTAGGTGGTATTATTTCCATGTTACATGTGAGCTATCGCCCTTTCTCCTTTGGATATCTCCATTTAACTGTTTAGTGTCACTGCTTCTCACCCTTTTCCCCTCACCCCCTACCATTTGGCCACACCACAGTATTTCATGTTCCCCTTCCTTGTATCTTTATACCTTTGCTCATATTGTTCCAGCAGGCTGGAATGCCTTCCCTTTGATACACTGCCTGAAAAAACTCTATTCATCCTTTAAGACCCATCCAGTTCCTCTCCTATGTGAAATCTCCTGGAAGCTAGGTTTAGAAAGAGTGAGTCCAGGGGCACCTGGGTGGCTCAGTGGGTTAAGCAGCTGCCTTCAGCTCAGGTCACGATCCCAGGGTCGTGGGATCGAGTCCCATGTCAGGCTCCCTACTCAGCGGAGAGCCTGCTTCTCCCTCTCCCTCTACCTGCTGCTCTGCCCACTTGTGCTCGCTCTCTATCTCTCTGTCAAATAAATAAATAAAAATCTTTAAAAGAAAAAAAAAGAAAGAAAGAAAGACTTAGTCCCTCCTTCTGTGTGGGAAAATGCTGCCTCTCCTATAATCCCTTTGGCAAGTTGTATTCCCAAGACCTTCTCAAGGGCAGAGCCACATAGGAGACAAATAAATGTTTATGAACACAGAAATTAGAAATAATTTGGTTTGAAATGACACCTTTACTGCCAGTTCTCAAACAACTTTTTTCTTTTCTTTTGTAGCCAAACGAGTGAACGAGGTGATCGTGGGGAGTGACCAACTCATGGAGATCTGAGTTCTGAGCAAGTCAGACTCCTTTCTCTTGGCCCTCAGAACTACAGATGTTGGCTGGCCCACCTGTTTGACTCTGTATTTATTTCCCAATAAAGAAGAGCTCCCATGGGGCACCTGGCTGGCTCAGTCAGTAGAGCATGAGGCTCTTGATCTCGGGGTTGTGAGTTCGAGCCCCACATTGTGTGTAAAATTTATTTAAATAAACTTAAAAAAAAAAAGGGAGAAGGCACTCCCAAAGGTATGCCAGAGACTTGTAGAGTAGTCCCAAGCTCCACATCAGATGGGTGCCAAGGATGCACAGTGTGGGTTTGAGTCACGTGGTAAAAACCATCTAGAGGCAGTGCGTAGAACAGGATAAGACACAGTGGCCTGGCTCTTGTGTACTGTACTTATCAGGCAGGGGCAGGAGGGTAAAGCTCTTCAGAGGACTGCTTTCTGACTGGCTGGCCCAGCCTAGTCCATAAAAGCATCTTCCACCTGAAGGGACCTGGAGGTGCTTCAGTTCCTGACCCTAATCAGGCTTTCTAGACCCACAGGCCTAGCTGCTGGCGGTGCCACCTCCATACAGGATAGTCCTATAGCTGCCAGTTTGGGCAGCCTGGCCCCTAGTCCTTAGTCCAGGACTTACTACTCCGTTCCCCATACCTGCCACACAGACTCCCAGCCCCTGCCACCACCCCACCACCTCACCTGCCATTCATGCCCTACTTCCCAGTCACTAGTCAGTTTTTCCAGGTCAATTGTTGTCTTTGGAGACTTAAAACAAGTAGGAGGCGGCCTCGGCCTAGGCATCAAGCCTAACTCCACTGGTCTCAGTGGAGGCAAGAGCAATAAAAGAAAGCCATGGGGCCCCTGGGTGGCTCAGTCGGTTAGGCATCTGCCTTCAGCTCAGATCATGATCCCGGGGTTCTGGGACTGAGCCCTGTGTTGGTCTCCCTGCTTAGCAGGGAGCCTGCTTCTCCTTCCCCCTCTGCCTGCTGCTCTGCCTGCCTGTGTGTGTGCTCTCTCTCTCTCTGTCAAATAGGTAAATAAAATCTTTTTTAAAATAAATAAATAAAAATAAAAGGAAGCCGTGATCTACGAAGCCAGACAGACTCCTTCTCACCTCCCCTTAGTGAGGAGTCTAAGGGCTATTCAACCTGGTAAGTAAGAGCCAGGAACCCATATCATGATTTGAAAGTCTTTCTGATTCTTCTCCAGCTGCACTCCTTTATATCCTAATTATACTGCCTCTCCTGCTTCAGATAATTAAGAAGTGAGACTTCCATACTTACAGCCCTTCTGGAATCCTATCCACCTTCCCTTTACCACCCCCACTCCCAAACACACGTACCCTCGGCTCTTGCCTCTCCCTGCACTACTTTACAACCTGCAGGTGTTTGGTGGAAGATAAAAGTGGTTCCTGGGGTGAGATTTCACCTCTTAGAATTATCAAAGTAAAGGTTTCCCTTGATGTGTTCACTGTGGGTGGCAGTAATTATAAAGAATGATTTGAAATACTGGTTTCCACGTTGCTTCAAAAATTCAAAGTCTCTAAAGTTCATTGGAGTAATCTTGCCTGAATCTTAGTGCTGCTGTCATTGAACTTGTGAGAGACTGGATGAGCATTCCTACCCTGGGGGATCGCTACTCCCTTCTTGGGAGCTCTCGTGCTCCACATTCCTACTACTGGTGGGGACGAGGTTCTGGAAGGTTTGCCCTCATCAGACAGGAGCCAAAATGGCCCAGCAGAAGTGCCTGAAAGAGATAGGACTGCGGGGGGAGGAGGGAGTAAAGAGCCGGGGCAATGCCCCAGGGGTCCCCCTTTGGAAATGCAATGAAGTCTGTGGATCCTAGCCGACTCAGGCTAGAGGAAGACCTGCCCTCCCGAATGTCATGTCGCTTGGCTTTGGCCGATTCACTACCTCTCCTCTGTCCCTGTGTTTCCACATCTACAAAATGGGGAAGTCGCACTGGATAACTTTTAAAGGCTCTTCCTATTCTCAAGTTCTGTCCCCTCTCTCAGAGCTTTCTGACCCTTGGGATCTGGGTGGCCCAAGAGGCCAGAAGAGGGCTCCTTGTCAACAGAGAGGGGATGGAGCTGGATAGGTTTGGAAGGAGGTAGACGGGGGACAAGAGGGGATTGATTAAACTGTCCCAGAACCTTCCCGTACCCCTTCCTGATCTTCCCCACAGAGCCCTTGGAATCCATGACAGTAAGGTAGAGGAAAGACTCCTCTGCTGTCCCTTGCACAAGCCCGTCAGCAGCCCTGCTCCAAGGAAAGGAGGGAGCTGGAGAAAAGGGGACAAGGTAAGGGTTTCCCAGGGGAAGGCCTCCCTAAGTTTAAGTCCCAGCCAGGAACAGCCCCCAGCCCAGGAAGGACACCACTGCGATTGTCTCCAACAACACCGGGATTGACTGGGTGCCCAAGATGTCTTAATTTCTCTTCTCTTTACTCTATTTTTTGCCAGAAGGCAGGGACCATTTTTGTTTCCTTTTGGCAACAGCTACAGAGAGTTTGAATATATCTAAAATATAGTGAGCAACTGAATGTCTGCTGGCCAGCCGCTTCTCCATGGGATGGAAGCCAGAAGAAGCAGGCAGGTAAAGGAGTCCCCTGCCCCACCTCTCCCAGGGATGCTCCAGGAGGGAAGTGGAGGGGAGAAGGAAGCAAGCTTTCAGTACCAATCAGGGAGGACTCTGGGGAGGTGTTGAGCAACCGGCCTGGAGTTCTGGGAGCTTGCCAGGTCAGACAAAACTTGGTGGCTACTACTCCAGGAACCCCTCCTGGGGTTAACACCTCACCCCTACCTGCCGGCAGGAGCTCCTGAGCCAGTAAGGGGACTGACCGCCAAGGCTGCCCTCCAAGTGTCTTCCCAAGGCCAGAGGTTGAACTTCTTCCCACTCCCTCACCACATTACTCTTCTTATCCCGCTCCCGTCTGTGGAGGTGGCGGGGAGGGGGATCATGGGGAATTGCCTTTAGCTAGAGCCCCAGGAGCAATCTAGGGGCCTGCACGGCCCAGTTTATAGCTGTTTCTATTTCCAGAGAACTGCAGAAAGCATATTTTCTTTATCCACAGCTGTCCCTACCCCTGAGGAGGTACAGAAGCCAAGCCTTTTGTATGCTGCTTTCTAAATAGTTAAATGTGTCTGAGGAAGGGGAGCGGGTGTGGGAAGGACCACCCAGACACAAGGTCTAGAAAGCTTAGCTCTGATGGAGCTCACAGGGAAGGAAAGAGGCTGGGCAGGAGAACACATTCTACTTGAAGCCAGGATGACTTGTCCTCGACCTGAGCCATCTGCCACCACCCAGAAGGACCGCATCAGGGGCTTTTCTGCTAGAGATAAATGGGGAGGTTCTGCTTTGATTCTCAGCCTCTCTTCTTACTCCACCTTCAAGGTAAAAAGCCATTTTCTGATCTCAGGTTGCTGCCTCTGACACTAGAGACTTGACAGGTGCTATTGGCCTAAAGCTGCCTACAGGGCAAGGGGTATATAGTCCCAGGCTTGGCCATTAAACATAATGGATGGCAGGGGAACTGGGGGTGTTGATGGTGCCAGGGATCCCTGCTTCCCTCTTCCACATCTCAGGGTTACTGACTCTGCCGGGCCCAGATAACAGAAGCCAGCCTAAAGCATGAGTGAGAAGCCTGGGAGAATGCCGAGAAAGAAGTCCTGCCCTCCTAATTCCTCCCCATGGACCCTCACTTTTCCCGGCACTGTTCCTCAGCCACATATATTATCTCACTTAATCCTTATGTCAATGTCAGAGATCATGTGACTTGCCCAAGCTCTCATAAGCAGACCTTGAACCATGTCTTCTTTTGGATTTGGTCATCCTCCCACCTCTCCCATCCAATCCCTCTAACGTCCCTGAGTATTCCAGCTCACAGTGGTTTCCCCTGTGGTCTCTGTGCTCTCCCTTAGGCTATGAACTTCTTAAAAGCAGGTACCCTGCAAATCTCAGAGTTTAGCAAAGGAGTGGACACATAACAGACCTTAAGGGCTATTTGTCTCAATCAGTAATTAGATTTACTCCTTGGTGATAATGAATTAATCAGATTGCTTTTCTCTTTCCTTTTAGTCTTTGGAGAACTTCTCTGGTTTGAGTCCAAAAAACATTCCCAGATCCAGTGGAAGTGACACTGAACCAGGCTGTTCCATAGCGAAGCAGACTGCTTATAGAGAGAAAGAGGACCTTCTACTCCCCTTTCTGTTCCCTGGGGTCTATGGCTTCAGCTCGCCCTGGCTGAGCTCAGCTGCACTCAGGAAATCACTTTGCTGGGGAAAAGAAGGGTCATCTTGGAGCTTGGAGCAGCCAGAGGGCACTAGGCCCTGGGTTGGAATGGTTAGAACTGCAGACCAGTTTCTCCCACACTGGTCTTTAGACTTCGGCAAGAAATTTCCCAGCAGGCAAGTCCTACCCTGGAAGCATCACAGAAATGCTAGACTTGGGGCGCCTGGGTGGCTCAGTGGGTTAAAGCCTCTGCCTTCGGCTCAGGTCATGATCTCAGGGTCCTGGGATCGAGCCCCTCATCGGGCTCTCTGCTCAGCAGGGAGCCTGCTTCCCCTTCTCTCTCTGCCTGCCTCTCTGCCTACTTGTGATCTCTCTCTCTGTGTCAAATAAATAGATACGATCTTAAAAAAAAGAAAAGAAAAGAAAAGAAAAGAAATACTGGACTTCACCACAGTTGTTAGCCATGGTGGGCCTGTGGTAGAAGCGGAGTCCCAAGGCCCAGACGATTAGGAATCCTTCTGCATGGACTTTATCTTGCAGCATCTGGGAAGGAGGTCTCAAGAGCTACTTACAACAAAGTCTGTCTGCTTGGGTACCCAGCTGTACTCAGCTGTGGCCCCAAGAGCAATCCAGGGGCCCATAGAGCTAGTTTAGAGGCGATTTCTATAGCCAGAGAATTGCTGAGGGTACACTTTCTTTTTTTTCCCTAAAAATTTTACTTATTTATTTGACAGAGAGCAGGAGAGATAGGAAGAGAAAGCATAAGCAGAGGGAGCAGCAGAGGGAGGGAGAGAAGCAAGCCTCCCACTGAGCAGAGAGCCCCATAGTGGGGTAGGGGTTTCAATCCCAGGACCCCGGGATCATGACCTGAGCCAAAGGCAGACACTTAACCAACTGAGCCACCCAGATGCCCCTGAGGGTGCACTTTCTTGAATCCTCCTATTCCCCCATCTTCCCCAGAGGCCAAGGATATACTTTCTTTATCCAAAACAGGATAACAGGGAAGAAGAAAGTGCTATCCACATATGCTGCTTTTAATGTTTTCATGTGTAGTTATTACTTGGCCAAAAGCATCATGCATGTATTAATTCTTCCATAGGCATTTTGGTAGATGAATGACCAAGAGATGGGGCAAACCTGTTAGGTGTTTGACCCCGCAGCCTAAAGTTCCCCTTTCCCCAGGACAGAGGCTCTGGAAATAATGTTAATTGACATGTTTTCAAAAGGCAATTCGGCAATGTGTAGCAAGAGCCATAAAAATGTTCATACTTTTTGACCCAACACCCTCACTTCTGGGAATCTAAGGACATTCTCCAAATGATTGATACAAAGACTATGTAGTAACATGAAATGTTAATGATGTAATGATAAACAAGTCTGGAAGAACTGACCAAGGAATTGGCCAGAGATAGTAGTAGTTGTGTTAGAGTAATGAGTTTATTGGAGATGCTTTTTCTCTTTCCCAAACCTTGTATGTTAGAATATTGATTTTACCCTCCTCTGACACTCAGGGTTAATCATTCAGAAACCTGGCAGAAACAGCACTCAGGACAGTTGATGAAAATTTAATAAAGAAATTATTCCCTGTTTCCAGTCCTTTCCACCCTGGTTTCTGGAACTCTCAGTGACTCACTCAACCATTACTGAGCACCTACTTATTGTGTAGTGAGGGAGGCAGACTTCCAAGTATATAAGTTGTTTCATAAATGCAGTAATAAACAGCGTGTTACAGGGAGCACAATGAAAGAAGCAACTATCTGTCAGGAGGGAGATGTGAATCAAGGAAGGCTTCAAAGAGGCATGATTGGCTCATGTTCATTTTGAAGGTTGTCTTCCAAGACGACAGGGCCACAACAGGTACAAAGGCAGAAACGTCTGGAATAGCATGGTGCTTTTAGGAAATTACATCTAACTCTCCACGGCTGGAAGGAACATTGGGTGGATGTGAAGGAATTACGGGAGGGAAGGCTTTAGTTAGATCGTGCAGGGCTCCGTGCTCCAAATGGGCTTTGTGTTTTGGAACTATCATCAGATTTGCATTTTAGAGAGATGACGCTGGCCTCGGTGGAGAGTGAACTGAAAGGGACAAGAATGGAGGCAGCAAAGAGTAAAGCCTTTGGGTCTTGGCTGGGCCGGCCAGCAGATACCCTTTCTCAGCATTGGCGTCTCCTGGCTTATGCTTGGCCAGCGCCGCGCCTCCCCGGGGTCTCCCTCCCTGCTCCTCCCCGAGGGCCCCGCGGGCGGCCGGGGAAGCGAGGCGTGGAGTGGCCCTGCCTGGGTGGTCTCCTGCCCCGCCCCCACCCGCGGCGCCGTCGCCTAGCAGCGGATCCGGCCGCGCGGCTCCGGGTAATTTGCGGACCCCTCAGCCAATGGGAGGGCGTCGTCCCGGCCCGCTCCCTTTTTCTGGAGCTAAGGACGCCTCCTCCTCACTGCGCTCTCCACCTCTAGCCGCGCGGGGCGTCGCGGGCCGGTCGCTCTGCCTGCACGCGGGACCGACTCCCGCACCCGCGCCGCGGTGCGCTCGCCCCCCATCGCAGCCGCCACGGCACCCCAGCACCCCACCCTCACCCACGCCGCGCCTAAGCGGCCCCACTGAGTCCCGACGCGGGGCTCCGCGGTACCCGGGTACCAGGCCAGCTTATGGAGAATCCCAGATAACGCGCGTTGGGGGCGCCCACGCCCCCCATCCCCGCCGGCATGGCTCGGCCGCCACCACTCCAGGAGCTGCCTCCTGGCTATACAGCCCCAGCTCGAGCCGCATCACCCCAGGTGAGTGGATGGGAAGCCAGAGGGAGAAAGATTGGGAGCAGGTCTAGAGAGGCCCAGGTCTGCCACTCTGCAAGGTGTGATGTCTCTAAAGCGCACGGTTATAGCCCACCCCTTACGGGTGTGTGTGTGTGTGTGTGTGTGTGTGTGTGTGTGTGTGTGTGTGTGTGTGTGTGTGTGTGTGTGTGTGTTTCTGCGTCTTCTCGATATGTGTGTGTGTGTGTGTGTGTGTGTGTTTCTGCGTCTTCTCGGTATCTGGCCGGTGAGAGTGTGTTTGGGTTTCACCTCTGTCCACCTGAGAACAGATGTGTGCATATGTGTCCTACTCTCAGGTGCCTTTCTCCGGTATGTATTGGGGGGAGGGGGGGGGGACAAGAAACAGTTCGATCTTTTCCACCTTTGGGCCTTGTGTCTGTGTAGGTTCTACCTGTCCTGCATCCCAGAAACCAAGAAGCTGGGGCTTGGCAGGGAGTGCACATAAAGAGAAAAGGGGAGGATTTCATGCACTGTTGCAGGAACGCCTGGCTGACCCTTCTCTTTTCCATCCCAGATCCTAGCTGGGAGCCTGAAGGCTCCACTCTGGCTTCGAGCTTACTTCCAGGGCCTGCTCTTCTCTCTGGGCTGCGGGATCCAGAGACACTGTGGCAAAGTGCTCTTCCTGGGCCTGCTGGCCTTTGGAGCCCTGGCCCTGGGTCTCCGCGTGGCCATCATTGAGACAGACCTGGAACAGCTCTGGGTGGAAGGTGAGTTGTGGACACTAGTCATAGCTGCTTGGGTATAATGAGCCCAAGAACAGGATGAGGAGCTGGCTGCTGGGTTCTCGTGGGCTCAGCCCTGGGTCTCAGAGGGTACCTGCCTGCCAGAGCCTGGAGCAGTGCTCCCTCCCACACCTGTAAAGGGACATCTGCAGGTGATGGAGTCCTGTGACTAGGTATACAGAATAGTTATCTGTGAGTTTGTGTGTGTGTGTGTGTGTGTGTGTGTTTAGCAATTATTACCAACTTTTTATGTGTATTTTTTACTGCATGGCAGGGTTTGCAAAGGTAACCAAAATCGTTCAGTAGCAAGGAGAGTAAAATATGTGCTGGGAGGTAATAATCAATAGAATATAGAGCAGAGTATGATTATTGAAATAAGAGAAGGCAGGGAGAGATCACACCTGACCAGGAGAACCAAGAAAATTAGAACTGGGCTGGGGAAACTGAGTAAATCATCTAGCAGGCCTCCATGCAGAGGTTCCATGCAGAGTTTCCATGCAGCGGTCCCATGAAGAGGTTCCATGCAGAGGTCCCATACACCCGTGCACCAAGGCCCCCTGCAACCATTTAGTAGAAAAAAAGTGGCGCAGGGTCTACACTTTGAGGCAACAGCAAAGTCAGATGCAACCACATCCTCACTTCCTAATAGAAGCATTAGCTAAAAATGATTTCTTATTAATAATTTTGGCATAACTCTCCTTCCCTGGGCCTGGTTTCCTATGCTAGCCTTCAATAGAGTCAAACTCTCCTCTGTTCTTTCCTGGGAAATTTGCATTTGTGGGTCCCCCCAAAACTCCCCCAGCCCTGGCCCACACCCAAAGGCAGGGCCAGGTTAGAGTCTCACACCCTTGAGTTATTTCAAATGCTGGCAAGCCCTCGGATGCAGAGCAGATGTTTCTTGGAGCCTGCCTGCCCGCCTGTTGGGCTCCCACACCCCATCCCCACCCTGCCCCAGCCCTCTGCAGGCTCACACACACGTACGCACTCTAGGCCAGCCCTGGGGTCCAGAGCAGATGTTTCTCTGTGCCTGCCTGCCTGCCCCCAGCCCCGGGACACACATGTGCATACATGCACATACACATACCCCACCCACACCACTGCTGCCTGGGTGGTCCTAGATGACTGTTGGATTTCCTGCTGTCTCCCCCTCTCTTCCTCCTTCTTCATTTCCCAGATCTTTCCCATCTAAACACTGCTTGAACCTCCATGTTCCTCATCCTCTCTCCTACACCCCAGCACAAGACAGGCTAAATCCAAGCAGATCTTTGCTGCTATTTGTGGAGGGGTGATGTAAAAGGTTGGTGGCCAATTCCTAGGGCTACTTCCTTTATTTCAGAACACTGCTGTGTCCCGTATTGGCTGGGGCTGGGGTGAGATAAAAGTGATCCTGACCTGATTTCTCTGTACATCCGTAGTTGAGGCTTCTCCCAGCATTGCCCTGGGCAATGGGGAGCTGAGCAAGGTGAGGACTGAAGAGTACTCTCTATTCCTTTCCTGTTTTGCAAATATAGAAAGCAAAGAAAGAAGCAGGACACTGGCTATCAGAGTTCAGGGTTCCCTCTGGCTTTGCCATGGTGAGAGACAGGCTGTGACTCATCCTTCCTGATCAATTTTAAAGCTAAAAGGCTCAGAGGTAGATTGATCTCTAAATAAAAATATAAATAAATAAAAAACCCACAACATTAGAGCCCATCTGGTACTTACAGGACAGTGATAGAGATGGCTTGAAATGGGAGCTGTCCCTGAAAACAAGGGACATGTATCTAGAAGGCAGGATGAAACGTACCAGTTGGTGGAACCACTATCCACTCAAAAACGCAAGGCTGAAACCTTGGGAGTCAGCCTCAGTTCTTTCTTGCTTACCTAACTGGTTACTAAACCAGCAAATTCTTCTTTCTTAACTTCTCTCATAACAGACCCCTCTTTTCACCCTTGTGGCCATTGCTCTAGTTGAGGTCTTTCTCCAGTCTCCAGTAGTACTCTCCTGACTGTATCGTTTAATATGCTTTCAGCCACATGAAAGAGAAAAAAAGGAAAGGAGGGCGGGAGTAAGGAAGGAAGAACAGGAAATCTGGTAGTAGATAGTGGAGTCGTTCCTGGATGGTTAATTCAGCAACCTAAGAACATTAGCCAAGACCCAGTTTCCTCCTATCTTTCTCCTAAGCCTTCTTCAGCATGTTGGGCTTTTGCCCTCAGGCTTATCACCTCCTTGTCCCAAGTGGCTACTGCAATGGTCCCTTTTTGGAAGTGAGGGAGAATTTACCAGAAGCCCCCTCAGCTGACTTCCCATTTGGTCACTTGGGCAAGAACTGTGGAGCACCCGATGCCTAAACCCTTCACTTGGCAAAGGCAGTGGAATTACTGTGATTGACTAGTCAGATTTCACCCCCTGAGGCTGGGGAAGGATCCAGCTTCCCTGCATCACTGGGCCTTTCAGAGGATGGCCAACAAAATCAAAGACTATTAGAGAAGTGACCAATCTTCTGCAGGACTCGTCTTCTAATCTGCCTCCACAGTGCCCCCCTGTGGTGTATCTAGTTCTGGCCAAGTCGGTCCCCTGCTTAGAGCCCTTCCGCCACTTTCTGCGAGGTTCTGGGGAGTCTCCAGAATCAAGTTCAAGCTCCTTAGCACACATTCTAGGCCCTCTGCAACTTAACTCTTGATTTCTTCTCCAGCACTGTCTCTGCCTCACTCAGCAATGCTGAGCCTTTAGCAGTTCCCCACACCTACTTGGTCCAGAAGGCCTTTTCCTGACTTCTTCCCTTGGCCAAACCCTGTTCATTCACAGCTCAGCTCCAGAATGTATTGGTAGGTGGTGAAAAAGTCAGGTCATCTTACTTCTCCGCCCAAAACCTACCATGGCTCCCAATTCACTCAGAGAAAGCCTGCATCACTACAGTAGCTTACAGGCCCTTACATGTGAAATTTCATATATATTACCATTGTAGGATTACCTATAAGGTGGGTCCATTTTCCACGCTGGTTAACAAGTTAGAGTCTCCCTTTTGTAAAGGTACAGAAATTTTTAACAGATGTGTTGATTTTGATGTCTCCTTCCCCTGTTCTCCTCCTTCCTCTCCACTCAGTCTTTTTTACTCCAGTTTTTTCTCATTTTTCTGTCCCACAGCCTCTTTCTCAGCAACCATTAAATAATAATTCCTCATCTGTTCCTACTTTGTGCTGGGCAGTTTCCTAAGTCCTTTGCCTGCACTGATTCTAATTCCACCAAGGTAAGCACTGTCTGCATTTGACAGATGAGGAAATTGAGGGCAGAGAGACTAAGTCATTTGCCCCAAACACAGACTAAGTGTCAGAGTCAGGTGTGTCCAGAACCTCCAGGCTCTCCCTTAGACCCGCTGTCTCTCCTTGCCTGCACAGCACATCCCAGTTCATCTGTCTTCACGTCTGTCAGCATCTGTCCTCACATCTGTCATCATCATTGTTGTCAGCCGAGGTTTACTTTCTTCTTTGCCTCATTTTTTTGAGGATTCTCTATTTCCTTTGATGTACTTTACGTTTTTAGTGTTTCTTTCTCTTGCTTTCTCTCTGTCTTTCTTTCTTTCTTTTTTAAGACTATTTAATTTTTTGACACAGAGAGACACACCGAGAGAGGGAACACAAGCAAGGAGAGTGGGAGAGGGAGAAGCAGGCTCTCTGCTGAGCAGGGAGCCCGATATGGGGCTCGATCCCAGGATCCTGGGATCATGACCTGAGCTGAGGGCAGACACTTTACTGACTGAGCCACCCAGGCGCCCCTTTCTTGCTTTATTGATAGCTCTTTCTGGTTCCTTCCTTCGCCTGTGCCTCCCTCCCCTCAGCAAAGTTACTTACTATGAGGAGCTTATTTCTTTCCCCTCCGTCCCTCCTTGTGGCAGCTCTGGCCTAAGCCTGGTGACATAAACACTGCAGTCCAGGCCTCGGGGACAGTGGGGAGGCAGAGAAGGAAGAAAATGGGGTACGTGTGCAGCATGGCTTTGGGAGCCCGTATTTGTGAGGGAGGGCCAGGAATGTGATTTGAGTGGGGAAGGGTGAGCATATGGGTAAGTCTGTTGGGGGGGGGGGGTGGCGGTTACTAAGTGTGAGCAGCTCTCATGAGTGAGGTGATTATATGGGTTTGAAAAAGAGACTGAGGAGCACGACGATCGCAGGTGGGGCTGGAGTCTCACAGAAGGTGTACGTGTGGGCCCCAGGGGTGGCAGGGACCCAACAGGAAGAGTCCCTGGACAGGTGGCAGCAGAACTGGGCCTGAGACCAGACCAAGGCCGTAAAGCCTCAGCAGAGATTGGCCTTTGCCCTCCTCCTAACCCCAGTCAGGCCATATCCCCTCACAGCACCCCTGCCCACCCACTCCCCAGGCCCCAGTACAGAGCATGACTCTGTGGCCAGCACAGTGCAGGACTTGAGGGGTGCCGAGATCAAGGAGACCGAGGGAGGCCTGGCACTGGGCCTTCCTGTTGCCCGGAGAGTGAAATCTGGGATCTGGAACCTTTCTTCCCCTGGGCCTACGTTGATGTCACCTCTGCCACGTGATCCCAGGTACAGGAGAAGCAGTGCATTGACAGCATCACACTGAAGGCAGTCTGATCGTCCCCCTCGCCTGTGCCACCACAGGCCCATTATGACCAGCCGCTCCCATCCCTACCCTCTGGACATAACAACTTGCAAAAAGATGTATGGCTAGAAAGCACTGCCTGAGACAAGCTGACCTGGGAACCAGCCCTAGCACTAGGCCTATTCTTTGAAGAGACCCTCCCAGTGGCAGCCTCCCTATTGTCCCTTTTGTCCCTCCTTGTCTTCCTCACCAGAGCACAGAGGGGCTGAGTGAGGGCCCCCTTACCAGGATACCTCCCTAACCCCAGCCCTGCCCTAACTCATACTGACCTCTCGTTCTGAAGTAATTTGCCCCACACCGAGCCAACCTGGTTCATGTTGAAATCTTAGACCACACAGGAATTCCACAGAGCCATCGAACTTCCACACCAAGCTCCAGATTCTAAGCAGAGCGCCAGGAGCTTGGGGAGTCAGCACGTCCATCAAGGAAAAAACAGGCTCCTCTCAGAGCACTCCTCCTACCTGTCCTGGGAGGCCTCAGCCGGCTAGGGTCCCACACTCCCAGAGCTCTGGCCCACCGAGGCTCTTCCCCACCCACCCCACCGCCTTCTCTCTCTGGTCTGGCAGTGGGCAGCCGGGTGAGCCAAGAGTTGCATTACACCAAGGAGAAGCTGGGGGAGGAGGCTGCCTACACCTCCCAGATGCTGATACAGACCCCACGCCGGGAAGGGGAGAACGTCCTCACACCGGAGGCACTGGGCCTCCACCTCCAGGCAGCCCTCACCGCCAGTAAAGTGCAAGTATCACTCTATGGAAAGTGAGTCTGGCTGAGTCCCCGAGCATCTGGGAGTGAGGCGTGCTCTGGCCGGGCTGGCGTGGGAATGCCCCGCTTCTGCTGATCCCTTGTGCCCCGGCCATTTCAGGTCCTGGGACTTGAACAAAATCTGCTACAAGTCAGGAATTCCCCTGATTGAAAATGGAATGATTGAGCGGGTGAGTGTCCGGAGCTGTTCTTTGAGCCTGGGTCCAGGGGGAACCTTTTCTGCAAGTAGGGGAGGGCTCTGAGAGACGGGGAGGTTAAGAGCTGGGAGGTGGGGGATTACAGAGGGCATCCTGCAGAGACTGTGGAGAAGGGAGCCCAGGGCTGGGACTGATGTGACCTGGGGTGTCCCTGGCAGATGATCGAGAAGCTGTTTCCGTGTGTGATCCTCACCCCCCTCGACTGCTTCTGGGAGGGAGCCAAACTCCAAGGGGGCTCTGCCTACTTGCCGTGAGTGCCCTGCTTCAGCAAGCTCGGGACTTCCCCCGCAGAAGAGAGGCTGGGAGGACAGAGGATGCTTGAAACCTTACCAAGGGCCTAAACCACCTGTGAGGCTCGGGCCTGAGCACAGGCTGCCCCACGGCTCTCTCCACACCCTCCTTCTCCTGGCCTCTGCAAGAAAGGCAGACCTGTCTAATTTAGACAAAACAGAACAAAGAGGGGAAAAAAAGATCCCCAGAAAGCGACTTTGCCTGGGAGAGTTAGCTAGGTAGGGGCTCAGCTGTTGCGCAGGCCAGAAAGAAAACCTGTTAGAGGCAGGTGTCCACCTGGTTAGGTGTTAGAACCAAAGCTAGCTGTCTTGGGAAGGGACTCGGTGGGGCTTTTCTGGGCCTTTTCCATGTGTTAAGTTCTGTCTGTCCTCATGTCCATCTCAGGGCAGCCACCTGGTGGGCTGGTATAGCCTGGGAGCTCTGGGAAGCTGAGCACTGCAGACCCTTCCTATGGGGGGCGGATGCATGAGCAGCCAGGAGGAGGATGGGGGACACCAGGGGTCCCCAGCAGCCTTTTGGAGGGTGGGAATTGATCCTTTACCCTCACCAACCACGGGCTCTCCCCTCAGCGGCCGTCCTGACATTCAGTGGACCAACCTGGACCCCGAGCAGCTGCTGGAGGAACTGGGCCCCTTTGCCTCCCTCGAGGGCTTCCGGGAGCTGCTAGACAAGGCACAGGTGGGCCAGGCCTATGTGGGGCGGCCCTGTCTGCACCCTGACGACCTCCACTGCCCGCCTAGTGCCCCTAACCATCACAGCAAGCAGGTGGGTGCCAGCCGGGTCTGCCAGCCGGAGAAAGTCTATTTTCCTTCCCTTTCCCCTCCTCATGTTCCTCTCTTCTGGGAGATAGCAAACTCTGTGCTCTGCCTCCCGTTTCCTGGACATTGTCACCCTGCCCCCGCTGCATGAGATACCTAGGCTCTGCCCTTCCCGTTCAGTTCTCCTAAGGAACCCTCATGTGCCATATGAATCCCTTTGTGATTTTCTAAGGCCAGAGACACTGGGCTTTAGCCAAACAGACTTGTACAAAGAAACTGAGGACAAACGAGCTAAGCACAAGTGTCATACCTACTTTCCTGAGTGTCTCTGGGGCCCTGTGAATGTTAACCTTTTCCCGAAACCCACCAGAGTTACTCCAGCTCTTCCCAGAAGCCTCTTTCCAGGCCTTTGCTTCCTCTCGTGGGCTCCTCTCTGCGGGACAATAGCTGTTCACTTTGAGCGCAGGCAAGAGGCTCCAGAGAATAGTTATCTCCACTTCAGGTGGCAGAGCCCCATGGCCGGCATGGTTCCCGGAGGTACGAGCCCAGGGGCCCCCAGTTACCCACGCCAGGGCCTCTCCTGTCCCCCTCCAGGCTCCCAAGGTGGCTCAGGAGCTGAGCGGGGGCTGCCACGGCTTTTCCCACAAGTTCATGCACTGGCAGGAGGAATTGCTGCTGGGGGGTATCTCCAGAGACCCCCAAGGACAGCTGCTAAGGTGAGGCCTCCCTGGGGGCTGGCAAGGGGGCCCCAGGCGTGGGAATCCACACTCTGATTCCAGGCAGCTCCGGGAGAACCACCCCCCCATTCAGCCCCTGTTGGGTGCTCTGGCCCACTCTGACCCTCGGCTCTTCTCCACCCCCCACCCTGCCAGGGCAGAGGCCCTGCAGAGCACCTTCCTGCTCATGAGTCCCCGCCAGCTGTATGAGCACTTCCGAGGCGACTACCAGACGCACGACATCGGCTGGAGCGAGGAGCAGGCCGGCACGGTGCTGCAGGCCTGGCAGCGGCGCTTCGTGCAGGTGCCTGTGGAGCCGGGCGGGGGGCGGAGCCCTGAGGCCACGCCCTCCTTCCCGCCCCTCACGTCCCCCCTGTCCCCCTAGCTTGCTCAGGAGGCCCTGCCTCAGAATTCATCCCAGCAGATCCACGCCTTCTCCTCCACTACCCTGGATGACATTCTGCACGCTTTCTCTGAAGTCAGTGCTGCCCGCGTGGTGGGAGGCTATCTGCTCATGGTGGGTCCTGCTCCTGGCACCTAGCCCCGACCTCCACCCAGTGCCCCCCCTGAGAGTCGCCGTCCAAACCTGTGCTCTCTCTCCCCACAGCTAGCCTATGCCTGTGTGACGATGCTGCGCTGGGACTGTGCCCAGTCCCAGGGTGCGGTGGGCCTTGCCGGGGTGCTGCTGGTAGCCCTGGCAGTAGCCTCGGGCCTCGGGCTCTGTGCCCTGCTCGGCATCGCCTTCAATGCCGCCACTACCCAGGTATACCCTACTCCTGGGCAGGCGCACGGGGAGAGGGGGCACCTCGGTCCAAGCTACTCAGTTCCTCCAGCTACCTGCCCCCGTGCCCCTCCAGGTGCTGCCCTTCTTGGCACTGGGCATTGGTGTGGATGACATATTCCTGCTGGCACATGCCTTCACAGAGGCTCCCCCTGGCACTCCTCTCCAGGTAGGGCCTCATCCGCCAGCCCGGGCTCAATGCTGAAGCAGCTCAGTGCAGGGTTAAGATCCTCTTGGCTGGGATGCCTGGGTGGCTCAGTCGGCTGAGCATCTGACTCTTGATTTCGGCTCAGGTCATGATCTCAGGGCCCTGGGATCGAGCCCCGTGTTGGGCTCTGCGCTCAGTGGGGAGCCTGCTTGAGATTCTCTCCTTCTCCCTCTCTCTGCCCCTCTCCCTGCTCATGCTTGCTCACACTCTCGTTCTCTCAAATAAATAAATAACCCTTAAAAAAAAATAAAAGAGCCTCTTGGCTTAGGTGACCTTAGGCTGGTAATCAACCTGCCTCAGTTTCCTCATCTGTAAACAGGGGTGACAACAGTGCTTGCGTGGTGAGGGTGTTGTGAGGATTGGTGAGAACTCTGGCTAAACGCTTAGAACAGTGTGCGTGACGTGTGTGGTACGAACAGTGTGTGTGACGCGTGTGTGTGTGGCGCTCCGTAAGTGTGAGCTCCCTGTGGTTGCTGTCCCCCCTCTGCCATCCCAAGTTCCCAAGCCTCCCCTTCACTCTGCCTTGAGGACTCACGTCTCTTCCCCTGTCCCGGCAGGAGCGCACAGGCGAGTGTCTGCAGCGCACGGGGACCAGCGTCACACTCACGTCCATCAACCACATGGTTGCCTTCTTCATGGCCGCCCTTGTTCCCATCCCTGCACTGCGGGCCTTCTCCTTGCAGGTGAGGCCTCAGGAAAGGGTCCGGCTCTAGGTGAGCACGAGGCGGGGGGCCTGCTTCATCCAGCCTTTGTGTCCCTCCTGTCCGTCCCCCAGGCGGCCATAGTGGTCGGCTGCAACTTTGTGGCCGTGATGCTTGTCTTCCCGGCGGTCCTCAGCCTGGACCTGCACCGGCGCCACTGCCAGCGCCTTGACGTGCTCTGCTGCTTCTCTAGGTACTGTCCCTGTGTCCCCTGCCCCTCCAGCCCTCACCTCCATGGCCCCATCCCGTCCCGCCCCCCCCACCTGCGTTCCCACAGACCCGTCATCCCCACTCTCTGCCTCTTGCAGCCCCTGCTCGGCTCGGGTGATCCAGATCCTGCCCCAGGAACTCGGGGACAGGACGGTCCCCGTGGGCATTGCCCACCTGACGGCCACAGTTCAAGCCTTCGCCCACTGTGAAGCCAGCAGCCAGCACGTGGTCACCATCCTGCCTCCCCGCGCCCACTTGGTGCCCCCACCTTCCGACCCGCTGGGCTCTGAGCTCTTCAGCCCGGGAGGGTCCACGCGGGACCTCCTAGGCCAAGAGGAGGGGCCCAGGCAAAAGGCAACCTGCAGCTCCCCGCCCTGTGCCCGCTGGAAACTTGCCCATTTCGCCCGCTATCGGTTTGCACCCTTGCTGCTCCAGTCGCACAGCAAGGTGAGACCCTAGGCCTGGAGAAGTTGAGGTGAGCCAGGGCCGAGGCTTCGGAGAGTCTGGGTCCCAAGAAGGGCCGAGAGCCGAGCCCTGAGCCCGAGTGCCTGAGCCTCCCTGGGCCTCCAGCTTAGCGCCGTTCCCCACAGGCCGTGGTGCTGGCGCTCTTTGGGGCTCTTCTGGGCCTGAGCCTCTACGGAGCCACGCTGGTGCAGGACGGGCTGGCCCTGACGGACGTGGTGCCTCGGGGCACCAAGGAGCATGCCTTCCTGAGCGCCCAGCTCAGGTACTTCTCCCTGTACGAGGTGGCCCTGGTGACACAGGGTGGCTTTGACTACGCCCACTCCCAACGCGCCCTCTTTGATCTGCACCAGCGCTTCAGCTCTCTCAAGGCCGTGCTGCCGCCTCCAGCCGCCCGGGCGCCCCGCACCTGGCTGCACTATTACCGGAACTGGCTGCAGGGTGAGAGGCAGGGCGGGCGGCAGGGCGGGCGGCCGGGAGGGCTGCTGCGGGCCCGAGCCCCTGCGGCCACAGCCTGACGCCCGTCCCTCGTCCGCCCCCAGGCATCCAGGCTGCCTTTGACCAGGACTGGGCTTCCGGGCGCATTAGCCGCCACTCGTGCCGCAACGGCTCCGAGGATGGGGCGCTGGCCTACAAGCTGCTCATCCAGACCGGGGACGCCCGGGAGCCTCTGGATTTCAGCCAGGTTGGAAGGGGGGGGCTGGAAGGGTCGGGACGCGTAGAGGGGCCCTAGGCCTCGTGGGCCCAGACCGTCAGCCCTCTCTGCCTCTGCAGTTGACCACAAGGAAGCTAGTGGATAAGGACGGCCTGATTCCACCCGAGCTCTTCTACGTGGGGCTGACCATGTGGGTAAGCAGTGACCCGCTGGGCCTGGCGGCCTCGCAGGCCAACTTCTACCCCCCACCTCCCGAGTGGCTGCACGACAAGTACGACACCACCGGGGAGAACCTTCGCAGTGAGTCCCAGGGGGATGGGGTGGGAGGGGAGCCCAGCAAGAGCCTCAGCCTGGGCCCACACAGGCCCTACCCACCGCTCCCTGTGCTCACTGGCCCCTCTCCCCTTCCCTGCTACCCCCTACCCTCCGCAGTCCCGGCAGCCCAGCCCCTGGAATTTGCCCAGTTCCCCTTCCTACTGCGTGGCCTCCAGAAGACCGCGGACTTCGTGGAGGCCATCGAGGGGGCCCGGGCAGCGTGCGCCGAGGCAGGCCGGGCCGGGGTGCGCGCCTACCCCAGCGGCTCCCCCTTCCTCTTCTGGGAGCAGTATCTGGGCCTGCGGCGCTCCTTCCTGCTGGCTGTCTGCATCCTGCTGGTATGCACGTTCCTCGTCTGCGCCCTGCTGCTGCTCAACCCCTGGACGGCGGGCCTCATAGTGAGTCCTCACAGGGCTGAGGCCAGAGACACCCCTGGCTCCCCGCCCCTGCCCCGCCCCACCCCACCCGTCGTCCCTTCTCCCCGGAGCCCTGGGTGAGCCCTGCCTTCCCCAGGTACTGGTCCTGGCGATGATGACTGTGGAGCTCTTTGGCATCATGGGTTTCCTGGGCATCAAACTGAGTGCCATCCCCGTGGTGATCCTTGTGGCCTCTGTAGGCATTGGTGTTGAGTTCACGGTCCACGTGGCTCTGGTGAGCACAGGCACTGGGGGAGGGGTGGACCCGCCAATTCGGTAGGCAACAAATACTTATCAAGCCCCTGCTATGTGCTAGTCACTATTTAAGAATTGGTTTCAAGTTCCTGTTCGGGCACCCCACCCCCGCAAGAAAAGAATTGGGGATATAAGGGCACCTGGCTGGTTCAGTTGGTAGAGCTCGTGATCTCAGGGACATGAGTTCGAGCCCCACATTGGGTAAAGAGATTGCTTAAATGAACAAACAAACTTAACAAAAAGAATTGGGGATACAATAGCAAACCAGGCAGGCTTTTTTTTTTAAGATTTTATTTATTTATTAGAGAGAGAGAGAGGGAGCACAAGCAGCGTGAGTGGCAGGTGAAGGGAGAGGGAGAAGCAGGTTCCTCACGGAGCAGGGAGCCCCATGCGGGGCTTGATCTCAGGACCCTGGGATCATGACCCAAGCCGAAGGCAGATGCCCAACCAACTGAGCCACCCAGGCGCCTCCAGACAGGCTTTACCTTCAAGGAGCTTATATTCTATAGTGTAGAGATAAACAATAAACACATAAACAAATAAATAAGCAGCCATTTCAGTGGAGAGGAGGGGACAGAATGGAAGGTGAGAAAATGGGAACCAGTAATTTTTTGGATGGTTTTACTGTGAAGGGATCAGAGAAATGGGATGGTAGCTGGATGGCAACGTGGGTAAAGAGGCCGAGACAGAGAGGCTCGGCCTCTCCGCGGCGGAGTGGGGGAGGGGGGCTGACCAGCTGGCAGCATGAACACAAACCTGGCTAGACCCCGCAAACAGCTCCCTTCCTTTTCCCCTCATAAGAGCCCTGTTCTTCTGCTTACAAGAAGAATACACTCCTTGGAGGTGGGGAAAGCCAGCATGCAGAGAAGTACAAAGAAAGAATTAGAGGGGCACCTGGGTGGCTCAGTGGGTTGAGCCTCTGCCTTCGGCTCAGGTCATGCTCTCAGGGTCCTGGGATCAAGCCCCACATCGGGCTCTCTGCTCAGCAGGGAGCCTGCTTCCTCCTCTCTCTCTGCCTGCCTCTCTGCCTACCTGTGATCTCTCTCTCTCTCTCTGTCAAATAAATAAATAAAATCTTTAAAGAAAAAAGAAGAAGAATTAGAAATCCTCTGAAATCCCATCCTAACAAGTAACTGTGACCACTTTGGTGTCCATCCTGCTGAACTTCCGGACCAGGATCATCAAACTTTTTGTGTAAAGAGCCAGACAGTAACTATCTTAGGCGGGCTGGTCACAGAGTGTCCGTCGGGGTCCTGCCATTATATGGTAGCACAGAACAGCCGCCGACAGAAGTACGTACACGGATGGGTGTGGCTGCGTTTCAGCTAAGCTTTATTTACAAAAACAGGTGACAGGCTTTGTTTGCGAGCTCTTCTAGACTTCTTGCTGTGTCTCACTGTAGCCGTGTACAGGATTGCCTAAATAGACTCAGGCATACTTCCCGGACAGTTCCCAGCTCAGTTTACCTGACCTGCGAGCCCTGGGGACAGATGAGAAGTCGGGGGCATGGCGGGCCCAGGAGCAGCTACAGGGCCTGTCTGTCCCCACAGGGCTTCCTGAGCACCCAGGGGAGCCGGGACCTGCGGGCCGCCTGTGCCCTAGAGCACACGTTTGCCCCAGTGACCGATGGGGCCGTCTCCACGTTGCTGGGTCTGCTCATGCTTGCTGGTTCCAACTTTGACTTCATCATAAGGTAGGGGAGGGCCGGGGCAGGGAGGTGCGGCCCGGCCGCGTCAGCCGCAGGGGCTAGCTACCGAGGCTGACCACCTGCCCCCACGCAGGTACTTTTTCGTGGTGCTAACAGTGCTCACGCTCCTGGGCCTCCTCCATGGGCTCGTGCTGCTGCCTGTGCTGCTCTCCATCCTGGGCCCCCCACCAGAGGTGACCATCCCCTCCCCCCTGCACCCAGCCCAGGGGATGGGGTGGGGCAGGCGAGGGAAGAGTCAGAGCCAGGAAGAAAATCCCAGTGGCCCAAAGACAGGACTCACCTCACAGAGACTCTCCCCATGAGGTCAGCTGAGGCTGGCAGCCTCTCCCTTTGCCCAAACACCATGTCCCTGCCCCTCACCTTTCCTGGCTTCTTTAGGGGACCCACCGTAGCGTTTAGGGTCCAGAGCGAGGTGCAGGGTTTGTCCTAGGCCTTGACATCCTGTCCCTTGTCCGCTCTTGTATCCTTGTGGAAGCCAACAAGGGCCACAGCTTCCCAACAATCCTGGCGATGCACCAGGGAGCTGCTGTAGGGGACTGAGGTCCTGGGAGCCCGGGGCTCACTGGGACCGGTGTCTCCCCCAGGTGGTACAGATGTACAAGGAGAGCCCAGAGGTCCTCAGCCCCCCAGCTCCACGGGAAGGAGGGCTCAGGTGGGGGTTATCCCCCACCCTGCCCCAGAGCTTTGCCAGAGTGACTACCTCCATGACGGTGGCCCTCCACCCACCCCCACTGCCTGGGGCCTACATCCACCCAGCCTCTGATGAGCCCACTTGGTCCCCTGTTGCCACACCAGCTGCCAACGGCTCCAGCAACCTCAGTTCTAGGGGACCATGTCCAGCCACTGGGTGAAAGAGCGCCTGAAGCATGGAGACCCCACCTGGGCCACATGAGGTCACTGGGAAGCAATGGGTGGGTTACTGAATGCCGGACGGCCACCCGGAGAACCCCGCTGCTGCTGTCTGCTCGCATCCCCTCCCCCTGCCCCAGCGGTCACGGACCTCCCTGCTGTCCTACTAAACCAGCAGCCTCTGGGCTCAGAGCAACCTCGCGTGCTGGGCTTTGTGTGTGGGCGCCCGTCTGGGTGGGGGGAGAGGCCAGCAATTCAGGCTGCCGTCCGGCCCTCCTCTCCCCCCACCCCCCCACCCCCGTGCTACTGGCCCCTAGCAGACCAAGACAGAGGGGTCCTCTAGCACCCTTTGCGAGGCCTGGGCCCCCACGCTTGGCAGCTGCTGAGCGGGCGGGCTGTATCTCTGCCCACATCCTACCACATAAATTATTTATATGAAGATGTTTATTTTTGTAGTTTGTATAGATGTTAGCTACGCTGAAAGTTTTATTTTTAAAGAGTGAAATATATTCTATATGAACTCCTCTCAAACGACTTTGGCGCTTTTCTTTTGAACAAACGGGAGTTTGCAAGTATAGGGGTGTCATAGTCTGAGTTCCTGGGGCTATTCTAGTGGAGGGAAAGGCCCCAGGTGCTAAATTTTTGTCACATAATTTTTGGGTCTATTTATTCACCTGGCAAGTGATGACAATGCTCAGCAAACATACGCCGGTCATATCGTTGGCAGCAGGACCTGGGTTAAGTGCTCTGTGTACGAAAAGCTACAAAGGTTTTTGACGTCAAAGTCTACTGTGCGGCTTTCAGGCCAGCCCGGTTCAGCCTCGCACACCGTCCAGCGCAGCGCCCGCCCGGCTGGTTCAGCGGCACGCGGGGCGCGGGCGGAGGCGCAGAGCCAGGCGGCAGGTGGAAGATGAGGAAGCGGGTAGTGAGAGGAGTGGGCTGAAGCCGAGACGGGAATAGCAGGGTCTCGGGAGATATTTCAGGAGCTTTATGTCTAAACCTAAGGCAAGAGACCTCTGCAAGTCAGCAGTCTGGTGCCCCAGAGGCATGTCTGGCCAGACAGCCGGGGGACGGAGGACTGGGGGGCTGTCCAGAAACAGATTGTGCGAGCCACCCATGCGGTGCTGTATGTAAGCTGTTCGTTCTGCGAGGTCCTATAGCCCCATCGTGCAGAGGGCTTGAAGATTCTGGCCACACCCCAAGGCTAGAATCAAGCACCCCTAGGAGGTGGGGGAGGGCTTTTATTGCCCTTCCCCAACTATTCTGGGGCTCAGTCTCAAGAGACACAAAGATCCACCCCGGTTCCAGCATCCCACTCACTAGGAACAACCCCACCTTAAGAGAACTGCCTTCTCAGGGCACTTGGGTGGCTCAGTCGTTAAGTGTTGGCCTTCAGCTCAGTTCATGGTCCTGGAGTCCTGGGATTGAGTTCCTGCATCGGGCTCCCTGCTCAGTGCGGAGCCTGCTTCTGCCGCTCCCCCTGCTTGTGCGCGTGCTCTCCCTCTCTTTGTGTCAAATAAAATCTTTTTAAAAAAACACTAAAATGTCTAAAAAGATCTAAAAGGAGTGAGTAGTTGGCTCTGAACCTAAAGTAGGGGGTGCATCCGGCCTGTGCAAGGGATGGAGGCTGGATTTCAGTCCGGTCGTGTTTGGGTCACTGTGGAGGGGTTTTTGGGTGGAGCAGGAAAGCTCACCAAACTGGAATAGTGTAAAAGATGTCAGCCTACCGCGCCACTTACAAGTAGAGTGGCCTAGAAAAGCTAGCTAACATCGCTGTGCTTCCATGTCTTCATCTGTGAAATGGGAAGATTAGAGCCCATCCTGTAGGGTGCTATTTTCCCCCCCAGATTTTCAGTGAAATCACTTTTGTAAGAAATAGCCTCGTATCTCATAAGTGCTCTCTAGTTTTGTAGTTTGTATAGGTATTAGCTGTGCTGAAGGGTTTTGCTCCGATTGCTTAGGGAATAACCCTGAAACACGGACGTGTGTCCTGGTGTGGCAGCAACTGAACGGATTCCTGCCAGTTGGAGCTGGACCATCCCAAGAATTGTCGGTCCAAGGGCATGAATCACATTGTCCCAGAGACAAGTCCCAGGGCTTGCAGGGCAGCCCACCCCGTGTGGCACCTCACATGACTCAGTCCTCTGACTTCAGTACCCTTCCATGGCTCACCATCACCGACAAGATGAAATCTAAGCCCTTTCCAGATGCAACTCCCTCTAGCCTTTGCCATCACTTCAGCTGTCTCCCAGACGGTGCCTAGCCAGACTCCCACCCTCATTCAGACACACTACACTCTAGACAGGCTGAATGACTTTTGGTGTGCATCTCCCATAATTTCACATAGGCGATTCCCTCTGCTAAGAACACTTTTCCTCCTTGATGGAACCATCTTTTAATAAATAAATTGGATGCCATCACTTGCAGGAGGGGTAGTGATGTGCCTCCCCGGAGGTCCTATGGCCCCTGAATGTCTTTGCTCTGCCGTTTCTGGTTCTGTCCCAGCACTGGGTGTGTGTGGGGGCGGGGGTGGGGGGAGGAGGCGGGGGTGTCCCTGCAGGTATGCAATGATGATAGGTCGGCACCTAAACAATTGGGACTAACAGTCCCAGCCCCGGTATAGGGCTGGACACTGGCCTGCACCGGCGGGAAACACCCTTACATCTCTGGGCAAACGGGGCGCGAGTTCCCGTGCACACCGCAGAGAAAAGAGGGAGAGCTGCCGCCCAGGGGTTCCCCTGGCGCCTCCCGCCGAGACAGCTGGTGTCTCCCACCAGCCCGGAGCCGCCTGTGATTTGCATACCCATGGTGCACCACGAAAAGACAGTTTCACGGTGCTTGAGTTCCAGCCCCACGGAGAGTTGTGCACTGTTGCAGGACATACCGCCTGTTAGAAATACACGGTCCATACAAATCCCAGGCAGGGAGCACGAACCGTGCAGACACTGAACAACATAACTGTGCTATGTGTTGGTTTGTTCTAGGAGGTTCCAGCTTGGGGGGGGGGCATAACGGTATACTCTAGTTTCTTTTTAGGTCGCGTAAATTTTTCGCATTTTATTAGAGATTTCCGTGAAGAACAGTCGAGTTTTTACTCAACTTTTTGAGACCTTGCTTACTGAGGTTTAGCTTCTTATATTCCAAAAAATAGAGACGGAAGTTCTGTGGTTATGCATTTTTTGGTTACAGTTCATCTTCACGCGGCAAATAGGAGAGATATATGCTATTTGCTGTTGTTCATCTATTAATGTCTTGTGATCCTGTAGTGTAACTTTTACTTACAACTTTTTTTTTTTGCTGCTTTATTTCTTGTGATTTTCGGCCGTAGGCTTTTCAAACTAACTCTTTGGGAGGGGAAGGAGCAGAAAAGAAGGTAAAAAGTCATGTATGTTTCTCCTAATATTTTTGGCTTGAGGTACAACAAGAAGGGGGAAGGCACAGTCTTATCTCCCATCAGACTAGTTGTCTCCGTAGCAGTTTGGTAGGATTTTTTTTCACGCCGATTTACCCCCATCCACCTCTTACTCTAGGCCAGCTTTTCATGCTGAAGATAGCAGATTCCTTACTCTAAGAAAGGGGCTTAATTTACCAGTAGAACCAAGCAATGAAAAAAGTTGGGTAAGTAATATAATTGGGGTAAGTAATTTACAATCTCAGTGATAAGTGCCATACAGAAGCATTATGAGAGAAGGGATAGGGCTAGCCGCCAAATGTGTCCTCAGACTTTAGACCTAGCTCCTCCCACCTCTCCGCATCTTCTTGCCCAAGCTCATGTGATTCTCTGGCTTTAAGTAAACACCGAGCTCCTCCCACCTCTCCGCATCTTCTTGCCCAAGCTCATGTGATTCTCTGGCTTTAAGTAAACACCGTCTCAGCTGGTGACCATCCACAAATTTACAGTCATCAGTAGGTCCCATTGATGACCATATTCAAAACATATGCTTCATGCAGCTACATTTTACCTACTTCACCCTGGTCCTAGAAGAGCTGTTGATGGATTCATGCACAAACCCCTCCCCAGCTGTTCTCCTTGGACTATACCCCACCCCTCCTGTCACTTTGTCCCAAACTTCCACACAACACACACAGAGGAATTGGGTTTTTCTTTTTAGTGTCGCTTTTTTTTTTTTAAGATTTTTTTTATTTGTCAGAGAGAGAGAGAGCACAAGCAGGCAGAGTGGCAGGCAGAGGGATAGGGAGAAGCAGGCTCCCTCCGAGCAAGGAGCCGGATGTGGGACTCGATCCCAGGAACCTGGGATCATGACCTGAGCTGAAGGCAGCCACTTAACCAACTGAGTCACCCGGGCGTCCCTAATGTTACTTTTTTATTTTTATTTTTTTAAGATTCTATTCATTTATTTGACAGAGAGAGAACACAAGTAGGCAGAGAGGCAGTCAGAGAGAGAGGGGGAAGCAGGCTCCCTGCTGAGCAGAGAGCCCCATGCGGGGCTCGATCCCAGGACCCTGAGATCATGACCTGAGCCGAAGGCAGAGGCTTAACCCACTGAGCCACCCAGGCGCCACCCTAATGTTACTTTTTTAAAAGATTTATTTATTTGAGAGAGAGAGTGCACCGAGCAAGTGGGGGGAGGGGCGGGAGAGGGGCAGGGGGAGGGGTAGTGGGAGAGAGATTCTCAAGCAGACTCCCTGCTGAGCATGGAGCCTGGGGCTGCCAAAACTCTGGACCCGCGTGATCATGACCTGAGCTGAAATTACCCATCTGATGCTGAACCTACTGAGCCACCCAGACGCCCCCACACAGAAATTGTTTGATCAATAAATCTGATCACACGCTCCATTCTCCTGTATAAACCTCTCCAAAGACTTCCCCAGGACACGTGCTTCACACCTTTCCTCTTTCAGGTCTCCAGTCCGGTGTTATCTCAGAAGTCCACCCTGACCACCCGGTATGAAACAGCCCCACTCCCACCACATCGCTATTTATCCTTTTAACCTGTTTTATTTTTCTTCAGAGTACAAACTACTGGGACGCCTGGGTGGCTCAGTGGGTTAAGGCCTCTGCCTTCGGCTCACGTCATGATCTCAGGGTCCTGGGATCGAGCCCCGCATCGGGCTCTCTGCTCAGCAGGGAGCCTGCTTCACCGTCTTTCTCTGCCTGCTTGTGATCTCTGTCAAATAAATAAATAATCTTAAAAAAAAAAAAAAGAGTACAAACTACTTGCTGAAATTTTATAATACTTTAACTTACTTGTCTGCTCTATGTTTCTCCTAGAATGTAAGCTCTGCAAGGCAGGGACTTTACCTGCCTTGTTCTCTTGATGGATTCCATGACCCTAAATCACTGCCTCTCACATGAGCACTCAATATTTGTGGGACAAATAAATAGATTGCTTTTCTAAATATATATACAATACATAAACTGTTCCACTACAGTTCTTAGCACTATACGAAATCAAGCTTCCTAAGAACCCTACTAAATAGATTCGTATTGTTAGCTCCATTTTATAAATAAGGAAACTGAGGCATAGAAAGGTTACATACCCTCATTCAAGTCATAAAGCCCCAAAGTGGTAGAACTAGGATTCGCACCCAGGCAGCCTAGTTCCAGAAGAGACATACTCTTAATCACTGTGCTACTGATGGGGTTCAGGACAAAATATAGTATCTTAGCATATTTAATATTTTAAGCAATTTGAGAAACCAGGAAAGTTATTCTCACCTCCCCATCCTACCCTATTCCCACACCCTCCCTTCTCTCTTGAAATGCGTCTTAAAATCCTCAAGTGAGCCCTACCCTCCTATAATGGAGGCAAGGAATCACCCTTATCTCCAAAGTCCAAGGGGCTCCAAGCAGAATCCAAACACACAGGCCTTGCTAAGTTTCCCCCAGTTTACTATACTTACCTTACACTCTATTTTTTTGTTTTGTTTTGTTTTTAAGATTTTATTTGAGAGAGAGAGAGCCACGTGCACATGCAAGCTGGGGGAGGAAGCAGGCTTCCCCCTAAACAACGAGCCCAAGGGAGGGCTCTATCCCAGGATCATGACCTGACCCTAAGGCAGATGCTTAACCGACTAAGCCACACAGGCGCCCCTACTTCATACTCTTTAAACCATCATATTCCTTCATGACTATCCACTCTTCATCAAACCTAGCATAAAAATACTGAGGTTTAACCATTTCTTCTGGTCTTCATTTCCTTTTTTTTTTTTTTTTTTAAGATTTTACTTATTTATTTGTTAGAGAGAGAGAGCACGTGCAAGCACAAGCAGGGGGAGCGGCAGGCAGAGGGAGAAGCAGGCTCCCCGCTGAGCAGGGAGCCTAAGGCAGGGCTGGATCCCAGGACCCCAGGATCGTGACCTGAGCCGAAGGCAGATGCTTAACCCACTGAGCCACCCAGGAGTCACTGGTCTTCATTTCCTTATGAAGACTCCCATATACTAAAATTTATATTGGGGTGCCCAGCTAGCTCAGTCGGAGAAGTATGAGACTCTTAATTGATCTTGAGGTTGTATGAGTCCCACGCTGGGGGTAGAGATTATGTAAGTAAATAAATAAATAATTAAAAAATGAAACATCTTAAATACATTTGTATGCTTTTCTCCTGTTAATCTCTTTGTCAGTTTGATTTTCAGACCCAACCAGGGACCCTAAGAGGGGCAAGGAAAACTTCTTCCTCCCCTAAACTTCCTTTTCTTTCTGCAAAAGGAATCTTTTCTTTTTTTTTAAGATTTTATTTATTTATTTGACAGAGAGAAAGAAATCACAAGTAGGCAGAGAGGCAGGCAGAGAGAGAGGGGGAAGCAGGCTCCCTGCTGAGCAGAGAGCCCAACTCGAGGCTTGATCCCAGGACCTTGATCCCAGGACCCTGAGATCATGACCTGAGCCAAAGGCAGAGGCTTTAACCCACTAAGCCACCCAGGCACCCCTGCAAAAGGAATCTTGCTCTACCTGGTATCCACTGAGCTTTTTTTTTCAAAGGTCACAAATCTCTTTCTACATCACAGTAAGAATATACCATAGTTAATCAGTCTTCTAGGTTAAACTAGGACATCTAGTTTGTTTTCAATTCTCATTATCCAAACAATGCTGTCATGAGTGATACTATGAGTAACCACATTTTCAGTCTTGAGAGAGAATGCCAAATAATTATCTTTAATTCATGTGCAACATATTTTTGTATAAAATCCTGGAGACAGGGGCGCCTGGGTGGCTCAGTGGGTTAAAGCCTCTGCCTTTGGCTCAGGTCATGATCTCAGGGTCCTAGGATCAAGCCCCGCATCAGGCTCTCTGTTCAGTGGGGAGCCTGCTTCCCCCTCTCTCTCTGCCTGCCTCTCTGCCTACTTGTGATCTCTCTCTCTCGCTGTCAAATAAATAAATAATCTTTAAAAAATAAAAATATAAAATAAAATAAAATCCTGGAGACAGAAGTTTAACCATATTTTCTTCTAATCAACTATCCCTCATTTTAGATTGATAGTGTCTTGTTTTACAGCTCTTTTACTCTTTATGGACTAGGGGCGCGTGAGTGGCTCAGTGGGTTAAGCCTCTGCCTTTGGCTCAGGTCATGCTCTCAGGGTCCTGGGATCGAGCCCCGCATCTGGCTCTCTGCTCAGTGGGGAGCCTGCTTCCCCCTCTCTCTCTGCCTGCCTCTGCCTACTTGTGATCTCTCTCTTTGTCAAATAAATAAAATCTTTAAAAAAAAAAAAAGGAGCAGAAAGTTCTCTGTTCATCTCTGTCCCAAATCTTTAAACAACAACAACAAAAACTCTTTATGGACTAAAATAGCATTTAAATAAGGAAATAAAGTCATCACTGAACATTCACTGAGCACCGATTATGTGACTGGGACTGGGGAACAAGAAATGAATAAGGCACCACTCCAGGCCCAGGGATCTTTCTTCAGGGAGATTCAGATCCTCAGGAAGACATAATGTGTAATGAATGAAAGCGGTAGCATGGGGCATCTTCGGTAACTAAGAGAGTGAGTGCACAGCCAGAGGACTAGTGCCCTCAGAACCAGTGATTTAATGACAAGATAATAGTTGACAGAAGAGTTACCCCTAGTAATTCTTAGTGTCCTGAGAGTGAAATAGAGTGTATTTTGTCCTGAGAGCAATGGGAACGTTGAGTGGCTTAATAAGGGGAGTAGGGCTTACAATCTTCGACGAGTCCGGCTGCAGTGCGGGAAATGGTTGGCAGGAAGAGGAGCCTGGCAGGCACAGAGGCAGTGAGCCGGAATGAAGGCAAGAAGACTATTAAGAGCCTATTGCATTCATTCTGAACACAGATAGGACCAGGTGAAGTAAAGCTAAGAGAACTGCACCAACTGGAAAGATCTCATAGGGGAGGAAAAATAACGTTTCCCTGTACTCTCTGAGCTCTTGGCTGAGACCCTTGTAATAAGAGACAGATTAACAAGAGAAAAACAAATTTATTAACATGTATACCTCATGTATACATGGAAGATACCCAGGGAAAAATGAGTTACTCCCCGAGGCAGTCTAATTTACCTGCGGAAAAACCATCTTAAGCTAAAGAGGAAAGAAAAGTGTGTAGGGAGGACAGTTCTGGG
>CM052900.1:135377859-135404262 GCA_028534135.1 Potos flavus
CTTCTCCCCGCAGACCCTGGGCTGCAACCCCCACCCCTGCGCTTCTCTTCCCACTCCCCCCCACTCTCCACCCCCACTCCCATCCCCCAGATCTGAGTTTGGTTCCCCGCGTCCGCACCGGGATGAGCGGCTCCCGCTGGTTCTGCTCTTCCAGGGCGCTCAGCTCCGCCGGGGCCAGTAAGGCCAGTCTCAGCTCCCGCACCACCGGGGCCGCCACCTCGGCCACAGGCCGCTCCAGCACAGCCTGCGAACGCCAGCCCTCAGCTCGGACAGGCGGGGTACCTGCCCCGCCACCCGCCTGCCAGGGTCCTGCGCCCCAAGCCTCCTTCCGCACCCGCAGCGCGGGGTCGGCGTAGCCCCCGCTCACCGCGCCCACGCGCGCCCAGCTCCGGGCAGCCAGGACCAGCTCAGCCTCGTCCACACAGAGCTTGTCGCTGCGCAGCAGGGGCAGCAACGCGGGCGCTGACAGCTCCAAGAAGCCGCGGGTCCGGAGCGCCTCCTGTGGGTCCACGAATGGGTCAGGGAGGAGCAGAAGGAGGTGTGAGGTTGGGGGAGTATGAAGATGGGGAGCAGTACCTGGCTGTGGGCCTCTATAAAGGCTATGCAACGCTCCTGCAGCGGTCCCAGGCCAAAGGTTACGGCAACCTGGGGACAGAATGAAGGGTGTCAGGTTAGTAGTCCAGCCCTCCGCGCCGACGCCCACCTACAAGCCTGTCCAGCAACACCCACCTGCAAGGCCTCACAAACCAGCTCCACATCCAGCACCTTCGCCACAAACTCCAGGCACAGCTGGGAACAGAAACGAAAGTGGGTTGTGCCAAGGTGTCTCTGCTCCAAGACCCCCGCCCCACCCCAGGAGCTGTGAGCCACCCAGACAACTAAGCAGCCACAAGCCCATCGTGACCTCCCAGACCAGGGTAGGCAAGGAATCACCGGGGGCTGAGACTTGGCAAGCCTAAAGGGACTAGAGACTAGCAGTCCACCTTGTGTCCAGCAGTCTACCTTCTAGCACATTTCCCAATAATCCGACTAGATGAAAGCCATGTGAAAATCCACTCTCCTTTTCTCTGAAGACACTTATCTTCTTCCACTTGTACCCCTCCCGACTCAAAGACCCTTTCTTTTCTTTTCTTTTTTTTTAAGATTTTATTTATTTATTTGACAGAGAGAGAGAGATCACAAGTAGGCAGAGAGGCAGGCAGAGAGAGGGGGGGAAGCAGGCTCCCTGCTGAGCAGAGAGCCCGATGCGGGGCTCGATCCCAGGACCCTGGGGCTCGATCCCAGGACCCTGGGATCATGACCTGAGCCAAAGGCAGAGGCTTTAACCCACTGAGCCACCCAGGCGCCCCGACCCTTTCCTTTCAACCAGAAATTTGAATTTCATCCATGACCTGTCCCTTTCACCCTCACATCCGGGAAAGTGCTGGGTCATGCCAGTTCCACTTCTCTCAAAGTCATGAACGTCTCTCTTGGGTTTCCACAGCTACTTATCCCTGCTGGACTGGGGAGCCCTTCCCATCTCTCCCAATCACTTCTCCCCTTAGTTCCAAATCCTCACTCCCTTACCTGAAACCTCCAATGAATCTCCATGCCCTCTGGGTAAAAAAAAAAAGTCCAAATTCTTGAAGGTCTTGCAGTGATCTAGCCCCTGGTACCCTTTCCAATCTCATCTTTCTCCTCCTCTCTCATTCTTGGTCCAGCCATATTATATGGCTCACTAGCTCCTTTTGTGCCTCGGTGACAAGAATGCCACCTTCCCACTGCCCCTCTGAATAAACTCCTACCTGTTCTACCTGATCTAACACGAATGTTTCCTCCTCCAAGAAGTCTTCCCTTCTATTCCCCCTGATGGCAAGACCAGAGAGACCCTCTGTAGAGTCTTGGCACCATATACCCTCATCTATCACCCTTCTTACACCTCTGGGTTAAGGGTTTTCATGTGTCTATCTCTTTGAAGAACAAAGATCAAGGCTGACTTATCCTGGCATCTATGGCATCAGCCATAAACACCCCATATGCCCCCACAGCACACACACAACACACAAAATCCTTTTGCACACAGGCACACATCAATGCCGTCCGTACTTCTGTATTGGTACACGTGCCTCTCCAGGCCAGAGTGTGCGTGAGGCACAGCGTGAACAGAGCCCGTAAGAGGAAAGAGAAATGAGACAGGGGCCCGCCATACAAACCCACCTCTCGCAGTTCCTCCAGCCCATATTCCACAGCGGCTGTCAGCACCTCCAGCACCTGCAGAGCAGGTGGTCAGGGGATGGAAGAGAGTTTCTCCTGCCCCTCCCCCACAGCACCCCCCTCCCTCTCTCACCCAGACCTCCACCCAGTGGGCTCACAGAGTGCCGGTGCAGCCTGACACTGTTGGTGTACAGGAACTCCAGCACCGCCAGGAAGGCTTCCGCTGGCACGGTGCTTAGCACCACGGGGCTGGGCATCCCAGCGCCCAGCTTTGGGTCCAGAAGTCGTTGGAAGAAGTTGCATCTACAGGCCAGCAAGCACCGGTGGGCAAATACCTCCTGCCGTTCTTGACCGACCACAAAGCAAACATCACTGTGGGAAAGGGGAGGAGAGAACCGGGGAAGAAGAGGCCAGAGTCTTGGGTGCAACTCTTAGGCTCTGCCTTTGCCCACTCTGGGCCTTCATTTCCTTATCTGTCACAGGAGGGACAGGTCTTAGTCCTTCCAGCTAAAGATCTGGGATACACATTCCTGGATTCTAGTCCCAGCTCCACCCTCTGGTGCCTCAGGCAGGTGACTTTATACCTTTGAATCTCAGGTTTCTCATCCATGAAATGGGATAGTAATCCCAAACCCTCAGGTCTTAGAGGAGGTGGCAATGCCTGATCACTGAGGAGGCACCAAGGCTGATGCAAGATCGATCCTACCTAGCCCTTTCCTCCCCAGCCCAAGTCTTGACGTAAGGGAAGCTCTTCTTGGCTCCTCCTCCACAGACTGCAAACTCAGCTCTTTTCAGCCTCCTCTAGGCAGGACGGGGTTGGGGAGCGGGGGTGCAGAGCGCACTGGCTGCCCACAGATATGGCAATGATAAACCATCATGAGACCAGACCACATTTTCCATCTTCACAATCACTTCCGGCCCCAGCCTCTGGGCCTCCCATCAGCATAGGGGGAAGGAGGCAGGAAATGAAGCTTGCGCTTTTGGAGCCTCCTAGGCCCAGGTCCAAGGCCAAGGGTTCCCACTACTCAGGTCAGACTGCAAGCCCCAAAGCAGTGGGGTCATGGGGGTCACCAACCCTTGAGGAGGAGCCCAGCTCAGGCAGTGGGGACAGGAAGCTACATTCTAGCCCTGCCCCCATATTCTGTATTCTATCCCTGGTCTCGGACACCACGAGCATCCTGGGCAGTGAGCCCTAGGCAGCACCCTTGAACTACTTTCTGTCTGAGACTCTGGCTCACTCAGTCCTTTGAGCTTTGTTCCTCTTGTGAATCCCCAGTTCCCAGAACAGGGTCATCTGCTCCTCTGTCCCCCAGGGAGGGACTCAAGTTACATCCCATCTCCCAGGATCCAGGGGGCAAAGGACTCTTCTCTGCCAGGAGCTCAAAAGCCAAAAAAGGAAGGCCTTTGCCTGAAGTCACACAGCTGCTCTGGGCTCCAGCTCCCACTGCCCCGCTCCCCCCCCCCCCCACCTCTGGCTCTCAGGACATCATGGACACTGAGTGACCTGTAGTGATTCTCCACACTTGACTTCCCCAGACTGAGTTCACCAGGGGAGAGGGTCGGCTTCCCCACCTGTTTGTACCCAAGGCTTCCTCAGTGTCACGGGGCCCAGGAAAGCCAGTTAGGGAAAACCCACAGACAGGGCCCACCCCCTCACCTGTACTGGGGATTGTTGAGAAGGCTTCGGAGTGCTGTGGAGAAGAGTGCGGCCTCCCCGTGCACAGCCAGTCCTGGGGTCTCCATGGGGGCGGGGGGCAGGGGAGTAAGCGGGTAGAAGAGATCTGTTGTCTCTTGGTCTGTGGGAGGTGGTAGGTGGGAAGGAGCAGGAGGCCTGGCCAGGCCGGGCAGCTGGTGTGGAGACTAGAAAGGCCGGAGAGGGAGGGGCGGGAGCTTGGGAAGCCTGTTTACTGAGAAGCTAAAGTCTAGGGATGGGGCAGGAGAGGCCCAGGTTCCTAAAGAAGGCATCAGAGGCCAGTGGAAGAGGCCAGATGCTGGGCTAGGGGATGGGGACTCAGGGAGGGGGCCAAGAAAGGCTGAGGGTGGAGCAGACTGGACTGGGGAGGAGAGGCTGGCAGCGAGGAGGCCCCAGCTGGGAGCCTGCCCAGGCAGCAGTGGGTGGGAAGCCTGTGGGTTTCCACGGAAACTGGAGCCTGGCTTGAGAGGCCCCGCCCCTCCCCCACAGGCCCAGGGAAAAACTTTACCCTCGGAGAGGCCGGAAGCTGAGTGGAGGGTCTCAGCACCCAGGCCCCAGGCTGTGTTGGGTTCAGAGTTGAAACTCCCTGCCCCTCCTACCCCTGCCCCCCACAGGCACACAGGGTCAGGATCCGGTTAGCCAGGCCTGGGGAGCCCCCCTGAACAGGGAAATTCCTCACCCCCATGGAGTTTTTAGGGCCCAGACTGGCTTGTCTGAGAGGGGGCAGTCCTGTCCCTTCCAGAGGGAGGTCAGGTGAGGTGGTGTCAGCTCTGACAGAGGCGTCATGGCCTCTGGCATCCCTAAAATGCAACCCCGGTGAGGGGGGTGGCTCTCTGGGCACCTGAGAGGAGTGGCCAGCCAGGGACAAGCCCCAGGGCACTCGGGCCAGCAGGGGTCAGGAGGCTGGGTGCTGGTTCCCGGCCAAGTCCAGTCACCACTGTTGCACCACTGTTGCACCACTGTTGCGTCAGGTCGGCTCCCACCAGCGGGGCGACGGCCTCCCCTCCCCCTGCACGCAGCCCTGAGCTGAGGAAGTCATCCAAGCCCCACCCCAGCTCTGCACAGGGAGCGGAAATATTTGTCCTTGTTGAGGCTGACAGGGAGACGAAAGAGCCATGACGTCCTCCTTCCTGCGGGCCCAGATCCTGATTCCTCAGCAGCCACCCCTGCAGGCTCGAGGTCGGCCCACATCCCAGGCTTCTGCAACTTGCTCACACCGAGGAGCCAGCCTTCACGAGGGGAGAACTGCACGGCGGCTCAAGAGCCCCGGGAGCCCCTCTCTACATCTGCCCCCGCAGTAGTCCTTGTGTTGGTAGCATGCCCGGGGTCCTAGACCCCCGTTATCCCCTCTCCCCTGATGACTCAGGGACCCCACGCTCAGCACCTGCTCGCAGTCATAACACTCCCAGGTTAAGCCAGAGCCAGGCCTGGTAGGAGGGAACCAGACAGGAGTGCCTGCCCAGTAACCCAGGGCAACCCCACAACACAGGGGCCATCACCTTCCTGCCTGCCAGTCAGGCCAGCGGGGAGGGCAAGCCTGTGGAGCTGGGAGAGAGTTGGGAAGCCAAAAGCTGCAGGTGACTCAGGTGCCTGCGGGAGTTTCGGGAGAAGGCAGCATTCATCCCAGAACTGATTCTGGAGGTAGGACCAAAGGCCAAATGCAGAGGGTGAAAGGAGTTTCCTGAGTCACCTGCCTCCAGCCTCAGCCAACTGTAGGGGCAATCTTTGTGTCAGCCACTCTAGAAGCAGGTAGGGGTGGAAGGCGGCTGGATTCAGTACCCACAGGGCTAGAAGGATCTGTGGAGTTGAAGGAGTTGGGTCTGTGTCTCCTTCTGGTTGGGGGTTTGAGGCACCAGTTTAGGCTGAGGCAAACCAAGGGCAGACTTATCTCCCCTTCTGCTGGCTAAGTCAGGTGGAAGGGAGAATAGGAGGTGCTCACTTAGCTAACCTCCATGGCACCCAGGGGAAGGGGATGCTCAGGGGGGGCAGGGGGCAGCCCAAGGAGATAGTCTGAGCAGTACCACTCATGTCCTTAACAGCCCTTAACCCTCTAAGCACCTAGGAATCCACGCAGCCTGGACTATTTGATTCACCTGTCCCCGGAACACAGGTAAGAAGGGGTTAGGGGGTAAAAACCCTTCTCACAGAGTGAAAGACTGGATGGGGTACAAAGATGGCCAGTTTCCACCATCCTGTCCCAGTGTGGGTCTTCCAGCCGGCAGGTCCATGGCTGGCAGGCCAGTGCCCCCCGGACGCCAGGAGGAAGATACTGCCAAAGAGCCTGGGCTGAAACTATCACCGGTGAGGCCTCCAGGCCACCTGCCCAGTATTGATGAGGCTCGACTAGCAGGTCTGGGCCCATCGTCCCGCCGTGGCTCTGTACTGGGCCCAGCCCCGTCCTTCTCGCGCCGCAACTCGATGGCAGGACCCGGCGCAGGTCCTGGGGGTCGGCGACCATCTCTGGGCCCAGTGCCTCCTCTGGGCTCAAGGGTTAGCTTCTCGGGGTTGCCCCTGGCCCCCCTGCGTCGGATGGCGCCCTCCTACCGCACGGAGCCTGCGCCCGGGGAGCGCTGGGAGGCCGCCCGCGTTCAGCACTCGCTGGAGGCGGCGCTGGCCGCCCGGCTGTGCAACGCGCGCTACTCGGGCGCGGAGGCCGGGCCCCTGGCTCGCGAGCTGTGCGAGCTGGTGCGTGTGCGCCTGCGCGAGCTCTGTCCCCCGCGCTACAAGCTCCTGTGCAACGTGGTGCTCGGGCCGCGCGCCGGCCAGGGCGTGCACGTGGTCAGCCGCGCGCTCTGGGACACCGAGCGCGACGGGCTGGCCTCTGCCGCCTTCAGCAACGCCTCCCTCTTTGCCGTGGCTGTGGTGCACGGGCTCTACTGCGAGTGAGGAGGCCTCCCAAGTTCTGCAAAAACGATTTATTCTCCCAGGAGGAGGCCCTCGCTGGGGCTCAATCCCAATAAATAAATGTCTGTCAATAAATAAAAGTGGTCCATAAATAACGCCCCCCCGAGCTGGGGACTAAGGCTCAGGCTTTTCTTGGAGAAGGGGCAGGAGGCCACTGGGAGAGGCAGACTCCAACCCCAGTAAAGCTGGTCCCTGATTCCCTGGGGGATTTGGCCCAGAGCCCCCAGTGAGGCACCAAAGGGACAGGGAGGCCCGCGAAGGCAAGGGCCAGGGCCTTACAGGCACAGGTCTCAGACCTGAGGCTTTAGGTCACCGCCTGCCCTGTGGCTTAGGGCCTAGGCTGCGCAGCGGTCCCGGAGCAGCCGCAGAGCGTAGCGGAGCCGCTGCCGCAGGTCTGGGGAGCAGCCCAGCTGCCTGAGGTGGGAAGCCAGGTAAGTACAAGCACTGCGATTCCGTGCCACGAAAGTCACAAGCAGGGGCTCCCAGCCACTGAGGATCAGCTTGGTGTGGTCTCCATAGAAGTTCACCTGTGCGCAGAAGGGTCGCCCTGATCAGGGCCTAGGCCCCAGGTCCGGTTTCCTCCCCAGCACCAGGGGCCTCCCCACCCTTCCGGCCAGCTCCAGGAGGGCTTCTCACCTGGACAGTGCCATCACTGAACAGCATGAGGAGGGCCTGATCCGTCTTGACCCACTGCAGCAGGAGCGGGGGGACCGGCACCTCCAGCTCTTCCACACTGGGCAGATCTCCACCCTGGGAGCAGGAGCAGGTCACTGGCCTGACAGGAGCCACGCCCCTCCCCCTTGATGTCTCCCGCAGAGGTTCAGCCTCCAGCTCTGAGCCCCCCACCCCTCCCGCCAGGAGGAACAGGAAGGGGTTAGGATGTGTTACTAGTCAACGTGCCCCACTCCAATCCGCGCACCTTCATGAGACGCTGCTCCATGTAGGAGGCGAAATACCGCAGGACACCCAGCTGAGGCTGCAGGGCCCGAGGCACAGCACCCACAGAGAAGGAGAAGTGCTTCGTGCTGGTGGGGTTGTAGTGCACGGTCCTGGAGGAGCGGAGACACGGGGTCAGAGGGAGCCGGGCGCCGATGCCCGTCCCCCGGAGACCCCAGGACACCCCAGTGCAGGAGCACACACCTGCTGGGCACAGTGGCCCGGATACCAGGCAATCCAGAAGAGCACTTACTTTCTGTTGGCTGAAAGGGCCATGTGTGTGCCGTTGTTGAAAAGCACAGCCACACGGCGGCTGGACAGCTGATACCCAAAGCCGAATTTGTTGGAGTAGTCCACCCACTTGCTGACCCACACCAGAGGCTCCAGCTGTGCGAGCGGAGCTGGATTTTGTTCCGCTGTCATGGAAGAGGAAGGGGTGAGGACCTGTTCCCCACCTTTGGGCCAAAGAACTCCCAACACCACTCACCCCTACCGGACCCCACCCTTACCCGGGGGCATGAAGGCCAGGCAGTTCCTCAGAGCACAGAGGGCTGACTCCACAACTGTGGCCACAGTCAGACCTTCTTCAAACCCTGAAGGGAGCAGGGCACCTGGAATTAGGCATCAGTTCGCCAGGACACAGGCCATGTTTCTCTGACACTCCTTCCCTCTGGGCCCTGGTCTTAGCCCCACCAACCTCTAGCCCCTCTCATCCTCCCACTGCTCACCATCTCCACTGCTTGCCAGGGTCCCACGGGGTGAGCTGTCTTCAGGCGCTGTGTCTACCAAGCTGAGGGGGGCAGGACCGGAAGCTGCTGGAGCCTGGAGAAAGGAAAGGAAAAGTAGGGGAAAGGAGTGAGATAGGCCTCAAGATCCAAATCCTCGAGAGTCCATGGCCCAGCCTTGCCCTGGCAGCCGGGGCACCCCAGGTCAGCCCCGCCTGGCTAATGAGACGCAGCCAATTAGGCCAGCACGAGGCTAGATGCTTCCCTAGCTTCTTTTATCCCAGGCTTCCTGCAGCTGCTAGGGTGAGAGTGAGTCAGGGCACACTACCCATGTGAGTACCTCACCTCAGGCCTGGCGTTTTGATGGCCAATGGACGTCCGAGTGAGGCCATTCACCAAGCAGGAGACCTCGTCCCGCTCTTCAGGACGGTTTTTGCCTGGGTGGGGGAAGATATAACCCTCATATCCTGCCCACCCCCACCCCCGGGGTTCCTGCCGGGATACAGCTGGGTACATGCTCTCCCCAGGGGTTCAAAGGCATTCACACTCAAGCCCCCACAATGTATGTGCCGAGTCCCCCTGCCACGCTGTACTCTCCACACCACTGACATTCCAGACTTACACTTCTTCTTCCTGCCAAAGAGGCTCTTGGTAACTTTGACAAACAGGATCCTTGCTGGGTTAAGGGGTATCAGGTCTGGGACTGTCACGCAGCTGCTGACAGGGAGCCGGTCGGGGGTGTAGCCCTGAGGAGGGAAGTCATGTGAGCAAAGAAGGGACGCCCCAGGAGTCCAGTCACCCACCCGCACTGAATCCCCTGGGAATATGCGGACTTGACTTAGATGTCTGGAGGGCCACAGACCTTGGTAAAGAAGTCATGGCGCAGGATCTGGTCGATCGAGGGACGGTCTTGGGGCGAGGCTCGAAGGATGGCAGCCAGGAGCTGCCGGGCGGGCAGTGAGAGGCTGGCGGGCAGTGTGTAGTGAACCTGTTTGATGCAGCGGTATGTCTCCTTTAAGTCAACTGTCTCAAAGGGGGGAGTCCCACACAGCAGTGTGTACCTGAAGGGCAGACACGGAGCGGTCAGGAGAGCAGCGGAAGGGACATCCCACCCGGGCCCCCACCAGCGTACAGATAACCCTGGGACTCACATGACACAGCCCAGGGACCACACGTCTGCCTCGGGGCCATGGCCCTGTCTCTGCAGCACTTCTGGAGCCACATAGTTGGGGGTGCCACAGATGGTTCTAGAAAGGGATAGGGAGGAAGAGAAGAGAAGGTTCAGACTCAGCCTGGGTAGCCCCCCCTTCCCTGCCCCCACTGTGAGTCCAGACAAAGCAGCTGCCTGTCACCAAAGGCAAGAGAACTCCTGCTTGTCCTGGGACAATGGATGCTGGGGATGGCAGCTGAGTCCCCGCCCACCCGCCTGGCCCAGCTGCTCAGCTGCTCTGCAGGACAGGGAGGCCTTGACCCCCACCCCAGCCCCCTCCTCCAAGGTTTGCATCCTCAGTCCCCCACTCCCGTCTGTCAGACACCCACACAGACTGTCACCTCCTCTGGTCTGTGCCATACACAAACCAACACCAGCTGTCATATTCCCCCAAAACACTCATCGGCTACACATGCTATCTGTTGTCACTCACACCCGGTCACCGTGGCCACCGCAGGATATCATGTCCTGCCATTCCCACACTCAGTCTGTCTCACACACATCGCTTATGTCACCTTCCCCCATCCATACAGAGGAGCCGGTCAAACATCTCCGAGAATCCTTACACCCCCATCTGTCTCAGGGACTCAGCCTTCCCACCAGTCCCAGTAACTCCAACTGCCACCTCCACCACCCCCCCCCCACAAACAACCCACCATCCCTTTCCTGTCTATCACACACACACATCAGGCAGTCATCATGCCTCCCACATACATACTCACTGTCACACACGTCATCTGTGTCACACAGACCGCGGCCACCCCTCTCCTCAAACACTCACTTCTTCCTATGTTCCGGGGGTTCCAACCGGGTTGCCAGCCCAAAGTCCCCCATCTTCAGTTCCATGTTCTCGGTGATAAAAAAATTCCCTGAATGGGGGCAGAGAAGTGTGTCAGGGTCCTTTCCGTCTGCCTCCCCAGCCCCCAATCCTGCCGGCCCGGGAGGCTCACCGAGCTTGAGGTCTCGATGCAGGATGCCGCGCTGGTGCAAGTACTTGAGTCCCGAAAGGATCTGGCGCAGGTAATAGCGCACCTCTGGCTCCAAGAGAGTGTGCCGGGCCTTCCAGATGTGGGCCAGGGACTGCAGAGAGCCACCTGAGCTTCAGCCCCTGGTCCACCTTCTCTGACCCTCCCTCCATCCCCGCTCACTGAGGAAGGGACAGGGCTCCAGCTTTGGGTCTTAAGCAGGCCCCCCTTCCCTCTCCCACTCTCAGTCATCGCTTACCTTTCGGCTGCAGAGCTCCAGGAAAATGTATATGTTGTCGGCATCCTCAAAGTGGTGCGAGAAACGCACGATGTGGCGGTGCTGCAGGCCGCGGTGCAGCTCAATCTCGTTTAGGATCTGCAATGGGGGCGTGGGGTGGTCATCCCTCAAGGGCTCCCTCACCACTGTCTCCACCCCATCCCTGGTCCGCTGGGCCTGGGCCCACCTTCTCGCGCTGATGCGGCTTGGTGATGCGGCTCTGCGAGATGACTTTGACCGCGTAAGCGTTGCCCGTCTCTGTGTCAGTGGCCTCATAGCAGCGGGCAAAGCCCCCCTATGGGGAGGGGGCATCAGACAGAGCGCTCTAGGACAGCCAAGTTTAGCCCGCAGACGTCCCCGCGCCGAGGACAAGCGTCCCCGCGCCGAGGACAAGCGCCCCCGCCCCGCCCGGCGCGGTCGAGAAGGTCAGCGGGACCCCGCACTCCCCTCGCTAGCACACCACCCCACCAGTTCACCTTGCCCAACAGGCGGCCTTTGCAGTAGGTGCGACCGGTGCTCGGGTCGGTGATAAGGCGCCCTGGGTCCTTCGCGGGTGGCCCAGCCAGCATCTCCAGCTCAGGTCCTGGCATGGCACTCCCAGGCGGCCCGGGCCCGGCAGGGGGCGCGGGCGGGGCGGCCGCACGCGGGAAGGGGCGCGGGGATAGGAAGCCGGCGGCGGGCTCCATGCAGGCGGTGCGGCGCAGCGCGGGCCCGGCTTGTTTCGGTTCCGCCCGGCCCGGGCCGCGCGTGGCGCTGCCGGGATTTGCTACGCTGCGCTCGCGCCCGAGGGAGCCCGGCGTTTTTATCAATGAACGCCTGTCTCCTCCCAGGCGGCTCGTCATTAAGAGCCCGCCCCCTTCTAGGCGGTGAGTCCCCTAGAAGCCACGCCCCTCCTCAAGCTTTACGTCACCAAGAAGCTCCTCCTCTCCCCTAACGCAAGTCCAGGCCCAGCCTCCTCCCTACGCCTCAAAGACGCAACCTTTCTGGTAGTCACCATGCGGGTCCGACCAGAATGTCGGGGTCAGCCGTTTCTCCGTACCCCTCTCCCTACGCCCTGGTGACCGAGAGTCCCGTTCATGGGCGGTTTTTTTCTTTCCCCGTCTTTCGGGGTTTTTTCTGAAGTCAGAGAGGGGCTGAGTATCTGGGGAGTCTCCCCAAGCCACTAGATAGACCAGTGATCCTGGCGGGAAGGGAGACGCAGGGGCGGTGCTGTATTTCGCCAGGGGGCGTCACCAACACTCCCTTTTAAGTGCGCGAGACCTTCCGCTGTTCCACGCCCTAGGCCTACAAGCCCTAGGCTAGAGCCCCCGGGCCCAGCCCGGTACTACCCCCTTTAGGGCTTAGGAAGAATTGCACACTCCTGAGCCTGACTTGGGACAGGCGGGAGCCGGTGGAGGAGGGGAAGGCTGCCATGTTGAGTTTTGGGGTCCAACAGCCAGCTTTCAAGGTTTTTACCATGTGCCTCGTCGCATCCTCTGTTACCCTCCTCCACAACCTTGAGAGTTAGATCTCGGGTTCTGGCGGGGTCCCTATTTCCTTTCCTTGAACACACCTACTGCCTTGAGTCAGCAGTCAGAAGGCCAGAAAGTGAAGAATGGGAATTAGGATTTCCTCAAATCTAGTGATGGACAATTGGGCAGGCGGTCCTGGGGCCATGTGGACCGCTAGACCCCTAGTTCATGCCCACCCTTCCCAGGGCCAGAAACAGAGAGGTGGGTTCCTAAGCCCTCGGGAGTGTTTGTCCCAATTATCACAGGCCTCCCCCCTGGCTTTGTCCTTCTCACCTCTCTGCCCTCACTCTGTCCCATTCAATCAATTATTAAGCCATTCAGGCCTCGAAGATCTATTGAGAGTACCTGCTAAGTGCCAAGCACTGGCTGAACAAGGCCACGAACAAGGCCAGCTCAAGGTTGCAGCCCTCATTCAGTCCGCACTCTGCCCGATGGAAACAGACAAGAGGCAAGTATAGGAACAAGGTCATCGCAGGCTTTGGAAAGTGCTATGAAGGAAGTCAACAGAAGAGTAACCAAAGAGCTTGCTTTAGAAAGAGTAGCCAGGTGATTCAATAAATATTGATTAGAACTGAATTCCTGTCAGTTGTATCTCCCAAAAGCTAAAAATCTTTGCACGGTTCCCGCTTCCCTCTATCTTCCCCTCACAGCTTAATCTGAGTTGTAGTCGCTCCCGTTGGGATTACTGAGATTACTGATCTTTGCCCCAGCACCTTGCTGTTCTCCCCGCCTTTCCTGTCGTCTCTGTTGTATCCTCCTTCCAAATTTCCCACCCACCCAAACCCTCATCAAGCCCTCTAACCTTGCCTTTTAGGGCCACTGATGGGAGAAACCAAACAGTCTGAAACGGGCTTAATGACTAATAGCTCAGATGGGGGAGGGGGAGGGGAAGGCGAAGTGGTGGGGGCGGGGTGGCCTTAAACTCCATAGGCCGGAGTTTGGTATTTATCCTACAAGCCAACAATTTTCCAGCGGGGAGATGGTAGTGGTGGGACCAGAAAGGACAGATCTACAGGGAAAAAGAGGCTGAAGCATGTGTAGTTCGAAAAGGCATATTTGAGGTTGCAATTTTATATTTGGAAAATAAAGCAAAATGTCTTTGTATTAGTTCCGTAGGGCTCCCATAACAAAATATTATGTACTAGGTGGCTTAGACAACAGAAATGTATTTTCTCATAGTTCCTAAGGCTAGAAGTCCAAGCTCAAGGTATCGACAAGGTTGATTCTGTTAAAAAGAAAACCACAGGCCTCAAATGGTGTGACTTGGGCCAGGCCATGTCACCAAGCCAGGACTTAATACCTCATCTAATTGCCATTTCCACCGTCCCCCTGAAATAGAAATCTTAACCTGTCAGGAATTTTCTGATAGGTGCTAGGAAGTCTTTCACAGGACACTCTCCATCCCCCAAAGAAAGAGGAGGTTATCAGCATGATAAGACCCCCTGTTCTTCCTCCTAAGCGAAAGTGTCCTTGCCTGAAACAATCCTTTCTTTTATTTTTATTCCTAACTTTCCTGCCCCAAGCTCCTTCCTATAAAAAAACTTTCCATTTTGTACAAACTCCTCAGATCCCTCCTCATCTTGCTAGATGGGATTCATGACTCATTTAATACAGCCAAGTAGGTCTTCAAATCTTAGTCGAATTTGCCTTTTTAAGATTTTATTTATTTTAGGGGCGCCTGGGTGGCTCAGTCAGTTAAGTGTCTGCCTTCAGCTCAGGTCATGATCCCAGAGTCCTGGAATTGAGCCCCGCATGGGGCTTTCTACTCAGTGGGGAGCCTGCTTCTCCCTCTCCCTCTGCACCCCCCCCCCCGCTTGTGCACTCGTTCTCTCTCTCTCTCAAATAGATAAATAAAATATTAAAGATTTATTTTAGAGAGAGAGTGTGTGTGCGCTTCAGTAGGAGCAGGGGGAGAGGGAGAGGGAGGGGGTTCAGTCCCACGACCTTGAAACCATGACCCAAGCCAAAATCAGAAGAGTCAGAGGCTCAATCGACTGAACCACCCAGGCGCCCTCGAATTTTGTTTTTTTGTTTTGTTTCGTTTTAAAGATTTTACTTATTTGACAGACAGAGAGAGGAAAGAGAGAGGAAGAAGAAACAGGTGCAGCAGCAGAGGGAGAGGGAGAAGCAAACTCCCCGCTGAGCAGGGAAGCCCCATCTGGGGCTCAGTCCCAGGACCCCGGGATCATGACCTGAGCCAAAGGCAGGCACTTAACCGACTGAGCCACCCAGGTGTCCTGAAATTTGTACTTCTTTATCCCCTTTATCTACATGATCTTTTTCTCTCTGTATTATAATCCTCTTCTTCTCATAAAAGCACCAGTTGAGTGTCTGCCTTTGGCTCAGGTCATGATCTCAGGGTCCTGGGATTAAGCTCCGTGTGTTAGGCTCCCTGTTCAGCGAGGAGCCTGCTTCTACCTCTCCCTCTGCCACCACCTTGTGCGCTCTCTCTCTCTCATGCATGCTCCTCAAATAAATAAATAAATAAAATCTTAAAAAAAAAACAAAAAACCACAAGTGGAATCGGACTAGGGTCCACCTAACAGCCTCATTTTAACTTACTTACCTCTGTAAAGGTTCAGTCTCCAAATACAGTCACGTTCTAAAGTACTGGGGGTTAGGACTTTGTACAGAAGTCAAGACCTTACCTGCACCCATCTTAGGTCTTCAGATGAAACTCTTCAATAAGAACACTAACATAAGTAAAACAAACACAAGTTTATTAACGTGTATAACTTATACATGGAAAAATGGGAGATACCCAGGGAAAAATGAGTAGCTTTCTCATCTAGCTTAGAATTCAGGCTTAAATACCATCTTTTGTTTTTTTTTTTTTAATTTTATTTGTTTGACAGAGAGACACAGCGCGAGAGGGAACACAAGTGGGGCAAGTAGGAGAGGGAGAAGCGGGCTTCCCACCGAGCAGGGAACCTGATGTGGGGCTTGATCCCAGGACCCTGGGATTATGATCTGAGCCGAAGGCAGACGCCTAACAACTGAGCCATCCAGGCGCCCCTTAAATACCATTTTAATAGGGAAAAGGGAGGAGAAATATAGGCCTCTTAGGGAAAAGTAAATGATTTCTAGAAAAGATGAGTGGACCCTTAGAAGAATGGATGGGAGATATGATAATTTGTGACCAAGTTTGTCTGGATGTGGCACAGACTTCTAGTTTCCTCTCCTCTGATATGAGAAGATATTCCCAGGGAGGGCATTTATGCCCATCGAGTCCTTTTAGAGATCCGTCTTTAGGCAGATAAGGGGAGTTGAGAGAAGGCCTCTCCCTGCATTTGCTGTTTTTCAAGCACCTACAGTTCAAAATAATCAATATGCCAAAGTGACATATTGGGTGCCAAATTCTCTTACCCTTCGCTGTCTTCTCCCCTTGGGAGGTTAACAAGATTTTTGAGCCCTCCTCCAGAAACCAGGACACCAGGAGGAGCTCCTTCTGAATGTTGTAACTAAAGGGCCTGGGAGTCTCCTCTGCCTCCTCCCTCAGTGTAACATATGTGACCATGAATGGATCTTATGCACCTGCCACACAGCAGGCGCTGGGCTAAGCGTTTATGCTGTTGACTTCTCACAGTAGCCTTATGATGTGGATGTGATTATTATTCCCACTTCACAGATGAAGAAACTGAGGCTCAAGGGGTTAAGCTGTTTGCTCAAGGTCACATACAGCTACCAAGGGGTAGAGTTAAATTCCGAACCCAAGATGTCTGACTCCTCTATTCACCACTGCCTGACTTTTCTGGGGGTCACTGGTTCTCTATCCTCGTGCCTGTCCTCCTTCTACACTGCTCCATGTCGCCACGTCCCTGGTATTAATGCTCTTTCCCCTCTCCCGCCCCAGGAATCTTACAATCTGTGCCCAAGCTGAGGTTTTTCAGAGTCCTCTGGGTCTCCATCCCCTAGAAGATGCTGTCAGGCTCTGCTGCCCCTAGTGTCCCACATTCCCTGCCCCCTTGGCAGCTCAGAGTCAGAATTTCTCTCTCTCTCTTTTTAAGTCTTTCTTTCTTTCAGAGAGAGAGAGAGAGAGCACAAGCAAGGGGAAGGGCAGAGGGGGAAGGAGAGAGAAACTCCAGCAGACTCTGCGCTGAGCACAGAGCCCGATGCAGAGTGCCTGGGTGGCTCAGTGGGTTAAGCATTGACTCTTGATTGCGGCTCAGGTCGTGATCTCAGTGTCATGGGATTGAGCTCCCATGTCGGGCTCCAAGCTCAGTGGGGAGTCTGCTGGAGATTCTCTCTCTCCTTTTTCCTCCGCCCTTTCCCCTGTGAAATAAATAAATAAAATCTTAAGAAAAAAAGATTAAGAAAAAAAAAAAGAGTCAGATGCTTAACCCACTGAGCCACCAGGTGCCCTTTAGAATCAGACTCTCTTGTCAGTGTCTCTTGTCCCTGAGGTCAAGAGTGTCTTTCAAGAATGAGAGCTGCCCAGGGGTGCCCGGCTGGCTCAGTCAGTAGAGCATGTGACTCTTAATCTCAGGTTGTGAGTTTGAGCCCCACATTGGATGGGGAGCCTACCTGAGATTAAAAAAAAAAGAATAAGAGCCGCTCAGTAAGGGTAGAACTTGGGAGGGGGCCGTTGGGATAAACAGTAAGATCTCGGGTGTCTTCGGTGGGTGCAGAGGCCGAAGTCCTAAAGCCGAACTAGAGAGAGGCTAATCGCTACAGCAGCGTTTCATACTCACCATGTGCTATTAATTCATTTAATACTCACAGCAACTATGAGAAAAGTATTATCCTCCCTATTTCCCCATGGGGAAATTTAAACACAGAAACGTTGAACGTCTTACCTTACCCAAGGTCACAAAGGGAGTTCACAGTGTTCAGATTGGAAAATCTGGGCAGTCTGGCTCCAGACTCCATGCTGTAAAGTGCCAAGCCATATATCCAACTCCGGGCTGTGAGGAGGGGAGAGGGCCCTGGGCGGTTAGGACCAGGAGAGAGTGAGACGCAAGAACTAGAGGACAGGTAAAGGGTGGAGTAAATGATTTACAGGTGGAGTGGTTCCCTCTCCTGGACCATAAACCGAAGGGACCTGTCAGCCTCTGGGAAGGGAGATAAGGTGACTCAGGAGGGAAGGGCTGGGAGGGGACTAGGGACTGGGGACTCCCCTTCCTGGAGTGAGGCTTCAAGTCCTGTACCTTTATCCATGGCTCTGTGGGAAAGTCACAGCCCAATGATCCAGAGTGTGGGTAACAGGCACGAGGGTGAGGGCCATAGAAGCAGATGGGGTGGGGGGTGATGACTGGAAGGCAGCAGCCTGGGCTGTCCTCAGGGAAGCTCCCAGGATCTCAGGGCCTGAGATCCCCCAGTCCCTGGCCTGGCCCCCCAGGTACAAGACTCTTTAAGTGGTATGCAGCCCAGAGTGCTCTAGAAAAGCCACAGATCAGAGCTTGGGAAAGGTTGCATGGCCATGCTGGCTGAGGCCCCAGAGCTGGTATCTCGTCCTCCCCAGGAGAGAGGTCCTGGGTCTTCCAGACCTCTGGGACCCATGCGCATGTGCATGCATGCGTGCACGCACGTGCGTGCGCACACACGGAGTCTAGTTTTTTCTTCATACTGACATCTCCGCTCGCTCACCTGGGGCCCAGAAAGAGAACATGACTCTTCTGGCCATAAGTAGTTTTCCAGAACTTGCTCATCCAGGAGGTTTCTCAGAAAAAAGAAAAGGGAATGGAGGGCCAGATGTCTTTCGAGTGAAAAGGAAAAAAGTAAAAAGAAGGAAAGGAAAAGTAAAGCCTACCTGGGCTCAAGTCCTGCCCAGCTGTGTTGACATGAGTCAGATACCATCCTGGCTGGAAGGGGGCCGAGCCCTGCAGACAGGTCCCTGAGCACTGTGATTTGTTGCTGTGAGAGAGGAAACCTGGAGGGCTTCAGGGAGGGACCAGGGGGAAGGTCAGGGAAAGCTTCCCTGAGGACGCTCTGAGCAGGACCCCACGGGAGCAGTGAGAAGACGCTAGGCCAGAGGCTGGTGATGGGAGCAGAGGTGGGAACATCTCAGAAGGCCTTACCCTGCTGAAAAGCCAGGACCTGGCACTGTTTGGCTTGGGGACAGGCCGGAAAGGCTTCAGGGGAAGGGTCCCTGCCTCTTCATCTCTGAAGGATTGCCTGGTTCTGGGACACAGCAGAGGACTAGTAGGTGGAAACTAAAGGGAAAAGACTTGGCTCTTTATAAGAGCAATGCAGACTGAATGCCTGCGGAGCTCCAGGCTCTGGATACCCAACTGCCCTGGGTGGCAGGTGTTACTGATCTTGTTTCGTAGAGGAGGAAACTGAGGTTCAGAGAGATGAGGTGACTCGTACAAGGCTGCAGAGGGCTACAATTCAAACCCAGGTTTGTCTGATTCCCAAGTTTGTGCTCCTAACCACCTCTCCATGCTTCCTCTTTTTAGGAAACACTTGCGGGTGAGAATCAGATCACAGTGTGGGGGGAGGAGCGTCCGAAAACAGGTCAGAAGCGGAACCACCACTCCTGGGGTTTTGTGGATGATCTCAGTATCAGGTGGGTAATTGAGCTGGTGCCTCAAATATTACCTCTGTCAGACAGGAAGAAATGGAGGCCTAGAAATAGAAACGGCCACTCAGGATGCCGGATACCCTTAAGGAGTCAAGATGCTGGACACAGGGCTGTGGGAGGTCTCCATCCCTAGGCCTGAGTCCCAAAACTGTGGCCTTGTCAGCCCTGTGGAACAGGGATGGGGAATTGCCACACCCCCCAGAGCCTGGACCAGAAGCCTGGCAGGGTGGCCAGTGCACAGGACCCTGGTCCCAGGGCTCAAGCCCTTGTTTAGGCCCAACTGGGCCACTTCTAGCCTTTGGAGTTGTGAAACTGAATAAAGGAAACCTCATTTAAAAAAATAGAGTCCGGTCACCAGAATGGGGGGAGTTCTCACACCCTACCAATTTGTCCTCAATTGCAGACCCCAACAGGAAGATGCATACCTTGCATTTTCCACCTGGAAAGGACCTACTTTACTACCCCTGCAAGAGGGAGAAAGAATTTTTCCTTGTATAGCAAGAGTCCAACCAATGAGAAGTTGCCACAACTCAGCCAATGAGAAAACATCACCAACCTCCTGTGGACTTTTGCCCGAAGTAGCCCCTCTCAACTTCCCTTTTTTTTCTCTATATAATAACTTTCCTCTCCTTTGTTCTCTCCACTTGCCTATGGTTTGCTGTAGCTTGCATATCCTGAATTGCAATTCCTCTATTTTTGAATAAGTCCGTTTTGCTGGTAAAATAACCGGCTGTTTTGTTTTCAGTCTCAACCAAGTCCATCAACTCAGGCTTTGAATCCTGCCTCTAATGACCCTGAACAAGTCATTTACCTCTTGGAGCCTCGTCTGGAAATGGGGTTGAGATGAGGATTCCAGGAGACGCTGATCTAGCAGGGCCTTTGGCACCGTGCCCGTCAGTCAGTGCTCTGGGATCAGCAGCTGTGATGATTATAACAATTTATCATCATGCGTCTGTCTTCTCACCTAGAGCGTGGGACAGTAATCCCTGTCATCCTGGTTTCAAGGACATGGTGTCATCTGCGTGAGATGTAGGGTCAGTGCAGATGGCCCTTTTGCCACCCCAAGGCCAGCCCAGCCCTGCAGGGGGCAGGGAGACACATCTAGTTCCCAGGGCCAGGGGAAGCTGGGTGACAGCCTCAATCCATCAATGATAACCTCAGTCCGGCGAAGCTTTATGGGCCCAGCAGATACTTAAGTGCAGGTGGTGTGTGGGCTAGCCCAGTTCTCTGTGCTCAACCTGGGCCACTGCCCAGAGCAGGTAGGCCGGCGTGGAGTGGGAGGTGGCATTCCCTGGGTCCTTGGGAGACCAGCTGTCAGTAAGACCCCAGGGGAGAGTTGTGGCTAGAGTTGGATCTCCTGTCCTCAGGAGTTTGTGACTGCTTCCTTCTGGCCCTGTGAGTGGAAGGGGACCTCGGGGAAGCCTCTTGCATGAGACGTTATAGATCTCGGCTCCCCTAGGCCCGTCCCATCCTGGCTTGACCCCTGTGCCACTGAGCTCTGGAGGGGATGGGGGGTGCTTTGTCTGCTCTGAAGCTTCTTCCCCTCGTCTACTGACCCAGGGTGAAGGTTGGGTGTGCGTGACCCGAGCTGAAGGGAGGGTGGCCTGGGGAACTAAGCTTGGTGAGAAGAAGGCAAGCTACAGAGAAGGTTTGCTGGGAAAAAGGGACGGCCCTGGGGGCAGCTCTTGTGACCTCCTGCCCAGGCCCCTGGCACCATGACGGTTTCATACACCCTCAAAGTGGCGGAGGCTCGCTTCGGAGGCTTCTCCGGCTTGCTTCTCCGCTGGAGGGGAAGCATCTACAAGCTCCTTTACAAAGAGTTCCTCCTCTTCATCGCCCTGTACGCTCTGCTCAGCATCACCTACCGGTGAGGGGGAGGTCTCAGGGCTGGCCTGGGTGGGGGGCTCGGCTGCGCTCTCCGCTCTAACCAGGCTTACACTTGACCTTCCCCAGGCTGCTGCTGACCCAGGAGCAGAGGCACGTGTATGCTCAGGTGGCCCGATACTGTAACCGTTCTGCAGATCTCATCCCCTTATCCTTTGTACTGGGTAAGGCTCTCTTGAATTCTCCCCGGTATCCTTCTGACCATCTTCCTGACCTTCGGGTTGAGTTGATAGCTCAGAGGGTCAGAATTACTCCCAGCAGCACAGCCTGGAGGTCAGCAGGCAAGGGAGTTGCGTCCTGGGTCCGGGATTTCCAGAGGGCTAGATCCTGCCTGTCACTTGCGGGACCCTCACTCCACCAAGGGACAAGACACGGGCTGGCTTCAAAACCCCACTCCTGGTACTGGAGAGGAGCTGGAGAGAGGGGTCACCCCCTTCCTACCTTCATGGGAAGCAGGGCTCCGAGTTAACCATTCCTTGAGGGCTTCTCTGCAGGAGGAGGTTTGCCCTCCTCCCTCCTCCCAGCCTGGCTTAGCAAGGAAGAGGCTTTAGGAAGAGTGCTCCCCCTGACAGCGAGGCAGGGCACTGAGGCCGGATGTGTCCTTCTCCCTGCTTTGGTTCAACCTGGTGGGGACAGGGTGCTCTGGCTGGGCCGGGGGCAGGGCACGCTGACTCTCAGGCCCTCCATCCTTCCTTCCCGTCCGCACGCGCACGGCGGCCGATCAGGTTTCTACGTGACCCTGGTGGTGAACCGCTGGTGGGCCCAGTATACGAGCATCCCGCTGCCGGACCAGCTGATGTGCGTCATCTCGGCCAGCGTGCACGGTGTAGACCAGCGCGGCCGCCTGCTGCGCCGCACCCTCATCCGCTACGCCAACCTGGCGTCGGTGCTGGTGCTGCGCTCGGTCAGCACCCGCGTGCTCAAGCGCTTCCCCACCATGGAGCACGTGGTGGACGCAGGTGCGGACAGGCGCCCCTGGGGGCTCGGTGCTGGAGACCCGGGGGCGGGGGAGGGCGGCCGGCTCCAGGTCGGGACTTGAACTCGGGCCTCCTCCGAGGGGAGGTCTGAGCCCCAGGGGGCAAGTCCTAGGGTCAGGGGAGGCGTCTGCACCCCCTGCTCGCTGTATCGCCTCAGGTTTCATGTCCCAGGAAGAGAGGAAAAAGTTTGAGAGCCTGAAATCCGATTTCAACAAGTACTGGATCCCCTGCGTCTGGTTTACCAACCTGGCGGCCCAGGCCCGGAGGGATGGGCGAATCCGTGATGACATTGCTCTCTGCCTGCTCCTCGAAGTGAGTCGGCTCCGGACCAGGCCTGTCTGTCCTCCCTGGCTTCGCAAACTGGAATAATCATTTTGCTACTTAGCCCTTAGATGGTGCCAACTGCGGACGGCACCCAGTGGGAAGCACTGTACATACGTGAACTCATTCGGCCCTCACAACAACCCTTGGGACATCATTACCATCCCTCTTTCACGGGTGGGAAAACTGAGGCACGGAGTGGCAAAGAAACTTGCCCAAGTCACGCAGCTAGTTAGTGGAGCCGGGACTCAGACGTGCTGGTTCCCCAGTCTGTGCTTGTAACTAACTTGCTAAACTGCTTCTCATCACAGCCCCCCCACATAAGACCCCTGACAGCAGAACGGGCCTCTAGGCCGAGTTTGCGCTGGGCTCCCCTGTTCTTTCCCCATTCTTCCCTCCTCTCCTCCACTGACATCCGCTTCCCGCCTTTCCCGCAGGAGCTGAACAAGTACCGGGCCAAGTGCAGCATGCTATTCCACTATGACTGGATCAGCATCCCTCTCGTCTACACCCAAGTAACTGCCTCTCCCCTCCCCAGTCCCAGGGCCTGCTGCATGTCCTGTGCTGTGTGTGACACTGAGAATTAGAGACTGTACCTGCCCTGGGGCAGTTCAGCCCAGCGAGACATTGAGCAACCAAGGGCTCATCCTCCAAGCATCCCTGGACCCCCGCTAGGACACCCCCATCCCCTCGGATGCTGCCACACCTTGCTACACGTTCTACTTCCTTGTCAGATTCCCTACGGGTCCTCGGGGTCAGGGAGGGCATTTCTCCCTGTCTGACTCAGCCAGGCTTCCTTCTCCAGGTGGTGACCATAGCAGTATACTCCTTCTTCGCCCTGTCCCTGGTGGGGCGCCAGTTCGTGGAGCCCGAGACGGGGCCAGCCAAACCTCGGGAGCCTTTAGAGCCGGGCCAGGAGGCAGCGTCCGCCCTGGGGGACCTGGACATGTATGTGCCCCTCACCACTCTGCTGCAGTTCTTCTTCTACGCCGGCTGGCTCAAGGTGGGCATGTAGGCTCGCCGTACCAGCTTGCTCTGTAGGGATGTGAGCCCAGGGCCCCCATCTCAGCTTTGGGGACAGAGAATGGGGCTCTGAGCCCAGAAAACACTGTCTTACAACCTGTAGGTGGCCGAACAGATTATCAACCCCTTTGGTGAGGATGACGACGACTTTGAGACCAACCAGCTCATAGACCGCAACTTGCAGGTGCGCAGGGGCCTGGGGGCAGCTCCCTGTGCTGTCCTCCTTGCCAGCTCTCCGCCTGGGTGTGGAGAGGACTGGGGGGGGGGGGGGGACAGGGTGAGGGTCCTTACGACTTGCTGCCCCAGGTGTCTCTGTTATCCGTGGACGACATGTACCAGAACCTGCCTCCCGCCGAGAAGGACCTGTACTGGGACGAAGACTCGGCGCAGCCGCCCTACACGGTGGCCACGGTGGCCGAGGCTCTGCGGCCTTCCTTCCTGGGCTCCACCTTCAACCTTCGGTGAGTGGCCTGCACTGGTGGAGGCAGGGCTTGACCCGGGTCATGGGCCCCAGGTCCTCACCGCCCCTGCTCCCAGCCCTCTCTGGAGAGAGCCAGTCCCGGGGTGGCCCCGTGCCAGGCTCGCTCAGCCCTTCCTCCTGCCCGCAGTGTGAGTGACGACCCCGAGCAGAGCGTGCAGGTGGAGGCGTCCCCAGGGTCCGCTCGGCCACTGCCCGCCCAGACCCCGCTGCTCGGCCACTTCCTGGGTGCAGGAGCACCCTCCCCCGCCATCAGCCTCAGGACCTTTGGCCGCGCACGAGGAACCCCCCGGACCCCACATCTGCTGCGCTTCCGAGCGGAGAGCGGCGAACCCGAGGCCACAGACCGCATCGAGGAGGCATCTGTGGGGTCAGAGGATGAGACCAGGGAGCCCTGATCAGAGCTGCCGGGCCCAGTGCCGTTCTGCCCACCTCCCCCAGGCCTGCCTCTGCTCACTTCCCAATACCCTGCTGACCTCCAGCGCTATTAGAGCGCTTGCTGTGTGTCCTGAGCTGGAGAATTTAGGGAAAAGACCTTGAAAGGGGAAGATGGCGGGGTCAGCGCCAGGGCTGGGAAGTTGTCCATTGAAGCGGGAGAAGGTAGGGTGGTTTGCTTGGGGAAGGTGAGGTTAGGATACACGGGCAAGGCCTCGAGGACAAGCACCCAGATGCACTGTTAATTTCCTGTGTTATAGGTTGCTGGGCCCGTTTGCAAACCTGAGGGAGCATCAGCGGCACTGGAGGGCCTGCTCAGAATAGTTCTGGGTGCCACTCCCAGAGTTTGATTTATTAGATCTGGGATGGAACTCAAGAATTTGCATTTGTAGGAAGTTCCCAGGTGATGGTGCTGCTGCTGGTCCAGGCATCACAATTTGAGTCCCACATAAAAAGATGTTGAGGATATACCTTCTCCTGATAATCTTACTCTGAAGAGGGATCAGAGTGTGTGTGCTGGGGGACTTTTGCTTTACCTGTAATATTCAACTTTTTATTTACAATGAGAATATAATCACTTATTACTTGTGCAATTACAGTTGTTTAAATTGGTATGCTGTGAAGTAGGATAAAGATAATACGGTAAGGGCCTGGGACTCTGTCCTGGAGGCAGCTGGACACCACCCAGCCCGGTCCGTGGGCGGCTGGACTTCGGAGTGCCGCACCCTTCTCTGCTCCCGCCAGCCCAACAGGAGAAAGCACGACTTAAGGGGTGAGAGCTGCGTGTTCATCTCTGTGGCGGGCTTGCGGTGCTGGGGGAACCAGCCTCACGGAGCATGGACTGGAGTTGACTGAACTAAGCTCCACTCTGCAAGTTCAGCCTCCACTAAAGAAATTGGTGAGTGCCAAAACGGAATCCTAAGGTCAAAGGATGACAGATGACAGAACTCAGAAGAAACAAAAGGGGTAGTAGAGGTTGAGTGCAGCCTCTGATAACTAATGCTGGTTTTGCTACTTTCCTGCTGGGCAACCATGGATTACAGGATACCTAAGCCTAGGTCTCCAAGTCTTTGGAGACAAAAGCACCCCAAGATAGCCATTCACGTAGGTGGTTTGAGGTTTTTCTTTTCACAGGGTTAATGGGAGTTAGCCTTGCTTCAGGGCAAGAATGGTCAGCTGAAGGCTTCAGGAATGAACAGTGGATAAATCCAGGACTCTTTAAACACACTGGTTCTAGTCACAGATTAGAGGTAGAAGTGAAGGGGAGGTATAATCTTGTAGAGCTCAAATTGGGAAATAAAGGTGAAGTGTCTAATGTGACTTCGCTACTCCTGACCCATATTGTAAACAATAGTTAAAATTATGGTGCTGCATTAAGATAACCACTGGATGGAAGGGTGGGACACAGGCCTCCCAGAGACAGTGGTAACGTTTCAGAAGGTTGGGTTGGTTTTTGTGTCATGAAATTTTTGTACTCAAAAGGGGGTGGGGGGGTCAACTCCTAGTTCATCTTTCCCTATTGTCTATTCACACGACTCTGCAATTTAGCCAAGCTAATGAACCAATTCGGATTTTCACTTCTTTGGCTCTTAAGTTATACTTACACTTTCCATCAACTTGGGATAAAATCTTAAATTTTTTAAAATTAATTTAGCCATTTGAGTGTCTCGTATGTTGCCATGCACTTCCAGGTACTGGAAACACAGCAGGAAACAAACATACCTGTTCCCCTGGCATTCTATTCTAATTGGACAAAAAAGAAAATGAGCAAAATTTATGCCTAAGGGATAAGGAGAAAAAGCAGGGGAACTATAATTTAAGTACAGAAGGAACTTCTGTAAGTTCCTTAAGTAAGTGCTTCCTTAAGCACAGAAAGAACTATAATTTAAAATTATCAGGGAGGAACTCACTAAGGTCTAAGACCTGGAGAGTAAGCCATGTGGATATGTGAAGGAAAATGTCCCCAACAAATGACTAACAAGCGAACATGTGCTCAGTAAGGCTAGGGGGATTAGCATTGTAGAAAAAGGGACCAGGTCATGTTCAGTTCCATAGCATTTGCTAAGGCTTCTGAGATGGGAAGCTGTCAAAAACCTATTGATCACTATTGCCAGGACTGTGTAGGGGACAACAGAAGCATCCAGTGCTACTTGCAAGAGTGATCAGAAGGCGGAGGGGGTGTTAAAGGTTGAACCAACAAGATTTGGTGACATTAAATGTTAAAGAGTGTAGGGGTCAGAATGACCCAAGATTTTGATTTAAGCAGCTGTATAAAGGCAACGATTTGCTATAATCAAATAGCTGAGAAACTATTTGAAAAGGGAAAGCCGAGGAATGTTATCAGTTTT
>CM052900.1:135404362-135495449 GCA_028534135.1 Potos flavus
TCAAGAGAAAATTAACTTCAGAAAGACATCCAAAAGCTGACAGGATAGTAACATAAATGTGTACGACTTGCTCTCAACAATACCAAAAAAATTTGGAACACAATTTCAAGGTTTCTAGGCCATCCATGAACCCAGGCTGAAAATTTGAAGCTTAAAACGTTTAAAACCAAGGTTCACACGGGAAAACGGTACAGGCTTTCTTAGAGAGCCAAGTTCGCAGAGGCAGCATGCCTTCAGGTTCCAATCATGGTCCAATCAACACCCCAGTAACATTGGGGGACCGGTGCTGGGATACCTCCCTAATATAGTCTCTGCTCGCCCTGAGTGCCACATCCCTGTTCGCACCGAACACTAGTCTTTGGGGGTGAGAAACGGTCCCCCAGCTATATTAAGGCACAGCCCCACGTCTAGGACTGGCCTTCAGGGAGAGTGTGCCGAGCAACTGGATATTCACACATGAACACTGGACAGGACAATAGAGACCTTTATTACACGACCGAAGCTGGCAGGAAGATTTATTTGCCTTTCCGGGCCTTGATTTTCCTCAGATAGAACTCTAGCTCCTTGCCCTCTAGCACGTAGCCATCTGCTCGGCCACACTGGCCTGGTCTTGAGGCGATGCACGCTGCAAGAGAGTATGCATTCATCAGCAAAATGGCAGTGGGGCCCTACCCACACCTAGGCATCTCCTTAGTGTTGGTTCAGGCATGCGGGGGGCAGGCTTGAAGCCCAGCGTGTCCTCAGATATACTCTATCGTCACTTAAAGTCAGTAGCAGAACTGGACAAAGTTTTCATCACCGAGACAGCCCCCTCGGCCCACACACAGACTTCTCAAAATACTTCTGGAATTTAGAGGCAGAGGCCAACCTCAGGCCTATGGGCTCCTGCCCACTATTTCCCATTTCAGCTTCACACTAACGGGATGACCACATGTTGAGTTGTGCTTGTACGCGGTTATCATTCAACTCTCCTAGTGAAACCTCTACCACCCAACTCGGAAGTTAAAAGAACAAGAGGCAAGAAGACAATGCAGAGGGCACACCGTATCTTGTGACCCAATCCCCCAATGCAAACGGCCATCTTACCGAGAAGCTTGCCCTGCTGGAATTGCTCCTCCAGAAGACTGCTGATTTTCGCATTCTTTTTCCTTTCGTCATACTTCTTCTGAATTTTCTTTGATCGTTTTTTGTTTAAAATCTCTTCCTCCTCGGGCGTCTGAATACAGGAGATACATGGTTAGCTGGGGCTCCCCAGGCCCTGGCTCAGGAAGGAATGTCCCCACGGCCTTGGGCCCTCTACATCCCAATCCCTGCTGCCTTCCTCAGCACTAAAGGCTTTCATCTCTTTCCCTTCAGTAGCAGAACTGGACACAGTTTTCATCATAAGAAGGCTGGAATAAGGCTGGCCTCCCCCCACCTCCACAGGGACGTTGGCTCCCCTAAAACACGCACCAGCTTGGCCCCCTTCTTGCGGCCCAGGGGCAGTGCATAGTGGGACTCGTACCACTGTCGGTACGGTGTGCTGTCAATAAGCACGATACAGTTCTTCACCAGGGTCTTGGTGCGGACCAGTTCGTTGTTGGACGCGTTGTAGACAACGTCAATAATCCTTGTTTTGCGCGTACAACCTGTTCACAGGAGAATTTCAGAATCGAGTCCGATAAACCAGAAGCCAACTGGCTTTGCCGTCCCCTACCACCACATCCTCCCCCAAAGTGCCCAAGGAGAAGGGAACTCTAGGCTGTTACCCAGCTATGGGGTCTCAGCCCATCTTCCACAAAGCCACCTTTCCAGAGATGATAGGCAACCACACATAGTATCTAGATTCGACCCCAATCCCTTAAGCTATAGGAATTGAAACAAAATAGAATGGAGAGAATTCTCCAGCTACCACAACCGTAACAGCTTTTTTTTTTTTTTTTTAAAGATTTTATTTATTTATTAGAGAGAGAGAGAGAGATCACAAGTAGACACAGAGGGAGGCAGAGAGAGAGAGGGGGAAGCAGGCTCCCCGCTCAGAGAGCCCGATGCGGGGCTCGATCCCAGGACCCTGAGACCATGACCTGAGCCGAAGGCAGAGGCTTTAACCCACTGAGCCACCCAGGCGCCCCAACCTTAACAGCTTTCGAAGAGAAACTTCAGTCTCTTGGTGGAGGCCACAGACTTCCTGTTAAAAGCACTTACTGAAGCTTAGAAAGTTTTAGGTGTGGAGTTCCCCCCCTCTCTTGGAAGGACTCACTCACACTCAGAGCCCCAGGAGAAGTTCCCCACGTCTAGCCTCAAGGCACGGTACTTCTTATTGCCTCCCCGGACTCGGACTGTGTGTATGCGGCGGGGGCCGATCTGGAAAACACAGAGGCAAGAACTAGGTTATCCAGGAGAGGCAAGACAAGAGAAGGTAGGGAACCTTGGCTGGACGGAGGCAACACAGTCAGTGTAACTATGACAAGTCCTAGCATTGGCAAGTGGCACACAGGTGGCCAGGACGGCCACAACCACACCTAAGGATACTTTTTCATCACTCCAGTTACCTCCCAGAGGAAAAACCTAATTCCAAAACTGAAAATTAAGTCTCTATGCAACAAAAAAAGGCCAGGTTTCTATCATTCGAGGAGCCCACTCCCTCCAGGCGCCCCTTAAGTCCTAATACCCAACATCTGTCTCCACGCGACCTCTTTCGTCTTAACCAACGCATAAAGGTGAGGAGGCCGCCCAGTACCCTGGACGAATCAGGGAGCCCTACGAAGATTCCACCAGCGCACGCAGAGGCCAGACCACGCTGGAGACCGGGTAGGGGGAGAGGCGAGGGCCCCGCACGCACCTTAGTGTTGGCGGCGGGGCGTCCCAGCTCATACTTCCGCTTCTTGTGGTAGGGCTTTCTCTTGCCCCCGGTCTTGCGGCGCTTGTGCCAGTTGTCCCGAGAGATGCCTACATGTGGGAGCGGGGGGCGGAAGCTTTAGCCAGGGGGGCTCGGGCCGGCCCCTCGCGAGCCCCAGACCCCCGCGCCGGGCGGGCCGCACGCTCAGCTCTCCAAGGTTGGCTTCCCCACTGCGCACTCGGGAGTTTGCAGCATTCCCAAGGTGTCATCATCCACACGCGGCCCATCCGGGCGCTTTCCCGCGGCGGCCATGTTGGCGGCGCCCGCAGCACCAGGCGCCCGCAGTACCAGGCGCCCGCAGCCTCCGGAGCAAGCCTCGGCGGCCAGAACCCGAGCACCACCTTCCTCGGGGCTGCTCGGGGCCAGGGGTCGGGGCGCCCGAACTCCCGATGTGGCTGCGAGGCAGGATGGCACTGGATCGAGCTCATCCCCCTTCCCCGGCCCCAACACAGAGCGACACTTACCCATCACTTTCAACGGTGGCTGCGAAAGAGAAAACGCAAAGCCTCACGGGTCCGGTTTGTAAAACGCTGTCCGGTTTGTAAAACGCTGTCCCGCCCCTTTACGTGTTTCCGGGCGCCGCGGCGAGGAGCCTGGAGTCGGAGCGCGACGTTTCTTACGCTTCTGCGACGGCGTCCCGGGCCTCCGGCCGCGAGAGGGCCGTCCACGCTCTGAGTCCCGGCGGAGGGCGTCCGGCGGTGGGAATGGCTGTGCTGGAGCTCGAGGGCTTTAGGGCACACCCGAGGGGGAGTCGCCTGCTTGACTTAGTTTTGAGGAGATGCGCCTTCGAACTGGGCCCGGCTGCGTTGGGAAAGGGTGGAAGCCAGTAGGGATGGAAGGGAGTGGTGGACTTGGGTTTTGTTTTGAAGGGTTTGATGATAGATTGGACGTGGGGGGTTAGGAAAAGGGAGGCGTGTCAAGGATTCCTCATTCCTCACTTGATCATTTGGAATGACAGGCGGCTGGTCATGTCTGGTCACCCGCACGGAAGATCTGGGACAGACGGTGTTATTTTGGGAATCGTCCGTATACAAACGGTAATTAACGTCACCAGAATGAACGGAACCTACGGAGAGAGCATAAAGCAAACTTTTCTTGTAAAATGTACTAAGTAACTATTTTAGGCTTTGTGGGATATCGAGTCTGTCACAACTGCTCAACTTTGCTGTTGTAGTGTGAGAGCAGCCCTGGACAATATAGTAAATGAATGTGTGTGGCAGTGTTCCAATAAAACTTGGAGTACAGGTATTCCCCTCTCATGAAACATTATGCTTTTGATTTTTTCCAAACATTTAAGAACATAACCGTTCTTGGCGCCTGGGCCCAATCAGCATACAGTGGTGTGCCATCCCCTAACATAAATACAGGAAGACGTTCTAGGTTCCAAGGCTTGAGGAATGTGAACATTTAAGGCCAGGTAGAGAAAAACTGGCGGAGGGGAGGAGGAGCGATTGAGTAACAGGAAGAAAGCCAGCACAGAATGTCATGGTCTAATGCAACTGTGAAGGCTAGTTAAAATGAGGACTAAAAAGTGATTCTTGGATTTAGTAACTCGAAAATCTTTGGTAATACTGGCAAAAGCAGTTTCTGTGCAGGGGAGTGGGCAAAACTTAAAGTGCAATGGGAAGTTTTATTTATTTTTTAAAAAAGATTTTATTTATCTGTTAGCACAAGTAGCGGGGAGAGGCAGAGGGAAAGGGAGAAGCAGACTCCCCGCAATCGGGGAGCTGGATGCCGGCCTCGGTCCAGGACCCTGAGATCATGACCTGAGCTGAAGGCAGACGCTTAACCGCCTGAGCCACCCAGGCGCCTCCGGAATGGGAAGTTTTTTTAAAAAAAGATACAGTATATGTAAACAATTCTCTTAAGAAGTATGACTCTAAAGGGAATGAAAGAAGGGTGCCTGGCTGGCTCAGCTGAAGGAGACTATGGCTTTTGATTTGGAGGATCCTGAGTTTGAGCCCCACGTTGAGTGCAGAGATTACTTAAACATTTTTAAAAATAATAAAATAGGGGTGCCTGGCTGGCTCTGTCAGTAGAACATGCAGCTCTTGATCTTGGGGTTGTAAATTCAAGCCCCACGATGGGGGGAGACATTACTTAAAAATCTTTAAAGAAGAAAAAAAATAAAGGGGAAGAGATAATTAGGCTGCTGGAGGGAAGCAGATCATAGGGCAGTACTTAAAGGAGTAAACTGCCTAATGGATAAGCCCTTTCACAGTCTGCTCCAAATCCTATCTCATCCCTTTGAAAGGAGTCTCTCAACATTAGCGTTTCTTCATATCTTCAACCTTCCACTGGCTTCCTACCACATCCAGAATAATCTAAATTCCTTGCCAGGGCCCAGGAATATCAGACCTCTGCTTATCTCTTTCACTTTATTAATTTGACTCCTATTATCTCTCTCCCTCAACTCCAGGCACTTTGACCTTGCTGTTCTTGCCTCAGGCCCATGTGCTTTGCAAGAAAATGCTGTTCTCCAAGTCTTAGCATGGCTCCCACTCTCACTGAAGTTTCTGCTCAAAATCTCACCTATACATACATACACACCCAGGGAGGCCTTTTCTGAGCCTGCTTCCTAAAGTGGCAACACTTGGGGGGCCTGGTGGGCTCAGTCTGTAGAACATGTGACTCTTGATCTCCAGGTTGTGAGTTCAAGCCCCACACAAGAGGTAGAGTTTACTTAACAAACAAAACTCTCTAAGGTAGCAACACTTATCTTTCCTCTACTCACTTAATACTAACATTGTTTTTACATACTGATTATCTGCCTTCCCCACTAAAATATAACAAACATGATAGTAGAAACTGTGTTGCTTACTACTGTGTTTCCAACACCTAGAATAAGGCCTGGGATTTAGTAAGCACTCAATAAACACTTGAGTGGCACTCAAATATTTGAACAAATTATTGTTCTACTTACCACATTTTATTCAATGGGTTTTCCCAGTAGACTGTGATCTTTGAGTACAGTGCAGGGATTTTTTTTCTTTTTTTTTTAGATTTTATTTATTTATTTGTCAGAATGAGAGAGAGAACGCACAAGCAGCGGGACTGGCAGGCAGAGAGAGAAGCAGGCCCCCCGCTAAGCAAGGAGCTGGATGCGGGGCAGGTCGACCTGAGACCGAGGCAGACACTTAACCGACTGAGCCACCCAGGCGTCCCAGTGCAGGGATCTTAATCAACTGTCCATCTCCAGCTCTTTGGCACAAGGAAAGGAAAAGGTAATTGCACTGCACATAAAAAGGAGATGGCTTCCAGGGGCACTTGGTAGGTGATGGGATTAGATAGCCTGGATTAGGGGGATGAGAAAGTGACCTGAGAAACCACATGAATGGTGAGATGACACCAATTAATAGAGAACACAGAGGCAAGTTTCTAAAAAGTTCAATCTCAGGATGAGTTTGACTTGCCTGTGGGACATAGGTGGCTATTCTTTGTATTGCAAGTAGTTGGAAAGATGAGTGTGAAGCTTGGAAGGGAACGGGGCTGCTCTTTCCCACCCCCACCCATCGCGGTCTGGCTCCCCTAGCCATCTAACCTGGGGTTCCACCCCATCAGCCAGTTTTCATCACATGAGTGTGTGGTTTTCTTAATGTTCTTGAGTAGTAGACTAATTATAAATGCATCTGCATCTCTTTTTTTTTTTTTTGCATCTGCATCTCTTGGGGGCAGTATTCTAGAGGCATCTCTGTAGCTCTTGAAACCAGACGAAGTTCTCCGTGTCCCACACCATGCCCTCCAAGTCTCTACTCTGACTTTAGCAGAAATCAAATAGGAGCTCTCTAATTCCCTGTCACCCTGCAGAGATCTTTTCTCCTGCTCCCCTCCAACACCTTAGCCTGGCCACGACTCCATTTGCTTTGAGACTATTGGCATTAATCGCACTATGCCTTTGTCCCTCTTTTCATTAGTCACCTTAAAAAAAAAATCATCTCCCAATTTAAATTTATCACCCACATTCTAATCCTGACATAGATTAGAATATCTTTTTAAAACTGGTTATTTATAATATCTTTTAAAAGTCTATGTCATATGTCATTCATTAGAAAAATCCTCTGTATCTTTAACCTCTTGTGGAAATGTTTCCTTTGCCTTCATAATGTTGCCTTTTCCATAGCCTTCTAACAGAAATCTGGTTCTCTCAGAGGAGTTTTCTTCCTTGTCAGCCTTCTCAGGTGGAGGATGACCACAGTCCTCTGGATGGGAGACAGGTGCTGTCCCATTTCGGACCATTCTTACTCTCTCCTAAAAACCAGACTTTGAATCTTATGCTCTAAAACCATAACACTCTACTCCTCTCTTACTGTACTTACCTATAAATTCTGCTTCTCACCGACTTGTACCTAGAAGATTTGAGATCCTGACTCGCTGTAACTTTCTCTAATACTACGATCATATTTTGGCTGCCTACACATGAGCATCTTTATCTCCCTCAACTTTAACCTTTCACCATCTCCTCACCCAGTAGGTCCTTAAACCCGGGATCAATCCAACCTCTTGTCCTTGATACCAGGATAAGGTCACTTAGCTCTGCAGACTAATAACACTAGCAATTAAGAGCAATTGGAAAATCTTTACAATGAAAGGCTTACATGAAGAGTAAACTTTACTGGAGAAGACATTATAAGTAGACTGTAATAACCACTGTGAAGGAGATAATATGCTGTATGGGGCAAAGGGGCAAATGAGATAGGATGGTGTGAGATGCCTTCTCTAGGGTGACAGAGATCTGGGGTAAACTGAGACCCAAAAGAAAAAAAAGAAACTTTGTACAGCTTTAACTTTTTAAAAAGATTTTATGTATTTATTTGAGAGAGAGAGACGGAGGGAGGGAGCAGGAGTTGGGGGAGGGGCAGAGGGAGAGGGAAAAGCTGACTCCCCACTGAGCAGGGAGCCCGATTCGGGGCTCGATCCCAGGACCCTGGATCATGAGCTGAGCCAAAGGCAGACGCTAAACTGGCTGAGCCACCCAGGTGCCCCTGGAATAACATTTTAAGTCCAGAAATCAACTTTTTCTCCCAGAACCATGACCCAGTTTATCCGTAACCTTGCAGAAAAGGCCCTGGTGCTATTGAAAACTGCTCTGAGTTACTCAAAGCCTCAGTGGGCTGATAGACGGAGTGACTACGTTTTGGCGCTATGCCAAGGTTGAGCTGGTTCTTCCGACCACTGCTGAGACCCCTACAGCTATTCATAGCTTGAAAAAGATAGTCACCAGTGCTCAGATGGGTAGCTTCAAACAGCTCACAGTTAAGGAAGCTCTGTTGAATGGCTTGGTGGTCACTGAGGTGTGGATGTGATTGTATGTCAGTGAGATCATAAACAAGTGAGGCATCATTGGCACAATGTTTGAAGATCAATCTTTAACATGTTTATATTTGGTTTATTATTTGAGTGTTCTTGGACCAATGTGATCAGACTGGTATTTGAATAAAATAACGTATCAAAAAGAAAAAAAGTCCAGGAATTAGCCCATACATCTATATGGTCAGTTGATTAGTTTTTAAGATTTTATTTATGGGGGGGAAGCACAAGCAGGGGGAGGGGCAGAGGAAGGGGGGAGAAGCAGGCTCCCTGCTGAGCAGGGAACCCATGGGGCTCGATCCCAGGACCCTAGGATCATGACCTGAGCTGAAGGCAGATGTTTAACCGACTGAGCCACCCAGGTGCCCCTGGTCAAATGATTTTCAACAAAGGTGACAAGTCACTTCAATGGGAAAACAACAGTCTTTTCAATAAACGGTGCTAGAAAAACTGGATAGCCACAAGCCAAAAAGTGAATTCAGACCCCTCACACCATCTACAAAATTTAAATTGGATCAATGACCTAAATATAAGAGCTAAAACCATAAAATTCTTTGGAAGAAAACAGAAGAGTAAATCTCCATGGCCTTGGATTTAGCAATGGATTCTTAGATATGGCACCAGAAGCACAAGGAGCAAAAGAAGAAAGATCAGTTAGACTTCATCAAAATGGAAAACTTTTGTGCTTTCAAGGACATTAGCAAGAAAGTGAAAAGATAACCCACAGAATGAGGGCAAATATTTGCAAATCATATATTTGATAAGGGTGTAGAATCCAGAATAAAGAACTCTTACAAGTCAGCAATAATAGACAACTCAACTTAAAAATGGGCAAAGGACTTGAATATACCAAAAAAATTGAAAACACAGGCCCAGGGCGCCTGGGTGGCTCAGTCGTTACGCGTCTGCCTTCGGCTCAGGTCATGATCCCAGGGTTCTGGGATCGAGCCCCGCATGGAGCCCCGCATCGGCTCCCTGCTTGGCGGGAAGCCTGCTTCTCCAACTCTCCCTGCTTGTGTTCCCTCTCTTGCTGTGTCTTTCTCTGTCAAATAAATAAAATCTTTAAAAAAAAAATCTTTGAAAACAGGCCCAGACTAAAACTTGTACACAAATGTTCAGAGCAGCATTATTCCTGGTGCCAAAAGTGAAAGCAACCCAAATGTCCATCAACTCATGGATATAAAAAATGTGGTATAACCACAGAATGGAATATTTGGCCATAAAAAGGAATGAAGTACTGAGTCAACATGGATGAATCTTATTTACTTATTTAATTTTTCCAAGTAATCTCTACACCAAACATGGGGATCAAACTCAGGACCCTGAGATCAAGAGTCACATGTTCTACTGACTGAGCCAGTCAGGCACCCTGAAATGGATGAATCTTTTTTTTTTTTTAAGATTTTATTTATTTATTTGACAGAGAGAGAGAGAGATCACAACTAGGCAGAGAGGCAGGCAGAGAGAGGGGGGAAGCAGGCTCCCCGCTGAGCAGAGAGCCCGATGCAGGGCTCGATCCCAGGACCCTGAGATCATGACCTGAGCCGAAGGCAGAGGCTTTAACCCACTGAGCCACCCAGGTGCCCCGAATCTTTTTTTCTTTTAAGACTTATCTGAGAGAGAGTGCATGAGCATAAGCAGGGGAGGGGCAGAGGGAGAGGGAAAGGAAGAGAATCCCAAGCAGACTCCCAGCTCTGCCCAATGTGGGGCTTGATCACACAACTCATGACCATAGCTGAAATAACGAGTTGGACGCTCAACTGACTGAGCCACTCAGGCACCCCTCACTTAGTGTGTTTTTTAGACTCATCCATTTTGGGGGTACCTGGGTGGCTCATTTAGTTGAGTGTCCAACTCTTGGTTTCGGCTCAGGTCTTGATCTCAGGGTCGTGAATTCAAGCCCCGCATTGGACTCCATGCTGGGCACCAAGCCTGCTTAAGAAAAGAAAGAAAACAAAACAAAACAAAACACTAAGTGAAAGAAGACAGTAAGACCACATATTGTATGATTCCATTTATATGAAATGTCCTGAATATTAAGTCTATAGAGAGTAGATTAGTGGTTGCCTGGGGCTGGGGGAAGAGTTGATTGGGGGGGGTGACTGCTAACAGGTGTTGGGTTTCTCTTTGGGTGAAAATGTTCTGGAATTAGTGATGATGGTTGCCTAATTAAATGAGTATGGCAAAACCACTGAATTTATAGCATGTGAATTTTATTTTTAAGATTTTATTTGACAGAGAGAGAGAGAGACAGAGCACAAGCAAGGGGAGAGGCAGAGGGAGAGGGAGAAGCTGACTCCCCACTGAGCAGGAAGCCCAACACAGGGCTTGATCCCAGGACCCTGAGATCATGACAGACTCTTAACTGACTGAGCCACCAAGGCGCCCCTTTAGTATGTGACATTTTTAAATTTTGAATTTAAATTTTATAGTATGTGAATTATATCTCAATAAAGCAGTTATTAAAAGTAAGGTCTGGCATATTCAAGAAATAAAGGTCAGTGTAGTTGGAGAACAGTGCGTGGTTGGAGATACAGTTTATTCATTCATTCAAAAATATATATTCTCGCCTTATGTTCTAGACATTGTGGATACAGTATTAAACAAAAATCTGTCCTTATGTGCTTAAAATAGCTAACTAGCACCTCTACAGCATTTATGAGATGTGAGACATTGTACTTACTACTGTGTGTGTACCAACTCAATTTTCCTAACAACTCTATGCCAGTATTACCCCTACATCACAGCACGAAGATGTTAAACCCACATAAGGTTCTGCAGTCACAGGGCCAGGCTGTGTGGCTTCAGAAGCTGGGCTTTTAACCTCCAAACTGTTCTGCCCAAACTGCATTCCAGCTGGACCAACAGAGGAAGGAGCCGAGCAGGCCGCGGTAGGGCATTCGGAATGTATCCTCTGTGCGAAGGGATGCTATTAGAGGGTTCGAAGCAGGGGATGACTTGTAAGGATTCCCCTGGCTGGTCCCGTCAGGGACGCATACGGTGTTCCAGGTGATGGGTCAGGTCTGGTAAGGTCTTCATCTAATCTTTCCAGTTCTGTGAGGGTGGGTGTTGGTGGCCTCATCTCACAGATGAGGGGGGAAAGTTAGGTCTCTGGAAGCTTTTAAGGCCTCAGAGCTAGTGCCATCTCTGTGAACTTGATTCAGCTGAGCTTCTGAAGCCAGGTCCTGCAGTTGGGCAATAAATGGCACCTTCGACTCGTGCAATGAGGTAGAGAATGTGGCTGTTTTTCAAATGAAGTAACCGAGGCTGAGAGCCAGAGCCTGGTCTGTTTGACTCAACTCTTTTTTTTTTTTTTTTAAAGATTTTATTTATGTATTTGACAGAGAGAGAGCGATCACAAGTAAGCAGAGGCAGGCAGAGAGAGAGGGGGAAGCAGGCTCCCCGCTGAGCAGAGAGCCCGATGTGGGGCTCGATCCCAGGACCCTGGGATCATGACCTGAGCCGAAGGCAGAGGCTTTAACCCACTGAGCCACCCAGGTGCCCCTGTTTGACCCAGCTCTTGACCCTAGAGTTTCTGCAGTAGCCCATGTGCCCCATGCTCCCCGCCTGCCTTCCTGAGTCCTTTCTAGAACACACATTTGGTTGTGTGGCACTTAGACTAAAAATGTTTTCGTGGCATATTACTATTTAGATGATTCATGTTCCATGACAAGGAATCTGGAATCCTCCAGTTCCCAAACTGTCCATGCTCTATGCTCGGTTCCTCAGTCCACATGGCAAACTTCGAATTTTTCAAGACCAAACTGGGGTTGCTCATCAGACCCTTTCCCAAGCAGCAAGCCAAATGCCTTCTTGTCGGTGTTGCCACAGAATCTTTTAATGTGCCTTGAGCAGACCTTAACGGACAGAGCACCTTCTTTCTGCTGCTAGCTCCTGGCCCCAGGAGAGGACCTGGGCCCTGGGAAGCACCGAACAAGGCAGGGGCTGAGGCTTTACCGCGTCACTGAAACTGCAGGTCTGGATCTGGGCTCCTTAGGGAGAGTATGGAATCTGCACCACGGAGAGTGGCAGAAGTATCTGTCCTTAGTCCGAGAAGGTACGGACCTGTCCCAGGCCCTTCCCAGACACCACTCAACAGATTGATTTTTTTTTCCTCTTTCTTTATTGTTAGATACAATGTATAAACACGTAAAACAGAAAACAGCAGGGATCCTCTTGGGCCTCAAAAACCAGCAAGGAAGGAAGAGATCCCAGAGACTTTTTTTAAAGTACAAGACATAGTGCCTGAACCAAGGGCATGGAAGGCAGGCCAGAGCCAGCAGAGAGCTGGACTAAAGGCTCCTCCCCTTTCCCCAGAGCCAGGATAACCCCCAGAGCCCCCCACCAGTAGCCAGTCCACACGGGCAGAAGGCCACCCAAGGGAAAACTCTATGCCAGAGAGTCTTCCCCTCCTGGAGAGGAAGGCAACGCCCTTCCCATCCTCTTTCTTCCCATACTTGCTCCCTTGAGGGCTATGACTAAGGACACGGAAAATAGTGTCCCATGTCACTCTGACCCCCTCCCCAGCTGCCCCCATACTTGGCATTTACCAAAGCCTGTCCCAGCTCAGACCCTGATCAGACCCGCCAGGTGCCCAAAGTTTGCTGGGGAGGGATGGAGAGTGGAAGAGGCTGTGTGTGAAACCAAACAGATCTTTTATTTGCAGTCGTCACTGGGGCCGTTTTTTGTTGCTTATTTGTTTGCTGGCCTGCTCTTCCAGCTGCATGGCCAGGCGCAAGGCCTTGATGACATCTGGAAGGAAGGGGTGGTGGTGCACTGCGGGTCAGGGGGGTCTCGGAGGCCCCTATCCCTCAGGGCGGAGGCCCCACCCTCCAGCCACACCCACCTCGAAGGGCTGAGAAGTGCTTGGCTTGCTGGACCAGGGCAGACTCTGCCTTGTTCACGAAGGTCTCCAGGTCATAGTCTGGCTGCTCGGTCATCTCAGAGAGCTCAAGCCAGCCTGGCCCTTGCTGCGGTGACACAGGGGAAGCTCGTCAGTGCAAAAATGGTCAAACCAACTTAGCAAATCCTTCCTGCGCCCCCACCACCTGCAACGCAGACGACGTGTGCGAGATGCCCGTTCCTTCAGCCACAGCCCGCGCCCTGCCTCCCGACCTCCTCCCGCAGAAATTCTCAGCTTGAATCCATCCTCTTTCCTGCCTCCAACTTGTCCCTCTTCCCAGTCAAATGAATGTCATAATCTGTCTTGACACCACGCCAGAAATGGGAGCAGCAACTTTATTCTTTCACCCTGCTTGTCCCTGGATCCTACCGATTTTGCCCCTTAAATGGTACTTGAGTCTCACGTCCTCACTCCAGTCCTGTGATGGCCACCGCCGCACTCCGTCTGGGCACCAACTCCTCTCTTGAGCTCTTAACAACAATCTCCTAACTGCTCTTAACTCCAAAATGCCTCTACTCATGCTCTCCCACTTTCCCCAACCAGGCTCCACACTGCACCTAAAGCTCTGATAAGGTCGTGCCCTCTGATCCGACCATGCTCCGCTGTACTCCCTGCAAAGGCAGCCACTGCCCTCATGACCAAGTCCAGGCCTTGGGAGTGAGCCATAGGTCCTCCATCAGGTCCCCACTGACCTTGACCGGAGTGAACCTCTCATTCTTCCCGAAAGTACCACAGCCTTTCACACATTTGTACCCCTGAGCACTCCAGGGAGGGAGGACAGGCTTAAGCGCTTACTCTTCATGTCCCCTCCTCAGTTCTAAGTGGCCCAAGGCTCCTTTCTGTGCTGCCCGGAGCACCCCACTGGCAGAGTGCACCCTCGGGCCCCCCCCCCCCACAGCAGGGGTCACAGCAGCACCAGCACCCACCACCTACTACACACGAACTACATGCCGGGCGCTGCTTTAGAAGCAGATCACTTAATCCTCAGGCACAACCACCCCGTCTTGCCCATTTTAGAGATGAAAAAACCGAGGCCTAGTGAGGATAAATGACTTTCACAAGGAAATCAGCTTATAAATAGGAGAGTCAGGATTGATCTAGTCTTATTTTTGGGCGTGCTATCCACACCTCGTGTTTTTGGTCTTTGGTTTCAGCACAATGGTTGACATAGAGAAAGTACTCACCACTCGCTGAATAAACAAGCCAAGGTCTCTGCATATAAATCTCCCTCCAAAACCTCAAGCAGGAGCATAGAGGAGAGACACTAACTAGCTCTGGCTAGGAGGATGGGGGAGAAAGGCTGTGTGGGCCAGGCTGGAGAAGGGCGTATGTTAATTAGTTGTTCTAGAACATCTAGATGAATAGGTGGACAACGAAGGAATGCTTAGAGGCCTGCCTCTTGCCATCCCTATCTGAAGACCTGTGGGAGCCAAGCTCAGGTCGCGTTCAAAGATTGGTGCTAAGCACCCCTGAGGGCCTCTGCTAGGCCGGATATCCAATCCCTCCTAGTCAGGGCCAGCTCCTCACCTGTATAATCTCCTTCAGCTCTTCCATGGCCTTTTCCTCCAACTCCCTGATCTGAGACATGGCTTCATTAAAGCTGGACATTTGGGAAGATAGTTCCTCCTCTTCCTTGGAGAACTGAAGGGGCCAAAAGGACAGGTACAACAGTATGGCCTAGTTCCGGTCTCAGCAGGCCACGTTTCCGTTCTGCCTGGCCCCACCCCACGCCTTACATTGCCCGTGATCAGGGACCCATGAGAGCTGGCTTCCATCTCTTCTGTTTCCATTTGAGTTGGCTGCTCCCCACTGGACCCACTGTGGGGGCTCAGCTCCTTGACCCTGAAAAAACAAGAAGGTCTCAGAGCCCACAGGAGCCTCCTTGGCACTCACAAGACTGCAGCACCACTCAGACCATGAGGCTCAAAGGGAGAAGCAGCTTTGACTTTGGCCTAGAGGACCCATGCTGGCTCCCGACCAAGGCCTGAAGGGGACTGGGACAGACTATCTAGAATCATGTCTGAACTCCCAAGTCTCCGATTCACTGAGTCACAGAAGAATATACTGAGGCACTGAGACTCCAGAGCTTCCTCCCTCTTCCTTTCCTCCCTCCTGCAACCCTCTCCCCATCCCACTGGCCATGGGTACCAGTACCTATCTGCATATCTTAGTGTGTTTAAAGTATATTCACAGGAGCTTATGCCTGGTGAGATCATGGCAATCTGCAAAAGGGAGAAACAGGCAGTTAAGGGTTGAAGATCACAAGGTAAGGCACCAGACCACCTGCTGCTGGAGACCGCCAGGAACTGTCTATTTGAGCTGCTGACACCCACAAAGTAGCAGAGCAGGGAGCTAATTAAGCACCCACTCTGTGCCAGGCAACTTGCCCCATGGGCACCAAATTGAGGCACCTTGGAAATTGCATCCCTGCCTTTAAGGTACATTTTTACCCGCCCCCCCATGTTGCTTTATCACTTTATTGACCCGCTCTCCGAGGTCACGTCTTTTTTTTTTTTTTTAAAGATTTTTTTATTTGACAGAGAGCGACACACCAAGAGAGGGAGCACAAGCAGGGGGAGTGGGAGAGGGAGAAGCAGGCTCCCCGCCGAGCAAGGAGCCCGATGCGGGTCTCAATCCCAGGACCCTGAGATTATGACCCGAGCTGAAGGCAGATGCTTAATGACTGAGCCACCCAGGTGCCCTCCAAGGTCACATCTTAAGGAGCAGTGGCTCCTGCTGGAACCTTCTATTCGCCCAGGCTCAGGAATGATGGGTTAGAGCTTAGTCAGAAATTCCCACCCTAGTAGGAAATTCCACCCTAGTAGGCCAGGAAGAGGAGATTCCTTGGAGGGGAAAGAGGGCAGAGCCTAGCTAGCAGGGCTTGTAGATAAAATAAGGAAGGGGACAGGGGCGCCTGGGTGGCTCAGTGGGTTAAAGCCTCTGCCTTTGGCTCAGGTCATGATCTCAGGGTCCGGGGATCGAGCCCCGCATCGGGCTCTCTGCTCAGTGGGGAGCCTCCTTCCCCCTCTCTCTGCCTGCCTCTCTGCCTACTTGTGATCTCTCTCTCTGTGTCAAGTAAATAAATAAAATCTTTAAAAAAAATAAGGAAGGGGACAAAAATAATTTAAGGAGCCCTTTCCTATTTCTGAAGCTGGGAGCCAATGAACCTAAGAAAAGCCATAGAGGAGATGAGAATTTCCCTCTCTTGATTCCCACAGCCCTCTTTCTGAGTTGGGGGGCCCCATTTCACGAGGTAAGGGAGCACTGACTATCCCCAAACCAAGAGCTGCCCAGACAGACAGTAAAGGGAGCAGATCCTTTCCTTCTCTCTTGAACAGGCAAAGAGGAACTTGGTACTAAAAGGCCATGGGAGGGCGCCTAGGTGGCTCAGTGGGTTAAGCCTCTGCCTTTAGCTCAGGTCATGATCCCAGGGCCTTGGGATCGACCCCACATTGGGCTCCCTGCTCAGTGGGTAGCCTGCTTCTCCCTCTCCCTCGCCCCCTGCTTGTGTTCCCTCTCTCGCTGTGTCTCTCTGTCAAATAAATAAACAAAATCTTTAAAAAATAAATAAATAAATAAATAAAAGGCCATGGGGGGGGTAGTTGGGGGGGTGGTTGAGGGGGGGAGTGCGGCTGGGTGGTGCAGTCAGTTGAGTGTCTGACTCTTGATTTGGGCTCAGGTCATGATCCCAGGGTCCTGGGACTGAGCCCCACGTTGGGCTCCGCACTTGGCGAGGAATCTGATCCAGGATTTTCTCTCTCCCTCTCCTTGTGCCCCTCCCCCTGCTTGTGCACACATGCTCTCTTTCTCTCAGATAAATAAATAAATAAATAATAAGTCTTTAAAATAAATAAGAGAGGGGCGCCTGGGTGGCTCAGTTGTTAAGCGTCTGCCTTCAGCTCAGGTCATGATCCCAGGGTCTGGGGGTCGAGCTCAGCCTTGGGCTCCCTGCTCAGTGGGAAGCCTGCTTCTCCCTCTCCCACTCCCCCAGCTTGTGTTCCCTCTCTTGCTGTGTCTCTGTCAAATAAATAAAATCTTTAAAAAATAAAATGAAATGAAATAAATAAGTGTATAAATTAAAGGCAGCGGGGGGTGCCCAATCAAGATGAAGCCTGGAAACCCAGGTGGTCAGGGGCACCAAGCCTTCCCAGAGACAGGACTCAGTGTCTTCCTACACCACCTCCAAAGTGACCCTACTCACCATGCAGGTCCTTGAGTTCTCCCCGATAAAGGAGTCCCTGAGCACCTGTGTCAGCTTGCTCTCTCGAAACGGGGTGTGAGCCTTGTTCTGTCCCAGAGCCCTGATGCACTCCTGTGGGGCAGCAGGAGGCACTGAGGTCCCTTCCTTCCTTTTCAGCTGCCCACGCCCTCCCTCCCTCCACCAGGAGCCCTCCAGGCCAACCACCTCTGTCTAGGCCCTGCTACCTTCAGAGCCAGGAGGCTCTTGTTGATTTCTGCACCCTCCATGCGGGTCTGCCGGTCAGCACTGGAAGTGTCCGCACCTCTCTCATTCCCTGCCAGATCCACCAAAGAGAACTTGCCATGCACTCTCCCTTTGGCTCGAAGAAGAATCTGGAAGCAGGCATGGGAGCGGGAAGAGTTGGAGTTGGCAAATGTCTGCCCAGAGGTCCTGTGTCAAAGGAGAGCGAAGAAAGGCTATGAGCCTCTGAAGTTATCAGCCACTGTGGCTCCCCAGAGTTCAAGCTACCTCACTCCATAGCACTAAGTTCTCTGGTACAAGGGGCACAGGTCAGAACTCTGAGCAGTCCTGTGTCTTCTTGTTCCAGACTTCTGTTTTGTCCTCCATGGGCAGCAGCTCTCCCTCTAGCTCCGGACCTAGCAAGTTTTCCTGGCAGTGAAAGTACTGGGTTCTGTGCTAGGGCCTTAGCCAGACCCGACGGCCCTGCAGCACATGGGGAAGGAGCGGCCTGTGTGGCAGGGCACAGGGGGAGGTGGAGGGGTTGTCACGAGCCACTTGTCAAAGCTTGAGGGCCCTGAGGAGGGCGGTCCCCTCCCTGGGCCTCCATAAGCCACCCGGCACCCCGCTGCACCATGCCTGGCGGCAGAGCACTTGCCTAACTCTATGCAGGAGCTATGACCCCATCGCTTCCATTCTGTAACAGACCTAGAGCTCCTGTCTCCTACCACAGAGGGAGAGAAGAGCAAGGAAAAGCCTAGAGAAGTCAGGAAGCATGCTTTGGGGTAAGAGCCTGGAAATAAAATCTGCCCTGGGGTGGCGCCTGGGTGGGTCAGTTGATTAGGAGTCTGCCTTTAGCTCAGGTCATAATCCCGGGGTCCTGGGATCGAGCCCCGCATTGGGCTCCCTGCTTGGTGGGAAGCCTACTTCTCCTTCTCTCTCTGGCACTGCCCCTGCTTGTACTGTCAAATAAATAAATAAAATCTTAAAAAAAAAAAAAAAAAAAAAAAAAGTCGGGCGCCTGGGTGGCTCAGTGGGTTAAAACCTCTGCCTTCGGCTCAGGTCATGATCTCAGGGTCCTGAGATTGAGCCCCGCATCGGGCTCTCTGCTCAGCAGGGAGCCTGCTTCCCTGTTCTCTCTGCCTTCCTCTCTGCCTGCTTGTGATCTGTCAAATAAATAAATAAAATCTTAAAAAAAAAAAAGTCTGCTTTAGTTAGATTTAAGACACTCTGACTCGCTCCTGATGGGCCTCTGGCCCTGGGTCACCTGCCCTATTGAAAGTCCTTAAGGCAGGGGCCCTCACAGCCCTCACCGAGCTGCAGAGGGCGGCACTCTGTGGGAAGAGCAGAGGGCTAGGAGCGAGGATCTGGCACCTGAACCAGGGACTGGGGGCCCCTTCCCATCACCAGAACTCTGACCTGCAGGCACTGCCTATGTCGATCATCTTGATGACGTCATCGGCACAGCTGACCAGGCGCTCCTGCAGCCCCACCACCTGCACCTGCTGCTTGCCATCCTCCAGCACGCGCAACTTGGCTTTCTTGTTGAGCAGGTCGAACAGCTGTGCCGGGCAGGGGAACACACGGGGGAACAAGGCTAAAGCCATCAGGGCCCGGGCACCCCACCCAACAGTCCATCCTTCGGGGCCTGTCCCAGCTCAGATAAGGGCTGGCAGCAGGGAAGGCAGAGAGATGCTAAGCTGGGTGGAGGACAGTACCCTGAAAGCTGAGTCGGGCGACCTCAGTGTGCTAGGACTCTGCTACTTTGCCAGCTATGGGAGCCTGGACCCATCCGTACCTAACGGCTGTGGCCTTATTCCTCATCTGCAGAATAATGACCGTAATACTTCCTCAGAGGTTACTGCAGTGATCGAATGAGTTGAGACATGTGCTTAGCACACGATACCATATCAATAATCTGCATTAGCTATAATTATTATTATTAGCATGGAGATCCTGCTCTGGGGAAGGCAACTCTACAAAAGCACAGAGTGTAGAGGTAGAGGGTACAGAACATAAGGGGTGGAGCGGAGAATGGAAGAGACGATGAACAGAGAATGAACATACGCGATCAGGGGAAGACTAGAACGGTTGTAAAGGAGGAGGGTCAAGGGAGGACAGGGCACGCACAGGGCAAACCTCCCCCGCGAGATGGAGCCCCGAGGAGCGTTGCTGCCCTACTGACTGAACCTGGGCCCCATCTCCCCATCAGACGAACCCTCCCACACACGTCAGGGCAGAGCGGCCCATCAAAGGCTTGACGGCCCACAGGTTTGGTTTCTATCATTTCTAGCCAACCTCAAGGACTTAGGTATTTCAGGGGCCCCGACAGTATAAATAGGGGCTCCTTGCCGGCTAGCTACCTTCCCATTGTAGATCTCAAAGAATGTCACGTAGACTTCCAGGCCCAGGTTCCGGTAGCGGGGCTGATTCTTTAGGAGGAAGACGTCTCGGGCTACGGGAGAGAGCTGGGTAAGTAAGCAACCTGGCTTGGTGTGCCCGACCCCAGTGCGGCAGAACACATACTTACACGCCATGGCATAGATCCCTTTGGATGCATTCTGGGCTTTCCCAGAGAGGTCTCCGCCCATGGTCTGCAAGGGAAGGGGCGGAAGACTGGTAAAGGGCCCTGGGCCTCCGTCCGAGCACTACGGGCTGCATCGCCGCAGTGGGCCAGTGCGCCAAAGCTGAGAAGCTGCACCGGCCGAGGCATCTGGCACAAGAGTGTCTGGTGATGGGGCATCTGCATCAATGGCACTTTCTGCAAGAAACTTACGTGCTTCCCTTTCAGGGACCCAGTGTGACACCATGGGCAGGTGTGCTCCCTGCTAGGCCTGAATACTCACATGTGTCTTGCCACTTCCCGTCTGGCCATATGCAAAACAGGTTGCTTTTCCCCCTTCAAAGATGGTCTGGACCAGTGGCCTTGCTGTGAACCTAAGAGAAAAGATAGGGGACAGTATATATCTCTTCCTAAAATGTGCTTCCTAGAATGTGGTCCTATTGCTTTTTTACTGCAGAGCTCCTGGGGTCTTCAATTCCTCCTTCCAAGCACTCGCACTCCTCTCCTGCAAAGTGGTCCCACTGGACCCCAGCCCCACTTATAAATCTGAAATTCTCCCAGCCAACTGGGGAGGGCTGGACTGACCTGCCAAGAGGAAGCTGGTGGCTTCCACTCTACCTGAGCCACCAGCCATCCCCCTGATCCTGGAGACGAAAAGTGAAACCCTGAGTTTAGTAGCTGATCGTCGGCATAAGAAACACTACAAAGATCAGAGGAAACCCTCTAAAGTAAGAGCTTAAAATATTTTATACTTTGTGGGCCGCATAGGTCTCTGTCACTTTTTTTAAGATTTTATTTTTAACTAATCTCTATACCCAATGGGGGCTTGAACTCATAACCCTGAGATCAAGAGTTTCATGCTCCACCAACTGAGCCAGCCAGGTGCCCTGCTGTCACATTAAAAAAACAAAGGGGGGGGAGGAAAAGGAGGAGGAGAAGAAATCCTTTAAAAACATAGAAACCATTCATTCTTAATTTGAGAGCCCTTTTTATAAAAAGGGACTGTGAGCCAAATCTGGTCCATGGGCTGTAGTTTGTGATCTTCTGGTCTGGAGCAGTCCTGACAATAGAACTTTCTGTGATGGAGCGCCTGGGTGGCTCAGTCAGTTAAGCATCTGACTCTTGGTTTCAGTTCCGACCATGATCTCAGGATCAGGAGATCGAGCCCCGTGTTGGGCTCTGTGCTCAGCAGGGAGCCTGCTTGAAAGATTCTCTCCCTTTGCCTGTGTGTGTGCTCTTTCACTCTCTCTCCCTAAATACATAAATCTTAAATAAATACATACATAAATAAATAAATAAATAAAAGAACTTTCTGTGATGATAGAAATGCTCTCTACTGTGCTAATAGCTCCCACAGCCCCATATGGCTATTAAGCACTTAAAATGTGGCTAATATAACTAAAGAGTTGAATTCTGGGACGCCTGGCTGGCTCAGTTGGTAGAGCATGCAACTCGATCTCAGGGTCATGAGTTTAAGCCAAAAAAAAAACCCGAATTCTCAATTTTAATTTTTATTTAAAGAGCCACACGATGGAGTACCTGGCAGGCTCAGTCAATGGAGTGTGTGACTCTTGATCTCGGGATTGAGTTCGAGCCCCACCTTGGGTGTAGAGACTACTTAAAAATTTAAAAAAACGAACAAAAACTAAAAACCACATAAGGCTTGTGGGTGCTGTATTAGACAAAGCAGTCCTAGTGTTTGCAGAGTCTGCTTAGCTCCGTGGGTAACAGAGTGGCTGCGTAAGATACTGGAAGAGCCCCTCCCTGCAGCCTGCCCAGCCCAGCCTCAGCAGAATGCAGCGGGTAATACCTCACTTATGAGCCGTTCAAGGATGGGCTGCTAAAGATGCCAAATGGGATGTGACCAGCCCACGCGGGGCCTCCCTGCTGCCTGGGAGTCGAGTCGGAGTGAGAGCCGGAGCCAGCTCTGTGATGGCTGATCCCAGGAAAATACGAGGCCAGGAAGGGCCTCAGAGTTCCCTGCAGCTGTGAGTAGTGTTACCACAATGCCCCGCGTGGAAAAGAGGGAAGGGGAAGGGGAAATAAAGGGGCAAGAGACTAACCTGTAGACAACTTCATTTGAAACTGTTTCATCAAATGCAAAGTCAAAGCAGAAGGCCTGGTTCTCCAGATACTTTGTTAAGTCCACTTTTAACTTGGGCTCGTGGACCAAGAGGAGACACTTGCTGGGAATGGAAATCACATCAATTTCTTTCTTGGCCAATTCTGCAGAAGGAGAGTATTTCAGGGGATGATTCCTGGACATGGAGCTGTCCATCCAGAGCCTCCTCCTGACTGAGCAGGGCTTACCTTGTTTATTCAGCGGGCGTTTCCTCACACACACACATATCCTGTGCTCTTCGATCTTCAAGAGGATGAGAGAAGACAACCACCCAGTGAAAGGTCAGAGCAATATTGAAAGAGCCCTTCCTCTTCCCAACCCGTGTCTGGCTCACTTGGGGGCCAAGACCTGACTCCAGGACCCCTGCCTCTGCTGATAGTTACTCTAGAGTGCAGCAGGCAGCTCTGAATTTCCTCCCCAGTTTCCTCACTCTGCTGCCTACAGGGTTCAGTGCTACTTTCGTGATTCTTAGTAAGGATCTAGCCAACCGATGCAAGCGAGGGCGGGAGTTTTGGAGATCAGACTCTCCCATCCAGCCTTAGTAGCTCCAGCCCACCAAAGGGTACTGAAAATACCTCAAGGGCAAGTGGAGGTTCCTGCGGGCTCTCACTCTCCTAAAGAGGAAATCTGTCTCTCAACTGTCAACTCTCAACTCGAAGGAGAGGTAGAAGCCCTTAGGGTTTACTTACGGGATCCGTCACGGTAAGAGGATGACATTCCAAAGTAGTCCGAAATTCTTTAATCATCCGGGCAAATTCCCAGTTTGGAAAGCTGTTGTCATACTCCTGTTTGGAGCAAGGGCAAAAAAGGACGGACTGCTGACATGCTGACACGTAAGTGCTCTCAGACCTCAGCGCTAAGCACCGGCAGCAGCGGTGGCTCTTCGCACACACACGGCCCTTCAGTTGACAAAGACCCCCTAGTCTTACTTCCTCCCACCCTGGCTCTAGGCTGAGAACTCAGGAACAAAGCCCTGAGGACATTGGCAGGGGGGTGCCTAGGCATGCACCAAACCACTCTAGGAACTAGGGCCAGAGCCAATATCCCCTTTTTAGGAGACCAGCGGATTGAGATTCCCGAGAGCCATGAACCCAATTGAGGGCAAGTGCTGCAAACTGGAACTCCATTGCAGCACTGCCACCGCTCCCATGCACACAGCTGAGGCAGGGGGAGCAGGAAAGCAGGCAACTCCACCCCGCAGCTCCCCTGCCACCGCACGTATGGATCAGCAGGAAATATTCCTCGCCCGAAGGCTTCAGAAAAATATCTGACTTATTTGTTCTCTGAGTCCTTATGAGAAACCAGTTAAATGTCCTAGATATCAGAACTGGAGCCTCGGAAATGCTGGGGCCCAACTTTATCTCCATTGCTGGTGAGGGTGCAGTTAAGGACATCTGTCCAAAAACCCTTGACCTAAGCAAAGTACCTGTGCTCGCTTTATTCTCATTTCGGAGTTCTGGGCCCTCTTCTCTTCTCGCTTGTTCTTCATTTTTTCCATTTCCTTCACAATACATGATTTCCTCCGAACTGTGGGGAGGGGGGAGGAAGCCCACTATTACCTGTCTAAGCCAGCCAGCCTACTCTTCAGCTGCTGTACTGAGTCCTGGGCCTTTCCCAGGACTAGGCCTTCCCTAGACCCTTGCTTTTAAATGACCATATGTGAGGAGAGGTAGCAACAGGTGTGACTGTTGGCAGGGCCAGGCCTGCAAAGTAAAGACTTGCACAAGCACTCTAGGCCTAACCCAAGCTCTCTCCACGCCTCTGTGGCATTTCCTCAACAATCAGAAGAGGGGATGCCGTCCCTGATTGATCCTGATGGTCATCCTGGGTTATCCTTCAGGTGTTGGCCAAGACCTGAGCTGTGACAACATCTCAACTACATCAGAGGGCTCCTGTCAGCTAGCGGGGACAGGGTCACCTCTTGTGAAAGACCGATGCCACAGCCACAGGAAAACATGCTTCCATGTGACAAATATGGTTTGAACTCAGGTGCCAAAGCAGGCCAGGTGTGGGACAGGATGGGACAAAGCAGACAGCTCGGCATATCTACCTGAGTTCACAGGGTTTGCAGAAGAGCTGCCTCGGATGGAATGGACTTGCTCTTCCACCTCCTCGCTGACCATCGTCAATGGTATTTCAGCCACTGCCGGGCAGGAGGGCCTAGGGGGGCCGGCTGTGGGGGAACGAGAGTCATTGGAGAAGCAGGCAGGCAAACCAGAGCTGTGCTCCTCTGAGCCCCAGCACGTCACGGGCCAGGACGAGTGCAACAGACTGCCGGCCCGGCAAGCGCTGGGGCTCCCACAGTGGGAGCAGGGCCTGGGCTTTTCCCTCCACCTCGGTCCGCACCTGCGCCCAGTCAGTCTCCCTGCAGGGGCTGGCTCCTGGCATCAAAATTCTGAGGGTGGGGGACACCTGAGTGGCTCAGTTGGTTAAGCGGCTGCCTTCAGCTCAGGTCATGATCCCAGGGTCCTGGGATCGAGTCCCATATCAGGCTCCTTGCTCGGCAGGGAGCCTGCTTCTCCCTCTGCCTTTGCCTGCCTCTCTGCCTGCTTGTGCTCTCTCTCTCTCTAACAAATAAATAAATAAAATCTTAAAAAAAAAAGTCCTTAAAGTTAAAAAAAAAAATTCTGAGGGTGGGGTGCCAGGCTGCCTCAGTCAGTAGACAGGGCAACTCTTGATCTCGGGGTTGTAAGTCTGAGCCCCGTGTTCAGTGTAGAGATTACTTAAAAATAAAATCTTTAAGGGGCGCCTGGGTGGCTGAGTCTCAGTCAGTTGAGTGTCCAACTCTTGATTTTGGCTCAGGTCGTCGTCTCAGGGTGGTGAAATCAAGCCCCACTTCAGGGAGTCTGCTTGAGATTCTTTCTCCCTTTCCTTCTGTCCCCATCCCACCGCTCTCTCTCTTTCTCGTTCTCTAAAATAAATGAATAAATCTTTAAAAAAATAAATAAAATGTTTAAATTAAAAAAATATATATCTTTTAAAGGGTATGTAAATAGTTCAGTATGGACTTCAAAACAAAGGAAAACCCTCTAAAGGCCTGAAGACTTTAGGTTTGACCCAAGCGTGGTTTCTTAGGTCAGGGCTTTCTACTCATTTGGAAGAAAAGCCAGGTCTTTCTGAATTCTCCAAAGCCTTGGAGCCTGGATGGCTAAGAGGAACAGACAGAAAAGCCAGGAATAACAGGAACCTGAGCAGAACACCTGGGTGGCTGTTGGTTAAGCATCTGCTTTTGGCTCAGGTCGTGATTCAAGGGTCCTGGGATCGAGTCCCGCATCAGGCTCCTTGTTCAGCAGGGAGCCTTCTTCTCCCTCTGCCTGTCTCTCTTTCTCTCTCTCTCTCTGACAAATAAATAAAATCTTAAAAACAAACAAACAAGCCAATAAAAAACAAAACTAGGAACCTGAGCAACAACTAAACATACTAATTCAACCCAGAAAGGTACATCACACGATAACTCACTACTTTCCATACCTGGTTGTGACTCTTTTGTTTACCTTCATTTTATTAGAGCTAAATTTGATACATGTAAGATGTAATGATTATACATCTTACAAAATCTGCACCTGCTTTATCTAATAAAAGCTAAGAACTAAAAATATTTTTAGTTTAGTTATTTTTTAAGATTTTTATTTAGTTGACAGAGAGCACGAGCAGGGGCAGAGAAAGAGGGAGAGGGAGAAGCAGACTCCCCACTAAATAGGGAGGCCAACATGGGGCTCAATCCCAGAATGCTGGGATCATGACCTGAGCTGAGGGCAGACGCTTAACCAACTGAGCCGCCCAGGTGCCCTTAAAAATCTTTTTAAAATTTCATTTATACAAAGTCCAAAAAGGGAAAAAGTTAATTTGTGCTATCAGAAGTCAAGATTATAGGTACCCTTAGAGGCTTAGGAACTGTTGGGAGCTTGAGGGGGACTGCTGGGTTGCTAGTAATGATCTGGGTGTTACGTACATGAGTGTGTTCAGTTTGTGAACTATATATTAAGGATATGTTTGCTTTTCTGTATATATATTATGTTTCAATAAAATTAAAAGAGTAAAATTAAATGATTTCCAAATAAGGGAGCGGTGGGGTGGGGGCAGAACAGAACTGAAGCCAGGGGAGTGTAGGAATCTCGGGATATTCCAGAACAGGGGCAGGACAATGTGTGAGGAGCTGTTCCGGAACCTCAAGCAGGGAAAACAGATTCATCGCTCACCGGGAACTGAAAACTGCTTGCGGGAATTTGTAGACGCTGGTGGCTCTACCTCCATATCATTCTCCTGAGTGGTGACGCGGACCTCTGAGACAGTAGACATTCGAGTGGAGCGGCTGCGGAGACCTGAAGAACCAAGGGCAGTGGCCAGTCTGTGCAGCAAGATCAGGAGGGCCAGTGGGGGCTCCTAGGGGGCAACCCTCCAAGATTCTGTATAGGGTGAGACGGGTCCAGACCACCAGGAAAGAAGCCCACCGACTTCCCATTCCTTCCACCCAAGGAAAAGGAAAAATTAGAAAGGCCAAGTACTAGTGACCCCAAAACTAATCTGTTTGTTCTGCCCATCTGAGAGCTCCCAAGAGCAAGGATATCTCCTATAAGAGCATCTGTCTTGAGTAAATGGAGGGACCTACAGTCTATCTGAAATCCTTTCTGAAGAGGCAGAACTAATCTCTGAAAAAAAGCATTATTGAACCGTAACCACCTTACCCTACCCACTGTACAATCTTCCCATATTTTAAAACAACACTAAGGTAAATATCAGTATTCCCATCTGATGGAGGAGGGGCACGGAGGCTCAGAGAAATTAAGCGACTTGCCCATTGTCACCCAATTAGTAAGTGCTGGAGCTAGGATGTGAACCCAAGATTGTTAAGATTCCAAAGCCTGGGCTTTTCCCACTGCCCCAGGATGCTTTACGGAACCAGGCCCGGGCCACATCATCAGATTGCTACGTCATCAGGGTCAGCTACATTGATTTTCTAGAATCTTTAAAGAATGCTTAACTGAGAGAAAATGGAGCTGTATTTGAATTCTTGTTAATTTCTACCCATTTATATAGTTTCCTTCCATAAGAGAGAAAAAATTCATCACCTACGAAGTAAGTCAGAAATTTGGAAATAGAACACACAGTATAACATAAGGAAACATCAACTTGTACGGAATTTCTGAGTCTCCTGAGTCTAGGCTAATCGATGGCTCTGTATTATCCATGTCTTTCATTAAGAGCATAGATTATCAGCATTTTCCTATTTCCCAAAAGATTTGTTGTCATCTCGTGTTTCATTTCTACTGCTGAACAGCATGCACCTGTAGTAGGATTTGTTTTTCATTGACGGGGGCTGGGGCACTGTCCTCTGAGCACAAGCATACGCAGTATGACTATTCCCATTTCTCTTGCAGGTCCTTACGGTACAGCTAGCAAGAGGGCCAGCACCCCACCGCTCAGGCCCAGCCCAAGCTTGCAATCGCACCACCTTGCACCTGGGCTCCCCCTAACCTGAAGCTCCAGGCAAGTAGTTTCTGGGCCCCTGCAGTAGGAGGACCATGTCGGGCAGTGATCACCCCTGGCTGGGACAGGCCAGGCAGGCTATGACAGATAGCTGGCTCTGGGTTGTAAGTGGGATTTCTTGGGCAGTTTGTATCTACAGCCACCCCACTCCCTACAGCTACAGACTATTATAGTCAGAGTTGGTGTATTTGGACTACTTCTGCAGAGAGCCCAACCTTCTCCTAGACTTCAAGGCAATGCTCTTATTCTTCCCATCCCGCCCCCATCTGCAGATCTCCACGGCAACGTCGACTATACTTCTAAACAGCCCAGACCTCGCTTTTCTCTCAGCCTGCTCCCCACCTCACTCCAAGGCACACTGTCCCCTTGAGTAAAGAAAATAGGCCCGTGGGTGGCTGATCATTGCTCTGGATTCTACAGGAAAGGCTTCGAGGCCAATTGGCAAACTTCCCAAATGCATCAGGTCCTTGGGAGGTTGGCCTAAGGGCTGGATTCTTTTCTTTTTTTTCTTTTTTAAAGCACTTTAATATTGAGGTATGATTGAAATACAAAAAGCAGATATTTATGCAACTCGATGTGTCTGGAGATAAAGTAAACACCCATGAAACTATCATTATAATAATCAATGCCATAAATGTACCCATCACTTCCTAAGGTTTGTTCCTGATCTCTTTGTTTTTTATTTTGTGGATTTTTGTTTTGTTGTTAATATAAGATCTACCCTTAGGGCGCCTGGGTGGGTCAGTGGGTTAAAGCCTCTGCCTTTGGCTCAGGTCATGATCTCAGGGTCCTGGGATCAAGCCCCACGTCGGGCTCTCTGCTCAGCAGGGAGCCTGATTCCCCCTCTCACTCTGCCCGACTCTCTGCCTACTTGTGATCTCTCTCTGTTAAATAAATAAATAAAATCTTAAAAAAAAAAATCTACCCTCATAGTAAAATTTTAAGTATACAATACAGTGTTACTAATCGCAGACCAGATTTTTTACATGAGATCTCCAGAACTTATTTCCCATCAGTGAAGTTTCTCATGAAACTTTGTACTCTTTGACTAAAATCTCCCTATTTCTCCCTCCCTGTAGGTTGGATTCTTCCTAAGATGCTTGGAAGACAGCGCAGGACTCAGCCCACATGCAGCCACCTGCTAAAGTGGAGCAATGAGTCTATGTCACAACTTCCTGTGCCCCAGGAACATTCCCAGGCACAAAGCCCATGACGATAAGCCAAGAGAAATCCACTTACCTTCCTTCGGAGCAGGAATTTTGGAGTTGACTGATCTGCGTTTTTGTTTCTGAAAAACAGAACAGACCATCACAATATATGGCTCCTATCAACGTTCAAGGACCTATCTTAGGTCTGTGTGTCATGCTGAAGTCCTAGGCAGTCCCAGAAAATCAGCAAAAGCCAACGAGCCAAGCAGATCACCTGGAGCGCTGATTCAGCCACATGACAAGCACCTACCTGGACTGTTACATTCTCCTGCAGGGGCAGATTGTCCTTGGGGTGTAAGGGAAGAAGTTGTAAAAGCTCTGGGTTTATTGCGGCCACATCATCAAAATCAATCTGCAAAGAGCAAGTAAAAAGTTCTGGTGGAACAACATAGCTTTTTCAATCCAATTGCATCTCTGCCACCAAGGCTACCTCTAGATTCAGAATTTACCAACTTCTGTAAGTTCTACCAAGTACCAATAACTATAAACAAATAGTCGTTAGTCGTGGTTTACCATCTAGATGGATATTGGTTCCTGATTGCCAAGCCAATGGTAGATGACAGTGATGAGAACGAGGGAAAGAGGAGGGCAGACAGACAGGCAAACGGGCAGTCCACAGTAGATCTAGGCCACTTGGCTCCCCTACTATTCTGCTGGGCAGTGGGGTCCTGCTGGGCACAGTCCCCTGAGCACCTCTTGCTGGCTGACACGGAGCAGGAAACAAGTTCTAACTGTCCCGGAGATAGTCGAAATGGAGGGCCCTTCCGGATCTCATGGGCGGGGACAAGTTCCCGACAGCTGCTACCTAACCCTAAGCCTACCTACATTTTCTACTGGGCCCAGAAACTTCTTCCCCAGTCACGGCTTCCTGCTCATGCCTTCCCTACTTCATGCTCATGCCTGTAATGAGGTCACAATTCTGGGTTTACATCACTAGAGTCCTGCAAACCTCTAGGAACAACTCGAACTTCATCAGCACAACTCACAGCAGTTCACAACACAGGACCGCCGTGGTTATCTGCATCTGGAAATGGTTCCGAGCTGAAGCATGCACTCTGGGGTGCAAGTTTTACCTCCTACGTATGCAACCTATACTTACTAACTAGCTGATTCAAACATTTATTACGCATGATTAAGGCAGTAGGGAGGAAAGTATTCAAAGACGAATTAAGACATATATTGCCCTTGCCTTCGGTTAGCTCATATTCTAATGGAGAAGTCATGTGGACAGAGGGCTAGAAACCAGGGCAGCACAGGACAAGGACAGAGTCACCAAATGCAAAAGCTGGCAAGTATTTCGGTAACCAAACTCTTGTCCCTGTTTCTTGGACAGCTACAGACCCTTACCATACACGCCTCCTGTTTCTGACACTTAAACCACAGAGAACAAACAACATAGGATCTAACATAATGATCAAACCCTAGTCTGACATTAAGCAGCTCTCACACTGATGATTCAGGGTGAACATCTCAGGAAGGAGTAAGAGTGACAGTGTGAAGGCACCAAGGCACTAGGCAAGGTCACAGCGTGGGGACTGGACCCATCTGCCCCTGGACCAGCACACTTTGCAAGAAGAGTGTATAGTACAAGGAAAAAGGTTGACTGGGGTCAGATCCTGAAAAGGCTTTGAATGCCTAAGACGTTTAGACCTTATTCCAAAGGCAATATCTGAGCTGGGGTGAAGCCCAACAAGAGCTATATTTCTAAACAACAATAAAAGGCTAACGAACAAAACCACAAGGAACTACTAATAACTGGTTGAAAAGAATTTAGGAACCTCTTGACTCAGGGTAGATAGTGTAAAGTGTTCAATCCTTTCATTTCTCAAATATACAAGCTAAATATCTGCACACCTTCCAGAAGGCACTATGCTAGGCAAGTCCTTTTCATGTGTTACGCATTACGCTCCATGAAAGAAGGTCCAGGTCTGTCTGATTCACCTCCGTGTCCCAACTGGCATTTTGGAAACAGTACCAAAGTATCTGTTGAATAAATCCTCACAACAACCTTAGGAGGTAGATATTATTAGCATCCTCACTTTTTGGTGAGGAAACTGGATTTCTAAGAGAGTTGGAAACATGCCTGAGAACACAAAATAGAGGCAGAGCCAGACTAGAATCCAGGTTTTCATACTTCTAGTCCAGTGAACTTTTTACCACACCAAAACGCCTCTAAAACATAAATGCCTTAGTCACATCTCTCCTCTTCTGAAAATCTTTCCAACGCTCCCCAGCGCCTACAGAATAAAACCTTAAACATCTTAGTGCCAGAGATGAAGACCCTCTGGTCCCCTTTTTCAATTGTCCAGCATCCTGAGCCTTCCACTGCCTTGAACAAGCTTCTTTACTAGTCCCTATGAGGGCCATCTCACTGTTTCTGCTAAGCCTTCCCGTCCCGCCCCCACCAGTCAAGCTCATCCTCAGTAAGTTACCACCTCTGAGATGCTCTAGCTCTATTCATCTGTGCCATTTGCCAACAAGTTACCTTCTGTTATTTGGTGTTTCAGGAATATTTTTGTCTCCTCAACTGGGTTATCAATTTTGCTCCCCAAACTGATGCCATAGGTAGTTTGCACTCAGAAGCTAGAGTACATAAGCAAGGTTTTAGGATTCTGTGCAGTTTGTCTTCTACAAACACACCAGAAACTGTTGATTGCTTCAATTTAGATCAGGCCTGACTAAATAAAATCCTAACGCATCCAAAGAGGACCATGTTTAAGATTAGGGAGGACAAGGCAGCATCAGAAACAAGGCTCTCGGGGTGCCTGGGAGGCTCAGTGGGTTAAAGCCTCTGCCTTCGGCTCAGGTCAGGATATCAGAGTCCTGGGATTGAGCTCCGCATCAGGCTCTCTGCTCAGCGGGGAGCCTGCTACCCCCTCTCTCTCTGCCTGCCTCTCTGCCTACTTGTGATCTCTCTGTCAAATAAATAAAATCTTAAAAAAAAAAAGAAAGGAACAAGGCTCTCACAAGTTCCATTTCCACACAGATCTTTTTTTTTTTTTTTTAGTTTAAGTAATCTCTCTGCCCAACATGGGGCTCAAACTCAGGACCCTGAAATCAAGAGTCGCATGCTCTACAGACTGAGCTAGCCAGGTGCCCCTTCACATAGATCTTTTAGGGAGGAAGGTGTTAAATGTGGTAGAGGCATTCTCATAGAACTTACCTCTTTGCCCTTTGTGGCATCTCCTTCTGTCCATTCCACTGAAACGCAGGATTTCTCCAAGTTCACAGTCCTTACATTGGCACTGTGGATTATGCCTACGGTATAAAAGTCCAGTTTACCCATCTTTTTCACTTTTAGAATCCCACAGAGACTCTAATGTGGAGTTGACCTGAAGGAAGGGACCGCTGCCTTTTTATTTTTAACACTGGGAGACAAATAAATCTCCTGGCACCTCACCCTTAGAACATCCCACTATGAGGTAGGCAGGGAACAGGACTTAAAGTAAGGTGCAGGAGATAAGCCTTCAACCCCACTCAAAAGAGAGCCTACAGTGAGGTGAAGGTATATCGGGGCAGATGAGTCACTCCAGTCCTTAGGTACTGTCCCTCAACATGCACTGAGGCTCTAGAGCCCTCGGGTTTCCCTACCTCACTCCTGACCATTCTAATGACAGGGTATTAGACATACCAGAGATGGGTAGCTGCTTAACCAAAAAAAGAGGACAGAATTGCACGCTCCTGAAGAGCAAGGATCCTTTCTGCATGATTAACCCTGAATCCCAGTGCCTGACATACTGCAAATGCAAAATATTTAGAGAAGAGTAAAAGGGCCAGGAAGCCGAGGTCCCTACAAATGCAAGGCAGTTTCAGGGGAGAACTCCGGAGGCGAAGTGAATCTAGCAACTCCAACTTCCCTAGGAGGTCCACTGACTTGGAGGAGCCCCGCCTACTTCCGAGGACAGGCAGGGAACCCACCTGGCCAGTGGAGGCCCCTGGACCCCGGGAGAAAAGACCGACTGCCAGTGCAGACACCCAGACCAGGTGGAGGCGGGGGAATCCCCAATAGTGTTTCGGCCCTGCTGTTTGGGGGGAGCAGTAATTTCAGCCGTCTCACAGCCCAAAGGTCCTCTTGACCTCGCGACCCCGCCCCTCACCATTACTGCGTTGGATCTTGATGGTAAGACCAGGAAACAGGCGGGCCTGAAGGGACGAGTCCATGTGCAGTCGCTGGGAAGAGAAACACGAAATGCAAAAAGAAACCCCACAGCTCCGCTAACCCTACCAAGTCTTAACGCTGCGCAAACCGCCGCAGTTTAAATCCCGCGCGCCAGCGTCTCTCAAAACGTCATCACGCTGCCACGGGCCTCACTTCCGCCAGTCCGCGGCGCCCTCCACAGCCTATTGGGATATGTAGTCTCGGGTCCGTTTTCCGGCGCTTAGGACCGCCCACCCGCCAGCCACACCCCCGCGCACTGGGCCTAATGGGAACTTGGGAAGCCCGGCGGGCGGGAGGTTTCCTGTTGCTAGCCAAACGCGGAAAGCTCGCTTTGCTACTGGCATCCCTCAAGCCGAGGAACTCCAGTATGGTGTTTGAGACCGAGGGCAGGGGGTCCTTCAGACATGGATTTAAATCCCGACTTCTTCGATTCCTAGCTCAGTGACCTTGGGCAGTTTAGAAGCTGGACTCGCGGTTTCCTTTGCACAATGAGGAACGTGCTTTCTCCCTCACGGAGTTATTGCGAAATTTAAATGAGGAACTATGTTTAAAGTGCCTGGGAGACACATTACGTGGGCTTTTACTGTCTACCATGTGCTAGGCATGGTGCTTGGTGCTAAAGATAGTAATAGTGAACAAGACATAGTTCTTCCCCTCCTTGACCTAACGTTTCTCATGTGAACAGGGAACAAAAAGGAGTAATAAGTAAATTACAAATTGTGGTAAGTGCTTCGAGGGAAACTGAGATCTGAGAAAATAATGGAGGAACCTACTTTATTATTATTTTTTAAAAGATTTATTTATTGATTTATTCGACACGGAGAGGGAATAAAAGCAGCGCTGAGCAGGGACTCTATCCGCTATGCGGGACTCTATCGCAGAACACTGGGATCATAACCTGAGCCAAAGGCAGACTCTTAAGGAATGAGCCACCCAGGCACGCCGGAACCTACCTTAGATAAAGTGGCCAGGGAAGAAATCTTTGAAGTGATACCTAACGTGAGTCTAGAGAACAAGAAGGAACAAACTATGTCAAAATACGGGGCAGGAAGGTGGAGAGGATCCCAGACTAAGCTCAGAGGATGGCGTGTCCGAAGGCCCTGAGGCAGGAAAGAACTTGATCTTGTTTGAAGAACTGAAAGAAGCTCTTGAGGCTGGAAAGCAAGGAGAGGGGGAGAGGGGTGAGAACATGTAGCATCTTCTAGCCCATAGTAATAATTCTCATAGTAAACGAGAAGTCATTGAAGAATTTTAAGCAGAGGAGTGACAAGATCTGAGTTACATTTGATTTTATATATGTCAGGCTTGCCGATGTGTGGACAACTGATTTGAAGAGGGAAGACTGGAAATGAGATCATTTAGTAGGCAAGAGATAATGCTAGCCTAGCCTGGGGAAGGGATAATGGAAATGTAGCTAAGAGAATGGCTTAACGTTTGGGAGGTGGAATGAATGGGTCTTGTTGAAGGGTTGGATATGGGTGTGAAGAAGAAGGGGTAATCATGGTTGATCTCTGGTTTCTGGCTAGAGCAACTGGGTAGGTAGATGGTGAACGATTTCCTGAAATTGGGAAGTGGGGTTGTGAAGGAAACAGGTGTGTATATGGGGGGGGGGGTAAGTTTCATTTTGGTCACGTTGAGTATGAGATGTCTGCAAGACTTCAGAGTGTGTCAAGTGAGCAGCGGATATACAAGCTAAGAGCTCAGGGAGTGATCAGGGCCAGAGACAGAGATTTGGTAGTCATTTTTATGTAGATGTGTTTAACTGTCATGGAACTGAATGAGATCTAGAAGAACATCCATAATTGAGCCATGGAGCGGGCCAGCAGTTTGAAGTAGGGCAGAGGAGGAGCAGCAAAGATGAGATTAGGGTGGTTTGAAGGGTGAGGAAAACCAGGGAGTAGAAGCCTAGGAAGGAGTGAGGAAGGAGGATGGAAATCAGGAGAGCTGTGGAAAGGGCAGGTAAGATGAGGGCATAGAAATATCCTTTGTTAGCACTTAAGTCATTGATGACCTTGAACTCTTGGCAAAGTATTGAGTGTAAGAGCCTGACTAGAGAGAGTAGAAATGGGATATTGTTTAGGGATACTTACATATGTAGTAAAAGAATAAAGATACACTTGGGAAAGATAAACACTAAAGATTTGGGAGAGTGGTTGCCTCTGGCAGAGAGGGTGATTAGATTAGAGAGGGTATTGCAGCAAAATAGAAATTTTATTTTTTTACATGAACCATGCTTATACATTAAGTGTTCATTATATTATTTTCTGTACCTCCTGTGTTAGGAAGCTGATGTAAATTTGGACCCATTCCTACCTTTTTTGCTTTTTCTACCTTTGGGTCCAGGCAGTTGCAAACTTGCACGCTGCTTCCCAAGGCCTATGTGGAACCCTTGGGGCACACGGGTTTTTGCAGGAGGCCTTATTTCCAGTTCCTCAACCTAGGGCAGATCCAGTGAATTTTTCCTAGCCTTACATTGCCTCCTGTTGTAGGAACTGAAAGTCAAGAAATTAACATGGAGAGGGGTGTTGGGGTGGCTCAGTTGGTTAAGTGTCTGACTTCAGCTCAGGTCATGATCTCAGGGTCTTGGAATCCATCCCGGTGTGAGGGTCCACGTTCAGCAGGGAATCTGCTACCCCTTCTGCCTGTCCCCCCTGCTCGTGGGCTCTCTGTCTCACTCTCAAATAAATAAAATCTTTAAAAAAATTAATTAACGTGGAGCGGTCTAAAACCAGTAAAACCCACAGGAAACTCAGTTCTCAAAGTCGAGAATTCTTTTGCTAAAAAGGAAGACAGAAGTCAGAGCAGCAAGGGGAGCTGACCCTGGAGAGGCCCATGGTCTGAGAATAATGAAACTTCTAAGACCTTAGAAAATACAAAGCCATTAGATTAAGGATATATATGTCAGGGACTCCGGCATATGACCACAGACATATTACCATGACAGAAAAAAAAAAAAAAAAAAAAAGCCCTCTGCTCCTTGAACTGGTAATAGAACAATCGGAGTCTACAAAATTGGTATGCTTAAGGGGCGCCTGGGTGGCTCAGATGGTTAGGTGTATGCCTTTGGCTCGGGTCATGATCTCAGGGTCCTGGGATCGAGCCCCGCATCAGGCTCTCTGCTCAGCGGGGAGCCTGCTTCGCCCTCTCTTTCTCTGCCTGCCTCTCTGCCTACTTGTGATCTCTCTCTCTGTCAAATGAATAAATAAAATCTTTAAAAAAAATTGGTATGCTTAATATTGAAAAGAAAGAATTAAAAAATAAATCATTGTGGGGATGCCAGCTGGCTCAGTTGGTAGAGCACATGACTCTTGGTCTCAGGGGTTGTGAATTTGAGCCCCACATTGGGTATTGAGATTACTTAAAAATAAAATCTTAAAAAAAAATCATTGTGAAAGGATAGAGCAATATGTAAAAAGGAACAGACATAATTGGACAAAAATAACAAAAACTTTTTTTATAAAGGCATTGAAATTTAAAGAAAAAAAACCCAAAACTCTGGAACTATCCTACAACTCCCAATGAAACGATTTAGTGGATGGTAGGTGAAAGGTTACTGAGTACAGGATGTTTGCAGGATGCCAGAGTATTGCTCCATAAGTAATTTGTGTTAACAGTTTACAAAGGGAAAGCATACCTTTATATGGATGATGTGGCAGTCACTACTGCAACCAAGTGATCAAACTTAGCATCACCAGTTATGGGCGACCTGAAGTTATGTGTCTCCTGATAGGATATAATATATCCTATCAGGATATATATAATATATAGGATATAATATAACATAGCATCATCCAACAGATAACAACGCCAAAAATGTATAACCTAAATCCAGTCTAGCCCCTAGACTTGACTTCCTGCTTTCAGGAAATACAAGGGATGGAAGAACAAACTGAACAAACAACACCAGGAGGGATAACGAGACAAATTTAGAATGCAGTGAATTCTATTCCAAGATCTTTAACCTGGTCTTTTCAAAAAGTTCCTACGAAGAAAAAAGTACAAAGAGTATTCTAGATTAAAAGATAATACGAACAACAACCAAACACAAATCATGAATCTTGATCGGATTGTGGTTTAAAAAAATTGGGAGTAGGGGCACCTGGGTGGCTCAATTGCTAAGCATCTGCCTTTGGCTCAGGTCATGATTCCAGGTCCTGGGAATTGAGTCCCATAGTGGGCTCCCTGCTCAGCGGGGAGTCTACTTCTCTCTCTCTCTCTCTCTCTCTCTCTCCCCGCCCCCCCCACCCCCCGCTCATGTTCTCTTTAGCACTCTCTCTCTCTCAAATAAATAAATAAATTCTTTCCAAAAACAATCCGAGGGGTGCCTGGGCTGCTCAGTCGGTTAAGCGTCTGCCTTCGGCTCAGGTCATGATCCTGGGGTCCTGGGATCAAGCCCTGCATTGGCCTCCCTGCTCGGCGGGAAGCCTGCTTCTCCCTCTCCTACTCCCCCTGCTTGTGTTTCCTCTCTCGCTGTGTCTCCATCTCTGTCAAATAAATAAATAAAATCTTTAAAAAAAAAAAAAATCCAGGGGCGCCTGGGTGGCTCGGTGGGTTAAAGCCTCTGTCTTCGGCTCAGGTCATGATCTCAGGGTCCTGGGATCGAGCCCCGCATCGGGCTCTCTGCTCAGCAGGGAACCTGCTTATCCCTCTCCCTCTGCCTGCCTCTCTGCCTACTTGTGATCTCTCTCTCTCTGTGTCAAATAAATAAAATAAAATCTTAAAAAAAAAAAAAATCCAACAATTCAGTGGGCCAGTAGTGTGTGGTAGGGATGTAGAAAATAATGGTGCCCATGGATTGATGATCATGGGTGCTGGGTGATGGAAATGGCATCCTTTTCTTTTTTAAATTTTATTTATTTATTTGAGAGCAAACGAGAGAGAGAGCACACCAGTGGAGTGAGGGGCAGAGGGAGAGCAGACTTCCCACGAAGCAGGGAGACCAATGTGGGATTCGATTCCAGGACTCTGGGATCATGACCTGAGCCAAAGGCAGATGCTTAACTGACTGAGCCACCCAGGGCGCCCTGGAAATGCCATTCTTGCACTCTTGATTGCTTGAACTTTTCTACCTAACGGCAACAAAGAAGGAGGAGGAGGAGAAATAGGAGTGAAAAGGGATTGAGTATGTGAGAAACTAAAGTAAAAACGGAGAAGTCCATAAGGAGACTGGTTGGGGCCGGTTGTGGGGACTCTGATGGCAGCCAGAGGGGAAGAGGATCAGGTGCCTGAGTTGGGGGGGAGGCTGAGGGAGAGTTTTCTTTTTCTTTTTTTTTTTTAAGATTTTATTTATTTATTTGACAGAGAGAGAGATCACAAGTAGGCAGAGAGTCAGGCAGAGAGAGAGGGGGAAGCGGGCTGCCCGCTGAGCAGAGAGCCTGATGCGGGGCTCGATCCCAGGACCCTGAGATCACGACCTGAGCCGAAGGCAGAGGCTTTACCACTGAGCCACCCAGGCGCCCCTGAGGGAGAGTTTTCAGTTGTGGTCTGCACTGTCCCTCCCCTCCCCTCCCCACCCCCACTCCCGAGGGCCCCGAGTGGATAGTCACATGCCCCATTGCTGTGTAGGAGGCAGGAAGCCCGCAGCACCGTCCAGTATTCCACCCTGGCTAGGTAGGGCTAAACCAGTGAACCTTAAACATTACTTCTCCACCTTCTTCTCCATATCTTAGGTTCTGGACTTTAGCCTTTCCCTGCCAAGTTCACTGACATCCCCAAAGTAATACAAACTCAAACGGGATCACATTTGCAATAAAAGAAAAGAAAACTGAGAAACTAATATTCGATGAGGCCGACTTACTGGACGTGGGTTTAAAGTAAGCTTAATAAATATCCTCAGGGCGCGTGGGTGGCTCAGTGGGTTAAAGCCTCTGCCTTCGGCTCAGGTCATGATCTCAGGGTCCTGGGATCGAGCCCCGCATCAGGCTCTCTGCTCAGTGGGGAGCCTGCTTTCCCTTCTCTCTCTGCCTGCCTCTCTGCCTACTTGTGATCTCTCTCTCTCTCTCTGTCAAATAAATAAATAAAAAATCTTAAAAAAATAATAAATATCCTCAAAAAATAAGGAAGGACATTGTTATATAAGGCAGGAACAAACAGGAAGAATCAGCTGGAAATACCAATTATGAAAGTTTTGATAGTTGAAATCATACATGGATTGAAGAGCAGAATGGTTACAGCCCAAATAAGACAATGAGCAACAACATCAGGGTGAGGATTCACCCCAAATGCATCTGGAAATGATAAAGAAAACAAGGAAGATTGAAAACAACTGAGCCCGGTTGTTTATGACACACACACACTGTCGGTGGCTAACCCAACAGCTATTCCCAGCTTCCTTACTCATGTCTCCATTAGGGCCTGGAAGAACTAAGTAACTCGCTTTCTTAGATGCCCATGCAATGAGAGCGGGCCATGTGACACAGTCCTGGCCAATGAGATATAAACAGGAATGTTCTGGGGGCTTCTGGGCAGGATATGTTGTTTTCTAATAGGAGGGAATGAAATGACATTGATGATGGTTTGCTTGAAACATATCATCCTCTTTTTTATTGCCTGGGACATGGATATTCCCTTTGGAATTCTGGCAGCTGTCTTGTGATCATGAGGTAGGTTGATAGTCATAAGATCAAAAATCCAATACACTCAGGGCAGCCAAGTAGGAGAGAAGAGCCCGAGGGTTCTTGGAGGGTGAGCAGTTGAATCAAAGTCAGCAAGACTCCCTTCATCAAGACTCCCTGCGTAAATACAAAACAAAACAAAGCAAAACAAAAACCCACCTGTTTGTTTAAGCCATCTTTATTCATGTTTTCTTTAACCTGCCGCTGGAAACATTCCTGATACACTGTTCAATGATTTGGGAAAGAGCTACAAAGTTGAGATTCAAACAAATAAGAGAGGGAGGAAAGAGGCAGAAATCTGTGAAAAAGAAATTTAAAAAAGAATTTAAAAAATTTAGTTGTTTGGAGGGGTGCTTGGCTGGCTCAGTTGGTAGAGCACGTGACTCTTGATCTCAGGGCTGCGAGTTCAATCCCAGGCTGGGTGTGGAACCTACTTTAAAAAAAAAAATTAGTTGTTTGAAAGTCTTAATAAGCTAGACAAACCTGGTGAGAGTGATAGAAAAATACGTAAATGAGCAAAATATAGAATAAAAAGGGAACTATGTACAAAAAAATTAAAAATATTTTAATGGGGTACCTGGTGGCATGGTTAGAAGAGCAAGTGACTCTCAATCTTGGGATTGTGAGTTTGAGCCCCGCGTTGGATATAGATATTACTAAAAAAATAAACTTTAAAATGGGCATAAGATTGGGGCACCTGGGTGGCTCAGTCAGTTAAGCATCCATATTTTGATTTCGGCTCAGGACACAATCTCAGGGTCATGAGATCAAGCCCCATATCAGGCTCTCTGCTGGGCATGGAGCCTGCTTAAGATTCTCTCTGCTGGGGCACCTGGGTGGCTCAGATGGTTAAGCGTCTCCCTCAGGATCAGGTCATGATCCCAGGGTCCTGGGATTGAGCCGCACATCTGGCTCCTGCCTCAGCAGGGAGCTTGCTTTTCCCTCTCCCCCTGCTCATGCTCTCTCTGTCTCAAATGAATAAATAAAAATCTTAAAAAAAAAAAAAAGATTTTTTTCTGCACACCTCCCACCCCCGCACGCACATGCACGCATGCTCTCTCTCTCTCAAAAATAAAATAAAATGGGCATAAGATCTAAATAGACATTTAAAAACATTTTAAAGATTTTTTTAAAAATTTATTTATTTGACAGAGAGGAGAAAGATCACAAGTAGGCAGAGAGGCAGGCAGAGAGAGGAAAGCAGGCTCCCTGCTGAGCAGAGAGCCTGATGCGGGGCTCGATCCCAGGACCCTGAGATCATGGCCTGAGCCGAAGGCAGAGGCTTTAACCCACTGAGCCACTCAGGCGCCCCTAAAAACTTTTATAAACAATTTTATATCCATAAATTAAAAAACGTAGACAAAGTCGATAAAATGTAAAATTTTAAAACAAGTACAAGAAAAAAATAGTAGGGCGCCTGAGTGGTTCAGTCGGTTGTATCTGACTCAGGTCATGATCCCAGGGTCCTGGGATTGAGTCCTGCATGGGGCTCCTTGCTCAGCGGGGAGTCTGCTTCTCCTTCCACCCCTATCCCTGCCCATGATCTCTCTCTCTCTCACCCACTCTCTCTCAAATTTTAAAAATCTAAAATAAAATAAAATAAAATAAACTCAAATAAACCAATAGCCAATAAAGAAATTGAAATGATAATAAAAAATCTTTCCTCTCCAAAGCACCAAGCTGAAGTGGATACAGATAAGTTCTCCCTAACTTGCCAGGGGTAATTAACTCCTATCTTCCATCAGTAGTTTCAGCCATTTGGAGCAACTTAAAACTGTCCATGACTGACACCATACACCGGAATAAATGTCAAGCAAAAACAGTGACTTAAGGCACGTGGGTGGCCCAGTGGGTTAAGTGTCTCGCTCTTGATGTCGTTTCAGGTCATGATCACAGGGTTGTGAGATCGAGCCACATGGGGCTTCATGTTGGGCATGGAGCCTGCTTAAGATTCTCTCTCTCTTTCTTCTTCTACCCTTCCACCCCCTAAAAAAACAAAACAAAACAAAACAAAACAAAACAAAAAAACCCAGTGATTTAAATGTAAAAAAAAAAAAGAAACTACATAGGCAGTAGCAGAAAACATGATCGAATTTTTAAATTTAAAATAATATTATGAAGAAAGCTTTTTAAACTATGACTCAAAATCTAGAAGAAAAGAAGATAAACACATCAAAGAAACACTTTTGGTTGGCAAAAATGAAAACTAGGAGAAATAATTAGCAATTTATATGTCAGATAAAGGACAAATACCTTTAATACATAACAAGCTCTTTAAAAATATTAAAATTAAGGGAAGCATTTCCTTTTCTGTGATGCATGACTGAACGATGGTAGTGCAGGTTTCGAAGAAAAATTGAGGGAGTTAAGAGAAAAAGTGCAAACCCAACAGAAAAATGGGCAAAAGACTTAAATAGAAAATACATGTACAAAATAGATCCACAAATGACCTTAAACATATGCAAACATACTCAGCTTCATTTATAAGAAAGAGAAATACAAATTAAACTACGCTGAGATACCATTTTAGATGGGTACAAATTTTAAATTTTAAATTTAAATTTTAAAACTTGACAATATCCTGTTAGCAAATCTGTGGAGAAACAGATATACCCTCATGTGTTGCTAGATGAAGCACACATTGTAGAGAATGAAATTTTGGCAATATCTAACAAAATTACATATGCACTTACTCTTTGAACCAAAAATTCACTTCTAGGAATTTACCCTACAGATACATAATCATGGGGCCCCTGGCTGGCTCACTCAGTAGAGTGCGTGTGACTCTGTGTGTGTGTGTGTTCACTTACTTTACTAATACTACATTTACCATGCTATCACTATGCAGTGTAAATTCAGGTTAGACAAGAAAATTTGACAAGCATAATAAAGCATTCTGGAATATACCAGGGTTTGTGTATAATGTCTGATATATATATATATATATATATATATATATATATATATATATATATATATATATATTCAGCAAGGTGGTTTGAGATTTGTTTGTTTGTTTGTTTGTTTGTTTGTTTGTTTATTTTTAAAAATTTGACAGAGAGAGACACCGCGAGAGAGAAAACACAGCAGGGGGAGTGGGAGAGGGAGGAGCAGGCTTCCCCCCAAGCAGGGAGCCTATGCGGGGCTCCATCCCAGGACCCTGGGATTATGACCTGAGCTGAGGGCAGACGCTTAACGACTGAACCATCCAGGCGCCCCCCACCTTGCTGATAAGTCATTAATGACTTCAATTATAGGTAATTTGTTAACATTTATGATTCTTACAGAGATAATAAACTTCATACATTTAAAAAGTGTTTTTCATTTATCTTTGCGTTAGTACTTAAAATCCACATTTCTACTTCAAGATAACATTTAAAAAATTATTCCAATAAAACAGCAGCATAAATATAACTCTGTAATTACAAAAAAAGGCTAATGTGGGATCCACAGTTAAGTTATTCTCATGTTTACAAGTATGATTCTGAAATAAATACTACTCCTAAGCACCTGTTATTGGCTTTTTAGGTTTGGTTTAAATACACATATTTTCAGTTGTGGGGAAGCTTGTAATATATTCCATGCACTGTCCTGAAAGGGTTAAGAGCCAACCAGCCCTAAAAACTGAAGTACTCAATCAGTCTGCCAAACAGGCAGAAAAAAAGTTAAATTAAAGAGGATTCCTACATAACATCAAAAGCAACTGGGAGTACTCCAGGATTGGCAAATTGTACTGTTTATAATTAATCTTATCAGAAGAGTTTAAGAAGGAATATATTTTATCACTATCAAATACATTTAAGAGTGTCATGTTTCTTTTGTGCTAATTTGACTCCCCTGAATGACCTAACTAGTTAACTGGTGACTAGTAATTTGGTTACCAGGCAAATGGAGAAGGCAAGAAAGGAAGCCACTATTTAAATTACCAGGTTATTGTCTGACCCATTCAGATGATTTATTTTCAACATAAACACATAAACTCAATGCGAGATGCCTAACTAAAGCAAGAACCAGCAATAAAACCAAGATAGCTTCTCTTCTTCTAAGGTTTGGGCTTTTCCCAGAATTCCTTATACATGGACTAGCCCATACCAAGGGTCATTGCTCCCACAGCAAAGCCTTGGGCTGCCACACGCATGTGGATCAGGTGAACAGACATTTCAGTATTTTCCCTGCTCTTCAGTTTGTATAATGCATATGCAATGATTGTTGCAAACCCCACCGTTCCAAGGGGGAACAAACAGTGCCTCTCTAGCTTTTCCGATAAGTTTAGATCCCTGATCTTCATCATATGAAGGAGAAACATCTATGACTGTTGACATAATGGCTGAAGAATTCTCCTACAGTGACAGGACTGAGACTCCAACTCAGCATGTGACTCTCGATCTCAGGGTTGTGAGTTCAAGCCCCAGGTTGGATGTAGAGATTACTTAAAAAAAAAAAAAAAAGATACAGGGGCTCCTGGGTGGCTCAATTGTTAAGCTTCTGCCTTCGGCTCAGGTCGTGATCCCAGGGTCCTGGGATCCAGCCCAGCATCGGGCTCCCTGCTCAGTGGGGAACCTGCTTCTCCCTCTCTCACTCTCCCTGCTTGTGTTTCCTCTCTCGCTGTGTCTCTCTCTGTCAAATAAATAAATAAAATCTTAAAAAAAAAAAAAAGATATATACCCACAAATATGGAAAAACATGCACAGGTGATTATTTTTGAATAATGCAGTATTATTTTTTAGAAGATGTATTTATTTATTTGATGGGTGGGTGGAAGGGCAGAAGGTCTGGAAAGAATCCTGAAACAGACCTCCCAGTGAGCACGGAGCCGGATGTGGGGCTTGATCCCAGGATCCCAAGAGTTCATGACCTGAGCTGAAAGGAAGAGTCAGCTGCTTAACCGAGTGAGCCACTCAGGAGCCCTAGATGCACTATTATTTGTAAAAGCAAAATGCTGCTAAACAACTTAAATTCCTACTTACAGGGACTGTTTACAGTTTATAAACTACAGTTTATCTGCATAGTGGAGTAGTATGAAGCCAAAAAGAAAAAAAAAAAAGAATGAGGAAGATCTCTAAAGATTGATATTGAACAATTTCCAGGATACATTATTAAGTGAAACAAGTAAGGTGTACGTTATCTTTTGTTAAGGGAAATAAACTATGTGTGTGCTTGTAATTATTATAATTATTTTTTTGAAACAGAAACACAGATTAAACCAGAAACTAATGAACACAGGGTAAGAGGGAATGGGGTGGAGAGGATGAGGACCAGAGTGAGACTTCTCTGAGTTCATATATTGTTATAGTTTCAGTGGCTCAGTCCCCTGAGTGTCTGCCTTCGGCTCAGGTCATGATCTCAGGGTCCTGGCATCAGGCCCCATGTTGGATATCATCAGACTCTCTGCTCAGCAGGGGGCCTGCTTCTCCCTCTCCCTCTCCCTTTGTGTTCTCTCTCTCTCTCTCTCTCTCTCTCGAATAAATAAATAAAATCTAAAAGAAAGAAAGAAAGAAAGAAAGAAAGAAAGAAAGAAAGAAAGAAAGGAAGAAAGAAAAACCCTGTCCACATTAAGCCTTCACAGTCTTCAAAATGGAGGAAAGAAAGAGAGAAAGAGAGAGAGAGAATTTTAAGCAAGTTCCATGCCCAGTGTGGAGCCCATCACGGGGCTCAATCTCACAACCTCCAGATCATGATCTGAGTGGAAATTATGAATCTGACGCTTAACCCACTGAGCCACCCAGGCACCCCTCATGACAAATTTTTAAAATAAAAATTAGAGGGGCACCTGGGTGGCTCAGTCCTTAAGTGTCTGCCTTCAGGTCAGGTCGTGATCTGGAGTCCCCGAATTGGGAGCGCCCCAGATCTGGCTCCCTGATGAGCGGGGAGTTTGCTTCTCCTTCTGCCCCCGCCCCCGCTCATTCTCTCTCTCTCTCAAATAAATAAATCTTAAAAAAATAAAAAATAAAAATGAGAAATGAGGAAGGAGAGATGAGAAAAGTAAGAAATTCTTACTATAGAAATTACTTCACCTAGTAAAACCACATCTTGAAGTCTGATGTTTGAATCAATTTCAATATTTGTGAAACATTACTTAGATAATCACACGAGTCATTAAAAAAAAGGTCTATTGTGAAAATTAAGTCAAAATTGTACCAGTCAATGTAAATGCATCCACAGTGAAGGTTCTTTAAGGTGAAACTCAGTGAAACTATTTATTTATTTTTAAAGATTTTATTTATTTATTTATTTGACAGAGACACGGCGAGAGAGGGAACACAAGCAGGGGGAGTGAGAGAGGGAGAAGCAGGCTTCCCGCTGAGCGAAGAGCCTGATGGGGGGCTAGATCCCAGGCTGCTGGGATCACCACCTGGAGCCAAAGGCAGACGCCTAACAACTGAACCACCCAGGCTCCCCAAGCTATTTGGTTAGAATAACAGTCCCATTTGTTTTCTTGTGGCTGCAGGGACTTTTTTTTTTACCTTTTTTTTTTTTTTAAGTTTATTTCTTTAGGTAATCTCTATACCCAATGTGGGGCTGGAATTCATGACCCCAAGATGGGTCACGTGCTCCTCCAACTGAGCCAGCCAGGCGCCCCTTTTCTTACTCTTACAATGCAATTTTATTATTATTTTTTACATTCTTTTCAGGGCATTGTTTTATTTTTATTTTAATTCCACCATAGTTAACAGTATTACGTTAGTTTCAGGCGTACAATATAGTGATTCAACACTTCCAGACATCACCTGGTGCTCATCACACCAAGCGATGTCCTTAATCCCCATGACCTAGTACACCCATCCCCCCCCCCCCCCCAACCACCTCGCCAGGAAAGTTTGTTTTGAATGGAGAGATCTGCGACAGAACTTTTCCTGAAACAAAAACACAGAGGGAAGTTGTTTTGTTGTGGTGTTCACTATGTTCCAAAAGGAGAATGTGGTTGGAGGGTGAGCTAGCTATTTCCTTCCCTCTCCTCTCTCTCCTTCCCCCTTTTTCTCAGCTGGGCGATCACGGAGCCTACTGGGTCTTGCCCCACCCGGGGAAGAGGAGAGTAGAAGCCCCCGAAGGGGCGGGCGGTGGAAGCCCGCAGGCTGCGTGGGGTTGAAGGGGGCTCCCGAGCCCTAGTGGATGAGGGGCAGCTGCTGGGTGGGGGCTCTCGGTTTTTGGGGGGGCGGAGAGAGAGGGGGGAAATGGCTTCTGCCTTCTCAAACCAATCCGTTGCGAGGTCGTCTGCTGGGAGAGATCGGGGGGAAGGTGCGGGACGGTTTCGGGAGAGAAGAAGGTATACAGTGGGGGCCTCGGGCGTAGGGAAACCGAGCCAACGAGGGACGTGTCAAGTAGGAGTGGGGCTTTCATCCGCGGGGTGGCTCAGCCGTCTGATTTCTCCAGCGGTTCAGCGGCTCCAGGGGAGATGCTGAAAAGGTGGAAGGTTGGGGCTTTGCCGGCTGCGGAGAGGGCTGGAGGGGGGCTGGAGGGCTGGAGCGTCGCCCCGGGTGGGGGGTGGGTGCCCAGCTCCGCGGCCGGTCACCAGGGTGGGGTTTACCTGCACGCCTTCTCCCACCTGTCGCCGGAGTGACAGAGTCGGAGTCCCGGGCCTTCCTCGCACCCAAGGTGGACCACCATCCTCGCCCCTCCCCGCACTGTTTAATTCCAGTCTCCTGGATCTTCCTCCCTCCGTCCCCCGACCCGCTCCTTCCTTTCGGTGAGATGCTAACCTTAATGGGGGGAAGGCGGAGGGCTAGCCGCCGGTCTCCTTTCCAGAAAGGGTCTCTTGATCTCTGATTTTTCAGGGCCATCCTTCTCAGTAGAGTTGCCTGCACCGCCCGCCCGCTTCCTGACCTCCGTTCACCCGCCAGCTCCCCGCCGTTGGGCTGCCAACCGCGCCCCACTCCCTGGAAATCCCTCTGGCTAGGTCGCCGGCAACTGCCCCGCTAGGGAAGCCTATGGACCTTACAGCCCTATTTCCCGCATTGGACAGAAGTAACCACTCCCTTCCTGAAACGTCTTTCCTGCCCTTGGTTTCGGTTTGGTGCACGCTCCTGGTTTTCCGCGAGCCTTCCCAACTAATTGCACACACTCCTGCCAATGGGCTCCTGTAGGCCACTGTGTGTGTGTGGGTTTTTGTTTTGTTTTTTTTAGATTTTTACTTATTTGAGAGGGAGCGAGCAAGCAGGCAGAGGGGCAGAAGGAGAAGGAGAAACAGACTCACTGCTGAGCAAGGAGCCCAATGTGGGGCTGAATCCCACGACCCTGGGATCTTGACCCAAACCGAAGGCAGACGCTTAACAGACCGAGCCACCCAGGCGCCCCTGCCACTGTTCTTTAGGGATCTCTCCGAGTGGTTTGCCTCTCCTCACCTTGCACCCGATCCTTGGGTAGTCTGGGCCATCATTTACTTCTCTCTGGCTTTACTGCTTGGTGTCCTAAACTCTCTCAACTTCTTGTTGGCTATACTCTCCAAACTTGAGCCGGAGTGGGTGTTCAGTGGTTCTCAATTTAGCCTGCATCAGAATCACCCAAGGATTGTTAACCCAGACACTTGAATTCTTCCCCTGCCCACCAGTTTCTGACTCTGTAGGGCTGGGGTGGGGCCTGATCATTTGCATGTCTAACAAGTACCCAGGTGTATTTTCTAGAGTTCCAGAACAAAGCTTCTGGTGGGTTAAACCACAGAAATGAATTGTCTCACAGTTCTGGAAGCCTCAACTTAACTAATTACACCTGGAATGACCCTTTTTCCAAATAAAGTCACATTCTAAGATACCGGGAGTGAAGACTTCAATGAATCTGGGTAGGCACAATTCAGCTCCTAACACCAATAATACCAGGTGATGCTGCTTCAAGCCACTAATCTGATCAAACTGTTTTTTTTTTAAGATTATTTATTTATTTGACAGAGAGAGACACAGAGAGAGAGGGAACACAAGCAGGGGGAGAGGGAGAAGCAGGCTTCCCACCCAGCAGGGAGCCCAATGTGGGCCTTGATCCCAGGACTCAGAGATCATGACCTGAGCCGAAGGCAGATGCTTAATGACTGAGCCACACAGGTGCCCTGATCAAACTGTTCTCTAAAGAGTTTCAGTGGCTCCCCATTGCCCTCAAGGTAAGTCGCAGCGCTTTGGTTGGCATTGAAGGCCCATCAAAATCTGGTCCTTACTCCTTAGTCACTTGCCCTTTCACGACCCCGGCTCAGACTGCTTTTGGTGCGGCCCTGAATGCCCTCACCACCCTTTTATGAATCCTTCCATGCTCTGCCCATGTGTCACTGAACATTCTGTTATCAGTGCTCACCACACATTCCTAAGGCCCGGCACAAGGTTTGACACAGTGTTCAATACATTTTTGTTGAATGAATGCATGAAGACAATTATTTTCAAGATTTAAAAAAGTTCAAACTTTATTTTTAATTCAAGATAAATTTTACCTTGGAGTGTCAATTATAAAACAAAAAATAAAATGAGACTCCCGATCAGGAATCTTATTTCCCTGCAAACCTGGCTTCTGCCCTGCCCCCAGGTGGTGGCTCTAGGCCTAGCAGGAAAACGAACTAAGGAATTTCCGGCGACAAGAGGGTGGTGACTAAGCTTCATTTACATACCCACAATGCACTGCACCCAGGGTGGTTCTTATTTTAAAACGGCTAGATTTTTCTTTTTCTTTCAACTAACTTCCTCACTCCCCCCTCCCCCGAAATCAGGCAGCTGTCACAGAATTGACTGAGATAAAGGCAGACGTCACTGGCTCTTTTGGATAAGTAACTACCATTGCTGTTCTAGGAGTGACAGTCACCCGAGGGGTGTGTGAGTGGTTTCCAAAACATACTCTGGTTTCTCTTCAGATCGTATAAATCTTTCGCCTTTTACTAAAGATTTCCGTGGAGAGGAACAATTCTGAGTGTTTACCCAATTTTTTGAGGCCTTGCCTTTGCAAGGCTTACCAATACATGTAAAAAAAATAGACTAAGAATATGCGTGTAAGGTTGTCATTTTTAGGAGCAGGGTTTGTTAAACTACAACTTTCAACATGCCTTTTAGACACTTCGGTTCTGAAAACCGAACCAGCGATGAAGCAGCCGTGCGAGAGAATACCTTGAAGTGCTTGTGCTTGTCATGAGAAACGAACTCAGTAGGTACTTGCTCCCAGTAGTATCTTTAGTAACCTGCTTTTGTGGGGGTCTTGAGTAGAACTTTTAACTTTAGCTTCTTTTTTCCTTTTTAAGGTGTTATTCGACAGCAAATGCAGGGGGAGCGGTTGGCAGAGTGAGAGGAAGAAACAGGCTCCCTACTGACAAAAGAAGCCCCATGCCGGGCCTCATCCAAGGACGCTGGGATCATGACCTGAGCTGAAGACAGACACCCAACCGACTGAGCTACCCCGGGTTCCTCTAAATAAAACTTTTAAAGTTCAAGCTTGGGGGATGCCTGGGTGGCTCAGTGGGTTATCTTTGCCTTAGGCTCAGGTCATAATCTCAGGATCCCGAGATCCAGCCCCGCATCGCATCGAGCTCTCTGCTCAGCAGAGAGCCTGCTTCCCCCCTTCTCTCTCTCTGCAGCCTCTCTGCCTACTTGTGATCTGTCAAATAAAATCTTAAAAAAATAAAAATAAAGTTCAAGCTTGGGGGGCACCCGGGTAGCTCAGTCGGTTAAGCCTCCTATTCTTGGTTTCTGTTCAGGTCCTGAGCTCAGGATCCTGGGATGGAGCCCCGCTTCCGGCTCTGCGCTCATTGGGGAGTCTGCTTCTCTGCCTCTTTCAGCCCCTTCCCCGCTCATGCACGCTCTAAAATAAATCTAGATAAATCTTTCATTTTTAAAAAGATTTTATTTGACAGAGAGAGACAGCGAAAGAGGGAACACAAGCAGGGGAAGCTGGAGTGGGAGAAGCAGGCTCCCACTGAGCAGGGAGCCTGAGGTGGGGCTGCACCCAGGACACTGGGATCATGACCTGAGTCATAGGCAGACCCTTAACGACTTAGCCACCCAGGCGCCCCCAAAATAAATTTTTAAAAGAGGTAAAGAAAACAGAAGGTACATTTTGGGGATAGTTGTGGAAATTTTAGTATACACTCTATTTTAGATATTAATAATTGTATAGGTTTTCTTGTTGCTGCCGTAACAAGTAACTACAAACTTTGTGATATAACACAAATTTATTCTCTTACAGTTCTGAAGGTCAGCAGTTTAAAATGAAGGTGTTGGCAGGGCTGCCTTCCTTCTAGAGACTTTAGAGGAGACTGTTTCCTTGCCTCTTTCAGCTTCTAGAAGCTGCCTGTATGTGACCCCTTCACATCACTCCAACTCTCTTGTTTCTGTCCTGTCATCTCTTAGTTCTAACTCTGGATCTTCCTGCCTCCCTCTGTAATTATAAGGACTCTTGTGATTATCTGAGGTCCACCTGGCTAATTCAGAATAATCTCCCTATCTCAAGACCCTTAATTTAATCACACCCACAAAATCCTTTTTACCATGTGAAGTAACATTCACAAGTTCCAGGCATAGGATGTGGACATATTTGGGGACCATTACTCAGACCACCAAAACAATGATAATGTAATTATGTAGGAGAATGTCCTTATTCTTAGTAGAAACATAACGTTAAGTATTTAGTGGTGAAACGTCATGATATCTGAAACTTTATTTTTAAAAAAGTAATCTCTTCTCTGAATGTGGAACTGGAACTCAGGACCATGAGATCAAGAGTTGCATGCTCTATTGACTGAGCCAGCCAGGCCCCCCAATAACTGAAACTTTCCAATGGTTCAGTAAACACAGAGAGAGAATGCAAATGTGTCTAAGAGTGATAGGCATACAGGTATTCATTGTATTTTCTTTTTAAGATTTTATTTATTCATGAGAGAGAGAGAGAGGCAGAGAGAGAAGCAGTCTCCCCAAGGAGCAGGGAGCCCAATGCAGGACTTGATCCCAGGACCTTGAGATTAAGGTCAGCCAAAGGCAGACACCCAACCATCTGAGCCACCCAGGTGCCCTATTCACTATATTTTTCTTTCAACTTTTTTGTAGCTCTGAACTTGTAAAAAGTGGGGGAAATATGTATTAATAAATCCCATGTAATGTGTATGGTTTACATATTTATATTATACTTAAGATTCAATTTTAAAAGTTCCATTGTTTTTATTAAACTAACATCACCTTAGACCAGTGGCTTCCAGAGTTTTGGATTATCCAATTAAAATTTCCAAAAAATTTCTGGGGTACGTTTTTTATCATCATTCGACAAACAAAGGCCATTTGAAGACTACAAAAGGACACTTCTTTACAACAGAAAACCCACTTACCTTTATGGAAAGCATAACTATATATTTTGTTAACTTTTCTTTCAAAGCTCACTTTGAGGGAAAGGCTGCGATGCCTTAGATTAACAGTATCAGGGGCCTGTGATGCCCTCTTGTGGTCACCTGAAGAATTACTGCTAGCTGACTTCATTTCCTCTGATTTGATGGACAATTTCCTCACAATTACTTCAGTCATTAACAGGTGCATGCCAGGCACTGTTCTGTGTTTGGGATGTATTAGTAAAGAACAAAAATACCCCTGACTTAGTTGAGCTTATATACAGGTGGAGAGACAGACCATACTCAAAGTAGTAAGTGTGGTGGGGAAAAAAAAAATAGCAGCATAAGGGGCTTGGGGACCAGAGAATAGGCAGTGGTAATATAAGTAGCCCTCATTGAGAAGGTGACTTTTGTATAGAGTTGCAAGGAGGTGAGGGAGTTCACCATGTAGCTATATAGCTGAGATGACAAGAACCGTAGGTTCTAAGAACCATATAGCTATGCTATCCCGTGAAGGAGAAAGAGACAAGTAGAAGACAGTTCAGAGGTCATGGGAGACTAGATTGCCTACAGTCCTCCCTGCAGGCAACAGGAAGGGCTTTAGCTTTACTGTTCCTGAAATGGAGAGCCCTGTAAAGTTTTGAGCAGTAACAGAATCGAAGTTTAAAAGGACTACCCTAGGGGTTGCGTGGCTCAGTCGTTAAGCGTCTGCCTTCCACTCAGGTCATGATCCTAGGATGCTGGGATCGAGCCCCAGATCCCTCTCCCAGTCCCCCTGCTTGTGTTCCCTCTCTTGCTGTGTCTCTCTCTGTCAAATAAATAAATAAAATATTTAAAAAATAAAAAAATAGAAGGACTACCCTGGGGGTGCCTGGGGCTCAGTTTGTTAAGCGTCTACTTTCGACTCAGGTCATGATCCCAGGGTCCTGGGATCAAGCACTACATGGGGCTCTCTGCTCTCGTTCGAATAAATAAATAAAATCTAAAAAAAAAAAAAAGACTACCCTGGCTGGTCTACTGAAGAGAAAGGGGTAGAAAGGCGTCTACAGTAGTCTAAACAATGGTGGAAAAACAAAGCAAGAAAAACAATGGTGGCTCAGATTAGGGTATCAGCTCTATTGCTAATTTCCCCCTCCCCGCTACAGAGAGAACAGACAGATAGCAAGACTATTTATTGAATTCTTGCCAGCCGGCAGCTCTCCCTCTTCCCTAGTGGCAGGCCCAACCCTCAGCCTCCCACCTAGGGCCAGTAGAGTCACCGTGTAACCCTAGGATCCTTCTGCCAGGCTTCCTGAAACACAGCCCGGGCCTTTCTGGATTGCCTCAGAGTCTCTGTTACTCCTTTCCCTCCATACCCTCCTTCTGGAAGTATGTGACGTAATCCAGCTGATCCTCGTCATAAGCTTCAAGAATAAAGCTCGTGTTGTCGTGGGGGACGCCACTGAGGTGTAATACTGAAGGCAAAAGCGGCGAGCCTGAGTCTGGGTGCCCGCTGCACCTCTGCTCCAGGTCCCCTCACTGCCCCCACTCACCTTTGGAAACATTGACTTTGTTGGCCGCCAAGATGTCCGCCTGAATGCTATCTATTTTCATGTACAAGTCCTCGGCATTGCTCTGAGGACAGGAGCAAGGGGAACCTACTGAGGTGCGAGGTCAGTCTGGACTCGGAGGTGGCCGCGAGCCGGAGGCAGGCGGCCGGCTCCGGGGCTGACCGGAAGGGCCGGAGAGGGAACGGAAGCACGCCCGGGTGTGTGGGAGGAGCCCAAGCCGGGGCGGTCCCTCCAGCGCAGCCCCTGGGCGCAGCGTGCGTAGGGGGTGTGGCCCGGGGGAGGGATGCTGTGGAGGCGGCACCTTCCGGTCCGAGCCTCGGCTCTTGAGGGCGGGAGCGCTTACGAGGAAAAGCTGGTAGAGCTCTTCTCCCATGGCCCGGCGGACGTGCTCCTCCACCACCGGGAACACCTGCACGAAGTACTGCGGCGGCGGCGGGCGGCGGGATGACTGCGGTGCCCTCGCCCGGGGCCCGCCCCGCCGCCCCGCCGCCCCGCCGCGCCGCTCACCTCCAGCGCAAGACTGGCCTGCCGCTGGCTGTTGCTGTGGTCCGAGTTGCCCATGGCCGTCAACAGGCTGTGCACCACGCGAAGGTGCAGCATCTCCTCCGCGATGGTCATGTTGCTGCGCGCCAGGACCCTGGGCCGGGAATTCGGGCGGCGGCGAGCCCTTGGGACCCTCCGGGACCCGCGGGCAGCGCCAGCCTGGCTTGCCGCATCCCCCCACCCCCCATTCCCCCTGCCCGCTTACCCGATGGCCTTGGCCGCCGCGGCCTGTTGCAAGAACGCCGGCAGGTGGGCGGTGAGCTGGGGAACCAAGGAGTCTGGCGGAGGGGGCGGCCGTGAGGCGGAAGGCCCTGCTTCCCGAACTCCCCTTCCCCCCCGATCCCCCCCCCCCCTCCCCGCCTTCAGCCCCGCAGCCTCAATCCGAGCGGCTCCCTACCGCTGAGTATCTTGGGCTGCAGTTTTCTGGTCTCCTTGACGGACGGTATCAGCAGCTCCACCAGGCCCTTCAGCAGCGCCTGGCACACGTCGTAGTTGACCAGGTCCTTGATCAGCTCGATGGCTGGGGAAGGGCAGAGGCCCTGGGGAGGCCTGATGCTCCAAAACCCCCCATCCCCACCAAGCAAGCGAAGACCGCCTTGAACCAAGTCTCTTCCCTTTACCCCCAGTCCCTTCCTGCACCTTTCCTAGCACCTTTTACTGGCCTAGCACCTTTTACTGCAAGCTGTGTGTGGGGGAAGCTGGGCAGGCAACACCACAGTCCTGCTGGATCTGGGGCTAAAGAGGAGGAGGAGGGGGCCGAGCCTCATTCCCCACACTCACCTCTCACAGAACTAGCCATAGAGGGAGGAAAAAAAATTGGATGGTGAGTCTACCCATCAAGGAGGCTTAGAGGCTGTCAGAGCCTGAGGCCCAAGGTGGGGCCACCTTGGGCTCGAGTAATCCGGGAATCCGGGTGTCACGGAGGTGGGAGGGGCTAGGTCTTCAAGGGGGAGAAAGGTTGGGCAAAGACCCGGGGGTGAGGGAGACAGCGAGTGGGTGGAGGATGTGTGGCAGAAAGTGAGAAGGGTGGAAGCAAGGTAGACTGCGGTAGTTTTTGACACACCATTTACGGAACCCTTTGCCTAGGCTTTCCACACAGCATCCCATCGAAGCTCACCATAACCAAAAGAGGTTTGGTTTGCAATGACACTGTCTCTGTTAGCCCGTCTTATATTCGAGGAAACGAGGCACAAACGTAAAGCACTCTGGTTAAGGTACCACAGCTAGGAAGGAGTGGGAGCAAAAGGAAAGGTTTGGTTAGGAAGGAGGAAGAAACTTGAACTTATTGAAGGGGGTTTTTCTAGAGATACTTTACAGTCATTCATTCCAGCATTCCCTTAGCCTTTGGGCAAGCCTGCATTAAACGCTTGTTGTGCCTTGTTGCGCCAGGAATATTTTTGTCGAGAGGAATCACAAAGAGGCAGAGCTGGAAGGGGGCAGGGGAGTTGGTCAAGTGAGGGAACACTGGGTAAGTGTTATTTTACACTCACTTGCTACGTGGAAGACAGAACGTGCTGTTTACCAGCATGGGAGTCGGTGCGGCCTCTCTACTTACTCCCGGGGGAGCTAAGCCTTTGGGGAAGCGGGAAGCACGGTTCCCTGACTAGCTCATTTACATACGAGGACTCATATAGACACATGGGAACTATTACCAGTAATATGTCCTCGAATAATGAAATTTAACCTTTGATATCCTTGTCAGGAAAGTTTCGCCCAGTAAGGATATGCTTAAGATAATTCTCTGCCACGGAAGAAAAGCGTTTGCTGGTAGGTGCAAAGGCACCGCAAGCGTAGGGCGATCAGCCAGTATCCGGGACGATGGGCACAGACCTACTGTACATATTGTTTCTCTCCGTTTAAATTGGATCTTTGGTGTAGGTGCCAAAGGTTTTTGTGGGGTGAAACACTAGAGAATTGGTAGTGTAATTTTTGGAGGCCTTACTCAGATAAGGCTAAATATTGTCTGTGTCAAAGGCAGGTTTTTGTCTTGTTAAAGCAGTAACAAAACTCTAGTTTAGCCCTTAGACAACACTGCTGTTTAGGATTCCCAAGACTTCCTAGGGTTGGGCAACATTTTAAGATATGCTTCCCCCCCACCTCCCCAAGTCAAAAAGTATTGTTCTGGAAAACTTTAGAGCACATGTATGACTTGGGGGGAACCAGAACAAGAGTATCTTTCAAGCAAACTCCTCAGTGGGCTAGGAACCCTAAGCAGCTGGATCCCACAACCCATGGGTTCGTGATCTGAGGTGAAACAAAGAGTCCCATGCGTAACCAGCTGAGTCACTCCGGGGGGCTCCTTAAAAAAATGTTTTGGGTCTCCTCCCACCCAGAGCAGTGGGTGGGGCAGCTGCAGACCCTGTGCTACTGTTGGCCAACCCTACCATCTCACCCAGAGGGCTCATTTGCCTACCCATGGGTGCCACCCTCCCTACTACATTTCCGTTTAAAACTGCACATTTCCTTGTTTCCTTGGATCAACATGTCTTTTCCAAAAATCCCTTTCACAAATTTTCCTAGCAGCAGGATCGTGGCACAGGAATAGACACCAGTCTTGAAGAACGGTCCTCAGTTATGGAAAGAGTGGCAAACATAGCTAAATATACTCTGGTTTCTCTTCAGAAATGTCTCACCTTTTACTAAAGATTTCAGTGGAGACGAATGTTTGCAAGTTTGCCTCATTTCTGAGCTTGAAGGAAAAGTTCCCAATGTTTCATGTATTAGGTATGGCATTTGCAATAGTTTTTTTTTTTTTTTTTTTTTTAATAGATATCTCTTATTGGACAGCATTAAATTTTTTCAAACTTATTTCCTATTAAGACGATATATGTGCATTCCTAGATGACTTATTATCCCTGGCATATGCTGCTTGATTCAATTTGCGAATATTTTTTTTTTTAAAGACTTTATTTATTTATTTGACAGAGAGAGAGAGATCACAAGTAGGCAGAGAGGCAGGCAGAGAGAGGGGAAAGCAGGCTCCCTGCTGAACAGAGAGCCCAATGCAGAGCTCGATCCCAGGACCCTGAGATCATGACCTGAGCCGAAGGCAGAGGCTTAACCCACTGAGCCACCCAGGTGCCCCTCAATTTGCGAATATTTTGTGTAAAGTTTTTGCGGCTATGTTCATGAGTAAGATCGGTGTATAATATCTCGTTTGCATGCTATCATTGATGGATTTTTATATTAAGATTAGGCTAACCTTAAAAAAAAGATTAGGCTAACCTTAGAAAATGAGTTGTATTCTCTTTTTCTAATCTTTTTTTTTTTTTTTTAAGATTTTATTTATTTATTTGACACACAGAGAGATCACAAGTAGGCAGAGAGGCAGGCAGAGAGAGAGGGGGAAGCAGGCTCCCTGCTGAGCAGAGAGCCCAATGTGGAGCTCGATCCCAGGACCCTGAGATCATGACCTGAGCCGAAGGCAGAGGCTTTAACCCACTGAGCCACCCAGGCGCCCCTCTTTTTCTAATCTTGAGAAGAGTTTGTGTAAGAAAAGAATTTTATCTTGAATGTTTGATAGAATTCTCTAAAGCTGATTTTATAAAAAAAATACTGATTCATTTTCTTTAATGGTTAGAGGACTATTTGTGTTTTCACAAGTCCATTTGGGTAGGTTATAATTTCTAGCAGTTTTCATCTACATTTTCAAACATTGAAAAAAGCTCATTATATCATCTTTTTATCATTTTAATGAGTGTAGCATCTTTAGTGATGTCTTCTTTTATATTCTTCATATCGATTATGTGACTTTTCTCTTTTTGGATCAAATCCTTTTGCCCCCAGGTCCTATGGGGGTAACACAAATGGATGCCTGCTTGTGCAGTGGTATGCACTACAATGAGAAATGCTTATCTCAGAGAACTTGCATGTTACAGTCAGTAAGCAAGCCTGCCTTTTCCTCTAAAGGGGGAAATATCTTTATTTTCCAAAGCTGTTTGCTCATCAATATCCTTGAAAAGTAGTCTGGGACAAGGAGCAGTTGGTATTTTACTTAAAAGACACACAGAAATGTGACAAACCTGTAGAGAATTGGCTCCTAGGATCATTTTTCTTTTGCCAGTAGTAATCCTTTAGTAGACATTCTTGCCTTGTTCCTGAACTTAGGGGCAAAGCATTCAATGTTTCACTATTAAGTATAAAGTTAGCTGTAAATTTTTTGGTAGATGCTTTATTTATTTATTTATTTTTTAATCAAGTTAGGGACATTATTCTCTAGTTCTATTTTCCTGTGGGTTTTTATCATCAATGGGTGCTGACTTTGTCAAATGCATTTTCTGCACTGATTGATATAATAATGTAATTTTCCTTTTTTAGCCTGTTAATTTGGTAAATTAAATTGATTTTTTAGATATTGATCCAGCCTTGCATTCCTGGAATAAACCCCAATTGGTCATGGTGTATGATTCTTTTTATATATTGCTGAATCCTAATTGCTAATCTTTTGTTGAGGATTTTTGCATCTATATTGATGATGGATATTGATCTGTACTTTTCTTGTACTGCCACTGTCTGGCTTTGGTATTAGGGTAATACTAACCTCATAAAAGTAATTAAAATTATTCTCTTCCCTTCTCTTTTCTAGAAATATAGAATTGTGTTCTATAAATGTCAATTATACCCTGCTGGTTGATGATGTTGTTGAGTTCTGTATACTTGCTGATTTTTCTTTCCTTTTTATTTTAGTATTATTATTTTTTAAAGATTTTATTTATTTATTTGAGAGAGAGAGAGAGAGCCCGCACGAGCAGGGGGAACTGCAGAGGGAGAGGGAGAAGCAGGCTCCCTGCTTAGGGGAGGTGGATCCCAGTGGGGCTGGATCCCAGGACCCTGGGATCATGACCTAAGCCGAAGTCAGAGGCTTAACTGACTGAGCCAAACAGGCGCCCCTACTTTGTCTGATATTAATAGAGCTACTCCTATTTTCCTTTCATTAGTACTTTCATGAAATATCTTTTTCTATCTTTTTACTTTCAACCTGCCTATATTCTTTTATTCAAAGTGAATTTCTTGGAGATAATACATATTTGAGTCATTTTGTGTGGATTTATTTTGATTTAACCTTTTTAGACTTTATTGTGGGTCTTTCATCAGTTTTTGAGGATTCTCCATCATTGTCTCCTTAATGGTGCTGCCCTATTCTTTCTTTTTTCTCTTTGCCTCTGTTAGGTATTCTCCCTCTTATTCTTACTTTTCTTCCCCTCTTCCAGGTTACTAATTTTCTCTTCACCTGTGTGTACTCTACTGTTAAATGTGTACATTGAGTAATTACTTTTAGCTATTGTATTTTTTTATCTTTTTTTTTTTAAAGATTTTATTTATTTCACAGAGAGGAGAGAGATCACAAGTAGGCAGAAGCAGGTAGAGAGAGAGGGGGAAGCAGGCTCCCTGCTGAGCACAGAGAGCCTGATGTGGGGCTCGATCCCAGGACTCTGAGATCATGACCTGAGCCGAAGGCAGAGGCTTTAACCCACTGAGCCACCCAGGCGTCCCTTAGCTATTGTATTTTTAAAAAGATTTTATTTATGTATTTGAGAGAGAGAGAGAGAGAGAGCAAGAGCAGGGGGAGGGGCAGAGGGAGAAGCAGCCTCCCCGCTGAGCAAGGAGCCCGATGCGGGACTCAATCCCAGGACCCTGGGATCATGACCTGAGCTGAACGCAGATGCTCAACTGACTGAACCATCCAGGAGTCCCTGGATTGGCCTTATATTTGCAAAATTAATTGTAGGAAAAAACTTCAGAGCTAAGATGAAGATATTTTCTTCCAGAGAGCATTTTCCTTTCTTCCTATCAGCCACCTGGGCACTAACAATTCTGAACCACTTTTGTCCAAGTTTAAGACTTGAGGTTTCCTGGACCACATAGGCGGTTGTACAATCCATGCAAGGTCATTTGAGGGCTGGCTTACTTCTGGCTCATCCTTATCTTGAGGGCATTGTCTTCTGGGGTCCCAGCTTAATGTATTTATGCTTGAGGTATCACATCTCCCATGTGGAGCAGGCCATGGGTGCCTTCTCTCTCTCTTGCCATTTGATACTGCTTAGTTTCTTCAGGATCGAAAATGGCCTCAGGTTTGAGTGCTGGGCTTATCATTCTGGGTTCTCACCTTCCCCTAGGTTTTGGTCTGGTAATTACTTACTGTACTATTCTTCATTTTTTTTTTTTTTTTTTAAAGTGGGCTCCATGCCCAATGTGGGGCTTGAACTCACAACCCTGAGATCAAGGGTCACATGCTCTACCGACTGAGCCAGCCAGGTGCCCCTGCTCTTTATTGTCATTAAGAAGATTACAAATTTCCTTCTGGATATTTATGATATGATGGGGAACAGATATTTGATTTTTGCCCCTAGTTCTTAGCACACATCTAAAAACCCTTGGAATCTCCAGAATGTGAAGTGTCCTTTATATGTTAAATGAAATAACTGGTGACTGGGAGCCTCTAGATGGCGTCAGGATGGGGGCTGATCAGTAGAAAGACCAAGGCATGATTACAAGATTGGAACTTTCAGCTCAATCTCCTGGCCTCTGGGGAGGGGAGAGGGCCTAGGGAGTGATTTAATCACCAAATAGCCAATGATTTGCTCATCAATCACCAATAACCATGCCTACCTAGTGAAACTCCTGTAAAAACCCTGAAGTGATAGGTTTAGGGAATTCTGGATGGGTGTATGCATTGAAGTGTAGGAGGGTGGTATGCCTGAGGCAGTCCCCCAACCCATACTTTGCCCTATACATCTCTCCCATTTTCCTGTTCCTGAACTGTATCCCTTCTACTAAACTGTTAATAGTAAGCAAAATGCTTTCCTGAGTTCTGTGAGTCGTTCTAGCAAATGACTGGACCTGAAAGGGAGGAAGGGTTGCATGAACCCCCTGGCTTTGTAGCCAAGCTGGACAGAAGTGTAAATAGCATGGGGACCTAATACGACTGGCATTTGAAGCGAGGGCAGTCTTGAGGTGCTGAGCCCTTAAACCTGTGGAGTCTGAAGCTAACTGTGGGTAGTTAGTGTCAGAATTGAATTGAATTGTAGGGTATCCAATTGATGTCTGTGGAGAACTGAACAGGTGCTTGGTGTGGAAATCCCCCTCCCCCCATTTGGTATCAGAAGTGTTGTGAGTCAAAAGGACTCAACATCAATCCCTCCGGAAGGGGGATTGATCCAAATTTCCTAGCCTACCATTATCAGAGAAAAGAGTCTTCTTCACCTGCCTATGGTTACGTATTCTTCTAGACTCACCTCAGCAATTAGCTTTCAAGTAGCTTTGTCTGGCCGGTTCTCCCTCTGCCTCCACTCTGGACCACTGAGGAGTAGATGCCCTGGGTCTCTGGCCTACAGCACCATTTTCTCACCACGGAGTACTGCTGTCATCCAGTAATAGTCTCTCCACTACTGTGAACTCCAGTGAACATATCTGAGGCGTCTCTGCCTCCCCCGAGCCTCGAAGCAGTCCAGTCCATAAACGTTGAAAAGAATTGACTGGGGCTCCTGGGTGGCTCAGTCGTTAAGCGTCTGCGTTCGGCTCCGGTCATGATCCCAGAGTCCTGGGATCGAGCGCCGCATGGGGCTCCCTACTCAGCGGGAAGCCTGCTTCTCCCTCTCCCACTCCCCCTGCTTATGATCCCTCTCTTGCTGTGTGTCTCTCTCTGTCAAATAAATAAATAAAATCTTAAAAAAAAAAAAAAAGAATTGAATTGACTGGATCCTGTACTCCCGTGCACTAGAGACTGTGGAAACTGCCAGCCTGGTAGGAGAGGACCTCAGGAGAAGCTCTGCACTGCCCACTGCGGCCCTCATCCACCCTGAGCCTGGGAACCATGCCTGGCCCTGCCTCTTCACAGGCTGGAGAGGCGGCTGCCAGCGCCATCCTTCCAGCCCCCCCATGACCAACTGTGAGAGAACACTTGGAAGCCAGGACCTTATACTTCCTGGCCAGCCTAGAACTGAGCCACACGCCTGAATACTCATGTCAGAGAAGGCAGGCGTATGGAAAAGTGAGGGGACTGCAGCCCCTCCTGGGCGGTGGGGGACGAGGGGGACGAGGGGCAGTGGGCCCAGTGGCCAGTGACAGGGACCGCACGGATCTGCAGAGCACGCAGAGCGGGTGTCTACGGGAGGCTGCGTGCAGCTCTTGGAAGCTTTACTTGGTTAACTACAAACACACCTATTACCTTAACCATGGACATGTGCTGCTGACTTATAATCTTGTGGGAAGACTGTCACTGACAGTCCCCAGCAGCGCAGTGGCCTGTTTACCCAGAGGCAGAGGCTGGAGAGGCAGCCAGCGGCCCCATCCTGGGTCTCGGACGCCGTACACTCTATTCTTCTGCCCAGTGCTGAGCGTCGTCAGCGGCCAACACTCCCAGAAGGAGGGGGGCTGACTTCTCTCCAGGACTCAGAGAGCTCTCTGGCAGGAAGGAGAACCAGTTTGGGCTGGTGAGTCAGTCTAAGGAAGGGACCAGTAAGGCCTCCCTCAATCTGCCCTTGTTTCAAGTCCTGGGGGGCGTCCCATCCACCCACACTGCAGAGCCACGGAGCACCCGGACGCCCCGTCCTGAAGCCCCGCACAAAGCCAGCCTTGTCTCGGCCTGTTTTTCCCAATCACAGAATCGAAGATTTACTCTCTGGCAGAAGGGCTCTTGAGGACATCCCTGTGACCTCTCCTAGTGCTTAGTATTCCGGGGACACGCCTTGTACGGCAGCCCCTTTCTCTCTGGACCAACCTGATTCAGAAACTGCTGCTTCATTCAGAAACACTTCCTAGGATGTCCAGCTACTGCTTGCTGCTGGGCTTTCTCTTCCCTCCAGGTCTTCCAGGAGAGCCCTCCCAATCCCAGTGGCCCCCCGCCCACCACTCCGGCCTCCGCTTGCTCAGATGCGGTTCTAACTTAGAATCACAGAGGGAGAGGGACCAGCACACTGACTGTCCCTGGCTTCCCCCAAACATTCTCCCACTTGGACAAAAATGCCGCCTGGGATGCCTCAGGCCGCTTGGTGGGCGTGTGAAACCCCCAAGTCTTTCTCACTTGTTCTCTATTGCTTGGTTGTGAAACTTTCTTCCTTCTTTTTGAATTAGTGGGGTTTTGGATCTGCGTGGTCAGCCCGCTCTCATGCCCAACACTGCTGCGCTCAGGCTGCCGCAGCACCCCTTGCCTCGCCTTAGGAGTTGGGCTCTTCCCAGGCATAAGCCGGCAGCATCTTAGTGCCACGACACCTGGGAAAAACACTTGCCTGTGCCTAAGAGAGTTCTCCTTGCAGCAAGAAATGACTCAGAGAATCCTCAGGGTGGAAAGAATGAATGAAAATATTTTTATGAAATTTCCCTCACCACTCATGGTATTCTCTGCCCACGTAGGACCAAGTTCTCCAGGAGGTAAATATCTGCTTTTGCCTACTCACTTTACCCGAAATACTTAAACCTTCATTGCTAGTACATCTGTAACACTTGGAACTCCTTGGAAAAATGAAGATTTATTCACGGAATCATTTTTTATTGAGTTTTAAAATTCACAGCTGTCTCTGTTTACCCCCAAAGTGAAAGGGCTAGTCTCTGTCCAAATGTCTCCACAGGAACCACAGCCAGTTACAACTCTTTACCCACTGGGCTAGTTCCGAAGCATAGCAGAGCCATTCAGAAAGCAAAGGGCTACGGGGGGCAGGGGAGGGATTGCTCTCTTTGGCAGCTTTGCCTGAAGCCCGTGTTGCTGACGACACCTAACTGTCCTAAATTGGATCAGTCACTGATTTATTCATTGGTTCATTCATTTATCTTTTTTTTTTAAAGATTTTATTTATTTATTTAACAGAGAGAGAGAGAGAGATCACAAGTAGGCAGAGAGGCAGGCAGAGAGAGAGGGGGAAGCAGGCTCCCTGTTGAGCAGAGAGCCCGATGCAGGGCTGGATCCCAGCACTCTGAGATCATGACCTGAGCTGAAGGCAGAGGCTTAACCCACTGAGCCACCCAGGCGCCCCCCTTTTTTTTTTTTTTTTAAGATTTTATTTATTTATTTGTCAGAGAGAGAGAGTACAAGCAGGCAGAGTGGCAGGCAGAGGCAGAGGGAGAAGCAGGCTCCCTGCCGAACAAGGAGCCCGATGTGGGACTTGATCCCAGGACCCTGGGATCATGACCTGAGCCGAAGGCAGATGCTTAACCGACTGAGCCACCCAGGCGTCCTTCTTTTTTTTTTTTTTTTTTTAAGATTTTATTTATTTATTTTGACAGGGAGAAAGAGAGAGGGAAAGAGCACAAGCAGGGGGAGCGGCAGGCAGAGGGAGAAGCAGGCTCCCCGAGGATCAGGAAGTCCCATGTGGGGCTCGATCCCAGGACCCTGAGATCATGATCTGAGCTGAAGGCAGATGCTCAACTGACTGAGCCACCTAGGCGCCCCTCTTGTCTTTCATTTCAGAGGAAACTGACTCAAAAACATTAAGTATTTTGCCCAAGGCCAAACAGCTAAAAAGTAGCAGAATGACTCTGTTGGATTCCAAAGCTCATCTTCTCCATCTCTAAGCCCCGCTGCCTCAGCTCGGGTGGAGGACGAGAAGGACAGACTGCGTGGGCTAGAGAGATGGAGATTGGTTGAGAGGTGAGAAATATAGAGACATGAGTTACAGCAGCGGAGACAGAATGAAGAAGACGGAGATTTGAACGATATTAAGGAGTTAGAGTTGATTGGTCTTGTTAGAAGTTGGTTGTAGGTGGGAAGCAGGAAGAGATGGCAATGACCTACGTTTCCAAGCACTGGGTGCTTTTCACTGAGATTGGGACCTTGGAGATGAAATTGCGGGCGTCTAGTTTAGAACATGGTCTGTGACATCCAAGGGGAGATGCTCAGAAGGCAAATGGAAACATTGTGTGAGCTGGACAGAGGTCACTCAACTGCTCTGCCCGTCGGTCACAAAATGGGAATAACAACTGTGCCTACTTTGTCAGCTTGTTGTGAGGATTACTGGGTAGAGAGCTGGAGCAGTACCTAACGTGGAGTGGACAGTTTATAAAGGCCAGCCACTCGTGTTTCTATCACTACCGGTGGTCACCAAAACTGTGGGAGTAGGTGAGGTACCACAGAAAAGGAAAGAGAAGAGCAGGGGAACTGGGACTGAATTCTGAGAGAAAAAGAAACCTGCGTGTAAGGGGCTCGTGGAAGGACGAGCATGTACGAAGGACTGAGCAACAGTTTCCAGAGAGAGAGGAGGAAACTAGGAGTTCTGGCAGGGGAAGGAAGAGATCAGAGTATTCAAGGTGGAGGGCGTGATCAGGAGGGTGAGAGCCACGGAGAGGTCACGCCCTGGGAGGCTGAGAAGCAGCCCTACGGGGCCCACACTTTCGTTTGATAAACTGGTCGGGTCCGTGTCAGCTACAGTGCCTCGAGCTGACTGGAACAGCAGGAGACAAAACAGAGAGGCAAAGGGTGGCCCACTGACACTCATGGAAACTTCAGTGCTGAAGAAGGGAATCCTTCAATCCAAAGGGGAGCCACAGAACCCACAGCCTGTCAGCCCGGGAAGAAAGTTCCTTGATCACCTGTCTGATAGCTGAAGAAACCCTGAACAAATGACTTGCCCTGAATCACAATGAATAGGAGACAGGGTCGTAGCTCAGTATTCTTTGGACAGACGGAAACTCAGAAATGGCGTTTCACCTGGGAACTGTGGTGATGGCATGCCACTATTTCCCTCCCTCCCTTCTTTCCTTCTCTCCTTCCTTCCTTCTTTCTCTCCTCCCTCCCTCCTTTCCTTCCTTAGATTTATTTATTTTGGGGGGGAGGGGCTAAGGGAGAGAGAGTCTTAAGCTCACTCGGGGGTGGGGACAGGGGCTTGATCTCACCACCCTGAGATCACCACCTGCGCCAATACCAAGAGTTGGTCGTTTAACCGACGGCACCATCCAGGCGCCCCAGCATGCGACTATTTCTAAGGCACTCAGCACTGAGGAAGTTTATCATTTTTTGCTCTTAGAGCCTTGGGAAACCTGCGTCCCAGTTCTTGGTTTTCACTTCCACGCCACTGCCACCTACTGGCCACATGTGAGAAGTGTGCTTCAGGGAGCATCCAGACACAGGTTTGCTTCCTCTTCCAGCCGTGTGAATACATTCGGCCAGTTGCTGTTACAAGGAAGAGACCAGTGTCAAGGAGCTTCCTGACCAACGGCATTCTATCTCTGATTCCTGTACATCTCCTTACCTCTTTCATCACATCCTGTTCAAAGCCCTCTGTTGAAACATAAAAAGCATATTTTACACACAATTTCTTTTAAAAAAGCTAGTCGATAAAGTAATTAATGTTATGTGCTCCAGTGGTGTATGTGCTGCTGGATTAAGAATGACTGTAGCATCTTCCACGGGTGTCTGATCTTCCGGGCAAGGTCCCCCGAGTCCAACCAGCCCGTGCGCGAGCCCCTGAAGGAAGCACTTACCGCCGCCCTGGGCACCCGAGGGGAGAGGGTGCCAGGCCAGGGCAGACACGGAGGTTCTGAGGGCCAGGCAAACTGGGCCATTAGAAAGGAGTTCCCCAAGGGCTTTCTATTTAAAAGCAAACAAATAAACAAACAACCACGGCAGACTGTAAATAAAACTTATGAACAGTGAATAAAGTGTGGCAGTTGAAGTATATAATACTTTTGGGGAAATAACGTATCTTTTAAGAATACTCAGCAGATTTTCATGTTAAACTATCCTTTAGCGTCAGAGTCTTGTGACTGTCGTTCAATGAAGTCACATGGACAGGTGGGCTCTTACAGAGCCGGAAAGGCTGAAACTCCTGGTGATATGAGTTAGCTTAGAAGAGGAAAGAAAGTAAAGGCATAAGGTTCTATGGGGCAAAAGGTGTAGTTTTAAAAATGAGATCTTATGGTATTTGCATGACCCTGAGAAGGGCATGAAGCTGAGAAAACATAATTATGTTTTAAGGTAATAATAATATTGTTCATCCTCAGGTTTTTGACTCTTTCTGAAAGTGGTAAAAATGTTAAAAGTCTTGTTTTTGTAACACTGGAGAGACAGGACAGTGTGGTGGGGAGGATTTGGGTGCAGGGGTCAGCCTGCCTGGGTGTGACCCACAACTTTCCCAATTACTGTCTCTGAGACTTTGGGCAGGCTATTCAGTTGCCCTGTGCCTCAGTTTCCTCATCTGAAAACTGGGGATGATAATAGTACCTACTTCTCAGGATTGTTCTGAGGACTGTGTGACATGATTGCAGAGCTTAAAACAGTGCCGGGCACACAGTCCTCACCAGTCACTGGCAGCAATGCCTAGTTATCACTACTGGTATTATGACTGCTGAGTCAAAGCTCTAGCCGGGCAGGGACCTCGTTTCATTTGTCACTATACACTCAGTGCCCAGCTCAGTGCCTGCTCTTTTGAATAAGTAAATGAATGAACGGAAAATGTAAACCATTTAAAAATACACCAACAAAGGACATTATCAAGAAGATGAAAAGACAAGGGCTCTTGGGTGGCTCAGGTGGTTAAATGTCTGCCTTTGGCCTAGGTCATGATCCTGGGGTCCTGGGATTGAGCCCCATATCGGGCTCCCTGCTCAGCATGGGGGTCTGCTTCTCCCTCTGCCCCTCCCCTTGCTTATGTGCTTGCTCTCTCTCTCTCTCAAATAAATAAATAAATAAATAAATAAATAAATAAAATCTTAAAAAAACAAAGTGAAAAGACAACCTACAGAAACCATTCTAGTATCCAGAATATACAAAGAACTCTTACAACTCAACAGCGAAAAGATAAGCCAATTTCTAAAAGTGGGCATAGGACTTGAGAAGGTATTTCTCCCAGGAAGAAATATAAATGGCCAAGAGGCACTTGACAAGATGTTCAACATCCTTAGTCATCAGGAAAATGCGAACCAAAGCCACAATGAGGTACTGCCACTCCACCATGCACTAGGGTGGCTATTAAAAAAAAGAAAAAGGACAGTGACAAGTGTTGGCAAAGATGGGAAGAAATTAGAACCCTCATATGTTGCCAGTGGGAATGGGAACTGGTGCAGCTGCTTTGGAAAACAGTTTGACAGTTTCTCGAAAGCCTGAACAGAATTAGTCCATGACCCAGCAATTCCACTCCCAGGATATACCTCAAAGAATTGAAAACACACACTCAAACAAATACATGTACGTGCATGTTCATAGCAGCACTATTCACGATGGCCAGAGGGGGAGACAGCCCAGACGCCCATCAGTGGGTGACTGGATAGACAATTTGTGGGATAGATACACGATGGAATATTATTTGACCATAAGAAAGCAGGTACTGATACACACTTCCACATAGATGAAGCTTGAAAACATGATGCAGAGTGAAAGTAGCCAGATGCAAAAGGTACCATATTGCATTATTCCTTTCATATGAAATACCCAGAATAGGTAAATCCATGGAGATAGAATAAAGATCGGTGGTCCCTAGGGTCTGAGGGGAAGGACCGGGAGCAAATACATGGTACACGGGATGATGAAATCATGTTCCAGAGCTGGATAGAGGTGGTGGCCACATAACACTGTGGATATACTCAACACCACTGAATTGTTCATTTTCGATTGGTTAATTTTATGTTACGTGAATCTCACCTCAATTTGAAAAATGCCTTTATGCAGAAAAAAAAGAACTAAACCAAATCTGATTAATTTATTTCTTTTTTAAAAACAGTATTTACTTATTTATTTTAGAGAGAGAGAGAGCACACAGGCAGGGGGAGGGGTAGAGGGAGAGAGAGACTCCCAAGCAGACTCTCCACTAAGCGTGGAGCCCGATGAGTGGCTCCATTTCATGGCCCTGAGATCACAACCTGAGCTGAAATCAAGAGTTGGATGCTCAACTGACTGAGCCACTCAGGTGCCCTGGATCTGTGACTAATTTCTAATAAATCACACTCCTTAGTATTAGGAATCAATGTAGCTTCGCAAAACCAAGAACCCTAAGAAAAATTAACAATGACATTCTTGTCCATTGCCAGTCTCTCTCCAGGTCTTGGAGGGGCAGGGGAAGAGATGCCATGCATTCAAAGACTTGTCCACTTAGGGCCACTGTTTCCCTGAAGTAACATTTCTAGAGGATTCCACTATGTTAGTGCGGTGCAGTTTGCTCAGTCATTAACGCTGCTGTTTACTTTGTGGCTGATAAACCACACTTTAAACTTCACTATACAAAACACAAATCATTTTATTAGCAAGTCAAATTAATCCTAGGTTCTAGGTCAATTAGACAAAAATGTTATTCCCCAAGTGACCATTTTCCCAAATTCACAAACATTTCCATTTTACCATAAACTTGTTTCTTATCCCTACGTGTTCATTTTTCAGCAATTTTTATGAGATAGTACAGTGGTTTTTTGTTTGTTTGTTTTTGGAGATGGTACAGTGGTTTTAAGATATGTCCACAAAAATTTTGTCTGTTTTCTCTCAGAGGGTGAGCCCATTTTCTCCCCCCACCCCTAATAAACAGGGTAAACAGAAGTGACAGTATGCAACTTCTGAGATTAGATTATAAAAAGTAATGGGGCCCCCTCTTTGTGCTCTCTCAGATCACTCACGCCGGGAGAAGCCAGCTGCCCTGTTGTGAGGACAGTCAAGCAGCCCATGGCAAGGCCCACGTGGTGAAGACTCAAGGCTTTCTGCCAACAACCGACTCTAACTCACCAGGTGTGTGAGTGAGCCACTTTGGAAGAGGGTCCTCCAGGCCCCATCACACCTTCAGATGACTGCAGCCCCATGAGATATCTGGAGCCAAAACCACTCAGTTAAGGTTCCCAGATTCCTGACACACAAAAACTGTGTGAGATAATGTTTATTTTGGAGGGCGCCTGGGTGGCTCAGTCGGTTAAGCATCTACCTTCAGCTCAGGTCATGATCTCAGGGTCCTGGGATCAAGCCCCTCAGTGGGCTCCCTGCTTCTCTCTCTCCGTCTGTACTCTCCCTCTCTCAAATAAATAAATAAAAATCTTTAGAAAAATGTTTATTTTTTTAGCCACGAAGTTTTGAGGTAATTTGTTATATAGCAATGGATAATGGATATAGACGGATTGATTTAACAGCTTTTGTAGATTTCGGCAAAGTTGGAATATAACGACTTTCATTTTGTCTTCAAAGTAGCATTTTGAGCAATCTTCATTTGTCTCTGCCTAAGCTCTGTAGCTGCTGTGGCAGGGAAGGGGGACCCGGTGGGGGACCCTGCTGGACGTCACCCTACTGCATGGCCTAGCCAGCCCACCCTTGAGAGGAGGGGATGGGGAGAGGTGGGACAGAGAAAAGGAGACCAAGGGCTAGAGAAGGGGGCCAATAAAGGGCAGATAGGGGTGAAGGCCCAGGGAACTCTGAAGTCCCTGCTTCTCTTAGCTCTCCTACTAATACAACCGATGCTCTAAACTTTACAAATATTTAAAGGAAACATGTTGTCAGTAAATCGGTAATTTGGTGAATTGGGCACTCAGCAAATTGGTCATTTGACTAATTGATTTTTGGCAGGCATATATTTGGCAAATTAATTTACAATGATTGGTCTGCTTCTAATTAAGTCATACATAGTAATTTTTATGACCCTAAGGTAATAATTGATTTGTAAAAGATACTCATATATTTACACACACATATGTGTTTCAAATTCCCAACAGAACTCATTAATTTCTTCTGCAAAACTTGCTATGACTTTGACATTTCTCTTGTCTAGGAAGGGAGACCAGTGAGCGAGCCCTTCTGTGGCTTTAGACTGCTCGTCATAATTAAGTCTCTGCCTGCCACCAATTCCTGGAATAGCAGTCCTCCCTGGGAGGAAACTGCCATTTTTCACTTCACAGAAATCATAAATGGAGATAAATTCCAGGCAGGACCACTTTGAAGAAGGCCTCCCTTAATTTTAATTTTGGCTCTCTAATGTTAAATGGGACCATCATTAAAAGAAATTCTAAAATCTTAATTCTAGGAAAAAAAAACCCTCAGAAATTAGTGACATCAGTACAAATGTGTACTGATGCGAAGAACAGACAAAGAAGGGACAGCCAGAACCCCCTGCACTGAGGACTATAAAACCATTTCTTGGCGAACAGGGTTCTCTTCCACTCTTTTGGAAGAAAAAAGGTGCCATGTGAAACCATACTGGAGCCCGAGGGGAAAGGAAAACTCAGTATTAGCCTCTCGTTCCAGCTGCGGCCCCCAGCTGTCTTCCTGGTGGGCCCCAGATAATAGGGAGCCGAGATAACCCATCTCTCCTGTGTCCTGTACTAACACTTGACCTACATACTATGTAAGAGTAATATAGTGATCGTTTTATGACACTAAATTTGGAGTGGTTTGTTAGAAGCAATAAGTGACCAGAGCATCCACTCTCTGTGCGTTTGGCCTTCCCATCTCCTACCTTCCTCCAGGAAACTTTCCTTTTTTCTCCCTCTCCAAACCCTCTTCCTTGGCCCTAAGAACTCTCAGGAAATAAAAGGTCATTTGATACACACAGCTTCCACTTAGCCATCTGGGCCGAATAGACGAGGTATTTCAAATTCTAATTCCAATATAATGACTGTCAGTTTAAGCTTGGATATACAAGATTCATTCATCTCCATTCATTCATTCGACAAATAGCTAAGAGGCTACTTTTGCCAGTACCTCGTAGGCACCAGGGATATGATGGTAGACAAAGATGAAGTCTCAGCTCTCGTGGGGCTTTCTTATTGTAGAGCACAGACACTAGATAAGTAAACGAACCAACGAGGTAATTTCTGAAAGAGGTAAGTGCAGTGATGTGGCGTGTTGGAGAGAGCCCCGGGGGGCAATGGAGGGGGGTGGGGACACTTTAGAGAGAGACACTCTCTCTGAGGTGATGTCTGAGCTAAAGTTTGAGAAGTTGTCCATCAATCCAAGGTCTGGGGGAAGAGCCTTCCAGAAGCTTTGCTGGCCATGGCAGGTGTGTAGAGTTGAGCATAGGTACAAGGGCAAGCTATTTTTGAAATGATGGTTTTGGCTGCAGTGTGAGAGTGGCTTACAGGAGGCCAGGATGGAAGCGGAAGTTAGCAGAAAGGATGGTGGGTTAGGCGCAGGCGATCATGGTGGCGGTGGGGACAGAGAGATGTAAGTAGGGACAGAGCCGAGAGTACTCGGTAAGTGTGGGACGGGGTGGAAGGTGAGAGAAAGCAGAGCATTTGGTACTAGTTCTACACTTTTTACTAGAGCAGTTGGCACCTTTTACTGAAAATAGGAGACAGGGTAGGATTTGGGAAGAAAATCAAGAGTTCTGTTTTGTGTATAAATTTCAGATGTCTGGGGAGATTTTGGGGGAGAGACCAGGCCAGAGACACAGTCTGGTACCTGAATATATAACACATACGTGGTGTATAAAGCTGGAGGCCAGCCAAAAATCATGCGGGCAGAAGGTGTGGGTAAAGAGATGAGAAGTAGGCTGACCCAACAGTCAGGTAGAGAAATAGGAGAAAGTAGCAAAACAAGCCTAACAAACGTGGCAGACCATGTTTGCCGAGGGAGGAAAACTGGGAGTGGTATCACAGAAGCCCAGAGAAGAAAGCCAGTTGCCTTGGGCCAATTGGGTCAAAAGCAGCTGCGAGATCAAGTAGAAAGAAAATGAAGAATGAGTAGCTGGAGGGGTCCAGGAGGAGTATGCATCCTTAAATGCTATCATTTAATTTAATTTGGGGGGCATGTCTTTTAAATCTCTTTTAATCCATAGATTAAAGCCCCCAAGGAGGGGCTCTTTTTTTTTTTTTTTTTTAAGATGGGAGATACAGAACATATTTGCATGTCATTGGAGATGATCCTCTAGAGAGAAAGAGAGAGGCTCTGTTTATGAGAAGGCTTTATGAATGTGCTTCAGAGAATACGCAGAAGCAGAAGAGCGGGCCTGTGGTAGGAGCAGGGACACTCGGCTGAAATGGGAAAGAGGGCAGAGAACGTGGGTCATAGGCCAAGACAGGCTGGCAGATTCGGAGGTGGGGAGGTGGAGTTCTCAATGAAAAAAGAGGGGAAGGGACACCTGGGTGGCTCAGTTGGTTGGGCAACTGCCTTTGGCTCAGGTCACGATCCTGGAATCCCAGGATCGAGTCCCGCATCTGGCTCCTCGCTCGGCAAGGAGTCTGCTTCTCCCTCTGACCTCCCCATCTCGGGCTCTCTCTCTAATACATAAATAAAATCTTTAAAAGAAAAAAGAAAAAAGAGGTGAAGCCGTCACCTGGCTCCGGCACCCCTGACCCTCACTGCAAGGGAAGGAGTCACTTTGCCTCCTAAGCCTCTCCACCCCGTGATCACTGGACTCTCCCTGAGAATTCCACTTTCCCTGTAGCCTTCTCAGGAGAACGATGTCAACTACCCCCATCCTCTTTCCCCTCCCCCTTTTGAACTATTCCTTTTTCTTCTCAATACAAACAAACACAAGCAAACCTCCCCGCCCCCCCGCCCAGTACTTGGCACAGTACTTGGCACACTGCAGATGTTCAATCAATATTTGTTTTTTAAAAACAAACCAACCCTGCCCTGTTAAGGGTAGTCCTTTCAGCTCTACCACCCACCCCTGGCTTCTTTCCCATGACTGTAGCCATCACCCTGGGGGGACTTTACCTTGGTCTTGCAGTTTGGTGTCCTCCAACTCAGAGAAATTCCTCTCTGATCCTCTCTGGTCGGCACTTTTAGAACCACATCTAAGACCTGTCAGACCTTCCCTCCCCTGCCTTTGGAGGATTTTCAGTGGGAGCTGAACACGGTGTTCTCTCCCTGAGCGGCCGCTCTGCCGATCCTGTGGAATAGCTCCCCCTAGTGGACAACCGCACATATACACGCTCTATTTCCCAGTGTCACCAAGACCCTTGTAAGTCCCTGGTGAAAAAGAGTAATTCCTTCATTCGCCAGACATTTCTTGAGCACCTGTTATGAGTCTGGCCTATCTGAAATGCTCTTGGGGCTCAAAGTTTCACTGTTATCACAGGATCAGACATCAAACCAAAAAGGCAGTGAGAAAGCTTCACGCTTCTTCGCCTCTGCCAGGGTTCAGGGCGTATGGGCAGAACCCCCTCCCTCTCTGCCTCAACAAACAGGCAACAAGGACCTACCCTAGGCCAGAGACTGCTCTGAGGACATAAGGACAGAAGTGGTAAGAAGTGCACTGAAATTGGGGGCCCCTGAGTGGCGCAGTCGTTTCGGTGTCCGACTCTTGGTTTTGACTCAGGTCGTGATCTCAGGGTCGTGAGACTGAGGCCCCCTACCCCTCAGGCTCTGCGCTCAGCGCAGAGTGGGTTTGAGATTCTTTCCCCTCCCTCACCAACCCCTCTGCTTCTTCCCCCGCTTGCACTCTCTCTTAAATAAGTAAATAAAACCTTAAAAAAAAAAAAAAGAATTGCCTGAAACTGTGCAGTGCATTCAGGAGAAGACTGCTCCAGGGCTGGGGAGATACCAGAGGGGAGGCGCAGGGTGGTACAAAGGAAGGAGGGCTGACATCTGGGCAGGGCTGGAAGGCAGGTGAGGGATGGCTTTGGAGAGGAAGGGCATAAGCTAAGAAGTGATGGGAGTGGTCCTGTGAGCCCCGTGGAGGTGGTGGCAGGGAGGGAGGCTCAGTGCCACCCACCAGTCTTTTCGGGCTGCTTGATTATGTTTCCTAACATGAACCCACTGAAGGTCACTGCCCCTGCCCCGGCTCCAGTGCAGTGATAACTCTCTGCTGCTGGGTCTGACCTTTACTCAGGTCCCTCCACTACCCTACCCCTCGCTGCCAGCTCCTCCCCCTAGGAGACTCTCCTCCAGCTGGTAGTAATATTTTAACACAGCATTACTTCTCACCGTACAAGGTCCACTTTCCCAAGCACACCTGCAGGGGTCCAACAAATATACAAATGGCAATGCTGCTGCAGGAAACACAGACTGACATATTCAATTTTAACACTGCCTCCGAAAAACAATTGCTACTTGAAGTTCCCCTCTGGACCTTGGCAGGATCTCACATGCATACCTGACCCCTGGTACCTGCCTGCTCCTCCTGCCCCTCCCAGACTCCCTGGATCTGGGGCTCTACCTGCCTGCCATTTTGGACACGGGAATCCTGATATTTATTGATGTCCACACCTTTCCTGCTTCATGGACCTCTGCATCCCGGCCTCCTCGGCCCTGCCCATTCCCGTGTCCATATGCCACCTCATTCTCCACACCCAGGCACTTCCCAGTCCTGTCCATTCCCTCTTCCCAGGGCTTCTATATTTGGTGAGATGGGGGCATTCTTACTTTGTTATCTGAACAACCTGCAAGGCCTTCCAACTAGCCTCCAGCCTTGAGTCTCCCTGTGGTTCTGACCTACTGTGGGTACCACCACCTAGGTAACCTCCTGGACAGAGTGCCCACTACTCCACCTGGCATTCAAGGAGCTCCTCGGTCTGGTCCTAGCCTCCCTTTCTAGGTCTTCCTGGGCTGAGACCTCTACCAAACTTCCACTGAATGATCTACCTGTCATTCCTCAGATCTATCTTGTACTTCCGAATGTCTGGGCCTTCACTTTATACCATTCCCCTTTCCAGAATGCCCTCCTCTGCTCCTTTCCACCTTCCCAAATCCTTCCCGTTCTCTAAGGTCAGCTCAAACACTACCTTCTTAGCAAAGCCTTCTTCGCTCCCTCCTGTTGAAAACAGAATGCTCCTTCTCTGAACCACTATAGGAACAGGGAAGGAAACAACATCCTAGAAACACCTGCCATGAGCTCATGTTAAAAGCATATGCTTTGGGGGCACCTAAGTGGCACAGTCGCTTAAACATCTAGTTGGTTTCGGCTCAGGTCCTGATCTTAGGGCCGTGATCTCAGGGTCATGAGATCGAGCCCCGTGTTGGCCTCCATGCTCAGCATGGAATAAGACTTTCTCCCTCTCCCTCTGCCCCTTCCCCCCACCATGTGCATGCATGCACTCCCTCTCTCTCTCAAATAAATAAATAATTTTTTTTTTTTTTTAAAGGATCACTTTAGGGCAACCCTCTCAGGTCCCCTGCCTCTTCGGGAGCTTTGTACTATTGCTCAATAAACTTTGCTTTGCCGCCCACAGTAAATAAATAAATAAATTAATTAAATAAAATAATTTAAAAAATTTAAAAAGGATCACTTAAAAAAAAAGCCTATATTTTGGAGTCAGATATGGTTTGACTCTGGTCAGCTGCATAACCTTGGGAAGCATACTTAATATCTGTTCTTTGATGCTTTAGCTTGAAAAACATAAAAATACTTCCACTGTTCATTCCTGTGAGCATTTGCATACATAATACGTGCCAGGCTCTGTACTCTTGTTGTGCTTTTGAGAATTAGATGAAATGATGCATGGAAAGTTGCTGGCACATAGGAGGACTGAATATACTCAAACTTACTAATAGTACCACTGTCCAGTTTAGTTTTTTTTTTTAAGATTTTATTTATTTATTCGTCAGAGAGAGAGAGAGCACAAGAAGAGGGAACAGCAGTCAGAGGGAGATTGAGAAGCAGGCTCCCCGCTGAGCAGGGAGCCCCATGTGGGGCTGGATCCCAGGACGATGGGATCGTAACCTGAGCAGAAGTGAGACACTCAACCGACTGAGCCACCCCGGCATCCCTCCAGTTTAGTTTCTCAGAAGGAGAGTCCTCTGGGTGATTTCTGGCTAGGGTGGAAGTACCACATAAGACTGGGAACCAGAGGGTGTCTGGGTGGCTCAGTCGGTTAATTATCTGCCTTTGGCTCAGGTCATGATCCCAGGGTCCTGGGACTGAGTCCCACTTTAGGCTCCTAGCTCAGCGGGGAGTCTGCTTCTCTCTCTGCACTCACCCGCCTCACTCGTTTGCTGTCTCTGGCGCACAAAAATGAAAATAAATAAAATCTTTTATTTTTTTTAAATAAATAAAATCTTAAAAAAAAAAAAAAACGAAACGAAAAGACTGGGAACCAGCCAGCTCTGGACCCTGGCAGATCATAGCCAATGTTAAAGTACCATGTGGCTGATGCGAAGTACAGAAAGTGACTGTCGTTTTCTGAATAACTTGCCGATCAGACCAAACCAAGATTTACCATCTGCCAAGGCTCTCTGGAATACCCAACAAGGTTCTCTGTGACTAAGAGAAAACTGCTCAGAGCTAGTCTGTCTGGTTCTCACGGTCAGCTTCTGTAACGTGTGAGCAAGAACAGACCCAGCAGCCCCCCTACCTTCATACTGGACTTCCAGGTGCATCGTGCGCAGCACCTTCAGCACACACTCCACGATGCTGGGGTGGGTGGTTCCAATGATCGACTGACGAGACAGACAACAGGACAAGGGGGTTACTTAAGATCTAGTACACCTGGAAGAAATGAAGAGCAGGCTGGCTGACGGCTAGGCGGCCTGGCCGAATGGGGAGAGGGAGGGTAATGGTGAGTCAGTTGGGCCGAGGTGGCCACCTGCTAGAGGTGCAGGCACAAGCCGGCTCCCTTGCTGGGAGGGAGGGTGGACACCGGCTGGGGAGAGTTGAACTCATCCAGGATTCTAAATCTTCTCTCCCTCGGGGACCTCATGTGATTGGGGAACCCGTCTTTTCTACCTCTTCTGTCTTTATGTGTGCATCGGCTCCTGTCCTTTAGCGTGAAACATCCTCAAGCCCACCCACTTTGCACACAAAAAGTCCTTTGGCTCAATCTTCTCTTTGTTATTGCTCTTTTTCTCCCTCCACACCTAAGCCGCCCAGGGGAAGCCACTTCAGCCTCCGTGCACCCTTTGACAGGCCGCTGCAATTTAACTTCTCCTGCCATGGGACCAACATTCACCCAGGCTAGTCACGTGGGGACCATCTCTCTGTTCTATCTTCACTTAGCCTCTCTGTGGTATTTGACCCAGCTGCTCATGTTGTCCTTGTTGAAACTCTTTTCCCTTCACTTTCACAGCCCTGGGTTTTCCCCTGTTTTCTTTTAATGGCTTCTGTTGCTCTTTGTTAAAGAGGCGGAGCGGCATATGGAAAGACTAAGAATTCTGCAGTTGGGTGGGGGGTTGGATTTAAATGCCTGCTTAGGCATACCTCTTCCTCAGTGTGTGGCCTTGAGTAAGTCACCGAACACCCCTCAAGGTTGTTACCCCGTCTTTAAAATGTCTGCCTCTATCAGCTATTGTGAAGACTAAAAGAGATCGTGGAAATAAGCCCCTGGCACAGTGCCTGGCAGGTAGGGGGCACTTAATAAATGGAAACTGGAAATAACAGTGATAATCCAGCTGTTTTGTTGGACCTTCTTGCTCAGCTCATCTCTTAAATGCTGGTGATTCTCCTCTTACTTGGTTCATTTTACCTGGCTGACCTCACTCACTTTAGTCGTTTCAGTGATCATGTCTCTGCTCAGGAAACCTAACTGCCATCCTCCTCTCGGGTCTCTTTTCAGACTTTTATTTTCTACTGTGCGGCGGGTGGGACATCTACTAGATGTCCTCAATAGTAATCCTCAACTGAGCTAGGACTCAGAATTACTTGGGGAGCTTAAAAAGAAAAAGCATTACCAAAGGCCTCCTGAATTACCTAGGGTCGTTACCAAAGGTCAGAATCTATGGGAGGGAGGCCCGGGATTCTTTTTTTTTTTTTTTTTTTACACAAATGATCTATTTATATCTTCTGTAGCCGGCTGGGCCTGCTCCTTGGATGACTGGGGAGCCACCAAGGCTCATCGAGTCAAAACCTAACTCCTCCCAAGTCTGATGGGTTCTTCCTGCTCCCCCCTGGTGGCACACAGCTCAGCTGAGCCCCAAGCTGGCTGTCATGTTTGACTGCTTTTCTTTTATTCCCTCCCACCCCCGACCCTGTCCCAGGCGAGCCTGGGAAATGTCTGTCTGACCCAGTCGCAGCTGTTTCCACTGCCACAGTGCCTGTCTCACCATCCCTCCGCCCTCCTGTCTCCTTGCCTCCACCCAGTGTGAAGCTGTTTTGAGAGCTTTTGCTAATTGATCCCAAGACCCCTCTTGGAGCCCCTCTTCCCTCCTGACTAGCACGGTGTCTTCATATGGCCACCATGTCCCGAATCGGATCCCACTTGCATTGCAGGGCACCGAGAGGGAGGCAGAAGCCGGAGAGAGAGAGAAGGAGCTTTCCCAAGCCCTGGCGATCTGGCCTCTCCCTCCCGTGCTGTCTGCAAATGCACCATGATTCCTTCCCTACCAAATTGACTCCTGTAAGCTTTTCTACAGTCCTTTCATCATCCTTGTTGCTTGTCTCCACCACTTTTAAGCCTGCCAACATCTTTCTGATCCTTAAGTAAACAGGACAAATCACTCTGCTGGGAGACATGAACTCTTTGCCCCGCGTTGGCCTTCTGGAAGGGACGCTGATTGAGTAGCAGACACACCGTGGGAGGCTGAGCTCTGTTTCTCATGCCTGCGCGAAGGGCAACGGTGGTAGGTAATTTTAAGGTTAGTGTGTTGAATCAGAACTACGGGAGCGTATAGCCCGGGCTCACCTGCGCAGTCCTGAGAGTCTGCAGGGACAGCTGCTGAGCTTTCGGGGACGCGCAGGGCAGCAAAGCTATTAGACCTTTGTATACTTGATTCTGGTACTTGGGATTTCCGTGGACCAAAGAATCCAACAGAACCTGCACTTCTTCCTGGGTCTCTTCGGATTTAGACTTTGCTAAGAATTCTGCTATGGATCGTACGCCTGAGCACAGAAGAGAGGAAAGGCTCAGTTAGAAGGGGATAAGGAACACAACCCTCACTCAAGGTGACCTAATATGGGCGGGGACAACGGAGATGTGTGAACCAAGCCCGTTCAAGCGAAGTAGAATCAAGGCTCAGTTCTCATGTTGCCTCACTGTCTTGTTTGCTTCATGACTCTGTGGCCGGAGGATGTGGTTCCAACAGAGGCACGTCAGCGTGTCAAAATCTGTTCTAAAGTTTAAAATGGCTCTGCAAAATGCACAATTAAACCCAGGTTTTGGGATTGCTGTGTGATCATTAACACATGGGCAGCGTTCAGCAGGGTTTACTAAATGTTCTGACAAGGGGCACCTGGGTGGCTCAGTGGGTTAAGCCTCTGCCTTCAGCTCAGGTCATGATCTCGGGGTCCTGGGATCGAGCCCCACATCAGGCTCTCTGCTCAGCAGAGAGCCTGCTTCCTCCTCTTTCTCTGCCTACTTGTGATCTTTGTCAAATAAATAAATAAATAAAATCTTAACAACAACAACAAAAAAATGTTCTGACAAATGCTGCCTCATTTAATCCCAAATTAACCAATACTGAGAGGGAGATGTTAGTTCCATTTGACAGATATACACACTGAGGCTCAGAGAGGCTATGGGACATAGAGGAGAACCACGATGAAAAGTCCCTTTGAAAAAGGAGCGCGTGGGGGATGGTATGTCCCCATCCCCCTCGATCAGAGCACTTGATGGAACATAGGGAAATTACAGGGTTATTTACCCTTCTCACCATACTGTAAGCTCTTTGAGGACAAGGACTGTATTTTATTCATCTTTGTATTCCCAGCACTATATATATACACGTGTGCGTGCATGTACACGTTCAATGATTTTATTTCCATTTTATTTCTACAGTTATTCATAACTCACTTAATTTCACAAAGGATTTTAGGCAATGGCTTAATAAATCTTTGTTGAATGGATGCATGAAACAGGATATATTTAAAATGGAGAAGTATTTCCAAAACCACCATGGAAAGATAGGAGCAAATGATGAATCAAGAAAATCATAAATCTGACTCTCGTCGTGGTGACATGGACAGGAGCTAATTGGCTCCACTGTACAAAGCACTTCCGTGCAACCTTTTCCGAGAGTGGTGCTGGGTGCTGCCGCCGTTTCGCCCAGTCCCCTAGGAAGACATGGCATCGCCACCCCCGTCAGAGCGCAGTACCCACCATAGCTTTCACAGATGAGCTCCTTGTACTTCCTGCCATAGTTTGCAATAACCTGCAGTAGCTTGATGGATTCCTTCTTGTCCTCCTCCGTGATCTTCTCCAGCCCAAGTATTTCCAAGAGTGTTAGGACGCCTCCAACTTCAAGAAATTCTATAAGGTACCGATTACTGTTCAGGGGAATACAAGGGGAGAAACAAGACACTTGTCATGTTCCTTGGCACTCACCTTTCTAAGGGATCTCAAGGTCCTTTCTTCACATACTTTGCCCTCCTGTCCAAGAAGTGTTCATAGGCAAAGTAACACAATAATTGGGAAATTCTTCCTTCCAGCGGCAAATGCAAAAGTTAAATACGTTGGACGTTTCTTGGGTTTGGTTTTCCAGAATCTGTTCCTCCTCTTCTTGAAATAGCATCTCAACTATCCCTTGGGGAATCACCCCTCTGCCACTCATGGGCCGTGTGGTTTTGGCAGGGTGAGCGGGTTACCAGCCATGCCATCATTCTGGTGGCAGTAATTGGTTGGGACCAGCTGTGTGACCTTAGTCCAATGAAGCTCAACACCTGGGACTCTCTTGGGAACCCCTGGCAAAGATATGCTCTCTTTGGGGTGTGGCTGACCAGGAAGGATGCATGTCTGGAGCTTCTGAGGGCCATAGCACATGTAGGCCTATGAACACAGAGGGGAACAGAGCTGAGAAATGGAGACAAAGAGAGAGGGAGAGACCAAGTACTGATGACATTTTTTGAGCCCCTGGATCTACCCAGGCTTAAAATATGGATTTCGACCCATGTGGTAGAAGTGGTGGTCCCATGTGGTGTGAATGCCAAGGGCACCATGAGCCCCATATGCAACTGAGACCCCAGAGTCTCTCTAGAAATAGAACTCACCTGCTCACAGCTGACAAGAAGATGCCAATTGACTTCAGAAGCTTATCTAAACAGGAGCCGGTCATATAGCTGTATGACAAGTTAAAGAGTGAATCTCAGGGCAGTTTTCCACACAGAAACCAGATCCTGCGTCCATTCTTGGTACCATCGATGGCCCAGGATGACCAACAGTTGAATTGTGCCCTTTATCTGAGAGGGGCCACTAGGTTGAAGGGGAAGTAGCAACAAACAGGCAGCGGCGGGCACAGGGGTGGGCGGTCTAGCAGGCTTGTTCCGGGTTCCCTGGGAAGCTTTTCTGGGGCCGGTCAGCCACCTTGGGTCTGACAGGCCCCCTCAAGAGCAAGGAGGCTCTGATGAATAAAAGGTGCATGGAGAAAGCCTAGTCAATTTTCCAAGCCTCTCTACGCCATGACCATTGCACCCTTGGGTCTCGGCACAGTTCATTTCTTTATGCCTCATTTTTAGACTTCTCTAAAAATAATCGGCTTCATCAATTCTCAATTTTGTACTTGCTCAAAGCTTTACACTGGAGGTCACTATCTTTATGAAGGATTGCGTGCCTTCCTAGTAAGAACAACGGGAAATGGTGGAAAAATTAAACTCTGATTTAAACCACCTCCGTATTTAGCGTTATTTTTTAATGTGAGCCTTGCAAAAAGCTTCACTGTAATAAAGCACCCAGAGCACGCATCAGCTCGGATACAAGGTACGAAATCAACCCACAACAGGAAAGGAACCAGTCAACAATTACTAGGCTCATAACACATCACAGGCTCTTAGAACACTTAAGAAATTAGCTGAAATTATTGCAGCTCATGGAGGATGACGGAGAGCTTCCAAGACTGATAAAGGCTAATGTAATGGGTTGGAGGTAATGGTGCTTTGTTGGGGGGAGAGCGCGTGAGGCAAATTATCTCTGCTGCACCCTGGTTCCCAGGATGCCAATAGAAGTGGAGACAGATTGGCTCATTAGGAAAGGCTCTTTAGTACAAAAACAGTGTTTGCTCTGGAGCCAGGCTCCCCTGCCTGTTGCCGCGACATCTGGAGGCCAGGTTATCAGACCACGGGGCAGTCTCCGTATTCCTGCCTTGTCCTCCACCCAGCTCCCCGTGAGCCCCCCAGCCCCCGTTCCTGCCTCCCTGCCTTCTCCCTCTTTTCCTCAGTCGACAGCCAGGCTCAGCAACTTTGTCACCTCTTTTTCCTCTGTCCCAGGCTAGTCTGGCTTTCACAGTCACTCCATTAAACATATTTCTGGTCCATTGTTTCCAGCAATTAGTTCCAGAAGTTTGCCACAGTGTCAGCAGGCGCTAACTAGTACTAAGCATTTAGCGCGTGCCGGGCACTGTGGCGCTCTGTTTGTCTTGTCTTATTTAATCCTCGCCATACCCTGGGGTGGCTGCTAGTCCTATGTCCATCGGCTTCCTGAGGAAACAAGCTCAGATAGGTGAATGACCTGTCCATGTCTCAAAGCTAACTGACGGAAATGGGATTTGAACCTAGCAGTCCAGCTCAGAGTCTGAATTCTTCCTGTTAGGTCTTCCCGTCGGTAGACAGACTGGAGGGTGTGGGGCTATATATGCAGATTATCTCCCGGGATGGTGTTGGAGGTGGAACTGTGGGTCTGCCCTGTCCCTGGGGAGGGAGGCCTTGAGGGAGAGTGGATAGTATATGGGCTTTGGGCCAGACAGACCCATTTTAGACCTTATCTTTGCCATTCACTAGGAAATTACTCAACCTTTCAAAGCTCGTCTCTCTCTCTCTCTTTTCAGACTTCATTTATTTATTTGACAGAGAGAGAGAGAGAGACAGCGAGAGAGGGAACACAAGCAGGGGGAGTGGGAGATGGAGAAGCAGGCTTCCCGCCCGCCGGATGTGGGGCTCGATTCCAGGACCCTGGGATCATGACCTGAGCCGAAGGCAGACGCCTAACGACTGAGCCACCCAGGGGCCCCAAAGCTTGTCTCTCTTATCTATAAAATGGGATAATGTCAATCACCTATTAGGCTTGGCCTTAGGCTCAAATAAGACCTCCTCCTGAGGTCACATGGAAAATGCTGCCAAGTAAGATGAGGAGGGCAGAAGGTGGTCTAGATTTGGTGACCAAGAGGTTGCTGATAATCTTGGGGAGATTAGTGTCACAGGTCGTGAGGTGGAAGCCAAATTATGGGTGCTGATGTTTCTCAAAGTGCCATCTTCGGACCACAGGCATCAGGGGAATTATTAGAAACAAAAGAGGCCAGGGAGCCTCCCTCAATCTACTACAACCAAACAGTGGGCTGGGGGTGGGGAGGCAGACTGGTGATCTGCAATTTAAAACTCTTTTATGCACACTAATGTCTGAGGACATTGGGGTCAACCTAGAGACATAATCAGTGATATTCCCCTTGGCCTGTTCTGGGCCTGAGTCCGATTAGAAATTTTATTGATGACTTAACTGTAAGAAAAAGAGAGCTGTGGTTACTGAAGCCTTTAGTTCTGCCCAGCTGCAGGCTGTGGTTCACTCCTTCCTTTACTGAACAAACATGTAGTACGTACCCCTTATGTGTTAGGCATGGTCCGGGCATTCAGAATGTAGAGATGAAGAGAACAGAGGTGATTCCTGCCCTCACAGAGCCTATAATCCAGTGGGGAAGAGAGATTTTGTTTTTAAAGATTTATTTATTTGAGAGAGAGAGAGAAAGAGAGAGAGAGAGGTGAGGGAGGGGCAGAGGCAGAGGGAGAGGGAGAGAGAAACTTTAAGCAGACTGCGGCAAGCGTGGAGCCAGACATGGGACTCCGTCCCACAACCCCGAGATCACGACCTGAGAAACCAAGAGTCAGACGCTTAACTGAATGTGCCACCCAGGTGCCCGAGATATATTTTTAAAAGATTTATTTATTTCAGAGAGAGAGAGAGAGCACACGTGCATGCACAAGAGCACGGGGGGGGGGGGAGGGGCAGAGGGAGAGAGAAAATCCCAAGCAGATTCCTGCTGAGTGTGTGGAACCTGACACAGGGCTCAGTCTCAGAACCTTGAGATCATGATCTGAGCTGAAATTAAGAGTTGGACACTTAATCGACCGAGCCACCCAGGTGCCCCAATATTAAGCAGGTACAAATAATACAATGTTATAGTGATTAAGACAGGGGCTTCCATGAGCACGTGTAACAGGGGAACCTAGGCTAGTCTAGGGCTCAGAAAAGAGCTTCCTGAGGAAGGGATGTTTAGACTGAGGTCTGAATGATGGAGTAAGAATTAGTCAAATAAGGAGTAGGTTTAAAGGAGAAGAGAAAGTTCAGGCAAGGAGAAAAATATAGGGGCACCTGGGTGGCTCAATGGGTTAAAGCCTCTGCCTTCGGCTCAGGTCATGATCTCAGGGTCCCGGGATTGAGCCCCACATCGGGCTCTCTGCTCAGCAGGGAGCCTGCTTCCCCCTCTCTCTCTGCCTGCTTCTCTGCCTACTTGTGATCTCTGTCTCTGTGTCAAATAAATAAATAAAATCTTAAAAAAAAAAAGGAGAAAAATACATAATAAGAGGATCTGAGGGGCTCCTGGCTGGCTTAGTCGGTGGAGTGTGTGACTCTTGATCTCAGGGTTGTGAGTTTGAGCCCCACATTGGGTACAGAGATTCCTAAAAAATAGAATCTTAGAAAAAAAAGGATCTGAGATTATCCATGGAATGCTGTAGGCACACAGAGCAGGCATATCCTCAAACACACCCATAACCAAAACTTTCAAATCTGTCTTCAACCCCAATCTGTCTCCGGGACTCCTGAGTGCAGGCACCTTGAACACAACATGTCCCAAACCAGACTTATCTACCCCAACTCCTTTTCTTGTATTCTCTTCTCACATAATGGCACCCCGTTCACCCAGTTTCCCAAGCTAGAAACGTGAGAGTCATTGTGTGGGGTGGAAGTGGATGGTTGTTGGATTAATAGGTACAGAACTCAGATTCCAGAGAGAAATGTGGGTAGGAGGGGTACACGACTGAGGGCCCTAAACCTGGAGTGGTGCTGACATCATGCCGATAGATCAGGTCACTGAGGGAGAGGGATGTGGATGGGGAGTCCCAAGAAAGATCCACATTTCAGGGACGGCTGAAGCAAATGAGGAACAGACTGAAAGAAAGGAGAAAACCAAGAGAATTGGTATCACAGAAACCAAGGGAAGAGTGGGTAGTTTTTTGTTTTTGTGATGATCTGTACGTGTTTATTTTTCTTCTTCTTTTCTTTCTTCTTTCTTTCTCTCTTTCTCTCTTTCTTTTCTTCTTATTGAAGTTTAATTGACATATAACATTATGTTAGTTTCAGGGAAGAGTTTTTTGACAAGTGGTAATGGTTGACAAATGCCGCTGAGAGGTCATGTGTAATGACCGAGGATGCAGTCACTGGGTTTTGCAATTAGAACAACAGTGGTAACCTTGGCAAGACCTGCATCAGTGGAGGGGACAGAAGTCAGACTGCAGTGGGCGGAGGAGAAAAGGGAGGTGAAGCAACGTAGACAGGGAAAGTCAATAACTTTTTCAAGAAGCTTCACCACGAAGGGCAGGAACTAGGTGGAATACTGGTTGAGATGGGGATTTAATTTAATTTTTTAAGGTAGAATAGATTTGAGCATATGTAAGTGCCGATGAAAAAGCAGGTAAAGAGGCAACTGGGTGGCTCAGTGAGTTAAAGCCTCTGCCTTCGGCTCAGGTCATGATCTCAGGGTCCTGGGATCGAGCCCCGCATCGGGCTCTCTGCTCGGCAGGGAGCCTGCTTCCCCCTCTCTCTCTGCCTGCCTCTCTGCCTACTTGTGATCTCTCTCTCTGTCAAATAAATAAATAAAATCTTAAGAAAAAAAAAAAAGAAAAAGCTGGTAAGGAGGCAAAAGTGAAGGCCATCAGAGAGAAAGAATAAAGTCCTCGAGGACAGAGAGAGGATTAACCCCAGACAGAAGGAATACCCACATCAAATCTGAGCGGGAGCGGGGTGAAAATGAGGATACATATATAGGTAGGGAAAACAGGAAGGGAGGGAGTTCTTGACTTTGTGGATGCTACTTTGGTCACCAGATGTCCTGATCTATAGTTTTAGGGAGAATCAAGAGAAGAGCTCTCCCAATAATCTTTGTTCCTTTTCTCCTTTGAAGAGTGCCCAACTTATTTCTGTTCGGCAAAGGATACATGAGTCTAAGCCAGGTGGTCAAGCGTACCAGGAACAAGCTGGCTCCCTGGGAAAACTCCTGCTCCAGTTCAGGAGAGGTCTTGCCTTGGTTGGTCTTGATGAAATTGTCAAGGATGTGACTCCTTGCAACTTTGCCAGCGTTGTCCCAATCCTGTAGAAAACTCAAGAGGCGGCTAATTGCTGCCTGCTCCTTTATAGAAGTCATGGTCAGTCAGTCCTGAAGTTGGCTACAGAGGGAGGGAAAACAGACAGGTTACCTAATATTTAGAACCATGCGAGTCCCATAGGTTACTCCAGGGGTTTTGCTTTTCCAGTAATTGGCTGGAGGCGGGGTGAGCCTCTGTCACCCATGTAGATGTTGTGACATTCAAAATACACCTCTAGAACTGATCATCGCCTATCTGAACAGGGAGGATTTAGCTGTGTTGTAATGGCATTAAGAATATCAAGGTGGTAAAAAAAAAAAAAAAGAATATCAAGGTGGTAAATGTCTACTTCACGTTTAAGAGCTAACATTTTAGCTCCTTGGATCCTCTGCTGATGCCAGCAACTAAAGGACCAGCTGAAATGAAGGTGCTTGCTAAAAACCTGGGTCCCTTTCACCCCTTACTTCACCCAGGGCCAGAGATTTGGGGGTCTTTAGAGACCAGGCCCTTCTCATACCAATCAGCTAAGGAAAAATGCTCCTTAACCTTGTACCTTGGGCTTTTATACTAACTCTCTTAAAAACAACTTGAAAAAAAAAAGTTAGTAAGAAGAAAAAGTTTCCATTCCATAGTTGGATTAATGGGCTGTGGTTTGTAGGAGTCTGTGTCCTTGGGAGAGTGTTTTCAGTGGGGGAGGGAAGATTTAAAATAAACCCGTTTTCCAAAAATAGTTGTGATTGAAAGTGTTATTATCCATAACAAATGTTAGTGCTGATGGGAGAGAGGCATGTGTGATTCTTTTGTCTAACAGACAAGTGAAAGTCATATTTCACATTATCATGGGGTTTTCTGTGATTTACAGAATATTTGTGAAACATTACTTGCAGGGGCCATGATTGATATGGAGAGAACAGCTTGTGTGTAGGGGAGATGTGTATTTCACGAAGACTGTTCAACATGAAATTTACAGTCCCATAAAGTGCTTCTACATCTTCGCCAGAGATCTAGTTAAAAGGACTTTACAGTCTGAAACATCCTAAAATTGATTCTAAATTAACGTTTCCTCACATGTATTTGAGATATTGATGGGGCCCAGCTATCAGAATTTTATTAGGAAGCAATAATCTGAGGCACACGGAGACAGACATACATACACGCCAACCTCCACTAGTCCCCAGAGGACACTGGGTATGTGCTCCCTCGAAGGGCGTCCACATAGCCTCGGGGATGGGGACAACCATGAAATCCTGTCAGCCTTAACAGCCAGGTGAATGACTGTGGATCAACCTAAACACAAAAATGACCAAAATCCCTCCTAGAATCAGGCATCCATCACTGGGAATGACATTGTAGCCCTAAGTCTGAGAATAAGTTTCAGAGGCTGCGGCCACCTTCAACACCCAAACCGTCCTCAAGAAAATGGGGATGAGTGGTTGTTTTGGACCCAAGGGAAGAGGAGTTGAAACACCGCCCTTAGCTTTATAAGGCAGGAAAGCTCCTTGTGCCCACCCAGCTGTCCCCACCTTCCACCCCCTGCTGCCGTGGGTGGGCTCTTTCTAGGATCAGAATTTAAAGTGCCATCAGAGATGCATCCAGCAATTTGAGGACATGGAGGGGGGGAAAGTTCCAACTGGGCGCTCCCCATTATGGCCCCTGAAAGGTGGTAAACCTTTCCTTGGATCTTCCCTATCTTACTTTTTTCTTAAAGGGGAAAGGAAACCACAGATGGCAGCTTGAGAAGTCACAGTGAAGCCGCTGAACACGCAGGGCAGGCCCGTCACATGGCACTGTGTGAGGTGCGGTGGGAGATGGGGCACCGCCGGGGACCTGGGGGAGACTTGGATCTTGTGATACAGGGATCGAACATGAGATCTGGACTCAGACTGGGAGCCAAGGAGAGAGGCGTCAGAAGAAACCAATCCTGCAACCCCTTGATCTCAGACACCTTGATCAGGACCTCCAGACCCTGAGATAATCAGTTTCTTCTCTGATCTGTTAAAGCCCCCTCCCCCAAGTCTGTCGCACTGACAGCCCCAGATTACCCTTACTTAACCTGCTTGAGGTTGTATTTATGTCTTACTCTAGCACTTGAGGAATTAGCTTCTCGTCCCAGGCTCACTTCCATTTTTTCTCCCCTTATCCTCACAATATAGTTTTCCACAATTTATAGTTAAATCAATAGTTAGTGTTTACATTATTGACCAGGTAGACAAACACTGTTCACTCAAGCTGTAAACTACTATTATATTTTCTTTCTCTTACAAGTTGGGCTTTACCTGGATGAATCATTGCTTCTTTTTTCAATTGTTTAGATTTCTGAGTACCTAGAGCAATTTTCTTCCGAATGTTCCAAACACATAGCCATTTTTCCAAACGTTCGACCCCTAACCCATCAGTTCCATCTTTTCCCTGGCGACGTCTTTCCCACAGACCTCGGTCCTTCTGCTCCAGCTGGGACCGGTTGCTTTTCCTAAGCCTGGAACACAAATGTTCTGGGATTTCCTTTTGCCAGTTTTCTCTGCTGACTGTCCCATTTCCTGGTCCTAGCTCTTCTTCCTTTTTGGTTCGCTCTCTTGTTTTGTCAAAGCACATTCCTCAGTAGTTTCCTAAGAAACGAAAATTACTTTTTTGTGTGTGTCCTTGAAAGTCTCCAAGTACATTGACCTCGTGTTATATTGGTTGGGTATATAATTCCACGTGCAGAATAAACTTCCCTTGGATTGAGCCTCCCCAGCGTTGCTGGTTGAGAAGTCTGACATCATTCTGATTCATGTGCTATGGACTGTGGCTTGTTTTTTCATTCTCGATGCTTTTAAACACTTTTCTGAAATGATAGGATGGTATGTCTGGTTGCAGGTCTTTTTCAGTTAGTGTTCTGGGCCCTTGGTGGGCTCTTTTGATCAGGTGCTGTGTCCTTTGGGTTTTGGAAATTTATCAGACAATGACTAGTCTTTTCATTGAAGAACACATAAATGTCACTCAGTGGAGGGCCTTTCCTGCCTGCTGGGGGGTCTTTCAGGACTTCTCTACTTTCTGGGGGTGGGATGTGGTGAGAGGGTGGGGGCGCTAGATGCCTGGCATCTGGCATCCTGGGAGTGGAGGTGGGAGAGGGGCTGGGGCTGCCACCACACAGCATGTAGGCTGTCCCGCCATCACTCAGTTTTCCACCCTAGTTCTCATCCCTGCGCTTCAAACTATGCATGAGGTCTCTGAGTATGGAGGCCTCCGGAATTCAATTTCCTTCCTCCTTATGCAGCACGAGAGTTTAGAGTGGGCATGTGGCTTTTGAGAAAGGGGCTCTGGGGTGGGGGCAAAGGGCTTTGCATACAGACTTCAGCCAGTCCCCCTGTGGTTAACCCCTTATCTCATGTCTAACCTGGGCTGACTCGGGCCTCCAAGGCACTAAGCTTTATAGAGGTTAAACCGGGTGAACTGACTTGCTTCTTGTTGGTAATCTCCCCTTGTTGGCACTTGGTTTGTAATTTTTTTAGCATGTTTCAAGTCAGGTAACATTCTCCCACCTGCCTTCTACCTTCCAAATATTTGTCCAGCTTTCATCTGCTGTTGCCTCCTTCTCTGAACTTTTGTGACTTAATACCTTTCTGTAGTTCTTTAAAAAAAAAAAAAAATTTATTTGAGAGAGAGCGAGAGAGCACAAGCAGGGAGAGGGGAGAGGAAGAAGCAGGACCCTGGGATCATGACCTGAGCCAAAGGCTGACACTTAACCGACTGAGCTATCCAGGTGCCCCTATGTTTATTTTTTTAAAGGTTTTATTTATTTTTTTAGAGGGGGGGAAGGGCAGAGAGGGAGAGAGAAACCTAAGCCTGAAGTGGGCCTCAATTTCATGACCCTGAGATCATGACCTGAGCAGAAACCAAGAGTTGGAGGCTTAACTAATTGAGCCACCCAGGCGCTCTGCCTTTCTCTTATTTCTTTAGTGTTATGTCAGGGAGGTTTGGAGACGTAGGGGAGATAAGGACCACAGTTTTGTTTAACCAAGAGTCTCCAGCCACTTATTTATTTTTATTTCAACTTTTCTTCAAAATAAGACTTTTAAAAATTTCATTTAGATTCAATTAA
>CM052900.1:135495949-135580397 GCA_028534135.1 Potos flavus
TTCTTGAGAGGGAATCTACTCCCGGTGAAGACGCTGTGAAGATTGTGGAAATGACAACAAAGGATTTAGGACATTCCATAAACCTAGTTGCTAAAGCAGCTGCAGGGTTTGAGAGGATTGACTGACTCCCAATTTTGAAAGAAGTTCTGCCGTGAGTAAAATGCTACCAAACAGCATCACGTGCTACAGAGAAATCATTTCTGAAAGGAAGAGTCAATCAGTGCGGCAAACTTCACTGTTGTCTTATTTGAAGAAACCACCGCAGCCACCGCAGCCTTCAGCAGCCACCACCCTGACCAGGCGGCGGCCACCAACATCGAGGCCAGACCCTCTACCAGCGAAAGGATTATGACTCGCTGAAAACTCAGATGATGGTTAGCGTTTTTTAGCATTAATTTATTTGTAAAGATTTTATTTTTTTAAGTAAACACCCAATGTGGGGCTTGAACCCACAACCCCGAGATCAAGGGTCCCATGTTGTACTGACTGAGCCAGCCAGGCGCCCCAGCAATAAAGTGTTTTTAGATTAAGGTATATACATTGTTTTTTTAGACAATGCTAGTGCATACTTCATAGACTACAGTATAGTGAAAACATAATGTTTGTATGCACTGGGAAACCAAAAAATTTGTTTGACTCACTTTATTGTGATATTTGCTTTTTTGGGGTTGTCTAGAAACGAGCCCACAGTATCTCCGAGGTATGCCTATAGTTTTTGGAATCACAGTCTCTTCCTCACATTAATAAAAACCTTTTCTAATTTGTCTGCTCTATGCCAGGCACCGTGCTAGGCTCTGGATTTGAGGTCCAGACCTGGGGACACTTTTTGGGCCTCCTTTCTCTGAGCTCACCAGGGTCTGTCTTGCCCTTCCTCTGTTGACTGTGTCCTGCTCACATGCCAGGCCTGCCAGGAGCACCTCTCATGATTTTATTAATGGCAACACCTTGTGAAGGAGGGAGAGGTCTTACCCAGTTTTACATACACGGAACAGAAACTCCAGGGAGCTGAGGTATCTTACCCCAAATTGTCCCAGATTTCAACTCCAGAGTTCCACTCCTCAGCTAGTGCGTGCGGAGTCCCGTTGCCCTTAGGAAGTATTGCTTGATTCTAGTTCCATTTCTAGGACACAATTAAGGACACACACAAAGAAAGAGGTGTCCAACAGAGTCCTTTTATAATAGCAAAAATTGGAAATATCATGTCCAATAATGGGAGATTGGTCACCACAAATTATGAAATATTCTACAGTCGCTCCGTAGCCACTAAAAAGAGTGATGTAGAAATATATAAGCTGACAGGGAGAGAGGTTCACAATATATTGCTAAATGGAAGAAAGCAGATTACAAAACAGTGGGATTCCAATTTTATTAGACATTCATTTTCTCCTTTTCTGCAGTACACACGTGCTGCTCGAGAAGGAATAGTATCTGGGGTCCACTGAACTCTTCTCTTTGTGCCGGGTACCATGCTAAGCCCTTGACAGACATTATCTTATTTAATCTATATATTAGTAGCCCCGTTTTTATTTTATTTTTATTTTTTTTAATTTTAAAGATTTTATTTATTTATTTGACAGAGAGAGAGAGATCACAAGTAGGCGGAGAGGCAGGGAGAGAGAGAGGGGGAAGCAGGCTCCCCGCTGAGCAGAGAGCCCGATGCGGGGCTCAATCCCAGGACCCTGAGATCATGACCTGAGCCGAAGGCAGAGGCTTTAACCCACTGAGGCACCTAGGTGCCCCAGTAGCCCCATTTTTAAAAAAGATTTTGTTTATTTATTTGACAGACAGAGAGACAGCGAGAGAGGGAGTATAAGCAGGGGGAGTGGGAGAGGGAGAAGCAAACTCCCCGCTGAGCAGGGAGCCCAATGTGGAACTCGATCCCAGAACCCTGGGATCATGACCTGAGCCGAAGGCACAGACTTACCAGCTGAGCCACCCAGGCTCCCCTTAAGAGCCCCATTTTACAGATAAGGAAATTGAAGTTTAGGGAGCTTGCTCAAGGTTTGTTTCATAATTATTCGTGGCAGAGCCAGAGATTTGGATGCAGATATGGTTTTGTTTTATTTTTATTTTTGTAAAGTTCTAATTTTAATTCCAGTTAGTTAACATACAGTATTATGTTATTAGTTTCAAGATATAATATAGTGATTCCACAATTCCATACAGCACCCGGTGCTCCTCACGCCCAGTGCACTCCTCAGTCCCCATCACCTGTTTCACCCATCCCTCCCCTCCCCTCCCCTCTGGCGAGCATCAGTTTGTTCTCTGTCCTTAAGAGTCTGTTTCTTGGTTTATCTCCCTCTCCTGAATTCAGATATGGTTTTATAAGGTAAGTACTGTGGTACTTTCCTAGGCTCTTATTTCAAAAAGTAAAAAAAAAAAAAAAAAAAGAAAAGAAATTTCAAATAAAGTAATTTAAATATATAAATATGGGAACTGTCGAGCACCTGCCTGGCTCAGTTGGTAGAGCATGCGATTCTTGATTTTGGAGTCCTGAGTTTGAGCCCATGTTGGGGGTAGAGTTTACTTAAAAAAAAAAAAAATACCGGAACTAGGTATGTGAGATTCTAGAAAGTTTTGCTGGGGAGTAGAGGACACTGAGGATCCTTTTATTCTTTGCATTTTAAAAAGAAAACATAGGTTCTTTGCATTTTGATTCCGCTTAGAGATAAAAAGCACGTATTGTGCTATAGACCCTTATTCCTTGTCAGCCTTTCCTTTGTCTTCTCCACAGGCCCCTGGGATATACACAATCTAATTTATGCTTTAGTTTTATGACTTGAACTGTTGTACAATATGTGTATCTGTAATTCTTCTATTATTGGTGTCAGTATTATTTTGTTGAGAAATTCTAGAGGACAGGGCGACTATGAGATTAAATTGTGTTGTGGGTGCTTCAGAATCACCAGGGTTGAAAAGAATACTTCTGCCTTACCAAGGGGCTAAAATAACATTTTAACTCTCGTTGCAAAAGTGATAACATGGTGATTTTAGAAAATGGGTAAAAAAAATCATGAAAAAGCAATTGCCTCTAGTCCCAGAAATAATTGCTATTAATATTTGATATGTTTTTCTGTGCATAAATGTGTGCGTATATACATAAATATATATGCACCTATAAATATATGTATATATTCTGTTGTATATGCTGCTTTTCAGTGTGCTTTTTCACTTAATGTATTACTAATTTTTAAAAAGATTTTAGTTTATTTTTTTTAAAGATTTTATTTATTTATTTGACAGAGAGAGATCACAAGTAGGTGGGGGGCGGGGAGCAGGCTCCCTGCTGAGCAGAGAGCCCGATGCGGGGGCTCGATCCCAGGACCCTGAGACCATGACCTGAGCCAAAGGCAGAGGCTTTAACCCACTGAGCTGCCCAGGTGCCCCTTTAAAAGATTTTAAAGTAATCTCTATACCCACTATGGGATGAACTTACAACATCGAGGTCAGGAATTGCATGCTCTACAGACTGAGCGAGCCAGGTAACCCTATTATTATTAATTTTTAAAAATAATAGCATTATTGAGATATAATTCATATACCATAAAACTCACGCTTTTAAGCTTGTGTTGTTTTTAGTATATTCGCAGAATTGTGCTACCATCATCACTAACTCCAGAACATTTCCATCACCTCAGAAGAAACCCTATACCCATTAGTAGTCACTCCCCATCCCCCCCTTTAGCTCCTCGAAACCACTACTCAGCTTCTCTATGGATCTACCAATTCTGGACATTTTATATAAATGGAATCCTGTGATATATAGTCTTTTGCGGCTGGCTTCTGCTACTTAGCATAGATTTTCAAGGTCCATCCATGTGGTAGCCTGTGTCAGTACTTCATTGCTTTTTTATGACCAAATAGTATTTCATTGTATGGCTCTACCACATTATTGATAGGCATTTGGATTGTTTCTACTTGGTGGCTCCTGTGAATATTTACAGGTTTTCGTGTGGACACATGCTTTCACTTCTCTTAGGTGTGTGTTTACCCAGGAGTAGAAGTGCTAAGTCCTGTGGTAACTTTTTTTTTTAAGATTTTATTTATTTGTCAGGGAGAGAGAGAGAGCACAAGCAGGGGGAGCAGCAGACAGAGGGAGAAGCAGGCTCTCTGCTGAGCAAGGAGCCCGATGCGGAGCTCGATCCCAGGACTCTGGGATCATGACCTGAGCCAAAGGCAGACGCTTAACCGACTGAGCCACCCAGGTGTCCTGGGTCCTGTGGTAACTTGATGGTTAATTTTTTTTTTTTTTTTAGGAACTGCCAAACTGCTTTCTAAATGCAGCTTTTTGTGTTCTCACCGATAGTGTATAAGGGTCTGATCTCTCCACGTCCTCATCAATACTTGTTACTACCTGACTTTTTGATTATAGCCATCCTGGTGGGTATAACACGGGATCTCATTGCGGGTTTCATTTTCATTTCCCTAAGGACTGTGATGTTGAGCATCTTTTCGCGTGCTTATTGGTCATTCGTCTCTTCTTTGGAGAAACGTGTATTCAAATCCTTTGCCTATCTGAATCGGGTTGTTTGTCTTTTTATTGTTGAATTGTGAGAGGTTTTTTCGGTATATGCCAGATACAAGCGCTCTATCAGATATATGATTTACAAATATTTCCTCCCATTTTGGGGGTTGTTATTTTGACTTTTTTGATGGTTTCCTCTGAAGTACAAATGTTTTTAATTTTGATGAGATCCCAATTTATCTTTTTTTTTTTTCTTTTATTCCTTGAACTTTTGGTCATGTCCAAGAAACTGTTGCCTAATGCCAGGCCACAAAGATTTACTCCTGTGTGTTCTTTGAAAGGTTTTATGGTTTTAGCTCTTACGTGTGTGTCTCTAGTTTGCTTCATGTATTATCAAATATTTCCATACGATTAAACATTTTTCTTTCTTAAAAGTGGAATTGCTATATCAAAGATGGTGTCTTTTTGAGATTTTTTTTTAAAGATTTATTTATTTGAGAGAGAGAGCGAGAGCATGAGAGAGGAGAAGGTCAGAGGGAGAAGCAGACTCCCCGCGGAGTTGGGAGCCTGATGCGGGACTCGATCCCGGGACTCCGGGATCATGACCTGAGCTGAAGGCAGTTGCCCAACCAACTGAGCCACCGAGGCGCCCTGTTTTTGAGATTTTTGATCCATGTTCCAAAACTACTCTTGTCCCTGTCATTTCCCTCCACCTTCCTACCTGTCTTCCACTATTGGGGTTCAGGCCTTTGCCTTCGCTGGCCTTGACTGTTAAGGTAGCCTCCTTCCCGTTCTGGGCAGCGTCTAACCCAGTCTGGTGATTGGGGGTGGGGGATGAGAAGGGGTTGCGGGAGCCCTCGGGGGATCATGTGAACGGTCAGCCCACTCAGCAGGTGGAGCGGGTGTTAGCCAGGCATAAACACGGAGCAGTGGCACACGGGGCCGGGGATTGAGGAGCACGTGCGAGGTCCTGGAGATGGGAGCGGGGTGGCGTGGGGGTCCAGAGAGATGGACGCTGGCTCTGCCACTTCCCGGCTGCATGATCTTGGGGAGAGGGACTTACTCTCTCCGTGTTTAGTTTTCTCATCTGTGAAATGGGAACAGTAGTACCTAATTCCTAGGATGGTTGCAGGACCCAATGAGGCAGCATATGTTGGGGCTCTGGTTGGGGGGTGGCGGGGGTCCCTGAGGAGGAGGAGGAGGAGAAGGCAAAAGAGGTCAGAGTTGGATCTGTTGATGGGCAAAGGCAGCTATGTGTACACATTTGGAGCTGAGGTGGTTCAGCCTGGGGGCTTGGGATTTGTTACCCAGGGCGCCGGCTGGGGCAGTGGTTACAAACTGGTCTCTAGACCGCTTGGGTTGGGATTCCAGTTTCACTGGTTATCAGTTGTGGGACCTTGAGCCAGTTACCTGTTATCTCTGTGCCTAAGTTGTTCATCAGCAAAATGAGAATAATCACAGTACATTGTTCATGGGATTGTTGTAAAGTTTGATGAGTTGATACATAGAGTGTGCAGAACAGTGCTTGGGGCATAACGCTCTTTTTCCTGGTACCATCGCTGTTTTTCTTGGTGATGGGAAAGAGGGGGAGGGAAGAGCTGGAAGGAGAAGTGGACTTCAGAGAGGTTTGTGATGGCTTAGGAGGTGGATTTGATTGCCTACACCAGGTCGTGGGAAGTGTTGGAGCATAAATGGAGCCAGAGAGCCTGAGTCTCACCCCCGAGGGGCCGCAGCCAGAGGCCCTGAGATGTCAGCCACAGGAGGGAACTGGGTGATATGGTCAGTGGAATAAGCATAGAAAGAACAGGGGCTTTTATAAGACGATGGAGGAATCGTGATCTGGATGTGGCAATAAATAACAGTAGCCATAACAATTACTTGTATTACTCTGGAAAGGGCAATGGGTAACAAGAAGAATGCTAGCTCTTTGTCCTTGGAGCCATCCTTCACTTGGCAGCCCCACGTTCATTCTGGCACGTTTCTCCTGCGTGCCTGAATGGGCCAGCTACGGGGCTGGGCACTGGGGATGGGGTGATAAACACGCCACGCTCAGCGCCTGCCTTCACAGAGCCTGCTGGCTAAAGGGAGAGATAGACATTAAATAATCCTACAAGTCATTAATCCATCCAGAATTCCAGAATCGTCATTTGCTCCCGGAATAAAATCCCAACTCCTACGCATGGCTTGCAAGGCCCTGCAGGTGGGACCCCCAGTGCCACTCTCGGCAGCTCTTGCAACCACTGCCGCTCCTCCCCCCGGCTTCGAGCCCCTCAGGACTGCTTGCCGGGCCTCACACCGACCCCAGCATCTCCAGAGCCTCCTGCCCACCCCGCTCATGGCCTCTCTCTCCGTGGCGTGTTCCTACTGGGCCTCCAGGGCAGCCCAGCACGAGTGTCTTCCTTTGGGAGGCCTTCCCCGGTCGCCTGCACTCCCAGCCACGTTGCCAGAGCACCTTGGACTTTCTGGGTTGTAGCACTGAAATCTAGAATCAGAGCGGGCAGCATGGGTCCGGTGGGAGGAGGTCAGGGTGAGGGCCGAAGTCAGGAATGGGTAGAGAGAGTGGGGCCCCAGGAGGAGATCGTGTCGGGGGGAATGGGAGATGCCCACAGGCAGGAAGAGCGGCTGCGGCTCAGGGGCTGCCTGGAGTGCCTGGCTGGAGCGGAGGGACCTGTTCCTGCCCATGAGGAGCTGTACGGAAAGGCTGGGCTCTGGGAGCGGGCCGGGTGTTCAGGGTGTCCATATTCAGAGTTTCTTCGTGGAAATGCCTCTCTGGGGAAGAGTCATTCCTACCTGAGTTGGTGAAGCCCTGGGCGCCTGTAAAACCTGGTGGAGCGGAAGGGAGTTTCAAGTCCAGGGGCAGGTCAGAGGGCCGGCAGAAGCTGTTCGAACCTTCCCCAACCAGGAATGCACCATCAGGGCCGGTGGGGGCTGGCCTTAACCTTGGGAGGCCGCCAGGGGGTGTGGCGTCCCTGGCTGCCTTCTCTGTGTTCGAGATAAATGCTGAAGCCCTTTGCTGTGTCTTGCTGGTGGCCCAGGAGGGGACCACTGTAGGCTGGGGAAGGGGAGCCTGTGCTCAGACCGCTGCACGGAGGTCAGGGAGCCTCCCTGGGGCAGGTCTCAGGAATTCAAAGGTAGATCCAAGTGGGTGGCTGTTGATGGCTACCCTCAAGGCTGCTGCAGCCCGAGTTTCATGGGCAGTCATCCCCAGCAGGGGTGGGCTAGGGCCCCAGGGAGGTCCAGACATCTTTCTGCCAGGAGGGCCGGGACAGTCGACGAGCTGCCCAAGCAGGGGATGGGGACACCAGGCCGGGAAAGGTGGCGCAAATGTTTGGAGTGGCCCGAGTTAGATCTGTGGGACCGTCTTCCTCCTCCCGGGCCACGCTGGCGTCAGGGGAGCCTGGGAGTGCTGGCACTGAGGTGTGGGCAGCTCCTGCTCCATGCTGAGTTGCAACCCAGCCTGGGATCCCCCTGGAGGTGCGCCGTTAATCTCTGAAGGCCAGAGTCACCACTGCTGGAGAGCAGGAACATTGAACTTTTCAATCACATTAATTTCCACAGGAAATTGTTGTCTTCCTTTTGTCCAAAGGTTAGTGATTTATATTTACCATCCTCTTAACTAGCCTTGAAATTTACTGTTGCCAGGTCACCACCGGCATCCATAAATCTCGAGGTGGCCGCTGAGCTGAGCCAAGGGGCTTGATATTGGGAAGGGCAAACCCCGGCCCTTGCGGGAGGGCAGATAATTAGGAATGGACAGTCCTGGCACCAAAGTCCCCCCGAGTGTGTCGGTCCTTACTCGGCAGGGAAAATGAGATGAGGTCTGACCAAGAAGACTGCAGGGAAGCTTCTGGGAAACTAGCCATGGAGGAGGCAGCCGGCTTGTGCCTTGGTGCGTCACCGAAGGAGACATTGCTTCTAGTTGGGGACGGTGCTAGTGGCACAGAACGTCTCAAGTTAGGATGGGGAGCAGGGGCCAAATTCCCAGCCGTATACTTCCTGGGTGACCTTAGGCCAGTAACTTAACCACTCTGTGCCTCAGTGTAGTCATCTGCAATAATATTCCTCATAGTGTTGTTATGGGCGTTAAGTCTCGGCAAATATTGGTGATGATTATTCTCTGGCAGGAGAGGGTGGGTGGTTTAATGTGATCTCTCAGAGCCTGTCTGCTCTACCTCCCTGTTGGCACTGTCCTGTCCTTTTCTCCTTTTAAGATCCCCTTCTTCCAGCTGCTTGTGAAATTAGAATAGGGCTGGCAAACTTTTTCTGTAAAGGGCCGTAAGTATTTTAGGCTTTGCGAACCACAGGGTCTCTGTTGCCATGACTCGCCTCTGCTGTTTTAGCATGAAAGCAGCTACACACAGTAAGTAAATGAATGAGCATGGCTGTGCGCCAATAAAACTTTATTGCGGACGATCGAACTTACATTTCATGTAACTTTCATGTGTCACACAATATTAGTTCTTTTGATTTTTTTTAACCATTTAAAAATATAAAAACCATTATTCTTTATTCATACAAAACCAGACCATGGGCCAGCTTTGGCCAATGGCTTGTAGTTTGCTGACCTCTGGATGAGAAGGTGACATTGCATGGAGAAAGTTCTCACTTTTCTTGCCTGGGCTATGTCTTTGAGTTACGAAAGAAAGGTGCCCTCATGTGGGTTTTTCTAGTGACCCTGCATTGCCTCCTGAGAGGCCTAAATGCCACATGAGGCGGGATAGAGGAGGGAGCCCTGTGGGGACCTGAGGCGCAGGTGCTGGCAGGATATGCCGAGGTCTGGCACCCGTTACTTCCCTGCCTGCAGCTAGATTGGCTCTGGATTGGCCAGTCACCCTTGCCCCACACATCACCTCTAGTGCTGACCATCCCATCATGTCTCTGTTTCAGAGAACAGCCCCAACCAAGGCGGGAAGGAGGCGGGGACTCGACAGCCTTTGGTGATTCTCTTGGGCTGGGGTGGCTGCACCGACAAGAACCTTGCCAAGTACAGCGCCATCTACCACAAAAGGGTGAGTACTGCAGGCTTGTGGACACCCTGCCCCCTGGCCACCCGTGGCTGCTCTGTGGCAAGCTCGCCCTTGGCTGCCCCCATCTCTGGGCTGCAGCGACCGCTGAGCACCAACGTGATAGGCTTGGCACTGAGAACAGCCTGTGAGGAAGACGCTGGGGTCATGGGGACTCTGGCAGGATTAGCCCTCCTTTGCTGCCGGCTCTGTGGCAGGGCCTGTCTCCTTCAGCCCCCTGACCTGCTTCCCTTTCCTCCCTCCCCTAACCCCGCGGTGGGCAGCCCAGCCCCGATGTGCTCCCAGCTGTGGAGTCGGCCCAGACCTCAAGTCTGTTGTTGCCCGGAGGGGCAGCAAGAGCCTGGGCGGAGAGTGCTGGGCACAGTGAGAACCCCCAGGATGTTCTCCTTTTCTGACCAGGTGAGTTTCTGTCTTAGGGTTGACATGGCACCTTCGCATTCCCATAGCAGGAGGGCCTCTTGGAAAAGAGATTCAGGCTGGAGGTTTTCTGGCTTCTTCTTAGGCCACTCCAAGAGTTGGATGTAGAGCTTGTGGTAACTGGAGAGAGCCCTACGAGGGCCTGGTTTGTCTGGCTTCGCCATTGGACTAAGATCCCTCAGGGCAGGCGGAAGACTAGGAATAGGTGTGTGTGGCCAGAGCAGAGAACGAAGGAAAGGGCAGATGTCAAGAGAGGAGGCTGGGAGGGCTCCTGGGGGGAACTGAGGCGGGGGTGTGGGGTTAGATTCTAGGAAAGGCAGCGGAGTTGAGTTGGCAGGGCTGGCGAAGGGCTCCTCTGGGAAAGGAGGGGGGTCAGGACAGGATGCGTGTGGAGAAAAAAATGTTGCAACTCCAAACTCTGGATACTAGATTATTTAAAAGAAAGTAAAAATACCGTATCTACCACCTAGAGATGACCTCTATTGTTCGTGCCCATCCTTTCAGCTTTTCTCTGTGTGTAGCTTTTCTTTACCTAACAAGATCTATTGAATATACTTTTTTTAAAAAAAGATTTTATTTATTTGTGAGAAAGAGAGAGAGAACACAAGCAAGGGGAGAGACAGGCAGAGGGAGAAGGAGGCTCTCTGCTGAGCAGGGAGCCCGATGCGGGACTCAATCCCAGGACCCTGGGATCATGACCTGAGCCAAAGGCAGACACCTAACCAACTAAGCCATCCAAGCGTTCCAGTTTTTGAATTTACTGTTTTGCATCCTGCTTTTTCTCAGATCATGAGCTCCACCTTGCTTAATCTGTTTTCATCTCCTTGAATTCGCAGTCCATATTCAGATGCTCCACAGTCCCCACAATGTCCTTTATAGCTGATTTGCCCAAAACCAGGATCCAATCCAGGATCACCCATCGCATCTCGTTATTTTGTTCCTTAAGGATCTTTTATTTATTTTTTAAGATTTTATTTTTAAGTAATCTCTACACCCAGCGTGGGGCTACCAGAGAATATAACTAGGAGTGCGTGATCCTGAATGCTGCTAGAAGGAAAGTACGATGGGCGCTAAGAGGCGTCGTGTGATTTGGGCATTTGGGAGAGCATGGGTGACCTTGGTGAGAGAGCAGGGCAGGGGAGTCAGTGGGAGCGGACGACGTGGAGAGGGTAGGTGTCAAAGATCGTCTGGGAAGGTGGAGAGAGGGTAGGATAGAGTTAGCAGGGGAATACAGTGTAATGGCAGAGACTTTTTAAAAAATAATTTTGTTTATTTAAGAGAGACCGTGCGTGCGTGTGGGGGGTGGAGGGGGAAGGGGCAGAGGGAGAGGAGGGAGGGTCTTAAGCAGACTCCCCGCTGAGCGCAGAGCTGGATGTGAGGCTCCGTCTCAGGACCCTGAGATCACAACCTGAGCCAAAAACAAGAGTCGGATGCTTAATTGGCTGCACCATCCGGGTGCCCTGAGGCTTTTTTTTTTTTTTTTAATTTGATTGGTTTGACAGGAATCGACAGAGGAGAGAGGAGGAGACTGAAAAGGAGAGGGAGACAAGGACCCATGGCAGGGCCCTGGGGCCGAGTGTGCCCAGAGATGGAGATCCGCTTGGCTGGGGGGTGGGGAGAGACTGGGATGTGACCTGCAGGGGCTTCTAGGAGCATCTGACTGGGGAGATGGCAGCGGAGATGTGGGCACCTGGGAAACCTCAACGTGAGGCCCAGACCCGCGGGCACAGGGAAGCTGGGCACGCACGTGCCCTTCCCGGGGAGTGCTGGGCCCTCAGAGGGCAAGTTCCGCATGTGCCTTCACAGGTGACGTGGGGCCGGAGGGCACACACCGTGTGTGTCCTCATAGATGGCGCATTGACAGGAATTGCTGTTTATTTCTGCATGTGAATGAATGCTCCCAGGGAGGAGTGTGTGTGTGTGTGTTTGTATGTGTGCGAGTACTCTTGAAGGGAGCACAGCATGTCACTGTGTGCCCGCCAGTGGTATGTGTGCATGCGGGTGTGTCTTGCCGGCTGTGGCTTTGTTGTGTACTCACACATGGCGTGGCGGGTACACGAGTGAGTGGTGGGTGCCACGTGCGTCCGCGTCTGTGGGATACGACGTGGGTGGCATTTGCTGGGTTCTCGGAGTTGCGTGTGTGTGGCGGTGTGATGTGGGAGTGTGTTTGTTTGCATTTGTGGGAAATGCTGTGTCTTGGTTGGGGAGGGGTGGGGTGAAGACCTTTCATGCCCCGCTGGGAAGTGAGAACAGAGCACTTTGTGATCTCTCCCCAGAGCCTGAGCGGCCAGGTGGCATCAGTGGGCCGCTCCACAGAGTCTGGGGAGTCGGGGGCAGGGGTGCAGTGAGGGGGCTGATGGCAGGGTTATGTCAGCTGACCGTCGGGTTTTGCTCTGGGTCACTGAAGTACTACGGTCCGAGGCTGTTCTCATTATTACTCCTGCTGCCACTGATGGCTGCTACTGTTGGTTCACTTCGTGCTGGGTGCTGTTTGGGGCACTTGAGGTGTGTTTTTTCATTCGATCTTCACCATAACCCTGCAAGCTGGACGTTATCCCAGTTTACAGAGGGAAGCACAGGCCCAGGAAGATGAAGCAAGTTGCTCTTCACCCCTACTGTTAATAAGTGTTGCCAGGAATTGAACCCAGACCTGTGTGACCCCAGAGCGTGCCTAACTCAGATTCCCCTGACGGAGGGCCCTCTGTCTCTCGAGCAGGACGAGAAGGGATTAGTACTCAGGCCACATGGCGCTGGCTGCCTTTTCTAAGTTACGTAGGAGAGGATCTGTCTGGAGATTTTGAGGCATACTTGACCCAGGCATGGAGGGGCACAGAAGCCAATGAAATTGACTCAGATTTTAGAATTTGAGGAACAACAGTGTTTACTATTATTTGGAATTTCAGGGCGAGTGGGAGGAGCGATCCCAGGCCTTGGAACCAGAGAGATTGGGGTGCTAGGCCCCTATGCCAGACAGCACGACTCTGCTCTCAGAGGCCAGAGACGGACTTGATGCGGGTCCGGCTCACGAGTGGCCTCTGGTGGTCAAGGCTGGGGCATGCAGGCTGCATCTCCAGTGTTGGATTTTATGGGGGGTAGCTCCTTGTGCCTGGGAGGGTGGGGATGGCGCAGAGTCATTGCAGCAAGGTGTCGCCAAGCAGCAAGGGCTTAAATATGCCAGAGTTGAGCAGATGAGGTGCAAGGGGGCAGGTGGGAGGGAGATAGGGCACGGGCCAGAGGAAGACGGTTCTGGTCTGCCAGAGCGAGCTCCAGGCCTCACGGACCGCGCCAGGCTGAGTGGCCGTGGCCAGCATGATGTGATTATTCTGCAACTGGGCCTCGAGTGTACCTTGCACTCTGGAAGGCCCCAGTGTCTGTGAGTGGTGAGCTGGTGCCTGGAGCCCCGCTGGGCTTATGGGCCGCCAGCAGTCGGAGCTGCGGGACATCTCTGACCCTAGCTCGGACAGCCCCCTCCCCCACCCGCCGCACCCCCCCCATTCCTGAGGACCGACCCGGCCTCTCTCCTCTCCCCAGGGCTGCATCGTGATCCGATACACAGCCCCATGGCACATGGTCTTCTTCTCCGAGTCCCTGGGCATCCCTTCACTTCGTGTTTTGGCCCAGAAGCTGCTTGAGCTCCTCTTTGATTACGAGGTGGAGAAGGAGCCCCTGCTCTTCCACGTCTTCAGCAATGCCGGTGTCATGCTCTACCGATACGTGCTGGAGCTCCTGCAGACCCATCGGCGCTTCTGCCACCTGCGTGTGGTGGGCACCATCTTTGACAGCGGGCCCGGTGACAGCAACCTGCTGGGGGCTCTGCGGGCCCTGGCGGCCGTCCTGGAGCACCGGCCTGCTGTGCTGCGCCTGCTGCTCCTGGTGGCCTTCGCCCTGGTGGCGGTCCTGTTCCATGTCCTGCTCGCTCCCCTCACGGCCCTCTTCCACACCCACTTCTACGACAGGCTGCTTGATGCGGCCTCTCGCTGGCCCGAGCTCTACCTCTACTCCAGGGCCGACGAGGTGGTCCTGGCCAGGGACGTGGAGCGCATGGTGGAGGCACGCCTGGCGCACCGCGTCCTGGTGCGCTCCGTGGACTTCGTGTCATCTGCGCATGTCAGCCACCTCCGTGACTACCCTACCTACTACACCAGCCTCTGCGTCGACTTCATGCGCAGCTGTGTCCACTGCTGAGCTCCTTGCCCTACCCACCCAACTCCTCTGCTCCAGAAATAAACGCCCACACCTCCCCACAACCTCTGTCCGTGGGCGGCGGGCTCCTCTCCTGCTTCAGCTCCCCGACAGCCCTTTGGGACTCCGTGGTCCCGCAAGGAGAGAACTCCCACTGAATTTCAGCAGCCTCTGCCCCGGGAATGGTTTCTCCCGGGATCCCGGGCTGGGGGTGGGGGGGGGGGGGGGGAGGCCGGACGGGTTTCCGCGGAGTCTTGCCGGGGCTGTTTGGACCGGTGCAGGTCGGGCTGCCGAGGCCTGTAGCTCTTAGGCCGGGTAGGGCTCACAGAGTGGGGAGGGCGGGGCTGTTGAGGAGCCCCAGGGTTGATCTTTAACTTCTTGAAAGGCAGGTGAGCTTCGAGCGGCGGTGCTGGAGGATAGGGTCAGGCTGGTGCAGAGGGCTAGGATTCCTGCTCCCAAGCCCCGCAGCATGATGTGCCGTTCGCATAGACCCCACCTGGCCGTTGACGTGGAGAGGCCGCTCTCACCTCACCGCCGGAGAGAGGGGAGCTGAGGATGCGGAGGTGGCAGGCCTGCCGGGGTCCACCACATTTTGCCAGGAAGCCGCTGGTCCAGGAAAGCTGCAGGGTGTCTAACAGGCAGCTGGAGTGGGGAGTAGGAGGACAGAGGCGCCATACAGGAGTTGGGACAAGCTAAGTCAGTAGCCCTGGAGACCAGAGTCGGGGCGAGCACCCCTTCATCTCCTTGAGAGACCCGCTTGGATCATCTCTGGGCCGGAGAGATGGCTTCAGCCTGAGTTCTCTATCTTCTCTCATTCTGTAAGTCCCTGCTGCATAATGCTGGCACATAATAGGTACTCAATAAATATGCTGACTGAATGAGTTCACTGTGGCATTCAAGGGACTTGGGGGGGGCAGGGACGGGCTTTTAAAGTTAGGCAGTGAAGGAGATGGCTGGCTAGGCTCTGGGTGGGAGCTGACCCTGGATATTCTCAGGACTGACGGACCCTCTTGCTCCGGAGCCGAGCTCAGTCTGCATCTTGTCAGCCCTCGGGAACCTCTTGGGACCATGGCCACTGATTCCCCTAAGCTGTGTGGTTGCATTCCTAGCCACGGCCAACAGGTGGCAGTGCTGCCTGGGCCATAAGACCAAGCTTAAGGATCCCACAGCTGGGGAGGCTTCACACCCTCACTCAGGGTTAACGTTGACTATTAGAGAGCATATGGCACCCCGGGTGAGAGTAACCAGCCATCAGGGACCTATTGAGTCCACGGCAAGGAGAGGGGAGAGTTGAGACCTGAAAGGAGCCAGCTCAATGGGAACTGGGCATTACCCACTTCTCTTCTGAAACCGTAGCCATCACTGGGGCCGCTCTGCTCTAGCAGGCTGCATACATTGCCTAGAACCTTGGGCCCCAGGATTCTTGTACTCAGGATATTCAGTGCTGGGCTTGGGGCTGGGCAGGGCCTTCACCGGGCTCCAACCGGGGCAATGTGTCACCGGGGTGCAGGAGGCAGGAGCGGCCAGCTGGACCCTATTCAGTAGTACACACCGAGGGCACCCCGGATGTCGGTGCATCTAAGGTGAGGGGATTTGGGAAGATGGGGGATGGGCCTGGTGTGTGACGCCGTGTAAAGGACAGGACTCACCTGCAGCTTTGAGCACCTGCTTGAGCACCTGGGCTGCAGATTACTCCCTGGCAGCGGGCAGCCTTGGGGAATGACGATTTGATAAAGTACCACCTCTGGTGCCGGCTGCCCAGCTTCAGTTCCCCGATGCGAGAGTCCACCTTGGACAACTGGGGGTTTCTCCTGAGGCCACCCGAGGATCTAGGCAGTAGCTATACTGGGGTGTTGGTCGCTCACTAGAAAAAAAGCCGTGGGGGCTGAGATGGTCATTTTGGTCCCTGGCTCATTTCAGGGGACTAGAAAGAGATAGAGGCTTGGGGTTTGTGTCTTTACCTAAGCTTATAGCTGCTCCTACTCTAGATTGGGGGATAGAGCGATGTACCCCCAAGCTCTGACCTCTTCTGTGATTAATGAGCTGACGATTCTGCATCGATAAGGAATTAACCTGGAGCCCCTACCCATCAATAGTCAGGAGTCTGGGTCCCAAGCCCCACCCCCACTCCTGATGGAGTGCTCCAGGGCCCCCTGGGCAGACCAACCCTGCACTGCTTTGCACACCCACATCCAAGTCCTCTGCCCACACTGCTGCCAGGAATTAACCCTTTAACTGCTTCTGTCCACACCGCCTGTCACCTAGCCCTTCCTGCACATACACACATAGACAGCAGCTGTTTATATTGGTTTAATCCATGTCAAATGTAGTTTACAAAGGGAAAGGACAAGTACCTTTGTATAGAATATACAGACACAGCATCACACCATGGGGCCCAGGGGAGGGGCGGGGGAGACCACTTTCCCTGGGAACAGCAGTTCTAATCCCAGGAATGGTTCTTGGCAGAAGGCTGGGCAGCCAGAAGCACACTCATCCAGCCCCAGTATCAGCCCCTGCTTCAGCTCGGTTCCCATTTCCTGTGTCTCCCTTCTCCCCCAACTCCTTATAAAGAGCCCCAGGAGCTAAGACTAAGGAGAGGATCGTGTCCCTTTGGGGCACGTGCCCCATGTCTGGGGGAAGAAATATACACCACTGAACACCGAGCACATGGGAGAGGGAAAGGGATGCCATGGGAGAGAGAGAGGCAGGCACCCCGAGAGGTGGATGGGCCGAGCCCCCAGCCAGCCCTGAAGGGAGCACTGCTTCCGGGTGTTCTTAAAAAAAGAAGAAAATCATACAACCAAAGGGGAGGGGACGGAGTGGAGGGCGAGGAGTTGTCCCATTTATACACAACATTGTAAACATACACAGTCTATATTACATGTGCTTCAGTCTGGTGTTTGCATGTCTGTCCGTCCGTCTGTCAGTCTGGGGGCTGGATCTCAGGAGCCTTGCCCCGCTACTCCCCCTCACCTCCACCTCCTTGCCCCACCCTGGGAACAGAACCTGGAAGAGGTATGGTCCCCAGGCTTGGTGGCAGCCAGCAGGCAGGGCCTGGGCCTCAGCCTCCACTCTGACTCCAGAGTCCTGTGTGTATGTGTGTATGTGTGTGTGCGCATATGTGCACGCACACGCATGTGTGTACGCGCATGTATGTACATGGGGAACCTGTGTGCAAGTATGTACAAGGGGGAGGGTCACGTCACAGAGGTGGGCAGGTGGGGCACCCCGCCGGGGGTGGCTAGCTCACAAGTAGATTCTCCGCAGGTCTCCGGGCGCTGTGATGGTGTTGCACTGAGGGCAGAGCTTCTTGGCACCCTGCAGGGAGAACAGGGAGGGCTCTAGTCATACACACTACGCCGCTTGTTTGCTCGTGAGAGCACCCGGGCCCGCAGCCACATCTCCCTGCGCCCATCGTGTGCCGGCACCTTGGTCCTGCCAGCCCAGGCTGGGGATGCACGGGCAGCCTCTGCAAGCAGGCAGGCGCGCTCCTGTGCTGGGGGGACGCCAGGATCAAACCGCCTGGCCAGCCCCACAGCGGGAGCCCCGGTAATGAGAACAAGGCTGGGTCCAGCTGTGGCTGCGGCGGCCCTAACGAGATTACATGCGGCCTTTGATCAGGACACAGAGCCCACGTCCGGGCCTTTTATTGCTGTCTCCGGGCGACATTTTAATGGCTGCTCCGGAGCGAAGAACAGGGGCAGGAGCAGAAGGAGCTTAGTAATGGCAGGGGGAGGGGCTGAGGCCCTGGTCCTGCTTACCCCATCCAGCCTCCTCCTGACCCGGGATCTCACCAGTATGTGTGATAGAGTGGGCCTTGGGGCTGGGCAGGGGGAGGGGAGCAGGCAGTGAACCCACGGAGGGAGAGAATTGAATAAACCTGGTGGGGGAGGAGAGAATGGGGGGAGCTTGGGGGGAATATCCTGGCTTCCCGCCGCTGTGTTCGATGCTTGTGCTCTCCCCTGCCCCTCGCACCTCCCTCCCCTCAAGCAGGCTCAAGCATAAGTACGGACATGTGGGCAGCACCGGAGACCGCCCCCCACTCCCCAAACCACATGCCACCTCACCAGGGTCCGCAGCCAGCACTCCTCGCAGTGCACATGCCAACACTGGATGGATGTTAGGGGCATCGAGTAGGAGTCCTAGGGAGGAGGGGGGCAGAGAAGGGGTCACTCTGAGGTTGGCCCACCCTCTAAAGAGCTCACATCACAGTGCAGAGGCCCTTTCCAACCCCCAGAGGGCACTGAAGCCTGACCAGAGGCATCCCAGGTTCCCTTTCTCTCACCATACAGATGAGGCATTTGTAACGGTCCCCACGGGATAGCTGCCGTTCAAGTTCCCTGACCCGAGCCTTCAGGGCCTCAAACGTGGTCACAGCTGAATCTTCGGTGATTCTGTAAAGAGGACGGCATGGTTGGGCAGGCAGCGGGCTGGCATCTCTAATCTGAACCCCCAGTCCACACCTCCCTTGAATTCTAGAAGCATATATATATATAAATGTCTCCCAGATGTCCCTGCCCCCCACCTGCCCAAATCCTCTATCTGGAAACTCCTCCTTCTAGAATTGAACTCCTCACCCTCCTTGTTCCTCCACCTCCATCCTGGTGAATTTCCAAACCAGATACCTCGGAACCATTTTCAAACCATTCCTTCCCAGTCACCCTCGACACCTACGATCTGTCATCTAGTTCCTAGTATCTCCATAGTGTCTCCACTGCTACCTCTGGTCTAGGCCCTCATGGTTTCTCCTACGATTCCTCCGCTGACCTGAATGGCCCCTCTGCCTCCAGATCCTTCATTCCATTCTCTTAGCACCTAGAATTTTGCAGATTTGACCATTTCTACTTCAACATTTCAATGTTTCCCTCAGAATACAGCTCTACCAAACTCCTCAGAAGCTGACCAGGGACTCCTTAGTCTAGCCCCGACCCACATCTCTCAGCACCCCGGCACACCTGATGCTCCATCCACACCAAACCGTGAAACTTCCCACACCCAGCACCACTTGTCGTGCCCCTGGCCTCTCGCGGCACTTGCTGCTTCCTCTGGCCCACCCAGCCTCCTGCCAGCCCCACCACTGGCGGCTGCTCTTCGGTGCTCTCTGGCAGCCTGCAGCGGACCCCACCAGAGCAGCACAACTGCAAACGTCCCTGTCTCCTGGGCAAGAGGCAGTCTCCCAAGGGCAAGCTGCTCGCGCCACCAGTACTGACTACGGACATTAGCCCACGGTGGGCACGTGAGTATGAGTAAATGTTTGTTGACCGAAAAGCCAGTCTCACCCCCAGAGTAAGAGGTGTGGGGACTGCACAAGTCCCATAGAATCCAGGTCCTGGGCCATAGGCCTGCCCTACCTCAAGGGCTCCTTGTTGTTCCTTCCTGGGCACATCAGATGCCCTGGGAGTCCTCACCTGCTGTTCGAGCCCTGCCCATGAAAGTCCCTGTAACTTCTGGAAGGCTCTTTGGGCTGCAGTACTGAACAGTGAAGAACTAGGACTATGTCAAAGAGCGGGGTGATCCCTCCCATCCCTTCTAAAACAAGTGAACAGAACCCTGAGGAGCTCACGGAAGGAGAATGCTGCCTGGAGGAGCAGAAAAGATGCTACTAGAGATGGGCCTTAGGGAATAATAACGATAACACAAATAAAAGAGCCAAAATTTATGAAGCGCTTACTAAATGCCAGAGATTGTACTGACGGATTAAAAATTATTATTTTATTTACACCTCACAAAAACCCCACGAGGAGACTGTAATATTCCCATTTTATATATGAGGAAACTAAAGCAGCAAAGGAACATTAAGTAGCTTGCCTATGATTCACACAGAGTGGGGGAGGTGGGATTCAAACCCCACAGACCATTGCTGTGATCCACCGATAACTGTGACTAACATTACAACACTGACAATACCCAGGAGGAGCTGGGTCTCCAGGCCCAGGAACCGGGAGGAACAAAGGCCAAGAGGCCCATGTGGCTGTAAGGCTCACCCGGGGGTAAGTGCCGAAGCGGGAAAGGAGATCGTATCAGGGAAGACTTCGGAGGCCACAATCAGAAAGTGAAGGTGACCTCACAGGCAACGGAAAGTTGCTGGGGCCACTGGAGGAGGGCAGTAAGAGGGAGCAGACTGAGGGGAATCGTAAGTGTGGCACCATGTGGGCAGAGACACTCTCCTAGGATGGCCTGTTCTGCCAGCCTGGAACAGACAATTGGCACAGAAAGCCCAGAAGCTTACAGGTGGTATTGGCATTAAGTGGTATTGGGGGGCATGGGGAGGATGGTGGGTAACACTCCATGGGCAGCAACAAAATTTGATCTCTGACCTTTCTCTCTTAGGGCAAGAACAGCAACAAAGAACAGAACTTTTTGGTGTGTGTCCGTGTGTCAGGGATGCCCTCGATCTATTACTCCATGGGTCCGTGACTCTCTCTACCCTGCCTCTATCCATGGAGCTGCGAAGGGATTGACTCCAGCTCCTCTGACACTGGCTGATTCTGGGAGTGTCCACTCAACTTTCCAGATCTGGAAGCCTTCATCAGCCCCTCGAGCCTTACACACGCCAGCACGGCTCTTCCCCTGGCATTCTGCCCAATGCCACGTGTGCCATCCTCATCTGGACCGTTGGTAAATTTCTGTCAAGGAGACAAGGTAGCTGTGCTCCCTTTCTCTCCAAGGACCAGGTTGGGCATTTGCCTGGTCCTATGTAGTTATTTTAAAAATTGGGACCCTGAGGCCTGGAGCTGGGGGCAAAGGCCAACCCCAGAGCAGAGCACTCTCAAACTCCGTATCAGAGGAGTCGGAGCTAGAAAGGCAAAAAGGATGCGGCCAGGAGAGAATGAAGCCGCCTCCCCCTTCATCTCCAAAAGCTCCACATGCCACATCCGACTGCAGAACCCACCTCATCGTGGACTTGCTCAGCATACACCTGGCTTGTCAGCTCTGCTCTGGTGCAGTACCCAGTTCTCCAGTTCCTGACCCAGGCTGCTTGGGAGTTATTCCCGAGACCCTCCGGGGCATGGGGTGGAGAATTTCCTGGAAGGAGCCATGGCATCCTGCCTTCCTGCTTCCCCTGGGTTGTGAAAAAGATCTAAGGCGGGAACTCACGTTGTGTGTACCAGGATGAGAGAAGTCATGGAGACTGACGGCTCCCAATCTTGGAGGAGACCCGGTGGAGATCTCCACATATGACTGAGCCAGTCTAGGACTCATCCCAGAGAACCTTGCCTACCGGAGCCTGTGCTCACACAGGTGGCACAGAAGTCCCAACTTCCCCCAGCCTTGGGTGGGTAGTACCTCCATGGATGGCCACTGGCTCTGGCCCCCACCTCCCCCTCGGGCGCCATCCCTGATTAATGATCTTGTCTTTCTGATTTATGAGCAGCCCCTCCAGACGAGGGTGGGCGCCCCTTACGGCCCCGCCCGCCCCGCTCAGCTGGAGTAGGAGAGAATTATTAAATAAACATCCATACGTCATTCCTCCACCCCCCAAGCTGGTTGCGCCGAACCCGTGCGGCCCGCTCCAGCACTGACACGGAGCAGCTGCAGTGATTCATGGGCAGCCGGGCCCCGAGCCGCGGCCCATACATCATGCCAGCAGCACTCGCGGCCCCGGCCGAGATAAACTGATCAACCACAACGGGCTGGAATGAATTTATGACAACACAAAATGGAGGGAAACAAATGGGAGGTGACCCTGGGCCACCGACCCGGCCCTGCACCGGCCTGCAATCCACTCTCCTGGCAGGAGGCAAGATGGAACACTGGCCCTGGAATGAAGAGGCTGCCTTTTAACCTCAGGCAACCTAGCCTCCAGCAGAGAGAAGGGTGGGGTGCGGGGAGGTAAGCAGTGACCAAGAGCAGCAACTCCAGGCAGCTAGAGCCGGACAGTGCCACCTCCAGGGGCCAGAAATGGCCTGGCTTGGGCTTCCGGAAAGGCGGTAAGACGCCCAGCTGATTTCAAGTCCTCGTGGCTCCTGGGGATCCAGGCTGGGGGTGGCCAGCCCCATGTGAAGTGCTAACGGATCCCCTTTCCCCCTGCCAGAGAACTCAGGCCAAAAATTCCTTACCAGAAGTGATGAGACCCAATGCTCCTGCCTAAAACCCACTGCGAGCGCCACCCGGGACAAGAAAAATGAAACCAATTTAGCTCCCGATTAAGAAACAGAAACTGGAGATGAATCAAGTGCGCCGGCTGGGTTGGGCGGCCATACATCACATTCCCGGGCGGAGGCCGCTGCAGCGGGCGGGCAGGCAGGCAGGCAGGCGGGCTGCTCCTCCCTCCGCCAGGACTCCCAGGGCAGTGGCCCAGCGATCAATTCACAGAGTCACGCTTAGCACCAGCTGGGCCCCACTGCCGGTCGTGTGCCCAGGGCCGCAGGACTAAGTCGTGCTCTGGAGGGCCAGGAGTCCTGACAGCAGGCCTTCCTGCTAGCAGAGAGCCCCCCTCTCTCCCCTCCCACTGAACTGCCATCCCAGGGGCCTCTCTCCTGGTCACTCACTTCTCGATGTCACTATTCTTGCAGGTCTTCTGCATGGCCTCCTGCTTGCTGCTCTCACCGTTGCTGGTAGATGGCATCTCTGCTGGGACAGAGGGGCAACTCATATTCTGGCCAGACTGGGCAGTACAGGTGAGGGGTTGGGCTTGAGTCAGTCACCACCACCCAAAGGATGTCCCCTCTCCCCTACTACTCCCAAGGTGGGTCAGGACTTACCATCACTGGCCCATTTAGAGAACTCAGGCGTGATGCGTGTGCTGGGAGGGCCGCCACTAGGAAAAGGAGGGGGAAAAAAAAAAGTGAGCCCTAAAGGTAGGCAGGGGAGCCCTGAGGGTGGGTACTGGGTTGGACCCCCCCCTTAGGATTTCCCATCCCTCTATCCCACCCACCCAAGCCTGTGCCCACACTTGCTTTAGGACTGCGCCCCGGAGTGCCTCCCTCTCCTTGGCTTCACCAGGCTCCTCGCCTGTGCAGGGGATGACGTCGGCCTCCGTGTATCTGGCATGGTGGTCAAGGACAACAGATCCTAGTTTGCAGTAGGCCGTGAAGGTTGAATCCTGGTTAAAGCTTTGAACTGACCCCAAAGGTGGGGGGGGGGGGGGAGTGTGGATGGTATGAGCAAGTACCAGAGGTGCTGGCTACTTTTTCAATTCCCTTTGGCCTGTCCCACCAGCCCCACCTTGTCCCACAAGGATACTGCGGCTTCCCGTACTCCAGAGTGTCATCCCCATCCACATCCAGGTCAGCGTCGCTGTCCGGATTCTCTTTGCCGCTGCACATGACGAAGCCAGAGCCTGTGGGAAGCAGGACGTGAGTAGGGCCAGAGGCCAATGAGACTACGCCAAGAGTGCCCCTTCTGTTGCCTCTAGGTAGGGCTCAGGTTTGGGGCCAAGTAAGGCCCAGACAAAAATTTGGGCCTGAAACACAGAGAGCCAATTACTTAGGTTGGCTCCGACATTTCATTTCCTTTCACTCTGTATACCTCGTCCTTCTCCTCTGCCACTTCTTACTGCTCCTGGTGGTCTCTGCTCATGAACTAGCCCATTCATATACTATGTCAGGTCCTCAGGAGACACTCAAGCTAGTCTGCTGTCCACCTGTCTTCCAGGTCTAGGAAGAGCAGGAAGAGGACACAGAAATTCGGGTCTGTAAAGCCACCCCCACCCAAGACCTGGGCATCCCGTGTCCCATGGTCCACTGTGACGGTCCATCAGAGGGAAGAGCAAACTGGCTAGGGCCAGTCAGAACCACACAGCAAGACCCCCAGCCAACGTCCTGATTTTGGCCGCCAGGTCCTTGCCAGCAAAAACACCAGGCAGCTGTTCAAATATTTGGTGTCTGAAGCGCCTGACATTAATTATTCATCTCCACCTCACTCAGCCCAGATTCCTGGACAAGTGCAGTTATAAAGGGATTAGGAAGGGACAGACGAGGGAGAATAGGCACGCACACCTGCTTCTCAAAGCAATCCATGAAGGCGACCAGGCTGGGTGGAAGCAGGGCCACAGGCCAGACCGGTGGGTGACCCTACCAAGGTACACCTGGTCCAGCCACAGGCAAAGCCTCAGCCAGCGGGAGGGTGAGCTGCTGAAGCCACATCAGGGCCCCTTACCTGTCCTGTGCGCTGACACCCAGCATCACCCTTCCTGATGGGCACGGTTAGGGGCCAGAGAGCTGCTTCTCCCTCCCTGCCCCTGCCTCCGCTCAGTGGTCTCAGACCACATCCCACTGGCAAGCATAGCAGCCCTGCCAGGATGGAGAGAGATGAAAACGGTGGAATCTGTGGCAAGTAGAATCAGCAAGGAAATCCTCAAAGAGGTGAGGAAGCAGCTCAGGGTTCTGCCAAATGATCTCAGAAATGTCTTCTTGTCCGTTTTTCCACTCTCATCAGGACAATAGTCTTATGAAAGGTCCTCAAGCCTTTTGTCTGTTCCTTCGTCCTGCTTACCAGATGGTTCTGACCCTTCCTTTCCTGGCTCCAAAACCAGCTATGGCCTCCCACTGCATGCACATCTCCTTGGCCAGATCCAGCAAGATGTGGATGGACCTACTTGTCCACCTTTGCTCTTTTCCTCATTTCACTCCATAAGCACTATGCCTACACATAGACTCTTTATTGCACCTCACACAGCCCCGTATGTCCTGCTCTGGAGACTTTTGCTCCTGCTTTTCACTCCATGTGGAATGTTCTCCATCTTTCAAGCCCATTTCAAGAGCATTTTTCTTCCTGATCTTCCTTCCCCCACCTATGCCTCTGGTCTCCGGTCTCACAAAGGTTTCATCCATCCCAAAGGCAAGTAGCACGAGGGAAAGCGAGGCGCTAGGCCCTGCCTAGGCTCCCCTCCGCCCCGAGGCACCAACAAACTCAAGGCAGCAGGCAGGTCAGCAGCGGGGCCATTAAGCTGAGAAAACACCAAGTTACAGCTCTGTCTCCTGTTCACGGCCAGGTGTTCTGACAAGCAATTCCCTCCTTGTGGCTGAGTGGCACCTCTATAAACCCTCTGACAGTTTGGGAGACAAACTCTGCCATCAATCAGAATGGAGCTATCAAGTTCACTTACGGCCTGTGCCCCCGAGCCCTGCCAGGGCCCCCTCCCCCAAGTACACACAGCTCAGCAGCCGGCCTCACATCCTCGCCTCGGCCAGGCCCGGCCCAGCCCGGTGAGTGTACGAGAAGGAAAGCAAAGGACCCACCGCAAAGCTGAGAAAACAGGGTACCACAGAGCTGCCAGGAAGAGTCCTGGTTTCTCCACACACAAAGCAGCCCTGTGGCCCGAGGTCCTCTCCTCGGCCAGGCCTAGACCAGGACTCCCACTCCAGCGGAGCACAGCTACGGTGCTCTCCCCGACCCTCCACGTCTGTTCGTATGTCTCGTTCTCTCTCCTCTCCTGGTCTACAGAACAAACGGCTGCTTGTTCCGCAAGTCTGACCTGGCTCAGCCATGCCTCCTGCTCTGAACTCACGGTGCCTATGCGCACAGTTGCTCCAGAAATACTTCGTGAATGAGCTCACCCGAACAACATTCTTTCAACATTTACTGAGCTCATCCCCGGCCTGGCTTGGCATCGGAGACGCAAGAGTTTCAAGATCTGATCTCTACTCGTGAGGTGCTGAGTATGGAGACTTCCCAGGTATTTCTACATAGGTGTCCCTTCCTTTGTGTCCACCTAGACTCCCTCGCAAATCCAGTTATATTTATTACGTGTACTGTCACGGTCCCTCATCAAACTGCGAGCCCGGGTCAGACTCACTGCTGTGGTCTCAGCATCATGCAGCAGAGCTGGCCAGGCCCACAGCAGTCAAGGTTAAATGCTGACGGCGCCGTCCTGTTAGGTCGTGAGAGCTCTGTGTCTGAAAGGAGGCTGAGGCCTGGAGCCTCTCGGGATACAACCTTCCCTGTCAGACCAACCCCAGCTGGGCAGTGACGACCTGCCAGGTAGGACAGAGGGCATGGCAAATCTTATCTGCCAAGGAGGGGCCTTTCTGTCTCTGGCCCGTGACCCTGACCCCATCCCCCCGTGGAGACAGATGTTGGGAACCTCTCCCTACCCCCACAGGTGTTCAGAACAGGCTGCTACTGCCAATTTCCCTCTTATGCTGCCCCAGCCTGCTCCAACCTCCTTCCCAGCACATTAAACTTTATTTTCTTAATGAAATGTCACTTGCTGACTTCTGGCAGAATCATAATAAAAAGAAACTGCCATAAAGCTGTTTTATGCCAACAGCGTCCCCCCCAGCTTGGCCCCCCCACCCCCCGGCTTTGAGAGGAAGGCTCCATAGCCATTTTATGTTCTCAGCTGCTGGAACATCCCAAGCCAGTACTCAGAGGCAAGATGGCACACAGAGCTCCTTTCCAAGCCTCTGGCTCCTGTTCCATGTAGCTCCGGGGATGACAAGCAAGCTGCCACTCCTGCTGCTGCTATCCAGGGAAGGGACTCAGCTCCCAGGACCTCCAAGATGACCTGGAAGACTCTTCAGTCACCAGGGGAGGTCCCTTGCTATGACTCAACCCCAGCTAAAGTGGCACAATGTGCTGAGCTGCTGTCTCTAGGCAAACTAAGGCTGCTGGTCAACAATGCTCAGCAGAGTGGGTTCCGGGAGGGGAGGCAGTGTGAAAAATCCCTTCCCTCTAAACGAATACTTAGCAACAGAGAGGATTAAGTGCAGAAATGATAGGCAAGTCTAAATTTTATAAAATGACCTCTCTCCCATAAACTCATTTCTTCCTGGGTCATCGAGGAGAAGGAAAAAAAAAAAAAAATCAGTGTTAATTTAATCAATTGATTAGGTGATCAATTGAGAAACTGGAGATGCCCGTTTACTGGGGGCACTAACGTCCTGGAACCCGAAACCACAAAAAAGGAGCCATCAATTTCCTCACCTGCTGCTCCTAACAAAACCTGAGCCTAGGGAGAAAGGAAAGTCTTGGGGCCCTTCAGAGGCCATGCTCTTGGGGAGGGGCGGGGGGGAGAGACGGGGCAGCAGTTTCCGGAGAGTTTTACACTGGAATTAGTTACAGATGCAGTTACGGTGTCTTGTGTAAACGCCATCGATTGGGGAGCTGACAGTCTGGGGAGCTGCGATGCGGGACAATCAATCGGCCTGCAGTGTCACCTGCCACCTCGCTGAACAGTTGACAATGCAATTATCCAGTGTGGAGGCAGGGAGTTGGCGTGTGTCAAACGCACTTAGCCACTTTCCGGGCCTCCTCAATAACGCGTTTCACTGCCTCACGTCAGGAGAGACGCAGAGAGACAGACGCCGTTTAAAACCATTGATACTTGCTCCTTCTGCCTGCATTCCCTCTATCCCAGCTTAACAATTGTGTTCCAAAAGGCGATTAAATCCTCGTCAGTTGCCACAGGGGACAGAAGGTGCCCTGCTCCCTGCCACCTCTCCTCACCCCTCCCACCAGGCAACAGTTAGAAGTAAAGGTGGTAGGAGCTGGAAGGCAGCAGCCCCAGCCCTCCCCATTCCAAGACTGCCTCCAGCAGCTGGCTGCTCCAACACCTGTCACCGACCGGACCACGCGGCACGGCCGCACCAAGGGACGCTTTTAGCTGCGGGGGCTCTCATCTTTTGGGAACTAACATGGCAGAGGGGGCAGCAGCTAGAGGAAGGCCTAGTTCTCTGTGCCTTGGGACTCACGGTACCTGTCAGCCCCTGACCCAGAATCTGGTGACGTTTTAGCAAGCCACAGCCCGTTAAAAGATCGGTGCGAGAGCTGCCCTGCCTGTCCTCTCCGTGAGATCTCATCCCAGGCTACTGGGAACCAGCCTAAATCCAAGAGAGGAACTTGAGAAAGATGTAGTCACTAGGCCAGGATCTGGGGAGGGCAGAGGCCTGCACAGCTGGTCCTCTTAGTACCGTCATTCTCCCTCCCCTCCACCTGTTTGATTCAGAGGCACTCAAGGCTAGATTCTAGCGATGTGTTTCCTGTCAGGGCTCACAGACACAGCTGCAGCACCTTCTAGTTCCGGTGCGGTCTCCTGGGAAATGTTTACATCTTGCCACACTCTTGTGCCTGCCCCATCACTGTTACCTTATCTGAAACCAACCATTCCCGTGTCCTCTCTCTAGCCTGTCCATTCCAGACATGATGGGCTCCAGGCTCCCCAAATCCAGCTGGGTGAACTTTCACTGGCAACCAATACAGGGGAACGATCGAAGCTCACCATAAGTCTCTTTTCTAGGACCCAGGAGCTGGAGACAGGAAATGAGGAAAGGTGTGGCTCATTCGTCACATACCTTCTCTGACTATAGATAGGAGCGGATCTGTCCCAAGGGGCTGTATAATTAGGTATTCCCTGAGGCCTGCTGCTCTAGCCCAGAGGCCCTTTGCTCTGCCCAGGGCTGGCATGGTGCCCCAGAAGAGGATCTTTTTCTCCTAACTGCTAGGCTCTCTCAGGGGAATGTTGGGGAAGCGCTAGGCTCCATGCCACCCTTTATGCAATTCTAACGCTGGGTGGGGGAAAGAGCAGTAGCAGACTAGCATCCCTAGGGTTCTGAGAGGACACTGACAGCTCAGGCACACAGCCCAGGATTTGTCTGAGAACTGGGAAGGCCACAGTATTTCCTAGGCACTGAAAGTTTTAGGTCTCCCTACTTGTCTTGAAATCTTTATTTTCTTTAGCCTCTTAAAGATCTATTTCTAGCTGGACCTGTCTTGGTGCTGCTTGCTTACCTGTTCTGTCTGGTCCTTCATTTTGTTCTAGAGTCCCAATTCCAAGCACTCCTGGGCCCGAGCTATCCAGGCTTTGCCCTCGATAGCCACAGGTCCATCTTCAAGGCCTGTTCCCCTCAGCCAAGTATCTCCACCAAAACTCTTGCTTGTTCCCTGGCTCCACAGCAGATTACGTTCAAGGTAACAGATCTGCTCCACCAGACTAGTTCCCAGTGGGCCTGGTGGGAAGCTTTGCTGAGGATGACGAAGGGGCCCTGGTCTGGGAGGGATAGGGGATGATCGGATACAGAAACTTATCTGCAATTCTTCAATTCTTTCATATCTAACAAGGACAGCAATCTCTGTTCTGTCAGCACGCACAGCGCCGCTTAAATGGGCCTCAGCACTAGCCCGCTCATCCTGCCTCTGCTCCCTCTCTCTGAAGTCGGCTGGGCAGCTTCTTCAGCCGGCGTTATCACTCCCTCTAACCGGTCTTGGCAGGCAATCTAATTCCTCCTGAAAAGGTCACCGCCATTTTAACTGCCTTTCAATCACATTAAGCACGCGCTGCCCGGGCTTGTGGCCCGGCCCGCCCGGCGGGCGATCAATGCGCCGCACTGACACCAGCCCGCCTGGCGGGGCCACACCCAACCCCCCAAGAGTTGGGGCCTACCGGTCCTGGCCAGGGAGGGTAGACTGACAGATGGCCAGCTTCTGCAGACAGGGTTTCAGGGGCAGAGGCAGTCAGGATCAACCAGGGCCTCCTTTGATGCCCCCCTCCCCCCCACCGAGGAGCCTCAGCCTCCTCTGCTCCTCTGCGCCCCGCTCTCTGCCTCGTGGCCCCCGCTGATCTTGCTGTAACACAGCCTTTCAAGTCTGCCTGTCTTTTGACTGCACTAAGCTGTTTAAGAGGCGGCAGCAGCTTCTATCAGGCAAGCTGGAGCCATTCTCTGCAGATAAAGGCACCTCCGGCCCTGCTCCCTCTTCAAGCCTCACTCTCATTCTCGCTCTCCAAACCGCTCAAAGAAAAGCCCCCTTTGAACTCCCCTCAGGAATTCTTGAAAGGAACAACCTCACAGTGTAAACACTCAGGGAAAACTGACACCCGCCCAGGGCCTAAGAGCACCGCACACCCGCTCTGCAAGTGCGTCCCCGGCGCAGGGGAAGGACCGTCAAATCAGCAGGCCCTGTATCTGCAGCTGTAGCCCCTGCAAGCCTGGTCTGGTGACCAGAAGGCATCAGGTCCAGTTCGGTGCCAAGAAACCTAAGAAGTTGCCCCCGTGATGGAAGATCTATCTGCAGCTGCCAACAGAGCGAACCCAGAGCAGCATCCTGCAGCTAACCCTGCTGGGCCACCGCCAGACACCTGTGTGTCCCATTCCCAGGATCCCAGACTTTTTGCTGCTCATCCTTCCAGGGCCTCAGATACTCTAAAGCTCCAGGACAGGACCAGAGTGCCAGGGTGAATGAACTTTCTCCAGCTCAGGCTGGGGAAATGGTCTGGGCTGATTTACCCTCCTGCCTGACGCCCTCACCGTCCTGACTGACCCCAAAGGCTTGGGGAATGAGAACCCCAGAGGCATAATGCCCGACCTGGACCTGGAGCCCCTTCAGGTGTCCAGTTGCACTGCATGGCGCTATGGAACCACTCCCCGGGACCAGCCCCACCAGGGACCAGCCCCACCAGTACTCCCACGGGTGTTGCCCAGAGAACTGGAGGCAGACAGGAAGCAGACTGGTTCACTCCGTGATCGTTAGTCGCAGTGCCAGCTGTGCCCGTGCACAGACAGAGAGCTGGAGGCCAGGAGGCAGATTCTTTCCCTCTTCCCCTGCCCAGAGCAGGGGAGTCTGACAGGACATGACCCTAGGTAAACGACCAGTCTACTGTCTGCCCTGGTGGGGGGGATGGGAGACCCCACTGGGCGAAGCCACATCCCTCCAAGGAGCTGGAAGGGCAATGGAGCTGTGCAGTGCCCTGCAGACCCCTCTGCAGCAATGGGGGCGAGCCCAAGGGGAGCCGGGAGCAGCTGGGCCCAGGCCCCTCTTGCTACAGGGCACCCACAGGGAGAAGGGAAGGGATCAGAGCTAAAATTAGATTCACCAATGAAGCTCATGGGAGGTCAAATTTTGCCATAACTCACTCTCTCCTCTGTAACTGATTTCCCTGACGTGGGGCTGAGGAGGAGGAGGAAAATCCAATGTGTTTGCCTGGAGCCCTCAGGGCCCCCAGTGCTGGAGGTGTACAGCAGGTTGCTGGATTCTCATTTATCAGCCTTAAGAGGGATGGAGTGATAAATGCATAACCGTCCCTTTAATATTTTATGCAGGTGCTAACGCGGCTTGGCTGTCACCTTCAATGCATCACCCGAGGCTGAGAGCCCCCCCTCGTCACTCCTAGCTTGCAGCCTCACAATTCCATTTCCCCACCCAAATACATCCATTTTAATATGCACATCACAGGCAGGCAGCACGGTCACCACAAAGGAGCCCCGCCGGGAGCAGTTCCCACGCGGTGGAACGGATGACCGGCCACCAGCCCTGGCCTCTCGGCTCCCAACAGATGGATACCCAGCAGAGGCCTGGCCACCAGAGCACGAGTGCTTTACATGTCAGCCGCCTGTACCTCGGAAACCACCTTCCAGGAGAGTGGTGGCCCGTATCCGCTTCTGCCCGCACCACTCATATTCCTCAAAGCGGTTGCTGTTCTCATGCTCGATGTCCACGGCATCGTCCTCAGCCATGCAGGAGCCTTCCCTCTGTGAAGAGCAAAGTAGGACCGTGTGGGTCTTAGGCCACCACCACCTGCTCCCCCGGGTCTATAAGGAAGGCACAGCCAAGGCCCCCAGCTTTGGTGGGCCAGATGGGCCCCCAGCTCTAGGCTCCTTTCAAGGAAACCAATCCAGAAGTCAAAGAACCTGTGCCTTTTCCCAATAATTTTCCACTGGAGCCCCAGGGGAGGAGTGGAAGTGTGAAAGCAAAGGAAGAGGGTGAAGAACAGAGAAGAAGAAGCTGCTGAGACCACACGGAGACCCCAACACAGCCCCTAAGTCCGGGGGCAGTCAGCAGCTAGGGTCAGGGAAAGTGAGGGGGGAGGGGAGGAGAGGCAGGTAGGGATGGCCCCTCTACCTTAGAAAGGCAACGCTCCACATGCCTACTCATCTCCTGCTCCGATCCTGCCAGGGGGCGGTTGCACAGGGGACATACCTGCCCTTCATCTTGCTTCCTCCGTTTCATTTTCCCAATCCGAGCTGCATGGAGAAACCGAAAACAAAGCACAGAACAGGCAGACAGTCACTGAAGCTCCCAGGGTCCCAGTGGAGCTGACACGTCCTGACCTCTTGCCAGCCATTAGCCCTTTTGTTCAGTGTCTGATCCGACCCTCATCATGCAGCACCTCTACTCCTTTGGGGACTGGGCCTCGCCAGGAGCACCTGGGGAGGAGACTGGTGCTAGGCCCGCAAAGTGTCCACTCTTTGGCCACAGACGGCTCAAGTTCAACCCATACCTTCCTACCTGTAGTACTAAGTCCAATGAGAAAAGACTCTCCAAGTTGCTAAGTATCTGCCCAGAAGGCCAAGACCATGGACTCTCTTAGTGAACATCTCTTGGCTAGAACCCAATTTGGCCAATTTGGCCTGCTGTTCACTCATCAGCTAAAACCTCTTTTGTTCCTGGGCCAAGGGCCCTGAGGCACTGCCCTTAGTGTCCTACCTAGATAGAATCTCTGAGGAAGATTTTCTCCCATGTCCACTGGTCCCATTTAAAAAAAATTTTTTATGGAATGCTTCATAAATTTGCATATCATCCTTGTGTCGGGGTCATGCTAATCTCTGTATCATTCCAATTTTAGTATATGTGCTGACGAAGAAAACAATCCACTGGTCCCATTTTACAGAAGAGGAGACTGAGGCCCAATAATAAAGGTAGAGAGGATCTGAGTCAGAGAGCCCAGGATACCTTGAGAAGACAGCCTTTACTGTGCCTACCCAAACCTGTTCCATCATTTCTAATCAGTGCAGGGGGCTGTCAGGCCCCTGAGGCAGACGGCTGCCTGCCATGCTGTCCCGCAGGGGGCTCAATTCCAAAGTGCACACTATAAGCCCATAGCACTGCTAATTAATGCTGAGAGATGCAATCATTTCTAATTAGCTCACTAATCCCTCTCTGCATCCCTCCTGTCACTGAAGCGGGAAGGGGTCAAAACAAGGGACTGCCACCCTCCCCGTGCAATAGCAGGAGCAGAGCTAGCCACTCTGAGATCAGACTGACTGGGGGTTGTGGGAGCCAGCCAGGGAGAAAAAAGTTCCCCACTGCAGGGCCAGGAAGAACTTTCTCATGGATATTGACCATGGTGGGAAGCTCATGCATGCAGTCTAAGGAGGGGGACACAGGTGAAAGCTGATGTTACAATTTAAGAGCTTCAGCTGGGTATTAGGCTCAGCATCAAATACCTGACACAAAGTAGCTCACTTAATTCTATATTCAATCTGAAGCAAAGATGCATCATCCATTTTAACAGAAGACACTTAAGGCTCAGAGAGAACAAGGCACTTGCTCAAGTAGCTAAAAAGTGGCAAAGACAGGAGAAATCAGACCTGACTCCATTGGGAGAATGCTCTCCTGTCCTAAGAGTATCACACCCACCCCCTGACTGATAGCTGCAACAAAGACTGATCTGTGAGTATGCTAGGGCACTAAGAATGTGCACATGGGGACCTACCTCTTGCCTGTTCAGAGTCTGAGGCAGGGAGCCACTCCAACTCCAAAATAGTAGCTCTAGAAAGACCCAAACCAACTGGAAAGCCATCACCCCACCAGAGACGGTGTGGAGTTTGAGAAATCTTGCTCTGTCTCCTGGCCCGTATCTTCAATTTCCTATGCTCTCTCTATAGGACAGGGGACTATGTTCTAGTGCCCTCCTTGATTTTGTAGACAAAGATCTAGATCCCTTTGTCTTAACTGTCTTAATACTTGGAATTTCAGGCTTGAGCCACCTTGGCACCCTGCAGTCAGGGCTGGGATGGAGAAGGGATGCTAGACATCAGAAAGGCAAGGGACTCTGATGGTTCTTGAAGCCCATATGGAGGAGTGTGGCAATACAAAGGGCCTATGACAGACACCGATGACTGAATAAAGAAATGAATCTTACACACTGCCAAGGAGAGCGTGATACTGGACACTGTTCTTGCCCAAGCCACCCAGGACAGAAGATCCTTTATAATCCCAGGGAAGCACCAGATGGGCTGAACAACATCTGAACATTCTCAGATAAGCAAGGCAGGTTTGGTTTAACTTGCCATTCATCTTGTAAGTCCTGAACTAAGCTTACTACAGTGTGGGCAGGGAAAGGTCTGTGTTTGCGTTAAGAAGGCAGCAAGACATGGTCACAGAAGCACAGGTTTTGGAGGTAAATTTCAGTTTAAATCATGGTTCAGTTACATCCCAGCTGCGCGATTTTAAGCAAATCACCTCTATCTCTCACAGCCTGTTTCCTTATCTACAAAATGTGTTACCACCTTCTCAGAAGTGTTATGAAAATGATGAACATGGTGTCAGGCCATAATGAATGCTTTCCCTTTCCCGGATCAGGGCTCAGCCAGGCAGCAGAACCCAAGTGGCAGGAGCTGGGGATCCTGAATGTCCATAGCCTCACTCACTTACCAGCTGGCCCAGAGACCCCAAGCCAACACCCAGATATACCACACCCAGGTCAGCACAAAAAGCTAGGTTCATTCAATTGTGTTCAGCAAACAGTAATGCTCCAGAGGTTTGAATCCAAAAAGGGGGGGGGCACCAGGTAGTGCATACACGATGTGCTTTCAGAGAAGGCCTCTAAGAGCTGTCGAGCCCACGCTGATCACCTTTGTGAAATGTGGGCCGACTGATAACTCAAAGAGCCCTGGGATGAGTTAGTTCCTGTTGCCGTGGGAACTCCAGATCTTACTGCATTGTCAAGTCTCAGCAGAGAGGCTGTATTCACACTACTGGGCACTGATTAAAAACTGGAAGAAAAACATTCTCAGCGCCCTGCCGGCTTGTACAGTGAGGTCCCAGCAGTTTGCAAATTCAAAGCTAAGCTCCCGAGTGGAATTGTGTAGCTTGTTCCTCATTCTCTGGTACTTATTGCCCACCAGGGTTCTTGAGGGCCTTTAGAGAGGCGTGGGCAAGAGCTGGAACCATAACCTCCATTAGACAGACGGGGAAACTGAGGGCGGCCGCCTTCGTTAGCACAATCTCAGGCGCTGTGACTGCGACGAAGCCAAACAGTCCCAATGTCGGAGAGACCCAGGCAAGCCCGGAGCGGCAGGCAGTGAGGGAGGGAGGAGGCCGGGGGTGGGGCGGAGGGAGGGGCCGGGCAAGACTCACCATTCAGTCGGGTTTGCCGGTTGGCTCGCACTCGCAGGAAGGTCTGGGAGAAGATCCCGGGCAGAAACAGAAAAAAAAAAAAGAGAGAGAGAGAGAGAGCGTCAGGCGCGGCCTGGAGCCCTGGCCCCCGCCCCAGCACTGGACCCCGGTCCTGGCCTGCCCCGCCCCAAACAGCCCGTAAACAAACCTACTTCCTCCCTCCCGCCGGCCCCCCTGCTCCGCCGGCCGCTCCGGGCCCTCGGCATAGCCGCCGGGGGATGCTCTAACGGGACCCCGTGGCCGCCGCACGGTGCCGCCCCAACCCCGGTCTCTGGCGCTCCGGGCCCTGCGGCCGCCCGGCCGGCGAGGGCGGCGATGCGGGCGGATTCCCCCCGGCTGCCCGGCGGCGGCGGCACCTCAGCTCCCACCGGCGGTGGCGGCCATGTTGGCCCTGATCACGTGACCCGCTGCCGTCGCGCGCCGGGGTGAAAGTTCACGGTGGGGGGGGCGGCGGCCGGACCAGGACCAGGAAACGGCTGCTCGTACTCCGGTAGTATCCGGCTGGGGCCGCTCTGGGGTCCCTCCCACCGTCCGCAAAGCCAACCCGCCCGAGTTTTAGCGGCCGCCAGGTCCTCCCACCGCGCTCCATGCCCCCTGCCAGCGCGGGGCTCCTTCCGCCCCAGAGCCTCAGTCCGGGCCCCGGACCCGGACTCCGCCTCCCGCGCGGCCAGCGCTTTGCTGGGGAGGAGGCGTCTGGGTTCCTGGTCGTCTCCAGGCGATCCCACCAAGTGTCCCAAACTGTCCCTCCCCCAGCCCCTAGCCTTTCTGTAGTCCCGTTATTAGAGGATTCCCATTTCAGCTGTGTGTCGGACAGCCACTGGAGGTTTCGCAGGCACCGCACGCCAACGCGGCCAACGCGGAACTCGACATCCTGCAAACAGCCGCCTTCCTCCGGGGTGCTCGGTTCGGAAGTGGATACCACCATCCACTCAGGTGTGCCCAGACCGGAAACGTGAGAGGTGTCGTTGGCCCCACCCTCCTTCATTCCTCACACTCAGTCCAACTTTAGATGCCATAGAGTCTATATTTAAAGGTCTCCTAAATGTTTCCATTTCCACCTCTGTGTATCTCCTACTCATCTTTCCGGGTCTAAGCAAAAGTATCTTTTCCTTCCGTTAGAGTACTCCCATCTCTATCTTCATTGTAGCGCATACAAATTTTTATGGTGGACTGACCGCTCCAGGGTTGGGGCGTCATATGGGTGTCATATGGGTGAACCCAGGGCCCTGCATAGCGCTTGGCATGGCGTGTTTCTTCAATGGCTATACCTGCCTTGGATGTCACTGCTCTAGGTCACAATCTTGTGAGCTCTCAAAATTTGTCTCTCATCTGGCCTTCTGGTCTTCAATTTCTCTCCCTGCGACCCATCCTTCAAATTACACACAATGTGATCTTTGTATTGTACAAAATTGACCCCCACTTCTTTAAATCCTTCGATGGTTCTGCAGCATGGCATACAGGCCTTTTTCTTCATATTCTTCTACTACTTTTGCTCTCTCCTTTTGCGGTCTTGACACTACCTTTGCAGGGCTAGCTAGTTCTTTGAGCACTCTGTGCTCTGGACTCTGGACGAGATTATCCTCCATGCTTCCATATCTGCTGCTTGGTTAACGGTTGTTCACCCTTCAGGACTCTGGGAAGGCTTCACTTTTCCCCAAAGGTTGGGTTAGTTGCCTCTTCTGAGTTTTCACCAACCCTTGGCTTCCCTCTGATCTTGTATATTGTGATTGTTCACATGTGTGTCCCTTCTATTGGGGGTGGGGTTGTCCCTATCCAGTCACCCAGCATGGGGTCTAGTGTCTAGGAGGTATCAGTGGGAAAGGGAAAAGGATATTTATGAGGGAAGCCCCTGAGCCCAGTGCAGGGCTGGGAAACAACCAAGGATTCAGGGCCAGACAGATTCCACTTCAAATTCGGACTCCATTACTCATAATTTATGGGTTCCAAAAAAAGTCATATCCCCTCTCTAGGGCTCTTTCCTTAGCAATAAATCGGGGGCAATGAATCCTAACCTGCACAGTTGCTATGAGGGTAAAATGAGGTCCTGGTTAAGGGGGTTAGGTAATCCAATGGGAGCTAAGTAAATGGGAATCCAAACCAGAAGCCAGTACCCCATGCTTTCAAGACCTAGTTTGATGATTAAAAAAAAAAAAAAAAAAAATCCAACATAATTGACCACCTAGTACATGCCAGTCATTATGTAAAGATCAGGGGATGGGATACCTAGCTAGTCCCTGGGGTACTTTCATCGACACATCCTACCAGATCCCCTGGTATTTTACGTGCTAACAAAACTGAACTGCTAGCAGGTCCCCAAGTACATCATTTTGTGTTACGCGTCTATGCCCTTTGCACACAGGGTTGTCTTGAAATGTCACACCTTCCTTGTCATAAGTGAACTACTTGTCCTCTGAAACCGTGTTCAGTTGTTACCTCCTCTGGGAAGCTTGCTCTGATTTGCCCTCCTTTACACTGTGCTGTCCCAGAAACTTACTTATAACTGTCACAGCACTTAAACCACTGGCTATAATTATTTATTTGCAAATCTAATCCTTTGAAGGCAAGGACACTGGGCTGAGCATGTTTGAGTATAGGAAGGGAGTAAAGGGGATGAGACAAGGTTCTTGCCTTGGAGGAACGCCCAGTCTAGTGAAACGGTTATGCTTGTTGCGATAGATTAAATATGGCCACAATTCTTTGCGGCTCCTTCTGTCAAGAGCTGCATTTCTTCATCCCTTGATTATGGGTTAGCTTTGCGACTTGTTTTGCCAAGTTGATGTGTGAGTTCCAGAGTCTAGGCCTCAAGAGGCTTTGCAGTTTGGGCCTTTGCCCTCTTGGTATGACACTGCCCTGAGGCTGCTAAGGAAGGAAGCTGATCTAACCTACTGGAGGATAAGAGACCACATGGAAGAGAACCGAGGCATTCTGATCTCCCAGAATGTGAGGCTTTCCAGCCTAGTCAATCCTCCAGCTGAATGAGCTGCATAAATGAGAAAAGGCTCGGTCAACTGAAAAAAACCATGAGAAATAAAACATTGTTTTAAGCCACTAAGTTTTGAGATGGCTTGTTATATGTCAGTAAATAATGGAAACACAGCTAAATAGGTGATCACAATATAGGATGATAAGGGCAATCATAAGGACCTACAGGGATCATGAGAAGAGATAGCTAATCCAGAAAGGCTTCCTGGAGGAGACAGTATTTGGGCAGGATATTGAAGGATAAGTAGAAATGTGATGCAATGGGGTAAAATAGTCCCATTAGAAGAAACCGCATGTGTAAAAGTGTGCAGGCAAGAAAGGAATGGCACAGCCAGGGAGGGAGTGATTGGCAGTAATTCCGTGGGGATAGCCCATAGGGTTCATGGAGGGCAGTATTAGGAATGGCAGCTGGAAATAGGAGTTGAACCTAAATCACAGAAGACCTTGGTGCCGTGCCTTAGCATGCTGTGCCTACGCCTGATGGTAGTTCTTTTCCTAGTTTAGCAGATATTAAGGCTGAATGCTGTGCCTGAAGTAGAGAGGGTGGCGGGATACGGGCTAAGGACAGGGCTCTGTCCATCCCTTTGGAGTGGAACTCCTGGTACAGAGCCTTGTCTCCCTATCAGAACAGAATTCCCTGGGGTCGGGTCATTTCTCCACTTACAGTAGGGTTGTCTGGGTGAGAGCAGTGTTTCCAGGGGCTGGACTGGGCTGCCTCTCTCGAACCAAGGTTTATGAGAGTGGGGATCCCTCCCCAAGGCTGGCACTTTGGACTCTGCAGTTTGAGTCCCATATAGAGGTACAGGATTCCTATAGAGCTAGGATGTTACCTTCAGGTCCCCTCTTGCTGTGATCTTTTGGGACCGTGTGATTACTCTCTTCCTGTTTGCCCAAGGCACTCACAGGCCAAGTCTGCCTGTCTCTCTCTCTTTCTGATACCAAGGTTTGGCAGGACTGAAGAGTTATTTGCTCAAGGGATCCTGGTTTTGAAGTCTGAAGTCTTCAGGGGATTTGGGGCTAGGTCTCAGGGTCCCTCATGAAATGAAACCAGGTAGGATACCTCTCGATGAACAGGATGCTTTAGACGTGCCTCAGAGCCCACCAGAACCCAGGCGACCTTGGCATCACTCTTTAAAACCCATCTGTTGAAGGCCCATTCCCTGACACCTGTGCCTTCTGGGTTCAGTTAGGGGCACTGGACGCAGAGCGAACCAAATACAGTTCAGGCTTCACTTCTCACCTCCCAAGGGGAGGAGTTGGCACCAGGCAGCCCCCTCTAAGATTTCATCCTCGCGGGCTTCCTTCTGACGCTCACCCAGCCCCTCCTCACCTGGTATCTGTCTGAGTGGTGCAGGTCGTCGGTGGCGGAGGAGTGCGGGGACGCTGTTGGGGACTCTCCTTCTCTCTTGATGGAAGCAGACAACAGGAGGGACTGGAAGAAGAAAAAGGACATGTCGCCTCAGGCCAAATGAGACCTGCAGTCAGTCAGTCCCCTAGGGTTCCCAGTCCAACAGAGCTTTGGGAAGAAGGGTAGAGAGGAAGGTCGAGGGATAGTCTTGGAAGGCAGGCAGGCATTGGGGCCCCGGGGGTGTGGCCGTGGGAGACCATGGCTTGATTCTGGGAAGGGGTAGAGACCTCCTAGAGGGTCCAAAGCTCCCAGACCCCAGTGGGGGTCTCTGCCCCAGTGGGGCAGGACCCCTTGCTCTCCCCTAACGGGCTGAGATGATACATGTTTTGTTCGCCCACAGCAAGCAGAGACTCTGGGACCGCCCCCCGCCGAAGGGTTGGGGGTGAAGCCACACACCTGCAGCCCTGCCTGCCCGTAATACAGGCTGACGGCAGCCCTGCTATGGAGACAGTAAATTAAATAGTATGTATGAGTTTCTCACATACAGCTAGGGATGTACGCTGGGTCCATTTATCCCCACGCTGCGCCAGTGACCCCAGCAAGAACCCCAGCACAACTAACCCCCCCACGTCAATCCTGTGCGGCCTCTCCTACACGCGCCTGCAGTTTAGATTAATAAACTGTCTGCTTTACATTGTGTGCGAGCGCCACAATTCTAAATACCACATGGCACGTTCGGCGGGCTCTTGCCAGCTCTTGCCAAGGCCTGTTCAGCTGCAAACGGAGCCGGGGTTGGGGGGGGACCCTGGAGGCCTGCAAGTGATCCTGACTTCCTTCCCCCACCCTCTCCAGCCTGCACAGCTCGGAGCCGGAAGCATACAATTCCCTAGGAGGCCTCCCCAGCCTAGAAACCATGCCAAATCGCCAGTGACAGCCCAAAGAAAGCAATTTGGGAAAGATGGAGCAGCCATTTATCCTTCATCTCCGACCGAGCCTTAGGATGTGACCCGCATGCGGTGGCCAAGCTGCACATCCTCAGGCAAGGGCCCTGGGAGGGGAGGGGCGGCTGCTGGCCTGGCAGGGCGCCCTGACTCAGCCTCTCCCCAGGAGCTGGCGGAGTAAAGAGCCTGGGAAGGGCCTGCCACTCGGAGCCCTTTCTTCCCCTGGCCAAGGCCCGGTGCTGATTGCGGTGGGCTTTTAGGCAATGTCCTTCTCCTTCTCTGGTCCCAGGGAGGACACTGAGGAGGAGAAACGATGTGGGGGTCCCTGCCCCCCGCCACGAGAAAGCTCGCTCTTGTGTGCTTTCTCTGTCTCTCATTCTCTCTAGGTTAGCAGCCCTGAGAGGCCCCAGCATTACACCTGGGGCAAGCAGAATAAAAAAAGGTCACTGGTGCTTTTTAAACATGGACCAAAAAGCAGTAAAATGTGTTTTGAAAAAAAAATCCCGGCATTAAATCATGACTTTTTGCCTGGCTCTTCGCCTCATTAAAAGTGGCCTTTTGGAAGGTAAAATTATCATTGTAAGCGATAAGATCTTTAAGAAAATAATTCACGGCTTCTTCACCCTTTAATATGATAGCCGCCACCGGCTAATTTTTTTCTTAATGGCAATGAGGCCATCAATCTTGTCTAAGGCCCCCTCGCCCTCTCCCCCTCCTCCCTCCCTCCTTCTCCCTGTCCTCTCAGTCTCTGGCTTGAACCTTCTACCTCACGCCTCTTCCACCCATGGCCTGCTTCCCTAAAGCCTCAGCCACAGGCAGGGGACAGACCCTGTAATGGTCAGCTTTGGGGGCATGAGCATGAACCTGGAAGTGGGCGAACAGGGGTCCTTGCCTCTGAGTCTGATTATCAACACACCTGTATTGGTGGTGGCAGGATCCACGCATGTTTTAAGACTTCCTGTGTGAGCGTTTTGCCCTCAGTTGTGTGTGTGCATCTGCATCTGTGCGGGGCCAGTATGGATGTGGGTTGCAACCGTGTTTATTCTTAGAGCACAGGCCTCTCTGGGGCCCAGTGCCCAGCCCTGGCAGCGGCGCTCAGGCGCCAGGGGGCAGCGGCTGGCCTATCTTCCTTAACCACAACCGCTGAGTGCTGCAGGCCAGGCCAACCCCCACGAGTGTGGCTCCCCACCTGCGTGGCCCACAGCTGCGTGGCAAGCCGCACCTTTTCTCTTTAGGGCCAGAGGGCTTTGCTTCCTTGGGAAGGGCCTACATCTGTCTCTGCCCTGCCTCTATCCAGCTTTCTGTGTGGAGTGATTTCCTGAATGAAGGTGCAAAATCCACTCCCACCCTTTCTGAGGCCTCCGGGGGAGTTGGGCCAACGCTTGGAGGTAATATTATCGCTCTGGCTCCTTTTCTCCAAACTGCCAGATGTTACCAGTGCCTTTCAGACTTCTCAGTGCAGGGGTGCCTGGGTGGCTCAGTGGGTTAAAGCCTCTGCCTTCAGCTCAGGTCATGATCTCAGGGTCCTGGGATCGAGCCCCACATTGGGCTCTCCGCTCAGCGGGGAGCCTGCTTCCCCCTCTCTCTCTGCCTGCCTCTCTGCCTACTTGTGACCTCTCTCTCTCTGTCAAATAAATAAATAAAATCTTAAAAAAAAAAAAAAAAGACTTCTCAGTGCAATGGCTCCCTTCTCCAGACTTGCTCTCTTCAACTGCTGACCACCCCATACATTTTGGAACTTTTCTTCCCTAGGAGTCTGGGGTGCCAGGCTCTCCTGGGCCCCTCCTAACTAGTGACTCTTCCTCCTCTGCCCCATTCCTGGTGCCTATACCTTATCTTGACCCCCCAATGCAGGGGTCCCCAGATTCTCATCTCAGCTTTTGCTCTAATTTCTCTGTGCACGCCTCCTGACTGATTTCATCGATTTCTGAAGCTTTAACCCTCACTCCTCACTCCAAAAGGGCCAGGGATTCTTGCCTTTATGAGTCATTTTGAGAACGCTTAAGAAAGGATGTAGGGTGAGGAAGGGGACACTCAGTGAGTAGAGTCTAGCCCTCCTCCCCAGATCCCCAGTCCCTCAAAATCATCACCTTTGGGGAAGCAGTACCATCTGCTTCTGGGCCACTTATGGGAGTTCTTGGTACAAATCATGTCATTGTGCAGAAGCCTCTCTGGCCCCTCCTTCAAGCCAGCTACTTGCCCTTCATTTTTCCTTTCTCCGTCTGATGCTCTCAAACCTCTCTCCCACAGTATCTGTTTAGAGGGGGCAGACTGTCTCCCCAGAGGAGCCCAACACCCTCCCTGTCTCCCTGCTGCCCTCAGGACAAAGTACACACACACACACACACACACACACACACACACACACACACCCACCAGGGCCTGGCTTCTAAGGCCTGTGCGCTCTGTCTTGACCTGCGCCTCAGTATTTTTCTTTACCTGCTACAGCTCACCTTCCTCCTTTGAGTCTTAGTGTCCAAGCCCCCCATGTCCCCAGGTCATTCTTTAGCTTTGACCCCTGTCCTGACTGGAAGAGGAAGAAGTCAGATGAACATACTCTGGCTCACACTCAGACACACACACACACACACTCAACACACAGGGCAGCCCTTGGCCTCAAGCTGACAACCAAACCCTGGAGACAGTTGGGGATCCAGGAAGATCTCCTTTTCCTCAAGAGGAATCGGTAATGGGGTGGCCTAGGTTAGGATGGGCAGGAGGGAAACACACAATCGTCCACCTACCTTGGGGGTGCCTGGAGCCATGGCATCCTTCAGAAGGGAATTCTTGCTGCCAAGAAAGAAGAGAACAGGGTGACCATCCCACTTGCTGCCCAGGGCGTGCAAGAGAAGAATAGCAAGAAGACCCCAAAGAGGGAAGGCACAGCCAGCTTAGCCCAGCCCGGTGCAGCCACGCTCTACCAAGGCCATTCAAGCCCAGCTGGCCCAGACTAGCTCGGCCTCCATCGGGGACCAGTGGCAAGAACTGGCTCCTGGGAGGGGGACAGAGACACTAGGCCTGGTGGGCTCCCTTGTGAATCTGAGGAAAGGGGCTTTACCTGCCTCTTGGTATCAGCCCCGAGGATTCTGCATTCCCGGATGCCCCCTTCCCTCCACCTCCTGTCCCCAGCCTGCTCCTAGCTCCTATGGGATTGGGGTGATGGAGCTGACATGGCTCTTGTCAATTCTCCCTCCAACACGCTGCAAACTGCGTTAGGCCAGGAATGATCTCCCCCTGATTCAATTTGTCAGCCCCAGGCCCTCCGGCATCGGGCGCGGCAGGCGGGCGGGAGCTGGGCCCTGAAATATGGTGGGCGGCTCGGAGCAGGCGGGGGCGGGGGCGGGAGGTGATGGATGGGCTGTGGGGGAGGCGAGGACTGTGTTTAATAACAAAATTGGTATGCAAGGCCACATCCCGCGCTAAGCATGAGTGATCCAGAGCTACAAAGTATTACAAATCCCTGCTAAACAGATGCTGACAATGGAACAAGACGTATCAAATCAGATCCACTTCAGAAACATTAATATCCCTGTTCCTGTCCCTCCCTCCCTGCTGCCCCCACTGTGCTCACCACATCTGTGCTCACATGTTCACGCACGTGCACTCACACACACATACAAATACATGCACACAGAGGCGCTGGCTGATACGTGCAGGAGGCAGACACAGCCCATTGACATAGGGCCCTGCACAGACGCGTGCAAGCTGTGCAGGTAGAACACACGCACAGGGCTATCCGTAAGGCACAAAAGACACACAGACCCACACCCAAGGCAGGATGCGTGGGGCACGCACGGACTCGCAGGGCATGGCCCCGGGGACACCGCAGGGTCAGACACAGACACACCCCGTGTGCGAGCCAAGGCTTAGGCAGATTCAGATCAAGTCATCCGTTGTCCCCCAGGGGACATTTGGCAATGTCTGGAGACCCTTCTGATCGTCACCACTGGGGGCAGGGACTTTGCTACTGGCGTCTGGTGCGTAGAGGATATGAACCATCCTACAATGTATGGGACAGCCCCTCACAACGAAGAATGATCTGGCCCCAAATGTTCATAGGGCTGAGGTTGCGAAACCCTGGCTTAAAGGCGGATACACACATATCCACCGTCCATAATTCTGTCCACAGTCATGGGGACCCATGTGGTCACATCCAGAGGCTCAAACATGGTGTAAAGAATGACCCATTCACAACAGTCCCCGGATCTGGCTGAAGAGCAGCTCAGGCGCCAACATCCACAGAAATACATGTGTAGATGCAGACACTCACGTGCTCGGACACGCCCCCACTTGTGCAGACGTATGTGGACGCACACCCACACAGACTCACACATCACAGTGCGGAGGCCTCTAGGCTCAGTGGCACCTCGAGCCCAAGGTCTGGGTGTAAATACAGAGCTGTCTGCCCGAGCGATCACACGGTGCGGGCGTCACAGACCGGGCAGCACAGCCAGACCTGGTCCCACTCAGTTCCACTGGGTTCCCCAACAGTCCCTGTACTCTTGCTCCCGGCCAGGCCCTGGTCTGGGCAATGGGAATACAGACAGGAAACTGAGCTTCTCTTGAACTGAACTGAGCAACTAGTTGGTGACTTTATGACTTCGAGCTCTCCTTCGCTCAGTCAACAAGAACGGACATCCCGCTGCACCTGCGTCTGGACAGGTCGGGAAATGAGCCATCTACTGTGTACTCCTGTTCTCACCGGACTCCTGGCCTGAGGTCTGGGCTTTGTCTGAACAGGATCAGGTTGGGACCGAAAAGGAAAGAGTCATGATTGTGCCCCGACCACATGGGACGGGGCTGGCGGGTATGGGCCAGGCACTCCGTATGTGTTGTCTTTTTAATCTTCACCAAAACTTTACAAAGGGCACGAACAGAGGGTAGATGACACCCCTATGATCACACAGTGTGTGCAGGGTTTGGAAATTTGAGTTCCGGTTGGACCGAGTCCAAAGTACTGCTTTTCCACTGCTCACACTGCTTCCCTGAAGCCACTCGGGGGTTAGGCTGGAGGACAGAGCTTGGAGTTCTTTTTCTCTCTCTACTTGGGGAACAGGCTACTGATGCTGGGCTTTAGTTTACTCTGCTGGTGAGTAGAAGTGAAGACATCCAGGGTGAGAATGTCCAGCCTCTCCCTTTGCCAATACTCTTCCCTTTCCCTTAAGTTGGGCTGGTCCTGCCTCGGGCTTCTTCCCCCTCTCTGGGCAAGCGCCCCCACCCACCCTACCTTTCCTCCAACAACCTGATTACCTCTGAGTGTGCTCGGTCTCCCACGGACAGGAGTCTAGCCAAAAGCCTGCCACCGAGAAAGGGGGAGGTCCGAGCCTCAGAGCTACCGGCAGACAGGCTCCTGCCCAGCCCATTCGCTCGCTCCCCTGCCTTCCCCATCCGTCCGTCCCTCCCTGTTTCCACAGCCCGCCCCCAATGATTTCCTCCCTTCTCAGTCACTCGCTGCCTAGTGATCCATGGGTTTTAAATTATAACTGGGACCCAGGAAACGCGTTCCTAAGTACAATATTCATGGGCTGGGCTGACACTTTTAATTAAGGTGATTTACACTGAATTATCCTTGGAAATAAAGAAATGGTGTGCTGCCCGGGAATAAACCATCATCACCAGCCGCCTTTGTAAGTTACACTTCGTTTTAATCTATTTGGGGAATTGTTTATCTAGTTCATTACCCAACCAAACACCGAGGCCGGCCTTAAATAAGGCCTAAGTGGGGGTGGGGGCACTGCCATCTCCATACCCCGCCTCTCTAGAGTCACCCAGCCTCCCTGTGGCTCCTTTCAGCACTTTGAAGGCACTGACCAGAGAGCTAGCTGGCTTCCCATCCTAGACACCAGATCTCAAAGTGGCTTTGGAAGCCTCCCAGGAAAGGTCCTCAGGCTCAGGCCCCACCAAGCCACGCCTCACTTGCAGCTCCGTGCCATCTCTCCATGTCTAGGGCTCTTTCCTTTCTCTGGATGGAAACTCCTGCCTGAGGGCCCCAGAGAAGTCTGGGGGCCACTTCCCACCACCCTCCAATCTTCAGCCCCCACCCCCCACAGGCAGAATGTTGCTGCCTGTCTGCACACATCCAGTCTCTACCCCATCACCATCCCAGAGACGTCTTAGGCTTTGTGTGCCCAGAGCCCTGTCCATTGTCTCCTCCTTTCATCAGAAACTTGCTTCTGCCATCATCACCCTTCTGGTCACCCAGGTGAGAAAGCTCTTCCTAGTAAGTACCCCGTGGGTAATCACCTAAGTTCTCTTGCTTCTTCCTCCACCAGTCTCTCATCATTCCCTCTTCTCCGATCCCAAGGCCACTGCCATTGTCCCAGGTCAGTGGATCAGCTCATCATCTGGCCCTTGGACCCTGGCCAATCTCCTCATTTGCCTCTCTGCTTCTACCCCCAGTTCACGCTCCAGAGGGCCTCCAGAGGGCTTCTCCCACACTAGTGCAAGCTGGTCAAGTTTCCTGCGGCTCACCAATAATTCTGACTTCCCCACTATCTCTAGGACAACCTTCCAGGCCCGAAAGCCCCCTACAGTCTGTCCTTACTCTAACTTTGCCCTCCTTATTCTAACTAGCTAAGTCTGTTTGTGCTCCTGGGGGGGACTGAGAAAGGGGAGGCCAGGCTGAAGGAGGGTGCGCGCACAGCCTCTGATCTCGAACGTGAAAGTGAAAGTACTTTGAAAAGTAGACGTGCTTTGCCAACAGGAGTTCTGCCTCTTCTTCTTGTGTCTGTGTGCCCACGTACCTGTGGGAATGAGCAAGTGTGTGTGTGTGTGTGTGTGTGTGAGCATATGTGTGTGCTGGAATGTGGGGCTGTACGGGTGCCTGTATGTCATGGACATACGTTTGCCTGTGTCTGTAGGAACCAGCCAGCCCTAGTTTGGGAGCTGGGAGGTCCCTGCTTCTCCGTGTGAGTCCTCAGGTGGCTCTGAAATAGTGGCTTCCTGGGGGAGTGGTTCGGGGGGGGGGGGGAAGGTTGCTGCTCTGTGCTGTTGGGCAAAGGGAGGCAGAAGGCACAACACCAGGCCCATCCTGAAGAACTTCTGGGGGAGCAGCCATGTGGCCAGGACAGAGGGAGGCGTCCCAGGGGACAGACAGGCACCCTGCAGCAGCATCCACAGACTCCAGAGCCTGCTGCGCCTTCAGAGGGGTGGGAGAGCAGAGGCAAAGGCAGGGTAAGAGAAGGAAGGGGAAAGTTGGAGGGAAGAGGAGAAAGGAGGGGAGCAGGGAGAAGGGAGCATGAAGTGGAAGGGAAAGGAGAGGACTGGAGAGCTGGGGAGGACGGCTCTCCAGGGATGGGGGCCACATGCCAGGGATGGGGGATGCCCTCCTTCGCGCAGCGCCCAGGCACACACAAGCTCTGCCCTCCCGCAGGACTCAGTTTCCCCATCTGCGAAATGGCTGGTCAAAGGTCCCATTCAGCTCAGGGAGCCGGTGGCAGGCAGAGAGGAGAGAGGAGTCTCAGGAGCCCAGGTGCCACATCTTTTCCCCACTTCCTCTGCTTTCCTCCCGCCTCCCAGACAGAGGGCAGGGGCGGGGCAAGGGCAGCCAAGGCTGGGGCCCTCCCCGCGCGCTACCCGGGCTCCGCGGCGCCCTCAGCCCGGAGGGAGCTGACATGCTCCTTGGGAATTTATCACGCACCCAATTACAATGTTAATTGGCAAGTTCCTGAAATCAATTAATTCGCAAATTTTTTCCAATTAAAAATCCAGATAAATCACGGGGGCGGTGGCGGCCGGTCCAGCCTGCAGTCCGGTGGGCGCAGCGGCCGCAGGGAGGGGAGGGCGGGAGAGGGGAGGGGAGGGGGCGGCGGGCGCGGCTGCCCTTGAACGCCTTTGCCGGCCAGTCGGACTGTCAGCGCGCCGGGCGCGGTGGGGCCGAGACAGATAAAACCATCGACCCGTCGCCGCCAGCGCTTCGGCTTTATCGATCCGACGGGAATTTCACTTGCTGTGCAGATCCCGCTGTCCGGCTGTCAGATACCGGGTGGAGGGGGGGCGTGCCAGGGGTTAGGGGGTGCTGGGCCTGGACGTGAGGGGCACAGAAGTGGGGGACGCAAGACAGCCGTGAGGGGCGGAGCCGATGTGGGGGCTCTGGGTGTGGGAAACGGACACAGGGGTAAGGCAGCGGAAGTAGGGGGTGCCCTGAGAAAATATGGGGGCGGGGGAATTGGTGCAGGATCACGGCTGGGGGCACTTCTGTGGGGAGATGTGGATGCCCTGGACAGTGCAGGGGTGGGGCCACAGGGACCAGGCTGTAGTGTGGCCCCCATTGAGGAGGCAGAAAGAGAGCTTGGGCCCCCATTTTCCAGATCCTTAGGGGTCCACAGCTTTTACAGGGCGCTGCAGGTCCCTCCACACACCTCTGCCTCTGTTCTCTGTTCTTCTTGAGGGGAAGTCCTGGGACCCTCTCAGAAAGCCAAGGTATAGAACTCAACTGCGGAAAGGTATTTCTTTCCCTGCCGTGACCCTTTTAGGCTAGTCCCAGGTATGTGTGTGTGTGTGGGGGGGGGGGGGTCAGGGGTGTGTGTGTGTGCTGGGAGCAGTTAAGAGCATGACACTACAGTCAGATTGCTTGGCTTTGAATCTTTACTACTTGATGGGCTGTGCAACCTTAGAGAAGTCACTTAGCCCTTCTGTTCCTCAGTTTCCCCATCTGTAAAATCGACTTAATAATTTTTTATTAACTACCCTAGACAGTCGTTGTGAAGATTAAATACATCAGTGCAATGTAGAGAACTTGGCATATAGCGAGTGTTCAAACAGGATTATTATTCTTATCATGTGTATAGTCTTCTGTGCTAGTTTTAAGTATTCTCACAAATTCGTTGATATTCCTCCTGTCAAGAAGTAGAGCTTATAGAGTTTAGTTCTCTCTTGAGTGGGGACTGGACTTGGTGACTTGCTTCTGATGGAGAGGATGAAATATCTTGGAAGCAATAGCATATGACTTCTGAGACTAGATCACTTAAGGCATTGTGGCTTCCTCCTTAGTCTCTCTCCGGGACCGCTTCCTCTGCGGGAGGTCAGCAGCCATGTCAGAGGGAAACTCAAGCAGTCCCACGGAGAAACCCGTGGAGGAGAAACCACGGAGGTTTCTCAAGCCGTCTCCACGGAGAAACCCGTGTGGAGGAACCACCTCGGGAATGGCTCCTGAAGTCTCGGGCAGCCCCTCGGATGACTGCGGCCTTGGCCGACGACCTAACTGCAGCCTCATGAGAGACTGAGCCAGAAGCCACGACTACCCACAACTACCCAACCGAGCTGTTCCCGAACCAATGGTCCACAGACACTGTGGATAATAAATGTTTGTTGTTTCAAGCCACTGGGTTTGAGGGTAATTTGTAACACAACAGATAACTAATACCTCTTCCTTCAAAATTCAGCTCAGGCCGCCCCTCCCATAGGAGGTCTTTTCTCCTCTGTGCTGGGGTTGGTGCTTTCTCCATGCACCACGGTTCTTCCCGTGGAGCAGCCTCTACCCGTCCCCGTTTCTCTGGCCCCGCTCGCCTTACTCTCATGCATGAGCTTCTGGGGGTGGGACCAATTCTGGTTTACCTCTGGGTCTCCTGCACCCCGCAAGGGGGATTAGGTGAGACAGCAGAAGGAAGATCGAAGATCAGTCGCGTCTGATGACTTGGACTGAACAAGGTGGGGGGTGGGGTTGGGAACGGTGGGGCAGGCTGTTCCCCTCTAGCAGACGAATCTTCCAGAGTGGGCGGCGACCGACCACGGCTCCTCTCCCACGTGACCTTGCCACTCCCCCATCAAAAGGTGGGGTGTATGTCTGCTTCCCTTCAGTCTGGCCGGGCTGATTCTGCCCCGACCAACAGAGAACAGCAGAAGCGGCGTTAAGTGACTTTTGAGGCTAGGTTGTAAAAGGGGATCCAGCTTCCGTCTCGTCGGCTGGAACATTTGCTTTAGCGCCCTAAGCTGCCCTGTAGAGAGTCCAGCTACCCGTAGGCTGCCAGGCTATGAGCAAGCCCAGGCCACGTGGGGAAGCCAAGTGGAGGTGCCTGGGTCCCAGACCCAGCTGAGGTCCCAGCTGACAGCCGGAATCAGTCACCAGACATGGGAGTGAAGGGGGCTCCAGAGGGTCCCAGCTCCCAGCCCTCGAGTTTTCCCAGCTGGGGCCCCAGACATCCTGGAGCAGACGCAAGCCATCCCCTCTGTGCTCTGTCTGAATTCCTGAACCCACAGATTCCGTGAGTATAAGCAAACGGTTGCTTTAAGTTGCTAAGATTCAGGGTAATTAGTTACACCCCTGCTCTGTCCCTTTTGTACACTGGCTCCTCTCTAAGGCCCTCAAAGGGGCTCCCCCCCCTTCCCCGGTCCTTCAGGCAGGGAGAAGGCAGGGAGGGTGGAGCAGTGGAGCGGGGAGAGGGGGCGGATATGCCTGAGCCCATTCTTGATTGTCGCCTTTTCCACCTTGAGATTCATCGAGAACGTAGTGCTTACGCCCCTGGATGGCAGCACGAGGCCACACGGCTGGTTAGGGCTGCCAGGCCCTGTCCCTGCTTCTGCTACCCTCCCCTGAGGCTTAGCATGGCAGGTCAAGGCCCATGGCCGTGGCTCACCCCTTTCCAGCCCCTTTTGTGCCCTTTTGAGGCTGAGGCCTGAAGAGGGGTTACCCTCTTTCCCTCCCTGAAAATACAGCAAGGAGGGAAAGGCATCACCATTTAGCTGGAGGATCTGAGGACTGAAAGCAGAGTAGAGGAGAATAACGGGAGGGCCTTGCCTTCTACCTAGAGGCTGGGGACTGGGCCAGGCGGCTCTTCCCGGGAAGCGGTGTCTAGAACCCGGAGCGGAATCTTCCGGCAGGCAGGCTCCCCCGGTTGCTGGCTTACCTGGCAGGCAGCTGGGCCAACTGTTCTAGTTCCTGTTCCATATGCTCCTGCAACTCACTGGGCCTTAGCAGCACCTGGCAGATGGGGCAGATAGGAGCCTGGCTGTCAAACAATGCTGCTGCCTTTTTCTTACCTGGGGAGGGAAGAAGAAGAGACAGATAAGCTGGGCTAGTCTGTGGGCAGAAATCCAGTGTCCCAATCCTCCAATCCAAGCCTGCCGCCTCCCAGGGCTTCCTGGCCTAGAGGAGGGTTGAGCCCGAGGGTCTCAGAGACTGGGACCATTCACTCTTCTTTGTGGCTCGGGGCCATGAATGGCACCTCCCTAACCGGCTGCCCCTCTGGGAAATCTATTGGGACACAATCAATGATCTGTGCAATCAAAGCTGGATCGCTCCATTTCATACAGGTTAGTGAAGGTCTTGGTGTAATCGTACCATCACCCGGAATATCCAGTGCCCCCTCCATCTCTCCTTTCCTCACTGCTTTCATATTCTCCAAATCTGGAGAAGGAAGAAAAGGCGGAGAGAGGGGATTCATTCCTGCAGTCAATCAACAAACACCGTCTGAGGTCTACTCTGAACCAGCCCCGGTGCAGAGCAGTGGGACCAGAGGCTATAATCAGATCTAGTCGCTGCCCTTGAGGCCCTCACAGCTGAGTGGGAACGACCAGAAAGAGCCCATCTGACTTTTGGGGTAGTGTTTTCTCCCAGTTCCTCACCTTCCCAGGATTCTGCCTGCCCATTGGCTCTCCTCTCCCTATTCTGCATGCTGAATGATCTTCCTTCTTATGGCCCTAACGCCCATCTGTGCCCTGTAGACTCCAGAATCTGTGTTTCTGCCCTAGATCCTTCCCTGGTTCTCTCGGCCTCTGTATCCAAGTGTCTAATGGACTTCAATACCTGGATGTCCCTCTAGAATCTGAAAGTCAATGATCCAAAAACAAGTCCGTCAGCTTCTTTACCCCTTGCAAAACTGCTCCCCTTCAGCAGTGCCCATTTTAGTTAATGATACCAGCACTTGCCTAGTCACCCAAGCCAGGAAACTTCGCCTCCCCCAAGGCCCCTTCCCTTGCCTTACTGTCCCTCCCACATTCATTTAACCACCAGGTCCTGTCCATTCTGCTTCTTCAATATTCTTGAAATCTATAGTCTCTCCATTTGGGTCTCACTACCTCTCACATGGATAAACTCATTGGTCTCTTGTAAGCCTAACAGATTCTGGGTTTCTCCCTCCAAAATACCCTTCAAATTGTATGGGAATACAAGTGGGTATTGTGCTGGCTTATGCTAGCTTGGGGGCCAGCTGGGAGCCTGCACTCTGTCCCCACTGTGTCCCAACCCTGTCACTGTTTCTGTTGCTGATGGCAACCAGAGCACATTGTTCTAGGAAGGAGGCTGAAGTTGCCTAGTGCGTGCCTCTTGGGGAGCCTAAACCATCTCCCTTGTCACTCTTGCCACCCAGTGCTCTTGTGCCCTCGGCTTAAGGCGTGGTGTTGAGGGGGCCTATTCATCCAGAAATATTCTTGCCTACCCATGTAAACACCAATTGTAGAAAGACTACTTCAGCTTTAGCCAAGATCTTTCTCCCTGCTTCTTCTTCCCACTGTTGCCCAGAGAGGGTAAAAATTAGCTTTCAGAGAGATAAAGGCCATACCAGTAATGACCAAGGTGGTTGAGTTGGGTTGCCAGATTAAATATAAGATGCTCAATTACATTTGAATTTCAGGTAAACGATGAATACTTTTTTTAGTATAAGTACATCCCAAATATTGCATGGCATATACTGATGCTAAAAGTTACTCCTTGTTTTTCCAAAAATCAAATTTACCTGGAGGACGTATATTTTTATTTGCTAACTCTAGCAACCCCATGCCTGAAGGAGCTCCCAGTTCAGGCTGAGCACAGGAACCTCCCTTTGACACAAGGTTGAGTATGGTCCCAGCTCTCCTGGATGCCCAGACTGAGTCATCTGAGAGCTCAAAGAAAGCAATAGTTCATTCTGGGTGTGTGTTTTGAGCAGTGAAAAAAAGAAAAGTCTTAACCAAAGAAATGAAATATAAGTTGCACCTTAGAAGTGTTCCAGGCAGAGAATGGGACCAAATGAATGAGTTGTGAGTTTCTTGTGGACAGTGGTCATTTCTTATCCAACTTGAGATTTACAGACAATTGAAAACAGACATGACATTGACTAGATGTGCAGTAATGAAGCAAAGGAGAGGAAAAGAGGAAGGGAAAGGCTGTAGAGAAAAGAGATCATCCCAGAAGCCAGATGATCTTCGCAGAGCTGGGAGGTCCAGTGTGGAGGCTTGGCGTGTGGCAAGGTGGGGTAGGTGAGGCTCTAGTCTAGAGACCTAGTGGTTAGGTCTCTGAGGAGGGGAAGGGGCCCTATTGATCTTGTGCCTTGCTGGCTATGCCTCAAATGCTCAGAGGACAGCTGGAAGGCAGTTCTGGGTCAAAGAAGCAGATGTGGCCTGGTCTGGAAGATGGGAGATGAGGATTCTAGTCTCAGCTCTACCTTGAACTTCATTCGGCCTGAGAATCTCAGAGGTGAGTGAGACCCTAGAAATTCTGCAGGCCCATTACCTTTGTTTTACAAGTGGGGGAAACCAAGGCTCTGAACTGGATAGTGACCCCTGTACCCAGCTCAGAATCTCAACACTTTATTTATTTACTCAGCAGCAAACACTTATTAAACGATTATTTTACTTCAGGCATTATTCTAGGAGAAACTGGAGTTCAGAGATAAATAAAACACATGCTTGGTCTGAAGGCGATCACAGAGTAAGAGGAAAGCCAAAGAAGGGTCAGTGGGTCCAGTCAGTATCGCCCTGGCCAGGGCTCAGGGAGGTGGGAACGGGCGCTCCAGGGTGGAGGCTGGAGGGGCCAGAGGGTGGTTGGGAGGGTCCAGGCGGAGGCAGTGCCTGATGGAAGGCATGAGGGGTGAATAACGGAAAATTGACAAGGCTGTTGAAATGATCACTGAGGCAGGGCCTGGGGCGGAACTGGGGGAAATGGTAAGGGAAGAGACCTGACAAAGAGGAGGATCCAGGGCATGGGGTCTGAGCTGAGGTGGAAATATCAGGGTTTCTGCCCCTTTTAGTTGGCCTGGGCCACCAACTCTGGCTCTTAGAGATTCCTTGAGCCCAGAGTTTTCCCTCCAAGGCTGGGAATCAGCAGTCCTATATACTTGTTATATTCCTGAATCAGCAGTCCTATATACTTGTTATATTCCCGAATCAGCAGTCCTATATACTTGTTCTCAGTTCATCTGCTTTGCTGCCACAGAGATCTACTTTTCTGAGCTTGGCCTCGGTTTCCCCATCAGGACAATGGGCCCTCTTCCTGGCTCCAGCTTTAGGAATAGCATTGACGGGGATCAGCCGAGGGACCCTGAAGCCTATGGCCTCCATCCCACCCCCATTTTCTCAGGGGTTAGAGTGGCAGGTGTCAGCCTGGCCATGGGCCCCCTGCTTCCCCTCCCCCGCTGTGTTCCCTATAATTTTATATTGAGACCTGTGGTCATGACGTGGGTTTTACTGCACTAACGACATGGCCTGCCCAGGTTTAATGACAAAATCCATACTCTGGCCCTGGGCCTGCTCCTCGTTTGCATAATTCCCAGAATACAGCTCCCTGAAGCTTTTGACCTGGGCCATTACAGTGGCCATAAAACGGGCCATAAAACCGCTGGGAATGGCCAAGAGGAGGGGGCTGTGGTCTTGCGGGGGTGGGAACAAAGTCCTCAACCCCCTACTCTTCCTAGGCCAGAGTAGGCAACCTGGCCCTTCTCTTCCACAGTTCCCAGAATCTGAGAGTCCTTCTCAGGCTGGAGAGACCTCTGGAAATCCCTAGTTCAGCTGCCCATCTGATGTAGGAATCCCTTCTCCAAAGCCAGTGCCAGCATCACAGGTGGGCAGACCGAGCCCTCTGGAGGCGGCTGTCAGAAAGCATCTGCTTCTTGAGCATTCCTCACTCCTTCCCCTCCCCACGACCCCTCCCCCCAGCTGGCCAGGCCCTTTGCCACAGGTGGGTCTAGGTCATGCGGTCCTAGGGTGAATCTTGTCCCTCTTCAGGAGGCCTAGCTCCACAGGGAGGTCAGGAGGCAGGCTGAGCAGCCTAGTGGGGAGACGCGGGAAGCATGAGGGGCTGGGGACAGGGACTGGGACGGGCTGTCAGTGCTAAAGATGATGAATGGGGGAGGTGAGGCGGGAGGCCCGGTGTTATCCGCAGCGGACGGCGGTGCGGGCGCTCGCCGCTCCTGTTAATCCCCGGGCGCTGCCTCAGCCCTTGCACTGATAACGAGGAAATGGGACTGACAACAATTTTTAGCTGAGAGATTCTTCACCAAAATGCCAGGCGGCCCGAGGTCTGACAGCGCCTGATTGAGTGTGTGAGTGTGTGGGGGGAACGCCCGCGGCCCCCTCCCCTCCCATGCAAAGATGGATCGCTCATTCCGCCTCCCGTCCACATTCATTACCGCACCTCCCTCCCCCCCAACTCCCGCGCGCCTGCCACCGCCACTCGCCCGCCCGCCGCAGGTATCCCCCGAAGCAGGAGGAGGGCAGGGAGCAGAGGGGCCCGACCTTGTCCTCAGCCTTCCGCAGGGCACCTCGAGCTCCAAGAGCCAGAGGCGATGACAGGGTCGAGCTCCCTAGCTGCGTGACCTCCATGAGGTCCCCCCTTCGCGTTCTGAGCTGCTTGGACTACCTCCCCACCCCAAACGGTGAGGCTCCACCAGGAAGTGACCGGCCGCAGGCGGTGAAGCGGGATAGGCACAAGAGGAGAGCCAAGCGCTCCAACCAAGTAGCCTTTTCCTTGCCGGGGCCAGACTCCAACCGGTCGCGCCCTGCGGCCTCGGAACGGGGCCTCGGGCACCTGGGGTCCCAGATCAGCCCTCTGCTGCCCCCCTCTGTTGGGAAGTGCTGACCATTGGGAGCAGGAACTCCAGGGCCCCGCAAAGCCCCTCCTTCTCTGCCAACTTCCATAGCGAAGCCTGGCGCAGGAGTGGACGCTGGAGGCTGGGGGCTCATTCGGAGGGAAAGCCCTCCCTTCCTAGGTCATTAACCCACATCCGACCCTGCGACACCCCGCCCAGGGGTTGCTTCTCTGACTTGGCCTGTTTGGTTGTGTCCTAGTTCTGTTGCCTGTGGGTTCCATTCTCGCCTCTCTGTTCAAGCAGCAAGTCCCCTCCTCATGATCTTTTCTCTGCAGACCACAAAAGGCAGGGCTTGACTGCCCGGTGTCTGATGGAAGAAGGGGGAAGGTTAAAGTGAGGAGGAGGGTACCACTCACAACGCATGGCAACAGGAAGCTGGGCCTTTTAAGAGAATGTGTGTGTGTACAGGTATGCGTTTGTGTGTACATAAGTGTGTGCCCCACCCTCCCCTTCACCGAACCCCCAGGAGAAGGACTTCCATTTCCTGGTGAGCAAGACCAGAGGAGCCTTCAAGCAGAATTCAACAGAGTTGTCTCTTACCAGCTGTGAGACCTTGGGCCCATTACCTGACACTGCTGAGCTTTGGTTTTTCCTCGTATAAAACGGGTATAATAATATCTAACTCCCAGGACTTTGGTGAAGATTCAATTAAACCAGGGCTCTGTACAAAGCGATGAGTCATTATCATCTCTAGTAGGCTGCTAGCACAGTTTGTTGCTTGTGCCTGTATCTGTCCCCTTCTGACACCAGCCTGGCCTTGCCCTGTATCTGCCCTTCTTCCCCGCCATAGTCAAGATTGTGTACCATTCCCTAGGTACCCTGGCCCTGGCCCTTCTGGCCTCCATGGAGGTCCTTCTTCCTACCCATCCATACCCATCTAGCTGTTGATTGGTTTGCGTGCCAGTATATCCATTTGTCCATCCATCTAACCATTTATTCATTATCTGTGTATTCATAATAATAACATTTTATTGAGTGTTATTGTACGTTAGGCTGTAGGCTTAATGTTGTGCATATTTCATCCCGTTTCATCTTTACAACAGTCCTGCGATGTAGATATTATTATTGCAATCACACTGATAAGGAAAATGGGGTTCAGAACAATGAAGTGACAGAGCTAGAAGGTTTTAGAGCAGGATTTCAATTCAGGTCTGTCTGACTCCCAAACCAGTGCTCTTAACCACTGCATAATACCCAGCTACTTGCCCACCTATCCACTCGCCTAGGCCATAATTCAATAGCAGTCAACCAATGTCAATCGGATACCGACAGTGGGCCTGCTATCATACCCACGCAATAATGACCAAGACAGGCACACTCTCTGCCCTCAAGGAGCTTGGGGACTGCCTGCAGATAGGGACATGAAACAAACGTCCCCAGAGTTTTAGAAAAAGGGAAGTACATGGAACTGTGGGAGTGAATTAGCTGGCCTGGGAGGGGAAGGGAATGACATTCAAGCAAAGGTATGAAGGATGAATGGGAACCAGTCAGACAATGATCATGGAGAAGTGACGTCCTAGGTATAAAATGGGGTGTTGGAAGGTACAGAAGGGGAGAAGAGCCAACTGAAGAGCTGGAAAGTGTCCAGTGTGGTTGCGGCAGAGCGAGTGAGGGGCTGAGTGTTGAGATATAATGAGAGAGGCCAGACCCTGGAGGACTTCGTAATTACATTAAGGATTTTTTTTTTTTTTTGACATGCAGGAGAGTTTTAAGCAAGAGACATATCAGACTTGCACTTAAAAAAGATCATCCTAACTGCAGAGAATGGTCTGAGGAGGAGAAGTAGAGAGCGCAGGAAGGCTGCTTCGAAGGTGATCTCACTAACTCAGGTGAGATATGGTGGTGCCTTGCTGGAGGGCGATGGCGATGGCAATGGTGATGATGACGGAGGCGAACAGAAAGGCATGGGTTGGACGTGGGGGGTAAAGGACTGAAAGGAGCCAAGGGCGACTCCAAGGTTTCTGGCTTGAGCAACAGGACTCCAAGCAGCAGGCTTGGTGAGGAAGAAAATGAGTTCGGTGTTGGATGTAGTGCTTAGTTTGAGGACGTCTTCATAGACATCCGTGTGAAAATGCTTTCTAGGCACTCTGTGGGAGCCAGAGCCAGAATGACAGGGCTGGAGAAGTTCTGACGTTGAGCGTAGGTGACATCAGCTAGGGAGCAAGTACACGGGAAGAGGCTGGAAGAACCCTGGAAAACTCCAACAGGTGGAGGAAGTTTAAGTCATCAAGGACTGAGAACAGTCAAGAGGAAGACGAAAACAAGCGCGATGTCATCAAAGCCAAGAGGGGAAAGCATTTCAAGGAGGGGGGGTGTCATCGGTAGGGTCACAGGCTGCTGAGAGGTCAAGAACATAAGGCACGAAAAGTGTCCCCTTCACCCACTGTATCCACAATACAGCCGTCTGCCCCCACTTCATCCATCCGTCACCATCCAGACCACCTAATTACTCATCCTGGCCCCTCTTGCTCCTTCCCTTTCTCCGTCTCCTCCCTCCAGAAAACCATGATTGGCGCCTGTGCCGAGTGCGGGACAGGAAGAGTTAACATGCTGACAGATGGCATTTTTTACCTTCAGTCAATATGAACAAGGCCCCAAGACTATGATTCCAAACATCTGGATTTCATCAATATGTGATCTGTCATCGTATATTGGCATTCCCCAGTCCCCGCGCCAGAGCAATGCGGCTGGTTTTATTAATACGTCAAATACATTATCCGTGTAATACACTTGTCTGGCTGGGGCCTCCCGCTGGGGCGGGGCGGCGGATTTGAATGTATGATGAATCAGTTTGCATTACATGTTCGTAAGTCATCATTTGTCAGGATTAATAGGCATCCCTGGTCGAGGAGGTGGGGGTGGGGCTGCCGGAGGAGAGCTGTGCATTTAGCGATGGCCCGTATTTATCTGCCAGTACCCGGGGGTGCCCTGAAAACAACCCTGTACCCTCCTGCCCAGACCCCGGGGCCGCAGCTGGTGCTCAGGGGGAGGCTGACATTTTTAGCAGTTCCTGAGTCCCCTGGAACCACATAGGCCTATCTGTCTCTATTTTGGGCCGGCCAAACAAGCATCCAAAGGGTATGGCCGGGGCCATTGGCACAAGCTGGCTAACTCTTACTCTCACTCTATGGGATTCGGAATTCCTTCTTCCAGGGAGACTTCCCTGACTCCCCCAGACGGTACCAGGTGCCTTCTGTGTGTTCCCCCAGCCTCTCGTGACACCTCTAGTGACCCAGTGTTACAATAGCCTATTCTGTGTCTGTCACCCTCTTTAGACTGGAAATTTCTCGAGGGCAAGGATTAGTTTATGGCTACAGCTCCAGCACTTAGCAGAGGACATAGCCCCAAGTTAGAGAATGGTAATAATAGAAATCAATAAATATTCTTGGAATGAACGAATGAATACATGACGGTTGACCTTGATAAATTCCCCCAAAGGATGCAGAAGTTAGCTGGGAGACGTCGTGGGAGTTTCCTCTGAGTTCTTGCCTCCGCCCTGACCCTTATCTAGGGTCTGGTCTTGACCTCTCTCCTACCGTAAGTGCCTTGTCCTTCATTTGCTCCTCTTCCCTCCATGAGACGGTGCAGACCCCCTCACACGGGGTCAGTTCCTTACATGTGGCCTTGATACACAGATATAATACACAGGGTGACACATTCATGCCCGCATGCCGTCTTCCCTTCTCCCACCTCTGCCTGCAAAAGCTCAGATTGGCCCTGCCCACTCCACGTGGTCTCCTACCTGCTCCGGGTCCTTAGAAAACAAGAGCCTGGCTGGTCCCCTGACCCCCAAGGTGATGGACGCTATTTACTGTCTCTAGACAGTCAGTAGAGGGGGCCTGGATTGAGCCAGCCATGTCTCCTGGGTGGCCGATGGCAAACTTATGCAGGACAGCCCGGCGGAGGTCAGCCTGTGGGCAGGTTTAGGCTCAGACTTGGGCTCGAACTGGAGCCAAGGGCTTGGGGCCAACACACGTGATCAAGCTCACTGAGTGTGGGGCCCGGATCCCCAGCTGTTGGCCCCATCAGCCTTTGCTCCACTGAGGGCACCAGCCAACCTATTTAGAGACTGGAAGGGCTTCAGGGGTCCCGGCTCTTTCATACCCTCGACCTTGGCTCTCCCAAACACAACTGCAGCCTCTCTCCTTTTCTGGAGCTACGATTCAGTGCCCCTCCTCCCTTAGCTAATAACTTCCAGACCCCAGACCGATCCCCGGGCTGGGCTGGGCCAGTGGCGGGTGGGGCAGATTGGGCTTCTGGGTTGGGGGGGGCGTTCCCTGGGATTAGCCACGCCTGACTGTAGAAAAGGGCCCAATTCAGGAAAATCTCCCTATGCAGACATGCACACCTATCCTCTCAAGTGTCTGGACACACACGTGCACGTGGGGGGCACTGGCACACACAGGTAGGTGCTCACACGCGTGTGGGCCTTTATCCACACCCAGATAAGCACACCAGAGCACCTCTGCCGATCTGCGAGTGGGGATGGCGTGTACCTGGATGCTCGCCCCCCGTGCCTTCCCTGCCATGGAGCCAAAACGCCAGGACCGTACTGTTTAAAGCAAATCCAAGTGTGCTTTACCCCCCGCCAGCTCTGACTATGGGCTTGTAAAAATGAAGTGGGAACCTCTGCAGCTGTGGGCAATAAATCCTGAGCCGCCGAGGAGGGCATGTTACCTGCTTTCTGGGCTGATGGGTGGGACTCGGGGCACTGATTACAAGTGCCTGCGGGACTGGGTGGGCAGCGGGCCAGCTCCTCGGCCTCAGGCGCTGCCTGCTAGCCCCGCTCGGGCCAGCTGTCTCCCGCAGACCTGCAGGGGTGGGGGCAGGAGACCCAGGGCCCCAGGAGCGCTGGGCGAGGACCCGGAGAGAGAGCCGCAGAGAAACGTGGAGGAGGAGGGGGCTGGGGTGGGGAGAGTGAGCAAGACAGGCACGTGCTGCTAAGGCTGAGGGGAGCCTTTGCATCTGGAGATCAATTAGCATCAATTACTGACTTCATTTAATTGTCGTCCAAGATGAATTTGTCATTTTTAGCTGGGAATTAATGGGAGACCTTCACCTCTCCCTGGCAGCAGCCGCGGAGCCAACAGCGGTCACCTCAGTCTCCTAGGAGCCCTGAATCCTGCTCTGGGGGCCGGGCCAGGCAGGGGGCAGGCGGCTAGCGGGGCTTCTGGTCCCTGGGCAAGCTCTCGCCTGCCCCAGGCCAGGCCAGCCTAGCCCACTCGCCGGGGGCCAAGGTGGGGGCCGCGGGTCCCGCAGAGCCGTCCTTTGAAGCCTCTGGCTTCAGCCAGAAATTAATTTGCTGGGCTGAGCATGTTTACCTTTTCCCAGCAAAGGCGAGACAGTAAACAGCGGACCGGCGGCTGAAATTGAATTGATAACTGCATCAACGTGCCAGATAACGCCTAAAATAATACGCCGATAAGGAAATTCGATTTGATTTGCTGCTGCGCATCAGATTGGCCCCATCTGTAGCTGCCTGTAATCATTTTCAATTGCGTTGGGAAACCTTATTTGTCCTTAAATATTTCTGTCATTTTTCATTGCTGGCGACAGATCCTTGGGCAGGTGGCCGGGGTGCGCTGCCTCTGTGGGCGCGGGGCAGCGGCCCGAGGAGGAGGGGTGGTGAGGACTCTCAGGAAAGGAGGCAGGGAGCAGGCAGCCGGGCGGTGACAGCTGTTCCTCCAATCAATCACGCTGTCGACAGGGAGGGACGACTGGCTGGCAGAAATTGAGTTTGCCTCACAGGGGACGATTGAGCAAATTAATAGCCCATTAGCCAAGCAGTGACCTGAGAAATGAAGGTGCAGGGGTTCCTGCTCACTCAGGCCGGCCGGGGTGGGGCAGGGCAGGGGGAGGGTCTGGGAGGAGGTGGGAGAGCACGGGGAACATACGCGGGCGAGGTGGGGTGGGGAGTGGACGGTGCAGGAGGAGTGATGTCAAGTTGGGGGAGGTGGGCTGGAGAGGCGGACAGTCCTAGGACAGATGCCGGGGAAGGAGGGGGCGGAGGTGGCCCCACTGATGATGATGGCTCTTTACCATCTTCCCATCATGCCCTCCGGGACTGAGTTCCATGCCAGTAAACTCTCCTTCCTCGGTCCCTAGATACTTCCCCTTTACTTCCTCTCATCACTTTCCTGGAAACCAGCCCATGCCCCAGAGACACCACTGTCTGGAGTCCTCCCCAGTGCAGGCTGTTTATTCTCCCAGCTTCGGGTTCCTCCGGCCGAGGGGAGGGGGCAATGTCTTCCTGTGCTCACTGCCACTTCCAGCCCACCGTTTCTCTACCGTATGGGCTCTGAGATCAAGTACTGCCCTGCATCCCTTATCGCTGGTGTCCCCCATTCTCCATAGTCCTCCAGGACTTCGATGCTGGCTTGTCTACCCCAAGCCCCGTCACCGAGCTCCTCAGCGGCTGTTCTTTTTCCCTGGACTCACTTCCTCCTGGAGGATCTAGTCAAGAAGCCTGAATTGCTCTGTGCTAGAACTCCCTCTCTCCCCAACCCTCCTACAGCCTTGTACGCATCCTGCTTGCTTCTCCCTCTATCCTCCCATCTCCCGAGATGCCACTGACTCAGGGATTCTAGCCCAAGTCCTAGAGCACGTCGCTGCAACACCCTCTCGCTTCCTCTGCCTCCTCCACCATCCAACTATTCTCCTTTTCGTCTCAGACACACAGGCGGCTAAACGCAGCTGGGGGAAAATCACAAAACCACACAGATATGTGCCAATAAAAATTCACAGTTTCCAATCTCAGCACTACTAAGCAATCCCTTAACATGCCCTTGGTCAGCTCTGTCTCCCTTTTCCCACAGAGATAATCCAATAATATTTTACTATCTGGAGCTCCCCGCCCCATCTTCTCTCCCCCTCTCTCTTACTAGGTGGCCTTGCTTCCCACTTCGCTCAGAAATCAGAAGTCCTTACTATGAATTCCCTCCACTTCCGGATCCACACTGGTCTCCTTTCTTCTTCCAGTTTCGGTGGAAGAGGTATTCATCTTCCCGTTCTAGCCATATTCCCTTCTCCTGGGTTGAGAATCCCATTCCTGCCAATGCTCGCGGGGAAAGCTGTTGTGTGCCTCCTCTCCCCTGTGCCTCTCTCCATCAGCATCTCCGTGTTTGGAGTCGCCCCACCCCGCAACAATATGAACAACTCCCCTCTCCCTTCTGGATGGCACCTTGTAGCTGATGCTCTCCCCTTCTCCTTTTGGGTTCACCTAAGATGCTCCAAAGAGTCGTGCTTGCTGTCCACCCTCCTTTGTCTCCTAGCGCTTCTTAACTCGTTGCGGTCTGCAGCCCCCCACCCCACTCTCCATCAGGCTGCTCTCAATCAGATCCTCGACGGTCATCATTCGCCAGCTATGACGAATACTCCAGCGATATTCATTTATCTGTTAATTCAATAAATATTTACTGAGGGTCTTCCATGGGCTACGCACTGCCCTGAGGTCTAAGGATACAATAAAATCTATGTCCTTTTGGAGCTTCCAAAGCAGGAGGAAACGAATACAACAAAATTAGACAAACAACTGTAAACTTACACTGCTCTGGGAACCTACAAAGGCAGATTTGCCCTCTCAGAGGAATCTGGAAAGGCCTCCCTGAGGACGAGGCACAAGCTGAGAGGTGATGGGTAAGTACAAATTGGATAGACGAGGAAGAAGGAAAGGGATAACGTCGATCAAATACTTGTGCCAAGTACTTTACTATTCCATCACGGAAACGGGCGTGGAGAAGCTCTGTAAGTTGCCCAAGGTTACCCTGTAAGCCGTGCGGCTGGACTCTCAGCCCTCCAGCCCGTGCTCCGGACCCTTCCCCTCCGCGCCCTTGGATGCCGGCTATGACCCTGTCTTCATCCCCTCCTCTCTCTGCGCGCTGTCCTCCTCAGTCCCCACCTCCAGCCCTGTCCCATGCCTGTCATCATGCACCGACCAGATCCTCTACCTGGATGTTCCGCAGGCTCTTCAAGCTCAGTGTGCCCGGGATGGGACTTGTCTTTCTCTAGACCCGCCCTCCTCCTGCTTTTTCTATTTCCATACATGGCACGCCCCTCCGCAGACTTCCCTGCACCCGCAGTCTGGACTCCGAGTCTTTACTCTGGATCCTACATCCGGTAAGTTTACATCTGAGCTGTCTTTACCTCCTAAGGAACCCCGGTGCCATCTTTTCTCCATGGCTTTCGTTCAGGCATCATCCCCAGTCTTTCCTGTCAAGTCTCCTAATGCCTTTGTGTCCCCTCTAATCCATTTCTATCTCTACAGCCAGCAGGATCCTCCTAAAACGCAAGTCGGATCCTATTGTTCAGTCACTTAAGACCCTTACCTGTCTCCCAAAGCCCACGGCATGAGTTCTGCGCTCCTTATCATGCAAGCCCCTCTCTAGCCTCGTATCCCTTCCAGTGATGTCGCGTGCTATGGCTGGGCAAGGCCCAGCTCTTCCCATCTGATCATCACTGCCAATAGTGCTCATGACATTGACCTCCCCATGGACAACCTATAACTCCTATTTGTTCTTTAAGACCACACCCGGACGATACTTCCTCTTTGACACCTTCCGTGATATTAATTACTCTTTCTCGTGCTATTTCTTGTGCGCCTTTACCTCGATTATTGCACACATCCTACAGATAATACGGCAAAGATTTGTTTGTCCATCTGTCTCCCCTGGTAGACTCAGAGCTCCTTGAGGGCAGGGAGGTTCTCTGATTCACCTGGTACTCAGGACCCGACACAGGCAGGGTCTGGCACAGAGGGGGTGGTAGTGGCTGCTGAATGATTCAGCAGCCAGGTCTGTGGGAGGAGAACTTGAAGGGACTGCAGGAGAATGTCTGAAAAGACCGTAAAAGATGGGGCGGGTGGGCGGTGGAGCTGGGGGGGTGAGAGGGGTAGGAAGAGGAGAAGGCAGGCAAATGAGGTCATGCTGTCAATTTCTTTTGTTTAAATAAAGCCAGGCTTCGTGTTCAGTGACAGGCAGAAGGCCTTGAAAGCAGAAGCTCCAGCCGACCTAGAAAAATACCAGTGTCCACAGAGCTGGTGGGAAGAAGGTGGGCCATGGCCACGTAAACACAGATGGGCAGTACAATCCCATGCCTAGAAACACTGACAGACATACGCCCCCCAGGGCAGATAGATACCCACGTGCTCAGAGAGGGTCTCCAGCAGCCTCCTCCTTCACAGAGCCCTCTGCGGGCCTCTCTGCTAGCCCACCACCCCACCCGGAACCCCTGGGCTGCTGTCTCTCTCAGCAATTTCCCTACCCAAGAAAGCTCTAAGGGTTTCAATTACCGGCGCATGGGATTTAGTGCCCTGGGCTTCTCTGACTGGAGGAGATTTATTTGAAGGTTTAGTGTCGTGGAGAATTCACGTCTTCACTCCCAGGAGCCCAGCTTCCGTCCCGAGCCCCTAAATCAGGAACCAAGATGGGCTATTGTCACTTACCGCATTAGCCTCGTTAGCGGACCAGGAGGGGTGATTAATAGCAATGCACACACAGCCATCCTGCTCCCTGGCCGCTCTGTCGCCGCGTGTGACCCAGGGAGGGGGCGGGGAGGGGCTGAGCCGGCTCTAGGATAACTAAGGGGTCTGCATGAGAGCCCCCGCCCCACTGCTAGGCAGGGAAGTCCCTGGGGCTCTTTCAGATCTGGGGACAGTTCAGAGATGCATAGGCCGAGCCCGAGACCACCCCGCTGGCGGCCTGTGGGGCCGGACTCCTGGAGGGGTGACAAAGCAGATGTGCACGATGAAGGCTGGGTCTAGGATAAGGCCCAAAGTGTACCCCTGGGTGTGTGAGGGATGTGTGCACGGTGTGGGGCGGAGGTGGACGGAGGGAGCGGGGAGTGTGTGTGTGTAGGAGGTAGAGAGCAGTGGGTACGCTGATTTCGTTTCCCAAACACTCTCTGAGGGTTTACTATGGGCCAAGTGATATTTGAAGAGCTGGAAATACAGCACCGAAGGGGACAGACAGGGCCCCGAGAAAGAGGAGGGGTGTGTGGGTGAGAGAAAGGAAGAAGTGTGTGACAGAGAAATGCAAACGAGCAGTTGGGGGAGAGAGAAGTGTGAATGCAGGAGTGGAGAGGGAGAGGTTCATAGGAAAGGTGGGGGGGAGATCTGTGTGCGGGAGCAGGGAAGGGGAGAGGGCAGGTGTCAGGGAGGGGCTGGGAGACACGTTCGTGAAACGGGCGTGTGTGACAGAGTCGTGTGTAGACAGGCTTGGGACTGAGAGGACACACTGTGTGGAGAAGGGTACGGAGTAGGGCACACAGTGAGGGGAGGATAGGGGAGAGGGCGGGTGTCTGATGGAGATCTCTGTGTGTGAGGGAGAAGGGTGCTCGAGTGCGTGTGTGTGCATGCGCGTGTGTGTGCATGCGCGTAAGGAGCAGGACAGAGTGTGTTAGGTGCTAGAGAGAGGAGTGTGTCAGAGGGAGCGTGTATAAGGAGAGACAATGGGAGAGAGAAGGGTGGGTATTTTCTCTTTTTTTGCTTTGTCTCTGCAGTTTCTCCCATCTTCCCCCCTCCACGGAGTTCCCGGAGGCAGGCTAACCTGGGTTTGAATTTCAGTTTTGGGCTCTTCATTCATTTATTTATCCGTTCATTCACTGAACACTTACTAGCTTTTCCTTTCGGTGCCTCATTTTTCTTACCTGGAAAGCCGAGACTAACAGGGCGATGATGATAACTCGGTGAAGTAATTTATTAAAATGTCTTGTGAGCCCACAGAATTAGGCCAGGAGGCACCCTGGCCCAGCACGTGGCATGTGGGTCAAAAAATGGTAGCTGGAGAGCTAGGGCTCCCCTGCCAATGCTGGGCTCCCTTTCTCTCTCTTTTTTTCTGTCTCTTACCTCGCGCACTCACAGTCACAGCTGAGCCATAGTATTAATTATTAGAGCCAATTGACTGTTTAGACGCTGATGTTTTAACTAATCACCACTAATGGCAGACACTGGTGGGCAATCACAATCATTTAGTTCTCAGGCAAACCCCTTCTCATAGTTGAGAGCAGAGCGGGGCGGGGCTGGGGCTCTGCGGGTTCACCAACGGCTGGGACTGGAAATGACGGGAGGGAGGGGATTACTGCTGCCTGGAGGAGGCCCCCCCTCTCCTCCCCGGGGGCTCTGGGCCAGCAGCCTTGGGCCCAGGGGCCCTCCGGAGCCGTCAGGTCCCCTGGGGTGGGTCAGTTGAGCCCTGCCTTGACGTGGGTTGCCTTCCTTCCCCAACCTCTTACTTCTCTGCCCTTTGGCCTCAGTCTACCCTTTGACCTAGAATTCTGCCAGGGAATCCAGTCTCCAGCAACCACTCTGGACCAGAAATATCCTAGCTGCTCCCCTCCCCCGAGTTGCTTTTCAGCTATAGTTCCTAAAAGTCCGCTTCCAGGAAGAGTCGTTCAGACATAGGTTCAAATCCCCCCTCCTCAAGGGGCTCCGCTGTACGCTGGCTGGGATGGGAAGCTGCATCCTGTTTTGGCTGAGGGTGCCAGTGAAGGGAGCAAACGCGAGCTCTTTGCTGCTGAGGGTGGAGAGCAGGGGTAGGGGTATGTCGTGAGCTCTGGGCCCCTGAGAGGCCACCTGCGGACTTGCCCTGCCTTATTCACACGGAGGCCTCAGAGCCCCAGCCTGCGTGCAGCCCTGCCCCGCTCCGAGGCCCCGGTCCCTGTGACACCTGCTCCAGGCCAGCTGGGGAAGCCAGAGCCCCAGAGCTCAGGAATGCCAGCCTCAGGGTAGACGCCCCACAGGGTGGGACCATAGGGTCCAGATGTCCTGGAGGGGGCGGCCTTGGTGCCCGCCGCCAGTAGGTGTCGCTGTGGCTCCAGCAGTGGGAGGGGGCGGCAGGCAGGGGGCCCTGGAGGAGGCCCAGGGGCTAGATGCCCTTTGGCCTTCCTGCCCTCGCCTCCTCGGGTCTCTCTGCCAGGAAATCTTCTCCGGGGCTTCTCAAACTTTAAGGGCACAGAACTCTTAGAAGGTCATGTTAAAACGTAGATTCGGAGTTGGTAGCTCTGAGGTGGGTCTCAAAGATGTTGCATTTCTCCAGGGTTCCTAGGTGAAGCTGGGGCAGCCGTTCTGTGGACCGCCCTTTGAGGAGCAAGGTTCCAGCCTGGACAGCTCCCTAACTGGGGGACGCCGACTGTGCTTCCTTCCAGAGCTAACCCTCACCCTCACACCTGTTTCCTTATAAAGCTCCTAGACCAGAGGCCAGGGGCAACTCTTAGGGATCCCCTCTTCTTGGAGACCAGCATGAAGCAGGCAGTTTATAGGAAAGCTCTGACACAAAACCTAGCTCCAGTCCTCTGAGTCAACCCAGTCCTACCACCTAGATCAACTCCTGAATTTATTTATTTAAAAATATTTTATTTATTTGACACAGAGAGAGAGAGAGAACGCGAGCAGGGGGAGCTGCAGGCAGAGGGAGAGGGAGAAGCAGGCTCTCCCCTGAGCAAGGAGCCCTACACGGGGCTCTATCCCAGGACACTGGGTTCATGACCTCAGCCGAAGGCAGAAGCTTAACCAACTGAGCCACCCATGTGCTCCTTAACTTCTAAACTTAAATCTAAACCTGAATCTAATCCCGATTCCCCCAAATAACCCCAGTTCCCACCATCAGAGCTATATCCTGATATCGACCTCAGCCCAACTCTTGTGCCCCCCTAAATCCAACAACTGTACTATCCATTGCTTCAGTCCTGTCCCAAGACTGAATGTCCCCTTAGCCTCTCTGATAATCTTCCTGATCCTCTGCCATACTTTCTTCTCAACAACAGTTTGAGCCGGGAAAGTGGGGCAAGAGGATCTGAGAACATTTACCCCATCGAGCTGGTCCAGGCCTTCCGTAGCAACAACTAAGGCATTGCCCCAAGCAGAGGGAAAAAGCAATTTGGCAGTCTAGTTGAGAATAGGCATTCCCACACATATTCTGGAAGGTCCCTTGCTGCTGGGGAATGTGGCAAGTCTTGTCCTTATTCTATGTTCTCCTCTGTCCTAAAGGCTCCATTTTTGGGGATGTGGGGAAGGCAGGGAGGAAGTACATCCATTAGCCCAGCCCTTATAGCAGGTGAAAAAGGAAGATGTGTGTGCGTGCGTGCATATGTGTGTGTGTGTGTGTGTGTGTGTGTGTTGGGGGGTGAAGCAAGCAAAGCACCCTCTAGGGTTTTTTTTTTTTTTCCCTAAATCAAGGTTTTTCTGAGGGGCTCTCCTCTTTTCCCAGCTCTGTCTACAATGTGGCCCTCCTGGGCACGACAGAAGCTGATTCTTACAGATCTGACATTTTGTGATTTTGAAGAAGGAATGCAATTTTAAATAGGAATAATTTGGTTTTGCCCTGGTGGGCTACCCACTGTGACCCACTCCCCAACCCTGACGTGCAGGAGATCGGTCAACTCAGAGAAGAACCATCTCTCACACTGGGAGGCACTGAGTAATAAAAAACACGGCTGCGTGTGTCAAACACCTCTGCCTTTAAAAAGCTCTCCCCTTCTCCATTTATAAATAGCTCTCTTTAGGAAAACTGCTTTCGCATTTCTAGAGCACCTCCACATTTACAAAATAACTCTGTAGTTTTACAAATCACTTCTCATCAACCTGTTTAAATGAAAAGATCCTTTTGAATACCTTGGAAAAGGTACTTAACTTCCCTGTGCCTCAGTGTTCTCATCTGTCAAATGGAAACAATAGAAGTAGCCGCTTCACAGGGTTATGCACAAAGTCATTTGAATAGTGCCCGACGCATAGAAGCCCTTTATGTCAAATGTTTGTGTTATTGTTGCTACTGTCGTTATTACCAATATCCTGGGATATTTAGCACCGGAGATAGGGAAAGTCTCTTTAGATTGGGATAGGCAAAAGTACTTGTCCAAAGTCTGTTGCCAGTAAGCTTAAAAATGAAACTCGTGGGGCGCCTGGCTGGCTCAGCGGGTAGAACGTGTGACTCTTGGTCTCAGGGTCGTGAGTTCAAGCCCCATGATGGGCGTGGAGCCTACTTAAAAAAAAAAAAGAACTGCAAAAATGAAACCCTTGTCTTCTATAGTCCATTGTTGTGTTCTGTCTCCCACACTAAAAACATCTGGCCAAGGTAATCCCTAGCAGGAAGTAAAGATTGCCTGGGGAAGAGGGTTGGTACAAGAGTCCCCTGCCCTCTGCTGGGTCTGGGGAATAGGAGGGAGCAGAGGAGGCGGCCTTGCTCCCCCTTGCTGAGTTGCGGGAACCGGTGGCGGGGCCTTGGGGGGCAGGAGACTGGGCAGGCTCGGCTCCTGGCTCTGTTCCGTGGCTGCCCGCTGGGTTTCCATGACCCGGAGAGACAGCTGAGTAATGACACTTCCCATGGCAGGTCTGGACCCAATCCCCCCACCAGGAACCTTTTCCTCTCCCCTCCAGCTTGTGTCTTGTTCGTTTCTGCATTGGCATGCTTCCCCATCCACACTCCCTGCGTTCTGCCTTGTGGCTCAGTCATAGGTAGACTCCCAGGGCCGGAGTTGGGCTAACGGTAGGGAATGGGAGTAAGGAGCCCGGGGAGGGTGGAACATGAGTTTTGGAGTCAGAGAGATCTGGTCTGGAAACCTAACTTACTTAGCATTGCTAGCCACGTATCCTTTGGGCAAGAGCCTTACTCTATGGGAGCCTGCGTTTCCTCCTACCTAGAGACCGACGATAATACTACTCGCCTCCCAGGTTGCTCGAGCCAATGACCCAGTGTGCATAGCGTGAAGCACAAAGACTTGCACAGAGTAGGTCTCGGCATGCCTTCCTGCCTGGCTGGGAAATGGGGGTGGCAGGGGCCGCTGGAGGCCTGGGAGTGCGGGGGACCAGGCTAACAGCCGGGGAGCCTTGGGGAGGCTTGGCCCACAGGCTCTAGAGTTCCTCCTTCCACACCGGCCCAGCCCTCCCTCCGGGCTGAGTGGTCCGTGGTCATCAGGACAACACGGGCCTGTGTCAGGAGGAAGGCAGCTGTGTGGGGGGTTGGGCTGGAGGTTCTGTGCAAAGAGGGCCCGAGGCGGGGGCAGCTGGGCGGCTCGGCCAGGCACAGCCTGTTACCAGCTGCGCCTTGGGGTGCTACGCCCCGCCACCACCAGCACCCCCGAGCTGAAAGTCACCAGCCCTGGGCTCCCGTGTCCTAGTTCTCAGTTCTAACTGCGGAGTGGGGCCGAGGAAAGGAATCCAGTGAAGTCTCCCACAGCTCAGGCAGGGTTTGCTCAAGGGAGAGCCTGCCCTCTGCTCTCTCTCCCTCTGTCCACTGGTCGGTCTGTCCCTTTCTCTCTCTTTCCTTTCCGTTTTATCATGAGCTGTTCCGAATTTCATCCTGGAACACCCTCAAAGTTTGGAGGCCAGTGCTTGGGGAAGAAAAGCAGCCCAGGCTCCAGGGCTGGGCACAGAGGATCCCACTGCAAGGCTGGAGGGGGAAGGACTGAGGAGGAGAACGGGGCTGGGGCTCGGGGGTGGACAGGTCTTCCTGGCGGGAGGAGTACCAGAAGTCTGGAGTGTAGGATGGATGGCAAGAGAAAGAAGGGTAGAACAATAACCGAGGCAAAGGCGGGGAGACGGCCCAGCAGGACTGGAGACCGTGGCCGGAATAGAGGAGGACGGAGGGGTCATGGCGTCTGGCTGATACTGCCTGGCGGGGGCTCCCCTGGGCCTGTCGACCCCCTCAATCTTTAGACAGGGCTTTGAGGCTTGCAACTAGAATAGTCCATTGCAGAAGGACGCATCTTGGCCACGTCCGTGACTCTCATAAGCCGGGCACTGGCACAGCATGAAGCAGGTCGATCCTTGCACGCGGTGGAGGTGACAGGGTTATTACCGCACTCTGCTGATGGGGGAGTGAGAGGAGGCAGGTGCCGTGCCTGACGTCCCCCCCGCAGCGTGGGATGGAGCTGGGACTTGCAAGGTTGGGCTCCTTAGCAAGGCCGGAGGGGCATTGCCGTGTAGACGGCTGCTTACCAGCCAGCCTCGTCTCCTCCCCGCTTCCCTCCATGCACGCCACGGTTCTGGCCACACCGAACCCCTTCAGGTTCTCAAGTGGGCCATTTCTCTCACCTGCGGGCCTTTACATACATTGTTCCCTCTGCCTGGATGGCAGACCTTTTTCAGATCTCGGCCTCACGGGGAACTCTGCCGGGAAGCGCTACTCTTTAAATCTTTAGGCTCCACCACGTGTCCCCATAGCCTGTAAGCCTTCCCTGTCACGTTGTCATTACGCTTTTCCTGTCTGGTTTCGCACCAGGGCCTGGCACGGTGAGGGATGTCAAATGCGCTCAGGCCCACCCCAGCCTTCCTAGCTGCGCACCAGCACCACGGGAAGGGGGCTGTGCCTGGGCTCACAGAACACAGGGGAGGCTAAGGGTGGTCCTGAGCCTGCCGGGAGCAAACGGTCAGGACGGGGCATTGGAGAAAGCAGACACTCACTCGAATTTAAGTTCAGGGTAGGACCTGGCCTAAAGCAGGCCCTGGTGAGACTTCGAGGGGAAAGGGGGTTCCTAAAGGTTGGAAAGGTGCCTTTGAGAGGAAGGCCCTTGAAGGATGGGGAATGTCGCACCTCATGGAGAGCAGAGGACTGTAAGCCTGGGGACAGGAGGATGAGCGGGAGCAAACACGGACAGAGGAGGGCATTCAGCCCCCTCCCTAGACTCTCTCTGCCCGGCAGGGCCTGGGCTGCCCACCCCAGCAAAGGGCCTCACGTGGGCGACTGCCCGGGAGGCTGGTCCTTCTAACATGGTGAGCGGCTGAACCGGGATGTCGTAAACCACACCCGTGAATCCTGGCACCAGGCACGGCTCCCAGCTCGGGGCTTACCCCGGAACACGCATTCTCTGAGGGCCATACCATGGGCCAGCCCTCCCACGGCCTCCGGCCTCATATCTGGCTTTGCCTTGGGCCGGTGACTGTCCCTCATTTCTCCCGCAGCACTTTACATCTTAACTTGGGGGAGGGTCCACAGCCTGCACACCTGTCCATGGCAGCCTCAGCTTCAACCTGCTCACTGTGTGCACCCCTTTGGCCTGCACTGTACCTCCTCCAGGCCAGGAGCTCCCTGAAGGCAGGGGCTTTGGTTTAGAATCATCTCGTACTTGGGGCGCCTGGGTGGCTCAGTGGGTTAAGCATCCAGACTCTTGATTTCCGCTCAGGTCATGGTCTCGGGGTCGTGAAATCTAGGCATTGGGCTCTGCACTCAGCGAGGAGCCTGCTTCAGGATTCTCTCTCTCTTTCGGCCCTGCCCCCACTCTTTCTCTCTAAAATCAATCGATCAATCAATCAATCAATCTTAAAAAAAAAAAAGCATCACCTTTTCTTTGCAGTTCCCAGCCTAGGTGTTGTTTATAAATATAGTTTAACTATTGGGAAAGATGGAGAAGTAGACACAGGGATGAAGGCTTAGCCTCCCTTCAGCCTGTTTTGTTACATGTAAAATGGAGACAGTGATCCTCATCACCTGGGGTACTTGGGAAGCGTGAGTGAGATGCAGATTGACGTGAGTCCCCCTTTAAGGGATGGATGTTCTTGGTATCTTTATCTTACAGATGAGCACACTGGGGCTCGGAGAAGCGTGGGGACTTGCCCGAGGTCACACAGCAGTGAAGTGGAGGGGCTGGGATTCAGATGAGTCCCTTCCCCCTCTCTGCTACACCTCGGCTGGGGGGATGGTGTGAAGTGTGACTGCAGGTGGGGATGCGTAAGTCAAGTAGGGGAGTCCGGTAAGGTTCTTATCTGACCAGTGGGGTATGGAGTTCAACCTGCGGCACACAGCCTGGCGGGGTGAATCAGAGAGGAGAAAGAGTGGGGAGAGGCACGCCTGCAGGCAGGGGGCTCCTCAGGAGGAGACGCGGCCCTGTCTTCTGGGTGCCTGATGAATCCTGGGAGAGGAAGCCGGCCGCAGGCCCAGGAAAGGCAGCGGGTGGGCCGGGCAGAAGGGCATGATGGTGGGGGAGGCTGGAGATCCCAGTGCCTGAAGGTGGAGAGCCGCCGGAGATGGACGGCAGGGATGAGTCCGCCCAGCCCGGGTAGTCTTCACGCCCTGGTTCCGCAGGCAAGGGTGGGGACTGGCCGCCTGCCATCCTCCGTGCACCTGGGCTGAGGCCCAGCCCATGGGCAGCCCTGGGCTCCAACTACCTCTGCCCCCTGGCCCAGCAGCAGGCCCAGCTGGCTCACCTTCTCAATCAATACTGTGCTCTTAATGGGCCCAGCCACCAGCACCAACCAGGGGCATTAAATGTTAATTATATCTATTTGGATTTGAAAAATTTTATTACTCAAGTTAATTACGGCTGGAGTCATAAAAAGGTTTCAGAGTGAAAGGGCTGCCTTATTGGGGCCACTTTCCCCAAGACAGATTGGAAAGGAAAAGAAGAAATAAAAGCATCTGGCTCAAAGGGCTGGGCGCTCCCCATCCACCAGGCGGAGAGCCCGGGGCTCGGGACCCTCATCCTCTAAAGCCTAAAGTACAGCTCGCCCACCAGCCGTGCTGGTGCCCGGAAACAGGAGACGCCAGTCCTGGGAAGGCAGGGCCTTGGCTCGCAGCCCCGGCGTGACGGGTGCCTTCCTTAGAGAAGGGCCCCCTGCCTGTGGGGGTCCAGGGAAACTGCTGAGAACATCTGGGCTCCCAGAGATCTGGGATCGAAGGATATGCCCAGGGCTCCTCTCCAAGTGGTCTTGAGACTGGGAACTCCTCCAGCCCAGCTCCCTACTCTGGCCTGGCCCCACCCGGCCCAGTCTGATTGCTTCCTGCCAGCCCCACTTATGATTCATGGGCCTGACCTGCCGCTATAAAGTGCTCACTGTAGACGGCAGAGACGCAGGATTTACAGCTCCGGGGTCAGCTGTAGGGAATGACACACACAATAGCTGACTCACAAGGGTGCCCCATTTCCAGCCCACACATAACTCTCTCTTGCACACGCAGGTACACGCACACATCTCGACGGAGACACAGACGCACCTTCATGCCCAGGAGCTATCCTACTCACGCACGCGGTAATGGGAATTCCATTTGTGGAGCAAGCATGGTGTGTTGGGTGCTTTACGGGCATTTGTCTAATCCTTAACACCAATCCTGTAAGGCTGAAGCAGTGTTACTCATGTGATAGAAGAGGAAGCGAACTAAGGCTCAGGCAGGGAAAGGTATTTGAGCACATGTGCCCTCCGAGGGAACTAGCTCTACAGAGAGCCGCGGTGCCCACGCTGTTGGCCAAGGGAACAGTAAATCCGCCAGAGAACTGGCCCCACAGCAGCCTGGGGGCGGGGTGGGGTGGGCGTAAGACAGGCCATCCCATCCCTCCTCCCTCTTCCCCATCAGAGGAGCTGGAGGCTGGTTCAGAGTGGGAGGGAATGTTCTAGAAGCAGACCTGCCCAGCGGCCCCCTGCAAGGTGATAGAAGGGAGACTAAAAGCCGGGAGAGGAAGGCCTTAACCAGATATGAGACTGGAATTGAAAAGTGCTCAAACTTTTAGGAATTAGGGAGCAATTTGCCCATGTTGTGAAGGGACCAACTGCCCATCTGACAAAGGGTATTCGAGGAAGGGTAGTTGGTAGGGAGGAAAGAGGTTTCATATTTGTGTCTCCCAAGCTGAGCTCCTCAATATACTTTTTAAAATTATCATTATTGTCATTCTTGCTGTCATTACTCTTCTCTTACTGGGAAGATCATGTAGAAGGGGTCTGCCACTCCTCTCTTCGGCTCCCGTAGCATTTGCCTCTAGTTGGTTCCTCCAGTTTTCTCGGGTCTCAGAATTTCTGCCTTTCCCCCAAAGCTGGTGCCCACTGTCGCTTAGGGCCACCCTTCTCAGTCCTCAGCAGGGACTCTACCCTCTTAGCTGTTCCTCATTCCTCTCACTCTTGCGTTTTTGCCCCTAGATTTGTCCTTTCTTCTGTCTTCAGACGCTTATGTAATTTCTTTCTTGCCGTGGCCAGCCCTTCCCTTGACCTTGTTAATTCCTCTATGCCCTTTCTAAGTTTCTTCTGCCTTCTCATCTGCCTCCTGGAGTCAGGGCTTTCACCCTCTGGGATGGAGCGCCCATCACCGCTGGTGTCACTACCATGACCTCACCCTCAGCTGGTGCCCCGTGGAAGCCGTGACCCTTAGCTCCTCCATGGCCCCCTCGCGGCATCCGTAGCTTTTCCTCACGCCCCTGCTCTGCCATCTCCCCTCACCTCTGCCGGCCCTCCTCTCCCTGTCGCTCCCTCCTCCTCAGCAGACTGGACGCCAGTATCTTGTCTCCTCTTCCCAGTCCTCCTGACTCAAGGTTCACTCCTGTGTTCTTTGCTCTCAGAGAATTTGTCTTCTTACTCTTGGGGACTTCTATGTTCCCCCCTCGACGTGACTCCCAAAGCTGCCTCCATGTTTCTCCTGAACTCCCATCCTGAGTTGTCAACTGTCCAAAGGACCGAACTATTGAGATGCTCCACTCCCACTTCCGATGAAACATTGGTCATCATGGTCCTTTCTTCAAAATGGCTCAGCTCACTTGCCTCCACCTCATTTCCACCCATAAAATAACTATCGTTCTGGTTGCCTAGCCTCCCCGAACACCAGATCCACTGATTAAATTAATACACTGAGCAAATATTTTCCAGGTAACTCTCATGAGCAAAGCCCAAACAGCCCAGGGTGGCGGGGGTACAGATGGGAGGCAGGACAAACAGGGAGTAGTAGGAGGCCCCCGAGGGGGAGGGCTCTGGAATAGGGTAGATTTGGGTCCAAAGCCTGGCCCCCCCACCACTTGCCAGCTATGTGACTTGAGGTCAGTTACTTAAAGTGAACATAGAGTGCTTCCCATTTGCCACACACCGACGTCAAGGTCTTGCCTTTCGGATCCACTTCATCCTCACTACCATCTTTGCAATGTTGCTATAACGATTCCATTTCAGAGATCGGAAAAATAGACACAGAGAGGTTAAGGAATTTGCCCAAGGTCACACAGCTTAGTAAGTGGCAGAGCCAAAGGATGAACCCAGGCAGGCTGGCAGTCTTTATAACTACTTCGTTATATTTAACCTCTTAGGGTCTCTTTTTTTGTTGTTTTTTTTAGGGTCTCAGTTTTGCTCTGTTTTGTTTACTATCATGTCATCAGCATCCAGGAACCTATTGAGTATCTGTTGAGGGGAAGAGTACAAATAAATGGCTAAAATGCACCTGTTGGAGTTGATGGCTTGAGTAGTTGCTGACCTTGGCAAAAGCAGGGTCAAGGAAAAGGTGGGGCCAGAGGTATGGCTGTAGGGGTCTTAGGAGTGAACGGGAGGGAAGGAGGCTAGGTGGGGGTCAGGTGTGGATAGCACATTCAAGAACAGAGAGGGGGCACGGGATCTGAGTCATGACCTCGGTGTGTTTCGTTTTAGCGTATGGGAAAGGATTGGGGCTTCAGGAGGGGGCACCATTGCTGGAGCTGGGCCTCGTGAGGAAATAGGATCCCAAACACTGGGAGAGGGGACACTTCCTGACCAGGAGGGACGTTACTCTGTTGGAGAGAGACAGGAGTTAAACGGATAAGGGTGGCCTCACTGGAGAAGGGCTGAGCTGGAGGAAAGCTCAGGGGCTGGAGAACCGGGAGAAGGGAGATGCCTCCATAATACCAGCTTTGCTGGGACAGCCAGTGATCTGGAGGGTGGGCATTTGAGCTTCTTTCCTGAACTTTCCCCCAGGACGCTTAGTGCCAGCTCCGGAGACAGTGGCTTGGGTGGCTAAGCAGAGAGCCTGATGCGGGGCTCGATCCCAGGACCCTGGGATCATGACCTGAGCTGAAGGCAGAGGCTTAACCCACTGAGCCACCCAGGCACCCCTAGAAATGACTACTTCTGGCTGTGCCAAGACAAGCAGGGGGTGGGGGAGGGCAACTCTTGGGCTTGGCATACCTGAGCCCTAAGTCCCAGTCTTGCCAGTAGCAGCAACTAAGCACTAGGGGACCGCCAGCATCTTACGCCCTGACGGGGGAGCAAAACCCTATTTCCAGAGCTGGGGCCAGCCATGCTTTCCTTGAGTGAAGCAGTAAAAGGGGAAAATCAACATCCCAATGATCTTGTTTATGGTGCTAAGTAAGCTGTACAGCTTAATCCGTTCGAGGTTAATGAATTTACGACTTGCTTTGGAGTTTGACAAGGGCTATAAAAGAGGAATGAATGCTCTGGGCGGCTCCTTCCCTAGCGGCTGCTTAGGGTTAGACCAGCCTGGCCTGACCTGCCCAGGTGAGGGAGGGGAGAAGATTGAAGTGGTGGGTTCATGGCCGGCTGCCTGCGCTCTGAATGGAGAGGACCAGAGGAGGGACAATTTAAGGGCCAAAGGACCCTTTCTGGAAACTTCTGCTAGGCTGGCGTGAGCTGGGGGCCCCAGGCGCTCAGGATCTTTGCATCTTGGGGAAGTCATTTAACGTCTCTGAGCCTCATCTGGAAGCGAGGGATGATCCTATCTACCTCTCAGGTAACCTGTGACAAAGAGGTGAGGTACCGCGTGTGAAGAAATTAATGTCAGTCCCCAATAAATGGTAGCTGTGGTGACTACCATTTCCTTCTGTCTCACATCGTAATTTGCTGTTTATTTGTCTATGTCCGTCGCCATGTACCCATTCATTCAGAAGTCCAGGAAGTCTTTGTGGAGAAGTTACACCGTGTGCCAGGCCCTGTGTCCCATACAATTTGGTGCGAGGGGCCCACACCTTAAAACCCCCGGAAAATGCAAGGAGAGCAGCGCGAGGAAGGAGAAGGAAGCAGGTTACTTTGGACGAGCACAAAGCAAGGAGTGGCCTGTCTCGTCTTGAGCCGGTCTGAACGACGCGCCTCGTACGGATATAGCACTTGGCGGGTCACGGAAAACTTCCATGTGATTCATTCTTTTGATTCTCACAACAATCCCATAACGACCACATTTTCTGAATCAAAAATTAGAACCTAGGGTGACCACCTCGTGTGACAATAGGTCAAAACATTTGGAATTCGGGCCGTTTAAAAAACTGTGACATGCCGAGTTCCAGAAGCAGGGAGGGCAGGGACCGCAGCATCTCTGTCTGAACAGTTAGGAAAATGAAGCTCAAACCGTCAGTGAGAGAGCGGAGGCTTCGCCTCGTCCAGCCACCCGTTACTTCGGGAGGTCGCCAAGCTCAAGGGCGGTGCTGCTTGCTTCTGGGGACAGAGGGCCTAGTGCGGAGGCCGCAATACGTGCTTCTCAGATTCGCCAATCTCTGCGTGAATATATGTCTCTGCTTCTGGGAGCAACACTCCTCAGAAGAGCCGTCAATATTCCTCATATCCCCTTCCTTCTCTCCCATCCTCCCTCGAACGCGCTCTTGCCAGGAGGGTCGGTGTCGTCCCATCAGCCAGTTCGCGCGGTTAGATCCCAGCAACCCTCGCCTTATTCTACGGGCAGCAACTTGAGCACGGGGGCTCACTGCTTCCTCCTCGAACACTTGCTTTACTCGGCTTCTGTCACAACACACTCTCCTGTTTCCTTCTTGCCTCCCCAGACGTCCCTTCTTAGTCTCCTTGCTGGAACTCCCTCCTTTTTCCACACTAAATACTGGGGTGTGAGGCCGGGTCCCTAGGCAGGTGCACACGAGTGTGTGGGCGAACCGACAGGCCGTCCGGGCTCTGGCGCCCTCTGCTTATGTTGAGGGGCTGGTTTCTCAGGCTTGCCCTCAAGGGGGTACCTCTGTCCAGTTCCCCTCCTCCTAGCTCACTGGCCCCCCAGTTCCAGCGTTTCCAGTGTTGTCTCTCTGACTCTGACCGTCCTTGTTCTCCTACTCTGAAACTAGGGCTCCTCTGGGATCTGTTGGTAACTCCCCACAAACCAGCCTCCCCAGCGGCCAAGGATCAGGCGGCTCCCGTTTCACTGGTGAGGACACGGCCTCCCAGGGGGAGTGCTGGCTGTTCCGTGCGCCAACAGGTCCAACGCAGGAGGTGGACGAGGCACAAATGTTGGTGTCGCCTGGCTCGTCCCTTGGCCCCACCAATGCCACCATGACAGACACTGCCTCTCCCGTGGACCTGGCCAGCGGGCCCCACTGCTATGTCTTAGAGATGAAATCCAAGAGCATACAGAACACAAGAGTGGGGTAAGAAGACCCGGCTTGGGCCCCAGCTTTGCCAGAGAGGACTGAAGAAAACACCAGGAGATCCCAGGTTCTCTCCAGGCCCCTAAAGGAAGGCCCAGGATCCTGCCCGCTGTGGCCTCACAGGCCTCCCTCTTCCCTCACATCCTTTATTTCCTCAGAGCATCCACTCTGGACCCCTGGCTCTCTTCCCTCTGCCCAGAGGATGATACTCAAGAATAACACTGAGGCTTTGGTTCTGTCTTTCCCCTTTCCATGTACCCCAGAACTGAAAGTCATAGTTGCCTGGCCAGAGACTTCATTTTCTCTGGAGACCGTCCCTCCCTCCTCCTCAGGCATGTGTGGGAAAGTGTTCGGCCAAAGCAAGGATTCCCCGGCTAGCACCCTGGGGAGTCCTTTTGCTCTCCGGGGAGGGTCCCTGTGGGCCCCACCTGGCCAGCTGGCCCTACTGCAGGGGACAGGCAGCTGGGTCCCGTCCTGCAGGCGCAGAGGCTGAAACAGGCTAATGAATCGTGATGGGAGAAGTGACCTTTTCCAAATGCCACATGTCATTGGATTTTATATCACACAAGGACAATGTGCCATGGGTATTAAAATCGTTTTTCCAATAGTTATATATGTGTGTGAGTGTGGTGCGGAGTCTGTATGACGAGAGGAAAATCCTAATGAAGATGTCATCAGACGAGCCTTCCCTCCACGGCCCCAGACGGGCAGTCCTTCGGGATGCTCCCTCCCTCAGCCAGGGTTTGACCCTAGACCTTAGCTCTGGGCCACAGATAAACTTTTCTCCCACCAAGTTTCCCGTATGAGACCCTGGCTCGGAATCTGGCCTTGGGTCCACTTCCTGGTCTAGGAAGGCCTACCCAGCATCAGAGGAAAAGCAAGACCTAGAGACGACAGTCACCCAGATGTTGATGTCCTGTAGACACAGGCCCTAGGCATGCGGGGCTCCTCCCCTTGGTCTCCTGGAGAAGCTAGAGGACACTTCGGGCAGGAAGGACATATAACCAGAGGGAGCCGGCTAGGCGGCAAGTGTGGCTTCCAGAGGCTTCCAGAACTCTGAAGGCCAGGAGAGGCTGCACTTGGAGCCAAGAACCCCAGACTCTTCTGTTTAAATCCTCATAGTTCCCATGGTCTAGCTTAGCTCTACAATATTCCTGATAGGTGGCCTGCCTAAACACCTCCGAGGCCAGGAGACTCCAGACATCCCCAGGAAGCAATTTCAGCTCTGGAGAGTTTTGGCTGTTTAAAAAGATCACACACAGCTTGAACTAAAATCTATTTCCCTGGAAGTTCCACCCACTGGTCTGTGTTTAACCCCTTGGCCTCAGATAGAAAAGTCCTCCATCTCTGTTTTACACAATAGCCTTTTGGGAATCTGAAAACACTAACAGTGTTCCCTGGAGTCTTCTTTTCTCCAGGTTGAGCATTTCTAGTGCATTCGATGATTCCCAATATGACCCAGCTTCACATAGCATGACCCTTAGCCACTCCAGTTCTGTTCCATTGAGGACGTTAGGCCCATTTTCTATTGTCACGACGGGCAAAGGAAGTCTGCATGATAATGGGGAAAAGAGCAAGCATCCAGAGGCTCAAAATCCCGGCCTCATTCTTTAATAGTGATATGAATTGAGTTAGGTCCTTCACCTTTTTGAGATGCAGTTTCTTTATCATAACCCTAAGTGATGCAACAACTTCCTCACTGGAACAACTTCTTCAGGATGCGGTCCAAGGACAGGCCGGGACCTCCGTGGAGACCTCCTCAGTCAGAGGAGGTCAGCAGAGGTCGTAGGATGAAGGGCAGAAAAAGTAAACACTATCCACAAATAGCTCCTTGTCCCAGATTGGTGCCCAGAACTAACTGCCCCAAATCCTAGCACAAAGCTTCAAGCACGCAGATTGTCCCCATTCTTGCCCTTCATGCTCGGACAAACAAGGCCACGTGTAAGAGGCTGCTTGTCTCAGCGAGGGAGCCACTCCCTTCTTAGGCCCCACAGCACCAGAGCCCAAGTATCTCGGCTCAGAGTGGGGCTCCCCAAGTCTGGGGACAGATTAAGATCCAAGCTTGCACTGCCTACCGGAGCAACTCGCACTGATTCCCAGAGACCCTCCATGTCTTTGGCTTGTGCGGACTCTTCAGTTACCGGGGTTTGAATCTTGGTCTAATGGCTTGCTAATTGTGTGTGACCTTGGCCGAGTTACTTAACCTTCTGTACCTGTTTCTTCATTTGAAATATGCTGATAATCTACCTACCTCAGGGTTGTTGCAAGGATTATGTAATTTTATACACGTAAAACACTTAGAACAAGAAAGTTGAGCACACGGTAAGCACTCATTAAATATTGGCTATTAGTATTATCCCACTCCTAGGACAGTTGTGAAGGTCATGGGTGCTAGATAATAGGAACATGTCATTCTTGGCAAACAATCAGGCTCTGTGTCCCATGGGGGTGACTCGAGTTGTTGACTGCCTCTTCTCCTGCATCGGACCTGGGCCTCCAGGTTGGTCTGATCGGTCCAAAGTGGAGTGGAACTATCTGTCCCCTCAATCACTGTGGGATCCAAAAGATACTACATACTTGGTGGGGGGGGGGGGGGAAGGTTAGCCATAGCACTTGCTGGATTCTTCTGAATTTACTATTGAAGATTCCCCAGAGCTTCTCTAGCTTTTCTCCCTTCCCTCTGCATGTCCCGAAAGTCAAATATTTATCCCAGTTGCATTTCATCTCCCTGGAAGTTTCTACCCATTATTTGAGCCAGTCAAGATCACTTGCTATTCTGATTCCGCCATCTTGCCTTCTAGAGTTGTGTCTTCTGCAGGTCTCATCAACAGGGTTTTAGATCTTTTGCGAAATTCCATAGTCCAGAGCCAGCAGAGAGAAGTCCCCTCTGCCGGGCAGCCCGCTGTTTCAAGTCCTCATTCATCTGGTCAATTCATTCTCATCCTTTGGTATCTAACTCCAAAGTCAAGCTTCCTGAAAAACCCTGGACTTATATTTAGTTTAAAAAAACATTTGTCAGGATATTTCATACTCACGAAGAAGGCTAGAACCAAAAAGACTCTACCAAGTGCTGGTGAGGGGATGTAGAGAAACTGGAACCCTTGGTATTGGCTGGTGGCAGCATAAGATGGGGCAGCTGCTTTGAAACAGTCTGGCAGTTTCTAAAAATACTAAATCCGGCATTACCATAAGACGGAGCAATTCCGCGCTGAGGGGTATACCCAAGAGGGTAGAAACCATACTTCAGCATGAATGTTCATGGCAGCGCTATTCATCAGAGCCAAACAGCAGAAACAACCCAAATGCCCTTCAACCGATGAACCGATAAATAAAATGGGCTATATCCACACAATGGAATATTATTTGGTCATAAAAAGGAATGAAGTGCTGATACATGCTACGGCACAGATACGCTGAAAGCAGGCTAAATGAAAGAAGCCATGCACACCCCGCCCCCCAAGTATTATAGAATTCCTTGATATGAATAGGCAAATTTTTAGAGATGGTAGTTTAGTGGTTGCTTAGGGTTGGGGAGCGGGAGGAGGGAGATTGACCACTAGCGGGGTTTCTTTTAAGAGGGACAGAGTGTTCTAAAATTCTAGATTCTGGTGAAGGTTGCACAGTCCTGTGAATACACTTTAAATACCCCAATTACATCCAACTGTAAACTTCAAATTGTACGGTATATGAATTCTACCTCAATAATGCTCTTTATTTATTTGAGAGAGATAGAGAGAGCAGGGGAAGGGGCACAGGGAGAGAATGCCAAGCAGACTCCACGCTGAGCTTGGAGCCTGATGGGGGGCTCAATCTCCCCACCCTGAGATCATGACCTGAGCCCAAACCAAGAGTTAGACGCTTAACTGACTGAGCCACCCAGGCCCCCCTCGTAATGCTCTTTTTAAAAAAATTATCAGGCATCTACTACCTGCTAAACGTTGGAAGCAGTAGAACTCAGGGTCTAGGAGAGAGGCTGGGGAAGGGTGGTAAAGGAAAGTTCCCTGGAGTGAATGATTCTTGAGCTTCGTCTTCGTGGATGAGTAGAGATTAGGCAAAGAAGTAGAAGCAAAGGGCGTGCTCAGCAGAAAAAACAAAAAAGTAGAGCAAAAAGTATGAACTCCGTAGTCAGACTGCGTAGATTTGAATCCTAACTCTACCATATACTAGCTATGTGACTTCGGTAAGTTACAGAACCTCTCTGTGCCTCAGTTTCTTCATCTGCAAAATGCGGATAATTATGG
>CM052900.1:135580897-135620532 GCA_028534135.1 Potos flavus
GGAATGGATGGCTCATCATTTTGGGGGCCCTGAGACCCCCTAAGATGAGGGAAGGAATGGGGGAGAGAAGATTGATACAGGTGTACATGTTGGGGAACAACAACGACATTAGTAGATGACAAAGATAGCAAAGAGAAGTAGTCTGATGAAATACCAAGAGCTTGAAGGGAAGAGGGATTTTCTCTTTACGTGAGGGTAGACCAGTGGCTGCCTGAAGCGCGTAGGAGAGGAGCATGAGGCTGGGATCCAGGAGAGTGCGTGGCCTCTGCGGACAAGAGCTGTAGATGAGGCCTTTGCAGAGAGCTGCATTTCAGGCAGGGTGGGAAGTAGAGGGAATATCCAGAAGCTGAGGTTGTGCAGAATTGATTGGGGGCTTCATGGGGCAGAGGGTAAAAGCTGGGAGGGGAAGGGGCAGAGAGTCAGGGGGAGGGGGTACCTAGTAATTTGGGGATGAAAACACTTTCATCCCTTTCTCAAAGGGACGACTGTAGGGGCTTGTACTTGGGCAGTGACTGAGGACGGCTGGGATGTGACAGCTGATAGGTAGGACAGTCCTAGGGTTCCAAATGGAACCTTGGGATCAAGGTCATTGCAAGATGAGGGTGACCTGAGTAGCGGTATCCGAGACCAGGTAGTTCAAGCTGTCCTGACTGCTTGGGTCTCTGCTTTATGTTCTCCCAGCACCTTGGACACAACCCCACGAATGCGTGGAAACTTGGCAAACGCCCAGTTCCCTACCCTCCCATCAGCTCCCGGAGCCTGGCCCCACTAGTTTGCAGTCTCCATCTTTGGCCCTTTTCCCAGAAGTGAGCCTAGAGTAGAGAAGGCAGAGTGAGTTGAGGTGAGGAAGAAGAGAGGGGGTGCGGCGAGGAAGATTACTCAGACTTTAGGACGGCCCGGCCCAACCCTGCCCCACAGTCAGCACAGCCACGGTCCGGCTGAAATAACAAGTCAGAGACTGAAACACTGGCCAGCCCTCTTTGTTTACTCAGCTTTTTCCCCACCTTTTTCTTTGGACAATGCCCTGCTGGGCTGGGGGTGCCCTGCTGGGTTGTTGCTGGGGCTCCCCCGCCAAGACGGAGCCCAGCTGCTCTGCTGTTTACAAGGCGATTCCGGTTTACACTGGGGCCCATCCTGTCCTGGCTGGGCTGGGAGCTCAAGTCACAGCCCAGCCAGTGGCCTCTTGTAGCCCAGAGCTCCTCACTCTCCTTTTCAGGCTGGGGAGCAATAGGGCTGGGTGATCCTACATGCCCAATGGCCAGGGAAGGCACTGGCCTCAAGACGGAGTGAAAATGGAGTGAGATCCAGCCCCACAGCCAAACTTCTGCCCTTAGGAGCCCCAGAGAAGGAACAGCTGCTGGCATCCCATGGCCTCTGTCTCTGTTCTTTCAGGTGGTGAACTTGCGACAACAAAGATGGCGGCCCCCTGCCCCCACCCCCATTCTTCCTGGTAGCTAGGGTCTGGGAACGAATCTTTACCTTATCTGCCACCTCCCTCCAAGATGCTCTGAGGATCAAAGGAGATTACGTGTACGCCAAGACTTACAAAGCACTTGTGACTATGATGGAATGATCTACGGTAATTCATTGAAATGAAACAGATGATCTCCAGCCCTAGAAGGCAGGGCCCTTGTCCTAGTCAACTTGGTGGCCCCAGGGCCCATCACGGAGCATGACACACAGTGGGGGCATAATTATTTTATTTATGAAACAAATAAGTGTCAAGAAACTCTCAGACTGGGGGGGAGACAGGTAATAAAAACACAGTGCGAGAAATGATAGGACAGGAATGAGCCCAGGGTCTGAGTAGGATGCCTCTTCCCTGGTGGCAAACAGCATCTAAGATACAGCAAACAAATGTGCTTATAAAATGAAGAATGAACTTGCCTAATCCCTAATAGCAGTGCAGGGGCAGGGTGACTTGGGTATTCTCTCGCTTGTTCCCTTGTCCTCTCAAAATAGTACCGAGGGGCCTGGCTTTAGGCTCTTGGGCCCCGAGGCCAGAGAACTGTCTGAATCTGGCTTCCCTAAGTAAATTTATTGAGGAATCATGTGAAGCCTTGGGAAGCTTTTGTCTATGCTCCCCAACCTTCTTCAGTTGGAGCAGGAAGAAGAAAGTGATGGCCTACTTGTGGGCTGCAGAAAGCACACGATAACCCTATGTTCTCCTGGACTTATCTTTAAAGCCTGATCTTTCAATATGATCTGAAGGCCAAGTAGGAGTTAGCCATGAAAGAGGGTAGGGAAGAGACAGTTCCGAACTAGAACTAGAGGGGAGAGCCCAGGAAACAGCCTGCAGGAGGGCCAGCACGGTCTAGCTGGAGAAGTCCAAGAATTACAGTATGGCCAGTGGGGAGAATAATTCTGGGGGGACGTTGAGGAACGATTCCTGGGAGGTAAGCAACCGCTGATGGATGAAGCCCAGCTCTTTGTCCCGAACGGGGATACATTTCCTTGGAAGCAACTGCCATCTGCATTCTGTTGATTTTAAATTTGTATCTTTACCCTGGAGCTCTCCGGGGAGTATCAGACTCTCATATCCAATTGTCAGTGGATGTAAACACCTGAAACTCAAACTAGCCGGTAGGAACTCCTCCTGGTCTCCTTCCAAACTCAGTCCTGATCCTAGCTCAGGCCTCTGCCCTGGTTCAGCTCTGCTTTCCCTGGTGCCCATCCTTAGCTTCCTTTCATAGATTCTGGCCTGTTCTCTTCTTTCTGACCCGGTCTCCCCATGGACCGATAGCTCAGTACCCATCTCATGGTTTTCCTGGTCCCAACATCTCCCTTTTTTGCATGTAGCATTCCACGTGCAGGCCCTACACAAACCTGACTAGGCGACCCCCCTCCTTCAAAGCCTTCAGTGGATCCCCATGCCCTCAGGAAAAACAAGATGAAGTTCAAATTCCTTAGCACCTGATTCGTAGAATTCTAGTGAAGGGGAAATGAGATGATGCATGGAAAGCATTTGGTACGCTATCTAGGACATCTTGGGCATTCCATTAATAGTAGCTATTATTACTATCATAATAATAATTATACAATTTATGTCATATTATAATCATAGTCTAAGCTCCCTCCAACCCACATTCTGCTGCCTGTCTTTCTCTTCAGTCTCCTTTTATGCCATTCTCCGCCATGCTTTCTTCCGTGAGCTCCTAGAGAACGCCTCTTTCAAGCCTCCATGTCCTTGTCCATTTCACCCAACCTCATGTCAGCCTGGAGGACCCTTCCCTTTATTGTTTACTCTATCAGCTCCCCATCATCCTTCCTCACGAGCATCTCTCCGCAAGCACAGCAAGAGAACAAAATGCTACGGAGACGCATTTCACTTAGACAGCCATGGCGACTTGGTATTGTAGAGAGGAGTGGTGACAATGACCCAAATCTTTAGTGACAGTAGCTGATGGTAGAGATCAGGAGCTACCCTTGAGGCAGTGAGTCACAGACACCCAGGGAGCTGAGAAGTAGCCGAGCCGGAGAAAATGGGCCTGGTGGAATGGGTGGCCTCGCTACCGTGGAGGCTGGCCAGTCAGGAGGAGTAGAAGGGCCAGTAAACAGGATGTTGGAACGTACCAGGGAGAGACTCAGTCTGATGGAAGAGGGGCTCGCCATTTAGCGAGGAATCAGACAGGTAAACAGAAATCACAGTACGATATGATAAATATTGTAGTAGCAGTGGTGGGGTGCCACTGAGACACGGATTTCAAAAAGAGGCCTTCCTTAATGAATTTCAGGGTGACAGTTGCACGCAGTAAAGGTTCATGAGCCCATGCTCTGTGTCAGGCACGGTGCTGGGTGCTGAGGACACAGAGGACACAGGGATGGATGAGATGATTTCTGCCACCTAGTGGGAGGAGACAGCCAAGCTAAAAAACTGCCACAAAGGCAGTCAAATGTCACCTGTCTCCAGACTGCCTCTTCTCCTATTTAATGTGATAGGAATCATTATCATTTAATTCCTCAAGCTAGAAGCCTGGACATTTTCCCTCACTCCAAGATTTATGTTTTAGATGAAACATAAAACATCCTGTAGAGGATGGATTCGAGGGACAGGAGACTGGAGGCAGGGAGACCGGCTAGAGGCTGAAGCAGTAATTTAGGGGAGAGGTGATGGCACTGGGTTGGGTTAGGCTAAGAGCCTTGGAGAGAGCTGGTTAGATCTGAGAGTATTTGAGAGTAGGGTTAACAGAATTCGAATGGATGATTCAAGGGGCGATCGAATGGACATACCAGTGAGAAGGAAGGAGGAGTCCAAAATGATCCCAGGGTGGGGCGCCTGGCTGGCTCAGACGGTAGAGCATGGGACTCTTGATCTTGGGGTTGTAAGTGTGAGCCCCACGTTGGGTACAGAGATTGCTTAAAAATAAGACCTTTAAAAAAATGATTCCAGGTTTTTGGATTGAACACCTAAGATTGTGATGCCGTTTAATGAAATGGGAATGAAAAGAGGGAGAAAAATGATACATATTGCGCTTTAGATATCTTTATGGGGAGATGTCCATTGGGTAGTTAGAGAGTAAGTTGGAAGCTCCAGCGGTTGATGTGGATTAAAGTTGAGATTTGGAAGCCATTGGCATATTGGAGTAGCGTTTACATGTGAGTGGATGAGATTACACAAACAGGCTGTGTGCAGAGAAAAGCAGAGCAAAAATAAATTCATTCATTCATTCATTCATTCATTCATTCACTCAATAAATTTATTGAGCACTTACCATGTTCCAGGTACTGTTCCAGGTTCTGGAAGTAAAACAGTGAACACGGAACTTACCTTCTACTGGTGGAAGCAGACAATGGACAAATAAAAATGGAATAGGAGATCAGGTAGGGAGAGGTGCAATGAAGAAAGACAAAGCAGGGTAAGAAGATGCGGAGAGCGATGGCAGGCGGTCAGGGAAGGGCTCTCTGAAGAGGTGACATTTGTGCAAAGTCTGAATGAAGTGGGCAAGAGACTCATGGGAATCTGTGGGAAGAGTGTTTCGGGCAGAGGAAACAAGGTCAAAGGCCCTGATGGGGACTATGCTTGGTGTAGTAAAGGAGCAGCGGGGCTCATGCAGCAGGGGTGGAGAGAGCTCGTGCGAGAGGAGCAGGAAACAGGGGCAGAGAGGAGCCAGGGGCCAGACATGGGGACCTGTAGGCCAGGATGAGGAACTGGATTTTCTTCTACGTGTGACAGGAAGGCCTGGAAAAGTTTGCAGCAGGGAGCGATACAATCTGACTTACGTTGTAAAGGATTACTCTGGTCGCTGTGTGGAGAACAGGTTGTCGGAGGGCAAGAAAGGAGTGCGGTGACAGATGATGGGGGCCTGCCTGACCACAGGGGCAAGGAAGATGGTGAGAAGTAGTCCGAACACAGTCCCGTTGGTGGATATATTGGCTAAGGAAGGTAAGAAGAGGTGTCAAGAATCGGAGGGGAATTAGAAAGGAGGAGACTTCAGTCCTAGCCTCTGCTGTGCTCTAACTCTGTGGCCTCGGCTATGCCATCTGACCATCCTCTGCTTCACTTCCATTAGTCCAGCAAATATGTATGGATTGCCTACGGTATGGAGACCCTGTGCTAGGTGCGGGCCCAAACAGCCTAAATTCTAGTAGGAAAGAAAACAAGCAATTTGAGGAAGCGATAAACGTTACCCCACAAACCAATCAGGGTCCCGTCATAGAAAGTGATGGGGAAAGGGGGAGGGGTAAGAAAAGCCCCCGTAGAGGTGACGAGTCAGGAGTCGGAACTGCACCCCTTGCTGGGTCTGTCTCCCAGCTTTGCCGAGGGTTCCCTGACACAATAGATGGAAAAGCACATTGACGAAAGCAGCTACAAATGATTGTCTTAACTTGGCTCAGCTCTCCTCCCCAAATATACACCCATCATTTCTGTTAAGACCTGAAAAAACAAACAAACCCACAGCTCCTTCCTTTGTGCTAGGTTGGCGCTCCGGGGCCCCACCTTCTCCAGCACCTGTCTCTGGGGGCCTTCGTGGGATTATCCCAAGGATGCTGAGCCTTCCAGGAGCTCTTGGTATCTAAAACCACCATCACGTGCCGTCCCACAAATCATCATGGGGCTAAGCTCCCCTTGGGACCCAGGACAACGAAGGCAGAAGTCATCTAAGTAAATGACTATGGAAGGAATAGTCTAGAAAGGAATGCCTCTTCCGCCTCCTCTTCTCCTCTCCTCTCCCCATGGCCTCCCTTCTCCCTTTCTCTTGTTCTCTACTCAGCAGTCCCTTCACCCTTCCCATGGGGTCCAGGCCGGCTGCCGCCCCTGGAGGTCGTGCAAAGATCCTGGGCTCTGCCAGGGTGGGGTCTAGGCTGGCGAGCCTAAGTCAGCAGGCTTTGCCCACAGCCCCACCCCGACAGGCGGTGCCTCTGGCAGCAAAGTCGTGGCCCTGACTCCTCCGTCTCCATGTTTAAGAACATCTCTAACTGCTCCTTGGATAGCTCAATTAGTAAAGTGAATATATTATATAAAGTCTAAAAGATTAAACTATCATCGTCAGCCCATAATTTCATGAAGAAGTCAGGGGACCGTATCCCTCTTATTAACTCTATAACAAATGTGATGAAAATGTTCAAATAGAATGTTAATGCAATGTTACGTGTAATTTTCCCAGGCGATTTTCTGCTGAAATATTTCTTTATTAATAGTAATTGAGGGTATAAATTATGAATGAGGCGATTTTCTCCTTTCAGTAGGAAAGACGTACTAATGGCAATAATTCTTTATAATAATTTTTGGGGAGAGTGTGGTGGGGAGAGAGGCTAGTCTAAAAACAGACAAAAGCCCCCTTCCCGAGTCTCCCTGGGGGGACGACGCCTTGGCCCCAGCCACCTCCCCATAACTCTACACAACCCAGACTGCCGGCAAGTGAAGTCTTTGTTCTTCATCCATTTTCCAAAAGCCTCAAGGTCTGTTTGGAGGGCAGGAAGGAAGTTTTGCCTCTGGTCCTCAAATGGGACAAGTTCCGAAGACAAACTTTTCTGCCTGGAAACCGTTCTGATAATAAGACCAAAGCCAGGCTCCTCGGCTGGGCTTCCAGGTCCAATCAGTTTGGACCCTAACTGTTTTTTATAGCATCCTAGAATATTCAAGAAGGAATGGGCCTCAGAAATCGTTCCATCTAACCCCCCCCCATCCCTGTCTATAAATGAGAGGGAAAAAAGGCTGGAGAGTGGGCATGGGTTGTTCTATGCTACCCAGTGAGTCTTTTGGGGGAAGCAGGGACTCGGCCCGAGTGACCCCCCCCACGCCCCTGCTGGTGGGCAGCCCCCAAGCCTCTCTCTCTCTCTCCCGTCTCTTCAGCCTCATTCTCATGGGTCCTCAGCCTGGGCATCCTCCTCATCCGTTAAGACCCAGCTCAAATGCGGGGCACTATGAGTAGATGGTCTATTGTTCATCAGTCTTAGTCACGTGGCCTTGGTTTCTCTCTGTTTAGGACTGTCATCGGTCTGGACAGAGCTCCAGGAGGGCAAGGGCTGCAGAGAAACACTTCCCAAATTCTGCAGAGCGGTTAGACTAGTGCCTTTCTCCAAGGTCTTTCTCCATGCAGGGATTTCCCATTTGATATTTGCCCATTCATTTATTGGGCAGACATTAAATATCTACCACGTGCCAGGCACTGTGCTAGGCACCAGGGTTACGACAATGAATTTATCCAAAGAGAATGAAGATAAATAAATTCGGGGTTTTTAAGATCACAAGCGGGAAAGACAATAACAGGTACGCAAACGCCTACGGGCAGTAACGCATGTAAATAACACATGCTTATTTCATAGCGAATGTTTCTTATTATTGCTGAATGTTTGAGGAACTGCCAGGCAGCCCACTGAGGGCAGGAGAAGCAGATCCTGCGAGACCTTGTGGCTACGGTAAGGATTTTACCCTGAGTGAGAGGAACGGTCACTGGGGGTTCTCAGCAGAGGGGTGGCGTAGTGTCACCTACATTGTTAAAAAGGACACTCTGATGGATCGCCAGTGGGCTGTGGCGGTTGAGGGTGAGGGGGCCATCTAGGATGGCTTGTAATTTTGGCTGTGGTGCCATTCACTGGGTTAGAGATACCGAAGGGGGAACTGACTAGGGGACAGAGGACGCGTTCGATTTTGGACAAGTTGAATCTGAGGAGTGTGAGGGTCAAAGAAGTGGGAGTGTCCGGAAATCGAGGGGGAGTCCAGAGAGAAGGGCGAGGCTGGGCTCTGCGGACCGGGTTCAGCCAGGGGCCTCTGGGCTCGCACTGTGCCTTGCATGAGGGATTACATGATCTGTGTTTACAAGTCTGTTTCTCTCTACTAGACTTGAGCTCCTTGGGGGCAAGAACGGGGTCTCGTTAATTTCTCCACCTTTGTCACCAGCACAGGGCAGTTTACACGGTTGCTGGTGGCAAGAGTGCACTGAATGAGCAAATGAATGAATGGGCGAATGAAGGGAGGGGCCGCGATGTTTATGCTCTTTGAGGCAACCCTGTGGTCTTGGGGTGCCTTAGAATCTCTCTGTATTGCTCTAAACAAAGGCTATCCCCCCACCCCATCTCTACCCCAGAACAGGTAGGCTTTCTCCAAGCCTCCTGAAAGATCATGTGGGAAATGCTGTTGGTGACCTTCACAACTGCCATGATATTAGGAATTCTTGATGTCCTTCATAGGGCTCTGTCTGTCACTAGCATGAGTGGAGCAGGAGAAATGGTGCCCTTCTGAAACTCTGGCTGGGGGCTATACGGTCAGCTTGTCTCTCTGCCCCAGGATCCTGCCCAGCTGGGAACCTCATCGCATGCCCTTCCCTCCACCTTCTTGCTATGTCTGGATCCCCAGCATCTGGTCATAAATAGAGCCACTGCAATATGAAAATCTTGTTTTGTTCAAAATAATATTTTTCTACGCCTTCTGTTCGGACTCTTCCTGGTTCCCTAACCAGAGTCCGTAGCAGGAAACTCCCACCTCCTGCACCTTGATGAACACAAACCCACCTACTCAATACCATTCCTGAGAGCCCAGGTTTTAGGAGAGAAAGCTGACAAGTGCTCTAGGGACATATTCCAGGATAATTCTCCACCAGTTCTTCCCTGCCCTTCATCATCTCTGGCTGTCCCTCCCCTTTAGATAAAAACCTTAGGAACATTCTAGGAGTCCCTGGCAGGGGCAAGGGCCCAGGTCCATATGATGGGGCTGGCTGAGCTCTCTGCCCTCTGAAAGCAGTGAGGATGGGGTAGGAAACAGAGCTATGTTAGTGATGTTCTCCGAGTGACATAGTGACCTCTTGACCAGAGGCCGCTGGGGTGACCTCCAAGGGCATCTCTATGTCTCCCCAAGCAGGGATCTGGGGCCAGGAGGCCAGGCAGAGTTCCAGAGGTCTTTTCGCCTCCCTTAGGGAAATCGATCCATTAGTAGTTGCCCTCCGAATTAGGGTAATGTATATGCTCCTGCATAGACCCCCCCAGACTGTAATAGTCAGCCCTGAGACTTCTCCAGCTCTGTTTCAGATCCGTACCACTTGTCCGGAAAGATCCCATCCCCTATTCAATACTAGGTCACCTCTAGACAAGGAAAGCTCAAGGCTAGCCCAAAGCAGCCTTGCTGGGGCGTGGGAGACAGATCTGACCGTCAGGATGGAGGTCCCCAACTCTAGAGCCTATCTTCTGATTCTGATCCCTTCCTTGTCCTACAGGCCAGGGCCTGGGAAACAGGCAGGCTTAGCCAGAGAGGGGCTGGGACTTGATCCACACTCCACTCCCCCCCCAACACTTAGTCCTGGCTCCCCTGGGCACCCTCCTCCCACTTTGGCCCCCTTCCTTGTTGAGCCAACAGCTCGATCTTGATCTCTGGAACAGGAAGGTTGACTCCAGAGGGGCCTTCTCTGAAAGCCAATGCTAATCGGGTTAGGGGCCAGGCTAGGGCGCTGCACTCCCTCTGTAGGACCAAGTGCAAGTGAAAAAAAACGCCAATTACCAGATGACAAAAAGGGTCCCTGCCCCTGGGGAAGGGCAAGCCGGGGGGAGGGACGGGAGGGGCACAGTAACTGAACACCTTGCCGGAAATAGCTCCCATCAGTCCACTTAGGGAGCCATCAGCCCCGGCAGATTTATGGGCAGCGTGTGCCCCTCTGATAGATCGGACTATTTAAAGGCAGCCGAAGCCTCCATTTATATCAATGTGGAGCAGAGAGGGAGGGTGAGAGGCTGCGGCGGGGGAGTGAGGAGCGGCAGTGGGGGCAAGCCCGGATGTGGCACTGGGGCTTCAGAAAAGAGGGGAGCCTGCTGGCCGGGAGGATTGGCTCAGGCCATGGGGACAGGAGTCTCCAGATCAAGTCCAAGAGCGGCGCCCAGGAAGGGTCGGACGGGAGGGCTTCAGAGGCTTCCCAGCAGCATCTCTGCCCCAGCCCCAACCCACACTCTTTGCTAGCCCCGCCAGCTGAAACGGGGAGCTCAGGCTAATACAGAAGTGGAACTCCTGATTGCATTTCTAGCCGGGCCCCCACCCTCCCAGCTGCGGGGCATGCTTGCCCTCCCTGCAACCTCCCCCTTGCCTGGGCTGAGGGAGAAGGAATTGGGTTAGGCTGGGGGCATTAGCCGCTGAGGAATGGCCTGCTGCTTCCTGCCTGCTTGTCCCCAGCCTGCACTTCCTGGGGGCAGATTGAGCTGCGCGCATCGCTCTCCCCGGCTCTGCCTGGGCCTTCCTCCCTAACTCCATTACTCCCAGGCTGAGGTGCTTACCCGACCCGTGGTGGTCCCACTGATAATTCACCTCTCAGGAAACTGCCTTTCTGACCTCTCATTGCCTCCTCCCCGACTCCTGCCCTCCCCCTGCCCAGCCTCCTTTCGAGGCTTCGAGATCTGGACCCAACTGGCCTTATTCTCCTGGCTCAGTGGTAACTTGCTGTCATTCACCCATATATTGCTAGGAATGGAACCAACGGCTGTCAGTTTGTTGGTTACTGATTCATTCATTCATTCACTCATTCATTGAGTGCGGACTGAACACTGCCTATTGAGGGCTGTCTGCTGGGTACTGGGGATACTGAGCGGATTCAGGTATGGTCCCTGGTCCTGGGGGAACTTAAGATCGAAGGGCAGGTAGGCGATGGAACGGCACAACCAAACTCGTCCCTGCGGGGTGGAGAGCAAATTAATGGGGATGCGAGCAGAGGCAGGAAGGCAGAATGGTAGTTCTCAACTCCGGCGGCGGCACAATAGAATTAACTGGGGAGCTTAAAAGTGAGGATGGTCAGGCCACACAGAGATCAACCAAATCTGCATCTCTGGGGAGAGATCCAGGTATCAGATTTTAAAAAGCCTACCCCATCAGGAGATTCTGATGTCCTAGAGCCAAGGTTGAAACCAGTGAATTAGAAGTCTACAGCAATAGTCCAGGCAGGAGAAGCCGGTGATCCGGACAAGTATAGCAATAACGTGGATGGAAGGGAGAGGAAATTTGAGAACTGTTTCTCTTGCAGCTGTTTCTAACTGGTCACGCTCTCTGGTCCCCCATTCAGCCTCTACTCCCACCATTCTTATCACGTGACCTCAATCATGACTTCACAGAAGAAACTGAGGCCATCGAGCAAAACTCTGCAGGCGGCAGTTCTGAACTCACAGGGGTCATTGGCGCTCTCACAGGAGAGGCACCTAATAGACAGTGAATTGAATTGGCTAGTGGGTACCTAGAGGTGTGTGGGTCCCCAGCTCAGGAGACAAATGTGAGGAGGGGACACAGACGGGGGGCACACCAGCCCTGGGGACGACCAAGGGGCTTGTGGAAGGACAGGAGCACAGGAAAGAGACAGAAGGGACAATCAGAGAGGTGGGGAACAGGGGTGTGGAGGAGGGAGCAAACTGAGTAGCCAGCTTTCCCGCAATGCTGTCCTGGGTGCCCCATACTTACCCTGCATTTGAACTTCCGCACTTGAAGAAGGTGCTCTGTGTCTATTTTGTAGGTGGAGATCAAGGCTCAGAGAGTATAACTGAACTCAGATTAGGGGACCCAAAGTCAGGAGCTAAGATGTGAAACCACGTCTGTCCAATTGAAGGTATCTTTGCCCTACGGCACACTACAGGACACAAAAGGGTCACAGAGCCCAGTGACAGGGAATTTCAAGGACGAGGAAGGAGTCAATAGTATCAAATGCAGCAGCTTCCCCTCTTCCTGTTCATCTGGTCTCATTTCCCTGGATGGCCTTGGAACAGGCGCCATCAGGGCTGGGAGGAAAGCGTGGCACCCCTCGAGTCCTCAGCTCTTTGGGATAGAGCCCCTTTCTCCACACTCACTGTGCCACTTTGGCCTCCTCCAGCAGCAGGGGCCCAACAGCCGGGGCTGTGGGGGTGTGTGTGCCCAGGGGTCTGCCTGGGCCTCGGCTTGGCCCAGTTAGCGCAGAGGGGCCCAGCTGAGAGGGGCCCAGCTTGGCCTTACCCCTGCGGACCGAGGATGGTGCCAGGAAAGAAGGGGCTGCCTCCTTCCTCCCCAGCTCACAAAATCCTTCTGGTTTGGAAAGGCCCTGGCCCATCATCCCCTTCTCGGTGAAATAGCCCGAAGCTATTCCCCACTGCCCTGGCCTCACGAAGGCCGTTCTCTGGAAACCTGCCACAGCGCTCTCCTCGGGCCTGCGAGAACTTGGTCCCAGTGTTTTCCAGTCACCTGCTGGCTGTTATTCTCAGCCCCAATCAGGTCGCCAGCTACCCAAGGGCAGGGAGCAAGTATGATTCTTGACTGGCTCCCCGACATCCTTCTGTGGTGGCGCTGGATAAATTCACATTGGAATGACTCAAGAAACGCCAGGACAAGGCCAGAAGGGGACATGTGGGCTGGAGGAGGGGAAGGTAGGAGAAATGAGGCCCTTTCTGATTTATAACGGCCCAAGCAGGGCAAATGGCCCCGGGCTTTCTAGCAACACTTTCCAGTCCTGAGGAAGAACCGCGGGGGGCTCCTAGGGACCTCGTGCCTGCCTTTTTGGGCTTCCTTGGGCTAAGCACGGTCCAGTCCCCTCCAGGCACCGCCACTTAGCCCCTGTGGTTGTCTGGGACCTGCTGAGTCCCAGGCGCAGATTGAAACAGTGGCAGCAACGACATGGCCGGGAGAGGCTGAAGGCGCCCCTATATCTTTGCTCAGGAAATGGCCTCATAAAAGTGACAGGGAGACGCACCTATGGATGCTTGTTAAAGTTTTATTACTAATCACCTCCAAAGTCAGCAAGGCAGAGGGAGGGAGCTGGGAAAATGGAGTCGTCAGGGCCTGGGAGCAGGTGACAGCTGCCTCTGCGTGGGAGGCAGAGACTCCCCCGTGGGCTGAGCTGGCCACGGCTCCCACGGCGCCCTGCTCTGCTCCACTGGGATGGGGCGCCGCCCTGGCGCTCTCCCTCCCTGTGAGACAGAAGCTGCCTCGTTTATTCCCGTGCCTAGTGGGCCACCAGGCTGAGTCCAAGCCTCATCTGAAGCATCCAACCCATCCCCACCCCTCCTTCCCAGTGCCGCCGCCCTGCTCAGGCACCCCAACTCTCGCGTGGCCCATCCTGACGGCCTCCCAAAGGGCCCTGCCTTTGGTCTGCGGTCTGCCCCTCAAGACAACCTCTCCCACTGCTGCTGGGGTGATCTTGCCTCTCCAGCTTACTCTAGTTGCCTCCAGAATGGGTCTAACTCCTCGCTATAGCATAGACATTCCTTCGGGACTTGGGCCCTTCCTTGACCTCTAACACCAATTTCCACTATTTCCCTCCAGGGCTGAACAACCTGGATTTCCCCCCAAATCCGTGTGCTGTCTGCCGAGAAATACCTTGTCCCCAGATGCTTGGTCAACACAGGCTCTTTCTTAAGGACTCGTCTTTAGGAAGCCTTCCTTAACCCCTCCAGGCATTTATCACAGTTTGATAATCGCGATTCCTTATATAAGTGCTTTGTAGACTATAAACTTCTCTAGGGCAAGATTCAAGTCTGATTCATTCCTCCACCCCCAGGCGTCTGGCTTGGCACCATGGTTTGCTGAACGAAAGAATGAATGAAGAATCCTTATGAGGTTTGCATTCCGTGAGGCCGGACGCTGCGCAAGGGTAGGGGCAGTGAGGGTCTCACTCACAGCAGTGACCCGGGTGCTGGGGCCGAGTGACAGATGGGGCGTCTGCCCAGGGCAGCGGCGCTGGGAAGGAGGTGTGGAGATGGGTCAGATGGCTTCGGAGGAGGTTCGAACACGGCTTGCTGACTTGCTAGATACAGGAGTTGAAAAAGAGTTCAACTCTTTATTGAATAAGTGAATGACGATTAAATGAGATAATGTGTGGGAAAACATTCGAACTCTAAAGATCCTGTTTTTATTGTTCTGTTTCCACACTTCCTGCTAGCGTCCGTCTTCTCGTCTATTTGGTTACCACTGCCTCTATTCTCTGGGAGCCGAACTGACGAAGGCGAGAAAGGAAGCTGAAGATATTGGAAAACCTTGAGGCTATTTTTCCTGTTTCCAAACTATGTCTGTTCCTCGAGACCACTATGATTCCTCCCCCTTCCAGGATCTGAAGGGGGCGAGAGGGGTGCAGAGTTTTCCCTCACTCGCTCAGCCCCCAACCCAACCCTGTAGAGAAGAGCCTTCTGTGGGCCTGGCCCTGCGCTCGTGCTGGGGACACAGCACCGTCAGACAAGCACCCTGCTCCCCACAAGCTCTCACCGTGTCTCAGGAGGGGATACAGTTAGCACGGGGCTACAGCCGTGTCAAAGGCCACCCCACTCTGGAGTGCGGAGCTCTGCGGACACTACCTGAGTGGGCCCTGAAGAGGACAGAAGCCAGGGAGTGTGGAGGCTGCTGAAGGAGCCATGACTCGGCCTGGTCTGAGGGGACACAGCCAGCCCCCCAAAGTCCCACCCCGGGGACAGCCCTTCCTGGAGGGAGCTCAGGGCTGAGGGAGCTGTAGGTGGGGGTGTGGGGGGCCCTGCCAGACAGCCGGCTCCCTCACAGGGGGCCGTCTTACCACGCTTCTCTGTGTAGGCCCATTCTCCCTGACAAACCGTGGTCACCCTCTTGCCTTCATGGTCAGCAAGTGAAGAGGGTCAGAGCTCTTCAGAAATTATGCGCCCAGGGCGAAGGGAATGACATTTGACGCAGAGAAGTGAGCGGCCTCCAAAGTGGGCCAGGATGCCTTGACGACCTAGGGCTGAGTCCCTCCAGCCACCGCCCTGGAGTGACAGCAGCTTCTGCGGGCACGGCTCTCCCCCTTCGCTCTCCCTTCCGTGAGTCCGAGCTGCGGCCCCTCCGAGTCACAGGCCTCGCCGGCCCGCTCCGGCCCCCACGCCTGTTCCTTCTGGGCTAGACGGCGGTCTCCCCCGAGGTGCCCCCAGCCCCGCCGACTCGAGCTCGGTCAGATCCTGCGGTGCTGCCTGCCCCCCTTCCTCCTTCTCATCTCTATATATCTGTCTAATGAACATTTCAATAAGCCGAGCACAGCTTTTTCCACTTAATAAGCAGAGTGCTGACTTCATTGCGGGTTTGCTCTTCACTTATCTGTTCGGGGCCTTAAATCACTCCCAGGAAAAAGCTTAGCAAAGGGAAACCTGGTATCCTGGCTATTGGCTGCTCCTGTCAGCATCCTGAGCTGAGGGGATGCCCCGCTCCCACAGAAAAGCCAGAAAACGCGAATAAACTCCTGGGAGCCAAGAGACAGGAAGGCTGAGGGCCAGGGCCAGTGGGTGCCAGAGCCACCAACACTGAAGGAAGTTCTAGCAGAGCAGAAGTGGCAGAGCAGAGAGGGCCTGGGCTGTCCTGCTCCAAGCTGGGGACCGAGGGGTGCAGGGGCCGGGGGCGGTTTGGAGGCCAGTGAAGCTCCATAGGGAGACGTGCTGCGCAAGGTACGTTTAATGAACATCTACTACATGCTGGGAACTCTGCTAGGCTCTCGGGGCAAATGGTGAACAAAAGGATCACGGGCGCCCTCATGGACTTGCTTTCCAGCAAGAAAGGAAAACAGTAAACAAACCATTTGCTAAATAAGGTCTGTGAGGGACAATGACAGGTGCTACGGGAATGAATAATGGCGGCTGGGGAAAGCTGCCCTCAGGAAATGAGGTATAATCTAAGGTCTGAAAAGACGGGCTGAGACAGGGTGACCGGTGACCTGGGGGGGAAACCAAAACAGCCCAGAACTGCTCACTTTCACGGGGGCTACTGCATGTTGTATAATTGTTATGTGTTGGGACCATGTGAGGTAGTGGCAAAGGACACAGACTTTGGAGCAAGACACACGTATGTCTGAATTCTAGCTGTGAACTTACTAGCTGTGTGATCTTGGGTAAGTGGGTTAACCTCTCTGTGCCTTGGTGTCTTCATCTGTAAAATGGGCTTAAAGTACCCACCTCGAGGGGAGGTCGTAAAGACTAAACTTGATCCTCATTGTAAAGAATGTTTAAAGTACCTGGCCTGTGGGACATGCTCAAGAAGCAGTAGGTGTTTCTACTAACAATACTATCATATGTGTCTATTTTTCCCCCCACGCCTACCAGGAGGTCCTTGAAAGCTTAGCCAAAGTCTTATAGGTTTTATGTCTGATTGGACAGGGAGAACTGGGAGAGATTTGCTATTTCACATGGTGCAAGGACTCTCCCAGAAAAGAGCACCAGGCATCCAGCTAAAGAAAAGGTATGACCCTCGGAATATATGTGTATATATGGAGGGGCATGGGCCGCGGGATGCTGTTCTCCAGGATCCTTCTGGATCTAGTTGGCAGGAAGACTTCAGGGCAAAAGGGTACAGACTCAATTAAATGTGAGCAAATGCAAGGCAGAGCCTTTTGTGATAAACACATCAAAATTCCCTCTCTGGTGTTCAACTCTGCATGGTCAGCCACAGTTCTGGCAAAGGACCTAGAAATCCTTCTTCATTTAGACAGTTCCCTGAGGCCGTTGGCCAAAAGACGAAGAGAATTGCAAGTAAGATATGAAAGAAGAAGGAGAACATACTTCTCGAGGCGTCCAGCTGAAACAGTCCTCACTTGCAGGGCTCTGCTGGGTCTCTCTGTCCCGTCCTGGAGAAGATCCAGGGGGTGCGAGACTTTCTTACTGGGAAAGGCTAAAAGACTTACTGTCAAGTCCGCAAAGTGAAAGGCTGCTGGGGGATGTGCAGGAAATCACAAGCGGTGTACAGAAGGCGATTAAAGACTTACAAAATCCTGAAAACCTAGGCAAGTGGGTTGGCTTTGGAAGCTTGAGCACGTTTGAGATGAACAAAGGTGATTGCCATTTTACACAGTGGCCAGTAAACTTCAGAAATTCATCAGCCCAAGTGGTGGGTCTAGCAGAAAACATAAATGAATCAAAAAGTATTTGGACAAATTTATGAAAGACAGAGTCCTCTATGTCCCTTAATCAGGGTTTGTTCAGTGAATGAACCAATGAATATGAATGACCCTGGTTTTCAAGGTATTTCAATTCAATGCAATAAATATTCATGGAGAACCTACGATGACAAAGCATTGTTGCAGGATGTAAACCTGAACAGTTTCTATCCAGAAGCTTACATTTTTATAAGAGGATTAGAAGGCACAGTGTCAACACAGGGGGAACATAGTGAGTGCTGTAAGAAAAATGCAGGAGACTATGGCCACTCACAGAAGGGAGAGATTTCTGTAAGGTTTGGAAAAGGGTTCAAGAAAGATTTTATGGAGAAGGTGATATTTTAAATGGGCCTTGAAGAACAAGTTGGTTTTTAGCAAGTGGAAGAGGAAATAAAGGTATCCCAGAAAGACGGAGTGACAAGTCCCAAGATGTGGAGGTGGAAAAATAAAAGGACATGTTTAGGTATAGATAATAAGCACAGTAAGAAGGGGTGGGAGGGAGGGGAACAGGGAGAGAGAGGGAGAGAAGAGATACTTAGAGAAGAACGGAGCAGCTTCCGACGAATAGCAAAGGAAAGTCTGGGCCACCCTCTAGCGAGTAAAGGCAGGGTCAGAATTTCCAAGGCAAGATCTTGAAGATCTTCTGACAATCGGGCCCTGAGATGGAAAGGAGCAGGCAGAGATTAGGGTACCTCTCAAATTTAAGACTCAAAATAACTGGTAGATTTCAGAGCTAAGCAGAAAGAAGCTCCTTCAGCTCAGCCCCTAGGGAGATGCACAATGAGGCCCCATGGTTCCCCGTTAGTGCAGAGATTGTCTTTGCCATTTCTGGCCTCCTGGGGTTCTTAGTGGGCGAGAACATTGAGTCCGGTCACAGTGTGAGTTCCCGGGTTTCTCCCTCCCTGTCCAGCATCATTTGTACAGAAGGGAACTCTGATTAAAAATGAACATGGGGAGCAGCCAGGAAGAGACAAGAAAGGGAAGGCGATACCCGAACTCAGGGCAGCCAGGCTGGAGAGTTGTGTTAAAAAGAGGGCGCGCTTACCAGAAGGCAGTGCCGCAGCGGCCGCATCTTGGGACAGAGAAGGGAGTCATTTGTTCATTCCGGTTGTTATTAACTAGCAATTTGTGGAGCATGTTTTATGTGCCAGGCACTGTGCTAGATACAAGGAAATACGGAACTTGTCTTTAAGAAGCTCACAGTCTAGGAGGGGAGAAGAACATATGGACAGATCATTAGAAAATGGTGTGGTTAGAAAAGTTAAGTACTGGGAGGGTACCAAAGAGGGGACGGTCAGGAACAGCAAGGAGGGCTTTAAGGAGGATATGTCCCTTGAGCAGCGTCTCGGACTAGAAGTAGGAGTTCCAACAGGTGGATGAAGGGACAGAGGGCATTCTAGGCAGAGAGAAGGGTATGTGCAGCCAAGGAGGTAAGAATAAATTGGTATTTGCAAAGGAAGTACTTCAGTGTGGCTGGAATTTAGGGTATGCATGGAGGCCCCGTGGGGCCTGAGACTGGGGAGGTGGGTGCGGTCAGCTCATAAAGGGCTTTGAACGCTGTGCTAATGAGTCTGGACTTGATCCTCTCGGTAAAAAGGAGCCACTGAGGGAGTTAAGGCAAAGGGGAGACATGGTTGGATTTGCAGTTTAGAAATATCAATCCCGAAACAGTATGGAGGAGAAATTAAGGAATCAGAATTATTGACAGGGAGACTAGCTAAGGAGTTATTGCAGAAGTCTAGGAGAAAGGATGAGGACAAGTCTGAGCTAGAACAGCAGGAGCGGTGGGAACAAAGAGGATGAGAGCAAAACAGAGCGAAGGGGCAAGTGGGGAAGGTGACCTGGGAAGGCCATTGCCTTTTACCTGCTCGCTCCGGAATTCCAGCCGGGACCTAGACTGCCTCTCCACCTGGCTGCGCGTAAGGAGGCAAGATCTGGAAGGCAAGATCTCGAAGATCCTCTGACACTCGGGCTGCTCCATTACGGAGCCCTGGGTGGCCGGGCCCCACAGGCTTGCCTCAGACGATTTCTAGGGAAAAGGTAGATCTTTCCGTCTCTCCATTCTCTTGTCTGCTGATGCCGGGCCCCCGATCAATGCCCCACTCTCATCCCAGCCCAACTGTTTCCTGCTCTTGGGTCTAACATCGGAGTGCTTCCGTCTACACACCAAAGAAGCTGTAGGATGGCTCTTGGCTGTACAGGACAGACAGCTCTGTTGAGTATGGACAGACTGGGGGAAGTACACTTGAGATAAGGGCCGGGTTTCCTACTCTGCTCGCCCTGGGGCCTGGTACCGTGCTTGGGGAGTGCGAGAGCCCGGGAGTGTAGGGCAGGTGAGAAGGACGTTCCCTACACAGTGAGAAGCGTTCTCGCTTTTTGGCCTGAGTCTCTCCTCCATGCCCACCAGGTGCTGCTCCCCACATTCTAGACTTTGCCTCTTCAGTGATTCTTGTCCTCAGTGAAGCCTGAGTGGACAAGGAGAGCCAGCCCTCTTCATCTCCATCCTGCCTCCATTTCGGGAGCAGGGGCTGACAGAACCCGTTCACCCCTCCAGTCCCACACGCCACCCTTCTCCATGCTATCGTGTGCCCAGGAAGCAGGCTGCTGCGGGCGGCCTCAACCAAGCTCCCTTGCCTTCGGGATTCTTACTGGGTTTGACACGTGGAAGACACTGGTGGGCAGGAGGAGAGAAGCAGTTGGCATAATATTAGCCTGGCTCCTTCTTCCTCTACTGAAGGTCACAGCTCCTAAGCTCAGCCACAGTCGTAGTCCCAGCTCCGTCCGGGATCTGGCGCATGCTCCCTCGGGCCGGAAGTGGTAACAGCTGCCCTGATGCACTCCGCCTTCTCTCTGCCAAGTCCCATCACACTTTCCTCAGCTACCCCATTCGTGGAGCTTTGTTTCACACTAGGGTCCAGACTAATACCGCAGGCAGCCTCAGATATACCACACCAGCTAGACATGTATTTGTTCCAGCAAGTTCTCTTTGGCTCCATCCTACTTTGTCTACCATGGGCCTTTTAGGACTGTGTTAGTAAATGTCACTCCTTGCTGGGTGGATGGGAAGACTATAGAGCCAAACAAATGAAATTCCATGCTTTTAGCCTGGGCAGCTTCTCATGGAGCTCTACTTAGATGTTCATTCCTCCAGCTTTGGAGTGAGTACAATGGTGAAAAACAAGTTAAACTGAGACACATAGAATGTCAGAACTGGGAAGCTGGGGGTTTGAAGCATTCATTCGTTCATTCGCTTGTTCATTCATTCTTATATCTAGCAAATATTTGTGGAGGACCTACCATGTTCTAGATACAACGCTAGGCACCATGGATACAATAATAAACAAAATACGATCCTGATCTCACTGCGCACATGATTTTGTTGGAGAGACGAAGGAGTAATTAGGTAATTATAGTAAGTTCACCTTCCTAGAGGGATGCATACGGGGTGTAGTGGAAATACGTGGTACGTATCCTAATCTTGGGGGGTGGGGCAGAGAGAAGGCTTCTCAGAGAAGATGAGTCTAAGCTATGATCCGAAGGAAATCTTGGAAATGACAGGGGTGCAGAGTGGGGGAAGGAGGAGGAAAGACCATGTGCAAAGGCCAGGAATTGGAACCTGGTGAGCTGGAAAGCTGAAAGTAAGTCAGTATGGCTGGAGTTTGTAGGTCAGGGGCAGATGGTGAGAGATTAGTCTGGAAAGATGGTAGACCAAATCATAGACAGCCTTCTAGACTGTCCTAAAGAGTTTGGACTTTGTTCCAAGAGCAATAGGGAGCCACCGGTGGTTTTCAAGTAGGGAGTGGATACGATCAGTTTTGAATCGAAGTAACAGGCCGTAGCGTGGTGAATGTTGGAAGAGGCAAGAGAGAAGCAGGGGGCCATCTCAGAAGCGGAGACAGGGACAGGAGCAGGGACAGCAAGACTTGAAAGAATATGGGTGGCGAGGGATGGCTGTTGGGAAGACTGGGAAGACAGAAGAGTCAGGGACTGCTCCTATTTCCAACTTCGTGTCTGCGGAGAGGGGAAGTAAATAAAGGGACAGGGAGAAGCAGGTCTGGCAGGAGGTGGAAGATGAGTTTCATTTGCCTTCTTCTTCTTTTTTTTTTTTTTTAAGATTTTTATTTATTCATTTGACAGAGAGAGAGAGATCACAAGTAGGCAGAGAGGCAGGCAGAGGGAGAGGAGGAAGCAGGCTCCCCACTGAACAGAGAGCCCGATGCGGGGCTCGATCCCAGGACCCTGAGATCATGACCTGAGCCGAAGGCAGAAGCTTAACCCACTGAGCCACCCAGGCGCCCCTCATTTGCCTTCTTGAGATGTTAAGATGGACAGGTCTGAGGACAGCCTAAAGGAAGCTGGTTACAGGGATCTGGAGTTTCCACGTTCACAAGTTCTGAGGCTGCTGTTGGGCTCCTTTCTCTGAGCACCCTGAGATCGTCTCAGGTGAGCTTTATCAGAACCATGAAGCAGCCTGCGCACTTCCTGTTTCAGGAGCCTGCTGCCTGTTCTGGGAGGGCATCTCCCAGCCCCGGAGGGGCGCCGGCTTCCACTCGCATACATCAAACCAGTTCTAAGTCTGGGTCAGGCCCCCGGAGGTGGGGGCTCCCATCCATCTCCCATAAAGAGGCAAAATGGAGGTGCACGTCAGGAAGAGACAAAATATATGGCTTCGCTTCTGGAATGTCGGCTGGGGAGCTCTGCCTTATGCAGCCGGCCAGCCTGGGAGCACGACTGAGGATTCTGAGCGGGGAAGGAACGTGGTGAAACTGTTGTAACCTTAGCATGTGTAAGCTGGTGGTGATGTGCAAGGTGAGCTGGATGGAGGTAGGGAGGTTGCTACAATAATGCATGAAGTGGCTTTTTGTTTATTGTATAGGGTTTTCTAATGCTAATCGAATTAGTAAAGGTTTAAAAATTGATAATGTGGATAATGGTTTAAGAAAATGGGTAATACATCTGACTCTTGATCTCAACTCAGATTGTGAGTTCAAGCCCCACGTGGGGCTCCATGCTTGGCATGGAGCCTACCGAGAGAAGGGAAGGGAAAGGAAGGGAAGAGAAGAGAAGGGAAGGGAAGAAGAAAAGGAAAGGAAAGGAAAGAAAAGAAGAAAAGAAAAGAAAAGAAAAGAAAAGAAAAGAAAAGAAAAGAAAAGAAAAGAAAAGAGGTATAGTCATTCACTGCTGAGGAGATGCGAATTGGTATAACCTTTCCGGAAAGTTGTCTATCAATATGTATCAACAAATTTTTAAACATTCATACTATCTGACCCCATAATTTCTTTGCTAGGAATCTAACCCAAGGTAATTATCAGAAATTCTCAAAAATATGTATGCTCAAGAATGTTCATTAGTGTGTTATTAATAATAGTGAAAGAAAGAACCATCTAAGTACCTACAAAGGGAGAATGGTTCAATAAATTAAAACGCAAAGAAATAACAAAGGAAATAAGTGAAGAAATATTTTAACATCATTGGGAAAAGGGCATTGGGAGTGTATTTGAACAAAATTAGAAAATGTTCACAAGAGAGTGATTAAGTGGTAAAGTCATGATACAAATGAAATTTCGTATCCTGGATTGAATCCTGGAACAGAAAAAGGATATCAGTGGAAAAACTGGAAATCCAAAAAGAGTTTGTAGTTATAGTTCAATAGTTTAGTTAATAATAACATCGTACCAATGTTAACTAATTCTTCGTTTCGATGAACAGAAGATGGTGATCTAAGATGTTAACATTAGGAGAAGCTGGGTGAGGGGTATATAGGGATACTTTATTGATCTTTGTAATCTTTCTTTAAATCTATAGTTAACATTTTTTGAGGCTTGCTACATGTCAAGCATTGTATAAACTACGTTCCTTACAATATTTCATTTAATCCTCATTACTCTCTTAGGAGGTAGATACTGTTATAGCCCATTTTAGAGATGAGGAAATGGAGGCTCAAAGTCACACAATTTTTAAGTAGTAGAGTCAGAAAAAAAAAAAAGGAGTAGAGTCAGGATTTGAATTCAGATATTCCTGATTCTAAGGTCTGCACGTTTTCAATTCTGCGTTGAAAAAAGAAACACAGTATCAAATGGTTAATAGCGGTTATCTCTAGGAGGTCAGGTCATGTTTCTGTCTTTCCCCCTTGGGGGTTGTTGTGGGAAGAGAAAAGATAGGGGAAAGAATGGGCAGAACTTCCCATCTGATGAGACCTGGGTGATAAATCGAATTAAGAATCAAAGATGACAGCACACGTGGGCGCTCCTTCCAGCGAGGGGGCTGGTTTTGGGGGGCGCTGGGGAAGACGGTGACTTTGGCTTCTGCTCTGCTGGGATAGAGGCTCTAGGGGATGACCAATGTTGCCTGCACAGCCTGAGTGGGAGATCAGGGCCTGCCTCAGGGTCCCCATGATTTGGGGACCGTGGCTTAAGTATACCATGTGACACTAGGAGAAGGCACACATTCAGGGGGGCGGGAGGGGAGCAGATGAATGGGGCTCACCCAGCCAGGAGAAGCATCGCAGGGAGACCCAAGAACTTCCTGAGTGTCTCCCCTAAGTTGCACGGAAGCTGCTCACAGGCTTCTGTGGTACTAATGATCCATATGATAGAGGCTGCTATACTTTACAGCTCCCGCTAGTCTAACCCCGGGGCTGGGATAAGTTGGAGCAGGAATCGGGGACAAGTCCTCAGCAGATACAGTTTCGCTGTCTGCAGAGGTTCCTGCTCCTGAGGGTGGAAAAGCAATTTTTCTGCATCTCTTTAGAATCTCTGGCTCTCCTCGTTTCCCCATTTCTTATTCCTCCCATCAGCTCGTCATTGCTGACAAGCCCTCAGCTTCTCCCTCGGCGCCCGGGGGAGGAGCTTTGTCTTGTTGTCCCTGAGTTCAGAGGACTGAATGCTGCCCAAACATGGCAAAATCAAGGGCAGCTGCTCAGTGGCCTTCCCAGCGAATGCAGCCGGAGACTGGCACATAGTGGGTTCCCCTAGGGGATGTCTCCCTAACCCCAGAGATCTCCCCCTGCCTCCTCACCAAACCTGCCTCATGCGGCTGCAGTAGGCAAGGTCAGACCTGGGCCCTCTGGGCTTTTTCTCTGGACTGGCCTTGAGCCACCTCTCCAAGACCCCTGAGACCTCCTGGCCTTGACAAGAGGACTGCGGACGGACATCAGTCGGCAGCCAGGAGGGCTCAGGTGGGCACTTATGCTCTCTTCTCCCTTGATTTGCTCTCTTTCCAGCCCTCTGGGCAATTGGCCCTTAGAGCCTGAGGGCCTCCCGGGCTTCTGCCCCGCAAGGGGACAAACTCCAAACTTCTCGGCTGGCTCCAGGTCCCCGCAGAGCTGCAGGCCGAGGACAGGGCTCCCACGGTGGCTTGGAGCCCTTGCTGCTTCTCTTTTTGGAGGTTGGACAGATGGAGCCCAGGCATAGGATAAATAAACCAATTAAATCTGAGAAAACAACGTCCTGCTACTTCTCTCCAGAACCACTGCCCACCCCCGAGTCAGAGCGAGGGCGGGTTTGTCTGAGAGCTGAGAGCCTGGTGTCGGGACTCTCCCATCCTTGGCTAGGGACCCCCTCCTTCAGGCCGGCGCCTGCAGCGTGGCGTGTTTTCCTAACGTGGTGAACACATGTCTCTGGAGGACCATTGTTTTCTCTCTGAGGTCCTTCAGTTACTCTGGCGGAGGGAACGGGAGAGGCCAGGTGTCCCCCAGCAAAAAGGCAGGGAGAGGAAGGGGAAGGGGTTGTCAGACTGGGGAGGCAGGATGGGGAGGGATGACAGATCGGGAGGGTGGAGGCTGGGGGAGAAAGAGGGAGTCCCAGACTTCAGACACTTGAGGCTGGTGAATGCCTCCTACCCCTGGACACACCGGGATCAGTCTGGGAACAATGTGACACAAGCGAGAGATGACCCCTTTTGGGCTCTGCCCCTTTTGAGAACCTCAGAGAAGGTTGAGAGAAAAAAAAACCCCACTGTAGATGACGTTTCCTTAGGTATGGCATATCTCCTTTACTGAAATTTGACCTGCCTTTAGCACCGGTTCACAGAGATCCTTCTAGATGTAAGGCGCTGGGCTCGCTGCTGGGGCTAGAAACTAACAAGACACGGCCCAGCAAGAGAAGATAGCTGCCCGGTGTGTGAGGCATGACAAGGCTATAGCATGTCTGTTCTCATAGTGGCCGTGAAAAAAGTGTCCATTTGTGCCTGGAGGGGTCGGAAGACGGCACAGAGGAGAGGACCTCTGAGTTGGGTCTTAAAAGCACCATCAGGAGTGAACTGACCCAAGGGGTCGGGGTGGGGCGCTCAGGTGGAAGAGCGCACACCCGGTAAGAGGGTGTGTGCAAATGCTCGGAGGCTTGGAGGGCTTGGGGATTATCCTGCAGCAGCGAGGAGCCCTCGGCGGGCTTTAGACAGGTATGAGGATGGCAATCTAGCAGCATGGCGCTAGCGGCAGGGGAAGGAGGGGTGGGAGAGAGAAAGACTGGATGGTGAACACAAGTTGGGAAGATTTTTAGATAATACAAATGAGGCCTATGGAGGACCCCATACTTAGCTAAGTCAGTAGCAGGGGCTAGAGACGAGGGGACATACAGAAGGGACGGTAAGGAGTCCATAGGACTTAGTGACTGATGGAACACGGGAGATGTGAGGCCAAGAGGGAAGAGATCGAGGAGGCCTGGGGTTCTGGCTTATGCGCCCTAGAGAAGCGGGGCACTGTTCACATCGAGAGAGACATGAAGGAAAGAGAACGAGGGGTGTGTACGTGTGTGCGTGTCGAGGCGTCGTAATGCTATATGGGGACAGGCCTGGCCCATGTGGGGGTGTTCAGTATGCCGCGGGTTTGCGGGCCTAGAGCCTCGATACCAAAGATCACTCCAGGATTTCAGGACTGGGTAACGGAAAGGATGATAATGTCATCAACAGAAATAAGGACCGCTGAAGGTGAATTATGACAGGGGTGGGTGCTCGATGATGGATTGAAATTTGCCGTGTGTATGGGACAGAGCACTGAAGGTGTTCACCAGGCATTTGGAAAAATGGGATCAGAGCAGCCTGAGGTCAGATTTGGAGCTTTATATGCAGGAGTCCTCTAAGTAAGGATGAGCGTTGCAGCTGAAGAAGGGATGAGATCATCAGATGCAAGTGTGTACTGAGAGCAGAGGGTCAAAGACAGAACGCTGAAGACACCTACTTCTATTTGGGGCGGGAGGAGGGCAGAGAGCCAGAGAAGGAGCCGTCTGTCTGCAAGAACCGGGAGCGTGGTACCAGGGAGAAGAGTTTCCGAGAGGCAGCGGGCAGGTGAGCCGAAGAGGTGCCGAGTAGAGCAAGGGCTAGGAGGGACTTAGGGATTCAGACGTGTGACCTTTAAGAGACCAGATCCGGGGAAGAGGCAGGGATGATGGCAGGAACGAGCCACAGCTGAGAAGCGGAGGGTGTTAAGTATAAACAACCCTTTGAGCCACGAGGGAGTGAAGGGGGTGCATTTTGAAAATGGGAAAGACCTGGCCAGTGCATTTCTGTGATGCATGCAAGGATACATCTCCACTCACGGGGCATCTCATGGGGCTGCTGGCGATGCCCTTGCCCTTCCATTCCCGGGGCCTCTCGTGGTCCCGGATCCCGAGGGCTGGTGTGCTAGCGATCCTGGAGGAAGGGTTCCCTTCCCCTGCTGACACCCCGGAACACCTTGAGGCATTCCTCCCTTCTCTCTGCCCTGACTCCCCTTATTCCTTTGCAAAACAAACATTGACTGAACAGTTCTGCTGTGTCAGCTGTGTCACCGTTAGGTGGCCCAGGACAGCCGAGAAGGGAAGCGGGGCAGGGGGGCCGGCCAGCAGCGAGCGGCGGGCGGTGGGCGGCAGCAGGTGTGGGGAGAGAAGGCTTGGCTCTGAGGCTGTGTTGGGGCCTTTGGGATTGACTGGAAGAGGGCTGAGGGGAAAGAAAGGACAGATGCGGCCTTAGAAGTCACAGCTTTGGGGTGCCGGTGCGGCGGGGTCCAGAGCGAGCCCCAAGGCCCTTCTCGCCTGCTCGCAGCCAGAGCTGGGGGCGTCAACGATGCTGAGGCAGGCACTCCATCTCGGGGTAACATGATCCTATAACGCAGGGCTCCTCTGATGTGGGCTGCTTGCCTTTTACAGCATTAGGGGAGCAACATTTCATGGAAAATTCAATAAATCCCCCTGTACAGCCAGACGTCTGTAAACAATGGCTTCCAAATTCAATCAGGCTGGGGACCCGCAGCAGCATTTATGAGCTCTAACGTGGAATATTATATAGGGGAGTGAGTCGCGGGGGTTGGGGGAAGGGCTTCCTGGAAGATGGGCCCTCCTGCGTGGCTTCTGCTCTCAGATCCTGGCGGCGGAAGCGATTCTCCAGGTAGAGAGTCTGGCCGTTGGAACTCTTGGGCTGGGCCCAGGGGCTCCTGAGCCAAGGCTCTGGGCTTGGGGAGGAGGACGAGAGATTCGGCCTTTGGGACTGGCTGTGGGGAGGCTGAAGGGTCAGACCAACCCAGGCTGGGAGCGAGCGGCCCACCTGAGCACGTGCGTGAGCCCCCATAGTGGGCTTCCTCTCCCGGTCATGGGCGAAGGCCCCACAGCTTGCAAATGTCCTTTCTATCAACCTCCTACCCCTCTGGTTCTGCAGTCTGGCAGTGATCTTTAGAGAACTAGTCCCTCTCTCTTGCTCGGGTTCAGACTATTCCTCACCTAGTACAGGATGATTCGCAGCAGGGTCGGGCTAAGGACAGGGACTATAACTTTGAAAGGATAAGGGGGTTGATGCTTTAGGGAGGCTGAGGTCTCTTCTGCTCTTCAGGCGCCCCCCTAGATTTCTCCTCTCCTTTGCCTTTTTAATACTCCAAACTCCGGCCGGCTCTCCCTACCTCTCCCCCTCCCTAGTTGTTGCCTCTGAACCCTCTGGCAGGCTTTCTCCTGCAAAGCAATCCGGGACATTATGGGGCAGAGGAAAGACCCACAGCTCTGGATTCAAATCCAGTCCTTGTCATGTACCAGCTATGGGTCTTGGATAAGTCACTCTCCTCTGACTGTCAGTGTCCTTCCCTGTGTGGGGACGGTAATATTAACTGCCTCACAGGGCGCCTATGAGGTGAGATGGGGCAATGTATGTAAAGTGCCTGATGTTCTAGCTTCTTTTTTCATGTTTTTCCCCCCTCTTCTCAAATCTCCTTTTAGTGAAGCTTCTGCTAATCTTTGGAAACTGCCCTCCATGCAGCCCAAGTTCCCAGATGTTCTATCACTCTTCTCTCACATCATGCACGCCTCTCAGTTTCCCTTGTGATTGGCTTTCCAGTGGGCCTAAAGCCAACCGGAAGAACCTCAAAGACCCTAGTAGGCCCCAGCCACACTGGAGGGCCCACGGGAGGGGCGGAGGCAACTCAGACATGTGCCAACACTGAGGAACCCTTCTCAGACAACTGGGAGGTAAGCTTCCGGAGGGCGGGGGGCTTTGCCCGCTTTGTTTCTGGCTCTATTCCCAATGTCTAGAGCAGTGCTCAGCACCTGGTAAATGTTCAGTCAGTATTTCCTGAATGAATCAGTCACTTCAGTTTGGTTATTTTCCTGTGGTTTTTCTCTGGTTCTAGAGGGAGAACGGGGAGTCTGCCTTCTAGAAAAACAAACTGTAAACCCTCCTAAAGGTTAGGAATCCTCTCTTCCCTTGAAATGTCTTTGGAATGTGGGCCAGGTTCCCTTCCCCTCCCCCCCCCCCCCCCCCCCGCAGTGGGCAGGGGGCAGAATCACTCGCAGCAAGGATTCTCCTCGCAAACCACTGCGAGAAATGTGAGTTTTTGGAGGGTGAGCGGGAAAGGGTGAGTCTTGCAAGCAAGGCTCTATGAAGGCTCTAGGTTAACCAATGCCAGGCCTTTAGAGACAATGGATTTAACTTCTGTGGATGAGGACTGGATATGCACTTCCTTCCTCGAAAGGGTGAGTCTTGCAAGCAAGGCTCTATGAAGGCTCTAGGTTAACCAATGCCAGGCCTTTAGAGACATTGGATTTAACTTCTGTGGATGAGGACTGGATATGCACTTCCTTCCTCCTGCAGAGGACGGTTCCATACGGCACCCCGCACCCCCCTCGTCAATCTTTTTTTTTTTTTTTAAAGATTTTATTTATTTATTTGTCAGAGAGAGAGAGAGTACAAACAGGCAGAGCGGCAGGCAGAGGCAGAGGGAGAAGCAGGCTCCCTGCCGAGCAAGGAGCCCAATGCGGGACTCGATCCCAGGCCCCTGGGATCATGACCTGAGCCGAAGGCAGCTGCTTAACCAACTGAGCCACCCAGGCGTCCCTCTCCCTTGTCAACCTTAAAATACAGGGCAAAAGGGAGAGAAAAGTTGGCCAGCCCCAGAATGATACCAAGCAGCATTTATAAAGGATTTATTACATGCCAGACTCTACACTCAACACTTCATGCCTTAACTCATTTAAACTTTGCCTCGGCCTATGTGAAAGGTACTAGTATGATCCCCATTTTACCTATAAGGAAACCAAGGCTTAGAGAGGTTAAATAACACGCCAAGATCACGGGGCCAAGACGGAAAGCAACAGGATAGGACCCCAGGTCTGTCTGGCTCGAGGACAAGCTCTTAATCACTACATTCTGCTGCCTCAGAAGAAGGTGGAGACCAGTCTTGGCTTGAATGGTTCTGAGGCCCTGGCAGAGATCAAGAATTCTCCATGGGCTTCTGCTCTGCTCTGCTGCTCCCCGCCCTCCGCCCCGACCTTGGAGGTGGGGGGGGATTTACAGTGGGTGATCGATTTACAGTGGGCAACCGAGATTGTCTGAGAGAGGTTACGTCCTCTGAGCCTCCAGCCCTCGGGCTGGGCACTGCCGGGGGAAGAGGAAGAGAGGAAGAAGGCGGGATGGGACCAGGGGAGAGGCCCGACTCCCCGATCTGAGCTACAAGGGCAAGTGGGATGTTCTGCTGCCCAGCCGGGACCAGTACCAGCCAACTGGGCACACCTCTGCAGTCTCAGACTTGGGATGTAGGCTCCACCACTGTCAACATTCCACCCATCTGGAGGGAGGAGATCCTTTAAGATTGGAGCCAAGGTTGACCTTTTGGTTTTCCGTTTGGCGGGCTGGGGGAGATGGTCCAAGGAGACAGAGCCGTCTCCCCCCACAGCCAGATACCCAGCCTCTGGGGCTCTGGGATTCACTCCTGAGGCAGTCATGTAAAATTATTGTGGTTTTTTTTCCCCCAAATGTCCAAAATATGATGCCACGTTCGCCCTATGCCCCGGTCACGTACCCCTGTCCACGCACAGGCGCCTTCAACATTGACTTCAGAGACGAGCTGGGTCCGTGCTCCGGCTTTCTCTTTTTCTCTCTCTCTCTCTCTCAACTCCCCCCTCCCTCCCTCTCTCTCATTCTCCCTGCTCGCTGCTGTAAGGATCAGTCCCCAAAGAAAAATGCCCAATTTGTCATGTCATGTCCAGCTGTTAACCTCCCGTCGGTAAGCCATGGGGAAGACTTACTTTCTCCTATTTATTTATTTGCCACTTGGACAATAGAAGGCCCCAGGCCTGCTGAGTTCTCCATAATAAAGCCACCAACGATCTCCCCCATCCCCCCTCCCCTCCCCCCACCCCCATGTCAACAACACTAGCCAACCTGCAGGTGTCACTGGGCATTAACCCCGGGCTTAACTCTGGCTCTGCTGAACCGGAGGGAAGGGGGAGGGGGTGGCGAGCGAAGGTGGGGGGTCTGACGGGGAGGTCTCTGCACAAAGAGGAAGGCCTGGGGATGGGCTGGCTCATAACCATCCCTCCGGAAAGCTCACTGTGCTGAGGCTGGGGGAGGGAGGGAGGGATCAACCAAATAATGCAGCTCCTTCTTCCCAGCCTCCCCAGTGGTCTCCAGGCAGAGCCTTGGCCAGCCGGTGGCAGGCGCCCGGCTCACCGCACCTAGCAACACTGCCGAGAGACGGGGCCCTGCAGGAATGAGGCCCCGTGTGGCTGGCCCCAGAGTAGGCCCGGTGACAGGAAGGGCTGGGGCAGGGCGGGGAGGCTCAGAGCCTCCGGGCTCCAGGCTGCTCCCTCACCCCTACTTTCTCTAGCATCCCCTTGATCCCCTCTCCAGGCTTCTTTGGCCCAGCCCCATTTGCCAAAGGAGAACGTGGTGCTCCAGGGAGGCACTGCTGGCAATGTCCAGGCTGGGCTGCCAGTTCTCCTGGGGACTAAAAAGGGGGGGGGTAGGGGGATGGGCTGCTTTTTAGTCGGTGGCCCTTCCTCCTGTTCAGATGTCAGAGTGACTCACAGATCACACTGAAGGGCAGCCCCCGTGGCCTTTCATCTGGGGCTCCCAGGCCCACGGTGCTGCTATGACTCTCTTATCTCTAGGACTCGAGTTTCCCCTGGGACAAACTATGGAAGGGAAGCCCAGATTAGGATTAGCTGGATTGTCCACCCAGGCGAGCTCTCCATAGTTCCGTACTTCCTGCTGACCCCTTCTCCACTGCCAACATCCTCCCCATCCCACGAGAGACAGCCTCAAGCACAGAGACATTGGCAGGGCATTTCCCAAGGCTAGTCACTGGGGGGCAGGGGGGTTCGGTTTGTAACCCACCACTGACTGTCCTTAGTGAGGCCTCGACCTTGGACTAGCAGCACCCAGAGACCATTGAAAGACTTGGTCAGCCCCTGCCCACTGAGATTTCTTAGTTACCTGTTTCACGGTAAGAGCTCGCTATTTGCGCATCGGAATGGAAATAACCAGGAAAGGGAAAATGATGGTTGACTGTAAGCATGTCTTAAGAGTCCATAGCGGTCTGTACCGGTGCCCACTCTGTTCTTGGCCCAGTGCTGCCATTATTTAATGAGAAGCAGCTAGAGAGACTCTAGGGCCTTAGAGGACCGAGTGCAAAGACAGAGGTCACAGATCAGGAGGACCAGGCAGCCGCAGGTCAAGCCCAGACTCTCCTGCAGCCCCCGTCCTGGTTGCCACCGTGAGGGAAGCTAGGACTACCTTCCATCTGGGGGCTTCAAATCCTAAAATTTTTCTCAAGAGGAATTTCTCGATATTGCATTTTGTAAAATGACCTACGTCCAAGAGCCGGAGGGTAAGAGGGACGCTAACAGTTGCCAGCGGCCAGACAGAGGTGACCAGAATGGGAAAGCATCTGACCACACTGGAGACATTCAGATCACTGTCCAGTGTGAGGGGCTCACCTCTAGAAACTGCTCCACGGGCTGCCTTGAAAAATAACACCGTCCAGCAGGGGCTTGGTAACACCAATCCAAGAAGGAAAAGGGGAAGATTCTATGGCGAGTAAAAGATGGGACTATGAAATAGGTCTCTGAGGAGTCTTCCAATTAGTGCTCAGAAGTTATGCTTCTAGAGATTTCATGACTCAATCTAGGAGACAATGTGTACAGAGGAACAAATCCAGACAATGGTATGAGATGGGCCTGGATTGGCCTCCCAGCTCAGTTGGTTACTAGCTACGTGACTTTGGATAAGTTACTTGACTTTTCCGAAGTTCACTTTCCTCTTCCATGAAATGAGCATAAGGATACCTAACTCCTGGTTGTTAGGAAGATCGAGTGAAATAATCTAAGTGAAACACCTAGAAGAAAGCCTGGTTTATAGCAAATCACAATAACTGTCAATTACGGTCTCCTTTCCTCGTCTGAAACTTCCTCGGTTCGGTCTCTGACTCAACAAGGAAACCCGATTTGTTGTACCTCGTGGCCACCACGGAAGGGGGAGATGTGTGAAGCGCCCCTATTCGCGGCACCCGGCTCGTCCTCTCAGAGAGTCTGGTGTTTCTCCCTCCCCACTTCCACTTCACCCTTGGTTCTCGGCACAGACGTTGCAGTGGCTGGTTTGTGTGGGAGGCATCCACACATTTCTTATCTGGCCTGAATAGCAGGCATTAAAATGCATTTTGGTTCACCCAGGACAATAAAGAAAAAAAAGGAAGCTTTAAGTCACTAATAAAAATCAAATGTAGGCAGTTTGCAGGAGCGATCAGTTCAGAGCTTTGCTGTTCTCTTGTTAAGGGTCTGGAGCCATAAATAACTTCCCCATAAGAAGGCAGAGGCGAGGGGGAGTGAGTGAGAGCGAACGCAACAACACAAAATTTTTCATTTTTCTCCATAAATCATTTCAGCGTGCGATAATATTTGTTTTTTCTAATGAGTCTCTTGTGATCCATTCCAGGAGCTAACATCAGGGCCTGTCAGGGGGTGATGTGTGGTACAGTTCAACGCTTTACAAAAACTGCCTGCTACACAGATTTTTTTCCCTCTCTTCCTTATGCTAAGTATTCATGAAGCCCATTATTCTGTGCTCCTGCTTTACCGATTCTTCCTTTCTTTCTCCTTTGGGCAGCAATGGCCCTGCTCTCTCCTCCTGCTTGTACTGAAGGGCTTTGCTGCAGCCTGGGAAAGCGATGTAGGCAGTGGGAGAGGAAGCAGGCTCGGAGATATTGGCGGGAGGCCTTGAGGTATAGACTTTGAGCTTGGGTGGGTGGAGGAGCCTTCTTCAAAGTTCAACGGAAGCTATGTGAGAGAATGCCTTTTATCGGCTGCCTTTCTCGTGGCCAGCTATGATGGACCCTCTCAGAGTGGGCAAGACCACCTGCCAAGCGAAAGGCCCCCCGAAGAGAGCAGGCCCATGAATGGAGGCCGGATTTGCAAGAGAGCTTGTGCATACCAACCACACTGAAGAGTTTGGAGTTTATCTTATAAGCAAGGGGAGTCAACAAAATATTTTACAAAGAATCAGATTTATCTTTTAAACTCTCATGATGACCGTGGAGGGTAAATTGGGGAGTTGCACGGGTTGAAGGGAGCAAGGAATGAGACCCGGAATCTGGAAATTCTGGAAGAGTGTTGCAGTGATACAGATGGAAGAAGGTTAAGGTAGCAGATTGAGAAATAAGGGGTTTTTAGGAGAGCTTAGTAACCTCCTACTCGTCCTTTAAGACTGATTTTAGTATTACCTTTGCTGTGAAATCATTTCCAGCCTCTCCAGATTGGCTCACCCATTCCTCTTGGCTCCTATAATGTCTTCCTCATACTTCTCCCCCCTTCGGACACTCATCACATTGTATTATGACTATTAGCTTGAGCTCCTTGGAGCGAGGTTCTGGGCAATGTGAATCCTTGAATCTTACCATCTAATACGTGCAGAGCACATAGAATTACTCAGTGGTACTTATTTTGAATAAGTAATCAAACAAAAGAAGAAGGAAGACAGAACTAGACAGAACATAGAAAGCTTAGGGGTTAGGGGCAAGTATAAGAACAGGAGCCAGCCAAGGAGACTGAGAAGGAGTGCTTAGAGTTAGGATAGATCTATGAGAGTCATGCCCTGGGCTCATGGCAAGTCATAGGAATAGAGCCTTTTAAGAAGAAGGCAATGAGGGGCGCCTAGGTGGTTAAGCATCTGACTCTTGATTTCAGCTCGGGTCATGATCTCAGGGTCGTGAGACTGAGTCTTCTGTTGGGCTCAGTGCTTCATGGGGAGTCTGCTTGAGGGTCTCCCTCTCTCCCTCTGACCCTCCCCTCCCCCTGCTGGCTCTTTCTCTCTCTCTTAAAATACAATACAATAAAATAAGAAGGCAATGATTTTTGGTGCCAAATGCAAAAGTGAAATCACGTAAGACAAAGAGAGAGAAGTGTCCACGGTACTTGGCGGTTCAGAAGTTGTTAGTGATCTTTGTGAGAGCAGTCTCATTGGAGTGAGGGCAGGCAGAAGTCAGACCAGCCAGTTCACTTCTGGATGGGAAGTGAGAAAGTGTGGACTCTTCTTTCAAGAGGGAATGTGAAAAATAGGGGTACTTCAGAGGAAAGACAAGATCAAGGGAAGATGTTTTCAGGAAGGAGGAGGGTTTAAAAAACATTCGTTGGGTAAAATGAGACAGAAAAAAGCGGGTAAAAAAGAAATGACACACGTATAGGAGAAATCCAGAGCACACTGGATAACCACACTGGGAGACTACTGAGCGGTGTCTGAAAAAGAGGTCTTGAGTGACATACAGTAGGATGGTGTCCTTTGCCCTGTTCAGCATTTTTATCAACAACCTGAAGTCAGAAGCAATAAGGCTAGCAAATGTATAAGTGAGACGAGGCTAAGGACAGCCAAGATGGACTACAGGATCGGGATTCAGAAGTCACACCCACAAGTCGGAACACAAGTGAAATTTAACAGAACGAGTAAGTATTCTACATGTAGACTAAAAAATGTATATAAAATCTGAGAAAGTGTAGGTTGGAGGAATTATACCTTGAGAAGAGTTCATGGGAAGATGACCTGGAGTCCTGGGTGAATTTTCATTTGCCAAAAGTCTTCGGAAGACTTTGGCCACATTAATGAGGTCCGGTGTACAGAACAAAGGAGGGTTGGTCACACCACAGGCAGCGGAGATGGTCTGCTCTGACTCAGCCTTCCTATTACTGGCGGGCCATTGATAACGAGGGCAGATTTGGTCAGGGTGGAAAGAGGTCTTGAAACCATGATTTGTGATCAATGGTTAGGGAAGTTGGGGAAAGAATAATTTGAGATATGTGATAGGGGTTCTTGAATACTTGCCAGTTTACTGAAGAGTAAAGAGGAGAGATTTCTTTCTTTCTTTTTTTTTTAAAAGATTTTATTTATTTGACAGGGAGAGACACAGTGAGAGAAGGACCACAAGCAAGGGGAGTGGGTGAGGAAGAAGCAGGCTTCCAGCCGAGCCGGGAGCCTGATGTGGGGCTTAATCCCAGGACCCTGGGATCATGACCTAAGCCGAAGGCAGACGCTTAACAACTGAGCCACCCAGGCGCCCCAAGAGGAGAGATTTCTTCTGAAGAGATTCAAAGGGCAGAACTTTAATTCCAGGGCAAGAATTAAATAAAGGCAAATCAGATTTTGGCCTAATATGAGGTAAGAAGTCTGTGGATCCCCCTCTATGCATCGGTTTTAGGATTCCTAACGCCGAATATAAAATGTTGCAAATTTTTAAAGGGGTCTGTGATACACACACACACACACACACACACACACACACACACACACACATTAACAACCAGGAGAAAGGGGGAATTGTCTCTCAATTACGGCTGCTGGAATGGAACTATGGCTTCCAAAAGGAGCAGTCTTCCCGTTACTGGATATGTTCACATAGAGGCAGAAAGACCTAGTTAAACCACTGTCAAGTTTGGAGGTCTGATTCAGGAAGAGGTTGGTTGTAGACCATGAAAAGGAAGGTGTGCATGGTGTGTGTGTGTGCGCGCACAGAGGGGTAGAGAGGGAGAGAGATAAAGGAGAAGGCAAGACAGAGGTACTGAGATAAACACTGTCATGGGCCGTTTCCATCATGTACTCACAAGAGCATAATAAAGCCCTTGTAATATACTAGAACTTGTGTGGTCCCGGGGCCTAATTTGCATACTAATTACTGAGTGCAAATGGGACTGAGGGGTAGGGAGGGAGGGTGGGGGAGGCATGCAGGGAGCGAGGGGCCTGGACTGTTTGCTCTGCCATTTCATATCATGCTAACAAGCTAATCCGGCGTGCAGTTAGTTCCTGATATATAACTGCTCATTAGTATTATAATAAAGTACATGAAACAACCATAAAACGTTATATACTGCACAAGTGTTGTTTTCTTGCCAATTATCTGCAGGCGGATTTATCACCACAGTTGTTTCGAATTCCCCTTGGTGAGGTTTGGGCGGAATAAAGAAAGGTGTTGGTGGCGGCAGCAGCAGAGGGGGGCCTTTTCGAGGGGCAGACCATGTGTTTTCTTAAGTAGCACTTACTGATGCGCCATTTCATGAGAGCGAAGCAACGAGATCCCATCCTTCCCCATCTTGGCAGCTCAGGGGGAAAGCGAGGAGGGTGAGCGCGGAGGAAGGCTGAGGGCCCTGCGGTTCCGGACCCAGAGACGCCGCGCCCATAGTCCTTTGGACGGCATGGAACCTCTAAGGACAGAGTCCTGTATCAGGCCCACAGGCGGTTTAATGAAACCTTGTAAATCTGCACCACTTGCTTTCCAACCTTCCAGAGTGGTGGCTCAAGTAATCCAGTTCAAAGCAACGCTTCGCCCCCACTGCCTTACCCCGAAGCGCTTACTGAAGGACTCCCAGCCAAGACAGGCTTGTGTGGGGAAGACAGTCCAGAGATCAGTGGTTCTTGCAAAGAGTTGCTTTCCGCCTCGAGGCGCTCCAGGCACGGCTACGACCCAGTCCCCCACTCCATGGGGGAAGCTGAGAGTAAGTGAGGGAACCCCCCAAGAATTTTCCAGCCACTCCATGGAGCCCAGGCCGGCCACACGCCTTAAGGTGTCTGTACTCCATCACCACCAGCAGACACAGGAGAGGCCTGTGTGGCGCTGGGATTGGGAAACGGAGAGCCCTTTCTCCGTTTTTCTGTTAGATTTTAAGAGCCCCCTTATTTAGTGATGGAGCGGGAAGAGGCTGTGGGGTCCTGTCAGCCCTTCCCCCCACTCCCCCCGCCCCAGGCTGCAGGGGAATTGCGGAGTTCTCACCTCACTTTTGGACAACCTGCAGCCACAGCAGTAACCAGCGCCTGACAGCCTCGTGGTCAGGAACGGGCCACGGGATCGATCGAAGACGCCAGTGCTTAACAGGGAACCCTCCGACCAAGAGCCTTAGCTAGTCCCTGCGTGTCCTCTCAGACCTGCAAGGGGACATCGACTCTAGTCGTTCCCCAGGAGCTGTGGCAGGGCAAGGATGCAAATCTGTCTTGCTCTGTGTCATCTCGAAGTACCAAAGGATGCATGGGGGTTCTGGGAAGTGAATGTCAACTTCGAAGGCTGGGGACGTACCCCCAACAGCCACACTCCCTGTAGTGACCCACGGTGGGTCTGTTCCTTCACAGATTAAATTCAGCCTTTGAACACATCTGTCCTAGACTCTGGGCTCCTTCCAAAGAACCCAAAGTGTAGTAAGCCAGGCCAGGCCATCCCAGTAGGAGCTGCACCACATTCCCAGAAGTGGTGGCCTCTGGAAGGGAGGGCATGTGGGAAGCCCCTCCCCACACAGAAGGAAGGGATGGAATAAAGCTGTTCGGTCTCCACACCACCACCCTCGCGAAGCCAGAAAGCTTTATCCCCGACAAGAGGACACTGTGTAACTCCCCCTGGCCCTGTGTGTGCCCTATGTGCTATAGACGTGTCTATACAAACACGCTGTCGCTGCCCCTGGGCCCCTCCAGCACTCCCTTCTCCCTGTGAGTGACGTCTCCACTCGAAGAGCTTCATAATGTGCCAGAACTTTCTGTTCTCGGTATGTCCTTTGTGGTCTTAATTCTCTATATCCTTTAAATGTCTGTCTGAATCAGACTACAGCTGGCCAGAGAAGTGACCACTGGACTCTCTCCTAGTGCCAGAGGCGTGCTTTCATGTCCCAGAGACTTTAGGTCGATGACACGGAGGATCACAATTCTCTCTCACAGGCAATTCCATTGTATTATTTGGTTATGACGATAACCACGATGTTGATGCTGGCAATGACGACGAAGGAATGACCACTTCATTGGGATGCCTGATAGTCTCCAAATCCAAGGAGAGAACAGCGGGCTGAAGGGCGATTCGTGGCTCTAGAATAGACTACATACCAGAGCTGTGGCAGAGTCCAACAGCGAATAAATGGTATTTGGGATAGAGGGGCAATTGTTATGTGAATTGACTAAAGAATCAAGTCCAAGTTCTTCAGCAGAGGCTACCAGATCTCCCATGAACTGGTACTCACCTCCCTCTTCACCCCATCTTCTGTGCTCTGCTCCTCCCCCAATGCCCCTGCAATGCTGAATTGGGCCTAGTTTCCCCTAACAAAGGAGGCTTTCCTGTTTGCTCATTCTGATCCCTCCGCCTGGAATGGCCATCTACTTTTTTCCACTGCCAACTCTTCATACCTTGGGTTGGGCATTATCTCCTGCAGAAGATTTTTCTGATACTGCACCCTACTCTGATCTGGTCTGCCCTTACATGCCTGTACTCACCTCTCTCTCAGTGTCGACTGGCAGCTTTGGAATCTCTGAAGGGCAGGTGTCTTATGCCGGACAGCCCTAGCACTTAGTACAGAGCCTGGCCCAGACCGAGCACTTAGTACATGTTTGGACTTACTGCAGTGTGAAAGAACCCACGTGAACTGAAGGCTTGTAAACTCCCACCAGCATCCCAAACCAGATAGAGCCTTCGGTGAACTTTCTTCGTTTCCTCGCTAGGTAACAACCACTAATCCAGCATGCATGAGGCACTCAAAGCCAGGCAGTCCCCTCCAGAACCACAGAGAAGGGGCAAACCCCAGTTTCTGTGATAGTGAAAGCCCTTTGCTTCATTGTCATCTACTTTCCCCTTCCTTTGCGTCTAGTCCTTAAAGGCGCAGGGAGCTACCGACC
>CM052900.1:135621032-135645148 GCA_028534135.1 Potos flavus
ATCGCTGCTCTGGCCACTATTCTCCAAGACCCCCCACCAACCATACACGAGAAGACCTCCTTAAGCCATAGAGCTTGTCCACATGGAAAGCACTACTATGAGCCATCAGCAGCATATCACTAAGCAAGGTAGAGATCATCTGTAGTAAGTACTGCAGTAACAGTACTGCAAGGCAGGGCAGGGGACTCAGCACCATACAAACAAAGAGAGTGAATCATCAGTTTGTAAAAAGGAGGCTGATCAAGGCAGAGGGAGCAGATTCCTCTATGTCCCCCAGAAGAAAAACCAAGAACGGAAAGTGAAAGCTAATTTAGACTCCTCAAATTTGGGTTCTTTTTAAGAAAAGTATTTTCTAACAATCAGATATCCAGACAAGGACTGCTTTGAGAAGTAATGAGCTCCCCCTCATAAGAGGTATTCAAGCAGAGGTTGGCTGATGTTAGTTGGCCCTAGTAGAGGGAATTCAAACAGGGAGGTTGAGACCAGAGCTCTCCTACCTTGAAATATCATAGCTCTTTGTCATCAAAGGGGCAGGGAAGAATCAGAAATCCTCAAATTGATCACTTATCTGATATTCATCAAACATCCACTACATGCCAGGCACTGTGCTAGATGCTGAGAAAATAACAAAAGTAAGGAAAAAAAGACTCACCGTCCTTACATCTCACGTTGTTAACTGTCATGACAGAGGTCCGGCAGAGTGCTTGGGCGCACGCCAGAGAGAATAGCTAAGTGTTGGGAGTCCTCGAGCTGAGTCTTTAAGAAATGCTCTTACCGGGTGGAAAAGGGAGGTAGGGGTAAAAAAGGTGGAAGGGACAAGATGGGCAAAGCCGTGGTACAGTGTGCCAGCAGGGCACGTTTAGGGAGGATGAGGTATGTGGGAAGCGAGACTGAAGGAATAGGTGGGGTGAGGCACTTAGTGCAACTTACTGAAGACCTTGAATGTACGGTAAGGGTTACAGAAAGCATAGCGGGGATTGAAAAACGTTGACGCAGTCACACCTGCACTTAAAAATGGTCGCGAGGGTGCCTGGGTGGCTCAGATGGTTAAACGTCTGCCTTCAGCTCACGTCATGATCCCAGAGTCCTGGAATCAAGCCCCATGTCAGGATCCTTGCTCAATGGCTAGCCTGCTTCTCCCCCACCCTCTGCCTGCCTCTCCCCCTGCTTGTGCTTTCTGTCACATAGAAAAATAAATAAAAACTTTTTTTAAATGATTTATTTATTTATTTATTTGAGAGAGAGAGAGCACGAGAGCAAGTGGTGGTGAGGGAGGGACAGAGGGAGAAAGAGAATCCTGAAGCAGACTCCCCGCTGGACGTGGAGCCCAGCCATCTCAGGACCCCAACGCGGGGCTCCATCCCAGGACCCTGAGATCAGGACCTGAGCTGAAATCGAGAGTCAGACACTTAACTGACTGAGCCACCCAGGCGCCCCAAGCATTTTTTTTCTAATCGTAAATGTAACACGTCCACTGTAGATAATTTAGAAAACCAAGAGAACTCTAGAGAAGAAAACTCAGTAAGTGACCTATAATCCCACCATTCAGTATAATATGTTGCTGTAATTCCCTTTATTTTTTTCTAGGCATAGTTTTAATTAACCTTATTTTAGGATCTCTGCTAATATTCTCCAAAATATTCTCTGCAATAGTCTCTAAAAACATGATTATTTAATGGCTGTGCAATATTCCATCATATGATTTTACTGTAATTTATGTACTCATTCCTTTGTTGTTGAACAGTTAGGTTGTTTTCATATTTTCCTGGCTATAAATAATACTGAAATGGTTATCCGTATGCATAAATCATTGATCACGTGTCCAGTTATTTTCTTAGAATAGATTCCAAAAAAGGAATTACTGAAATAAAGGGCATGAATATTTTAAGGCTTTTGCTACATATTACAAAATTGCTTCCAGACAGGTTATACCAATATGTGCTTTTACTAATAGTATATAAAAATGCCTATCTAACTCCACCCTTATTAATGCTGAACTTTATCATTTTAAAAGTTGTCCATTTGTATAGGCAAAATATTATTTCATTTATTTAATTTATACTGGCTATATTAATTTGAGGATTTTCCTATTTCTTTGGAAACTGCTTGTTCATGCCTTAGTTCATTTTATATTGAGCTAGTAGTGCTTTTCATTGATTTGTAAGAGCTCTTTATATATTAAGAATACCAAATGTTCTGCTGTGTTTAAAGCAAATCTTTGTTTTTCAGGAAGCATTTGGGTATTTATCTTTTATTTTTGTTTGTGGCGGGACTTTCATTGTTGTACAGAAATCTAAAAGCTTTGGTGACTTCTTCCATTGTGTTTATGCTAAGAAGGTCCTTCCCTAACTGGTTATACATATTCGTATCTGATACAGATCTAGCTATGGCTTATCCTTTGCATTTAACTTTTTAATTCATCTGGAATTTATTTCGATATGAAGTACTTCAAGACAAGGGACTTACTCCTTTGCTACCTCCCCATATTTCTTTTCTTTTCAGGTGAAGGAGGACAGGTACAGAGTAGGGAAAGGGGGAAGAATCTAGATTGAACCAGGTTTTGCTTGTGTGTTTGGTTGAAGGGTGCTTAAGGATCATTTAAGTTGCAGAATGAAAAAAATATGCGGATGTCACTTTTGAATACGTTGAATATGAGGTGTCCTGCAAGGGTTCAAGATAGTGAGTCGGCAGTTGGACTATGAGGCATGAAGCTCAGGAGAGAGGTCGAGGCTGACGGGGTAGCCATGGAGTCATCAGTGTTGAGAGGGCAGGTGGTACCACCGGGATGGATGAGCTCACGCCGGGCAGAGGCGTAAAGTCAAAAGAGACTTGTGAAGGTATTCTGGGCACCAGCCATGTGTAACGGACGTACACGGGAGGAGAAGCTAGGGAATGAGAGCGAGAAGGAGAAATGAGTTGGAGAAGCTAAGAAAAAAGAGAATTTGAAGAGAGGAAAGGTGATCCAAGTATCCATAAAATAGTGAGATGGAATATGGTCTACAGTAGGCTGAGTGAGCTGGAGACGGGGCAATGGACGTGTGAGAGTTAGGACAGCTTCTGAACGACTCTATCAGTAAAGAGAACGAGGGAGATGGGGCAGTAACGTGCTTGAACGATAGCGTAGAACAAGATTGGAAGGGGAGACTTGAGGGTGCTTGAAGGTAGAGGGAAAGGCACCGGTAGGAAGAGGGACGTTGAAGAAGACACGACGGTACAAGGTCTCAAGGAGCAGCGGAGATGGGCACCAGGGCACAGGGAGAGGGTCAGCACTGAGTCCGGATGCAACGCTGCGGAGATGACCCTCTGGGTCAACAGTAAGGTTAAAGGGGAGAAAAGTTGAGCTCTAGTCTCTCTGGAAAGCAGGAAATGAAGTCATCCAGGGAGAATGAGGTAAACAGAGGCAAGGAAGGAAATTTTTTGAGGGAAGGAAAGGCTTAAAACAACTGCTGTGGGAAGTGGAAAAGGGAATTGATTCTAGGCCAAGCTGGAGGACTGGCGAGAAGCATTCAGGGCCCAGCTAAAGTTCTTTTTTTTTAGACTTTAAGTTTTAAAGATTTTTTTAAATTTATTTGAGAGCGAGAGAGACAAAGTGAGAGAGGGCATGAGAGGGGAGAAGGTCAGAGGGAGAAGCGGACTTCCCACGGAGCTGGGAGTCTAATGCGGGACTCGATCCCGGGTTTCCGGGATCATGACCTGAGCCAAAGGTAGCTGCCCAACCAACTGAGCCACCCAGGCGCCCCCCAGCTAAAGTTCTTACCAGGCAAAATGGTTGTGTGATTTTTCTCAGTCCAGCATCACAGGGCGGCGGTAGGGAGAAAGCAGATACTTACATGGAGTTGGATCTGAGATAGGCAGAAAGGCAAAGGCATAAGGAAACGGAACCAAGAAATTCTTTAAAGAGATTGATCAAACAGTCAAGGTTGGGTAAGAACAAAAGTAAGCCTAGGAGGGAATGATGGGCTTGTTACATGGTCCAAGGATTGAGCGTCTACATAAGGTCAAAAACCAGTCTCCGTGGCAGTGAGGAAGTAGCACAGAGGTAGGAGGATAGAAGGGTCTGCTAGAACATGGGATTTCTGAGGTGAAGAAATCCTGGGACAGTCAAGACAGAGGGAGGGGCCGTGTTCCTCTGTCCTTCTGCTGTAGCAGCGAAGGAGACTGGAGCAGAGAATCTGGGATTTGGATGGTCCCTGTGGGTGTTGAAATTCCCAGGATGAAGGCGGGAATAGGGGCCGGGGAAATAGCGAGCCAAGGGTCAAAGCTCACAGTGACCAGAGGGGAGATGTCATCAGCAGATGGCGGTGACAAGACCAAGAGGCCAGAGATGGTGGTGGGGGGCTGGTGGTGGGGGGCTGAGCGAGCACCTCATTGCTGATGGTGCTAGGGGCCAACCAACAGGTTCAAGGCACAGGTGGGCCAGCCAAAGTGGGGGGCGGGGGTGGCAGCCGTTTCAAGGCTCTGTTTATTTTGGTGCTTGGTTCAATCACGCATTCATTCAAAAGGGATGTGCTGAGATGGGTCCGATGAGCCCTGAGCACGGAGGGCACTATGTGTTGCGACAAGGCTCTTCTCCCAGAGGAATGCACCAGAGCCGGCAGCCTTTCCCCTTTCTGCCAAAGGTGGCCCCACTCTCTCTCAGCAAACCCCCCACACCAAAGTCCTGCCACCAAAGCCAGGCAGGCCGTGACATGGCTGATGGCCGGTAGGGGATCTTCTTGTTACAGCTTTTTCCCCAGAGATAAATAGGCCACAGTAAAAAAGATTGCTACATCCTTTCAATAAAGATTTTTTTTCTTTTCCAGACAGCTTGAGAAATGTTTTAAAAGCTTCTCACATTTCCAGTGAAACCCACAGAGCAGAATTTTGCTTGTTATCAGCCCTGGAAGCCTCTGATAGACGGGTGACATTTTTTTTTTCTTTTTCTTTCTCTTTTTCTCTTTTCCTTTTTTTCACCAGCTGAAGAGAGTCAGAGTGTGTTTTATAACCGGCTCTCTGCATTTCAAAAGCTCAACGAGAGCTCTCTGCTAACCCCGATAAGCCTTGGGCTCTTAGCGTCTTAAATACCTCTGACAAGCTATACATTACAGCGCTAATAATTTGCCAAATTTGCGCCCATAATATGATATCTGTAAAACGTCAAGGGCAGTAATGCGATTAGCGGTCTCAAATGAAATATCGAACATTCAGCGTTTAGGTCCTGAATAGGGGGAGAAAGGAAAGGAAATCAATTTCAAAAGCAGGAGGGAAAAAGGCGATAAGCGTGTAATAAAAATAGAGAGAGACAGAGGAGAGATGCGGAGGAAGAGAGACAGGCTGAGTGAGACTCGGGACGAGATAGACCCCGGCTCGTATTCATGTTTTCGGCAGGTAAGAGATGTATAAAAAACTTTTACAAATTAGTTGGAATACGAAGCTGGGAAATAACCTTTGGTCACCACAGCAACTGGGTTTGGGGTTGGGGGGGGAAGGAGAGAGGTGGGGGCTGGGAGCTGAGCGAGGGGTTGGCCAAGCCTAGGGAGGGCCTTTCACTGACTGCCCCCAACAGCCTGCTTCCATAAAACACAGGAAGTTGAATTACAAGGAGTCTGAGGGTGGGCTCTCGCCCTGCCCCCACCCACCCGAGGTGGGAGAGTAGTAATGGACTAATTATCTGGCCAGCAGAGGCGGTGGCGGCGGCAGTCACAGGAGAGAGGGCCCGGGCTGTCACATACCAGGCTCTAGACTAAATAACAACATCTCACACCTGCAGCTTTACGAGCCCTTGCCGAGAGAGGAGCGCAAACCCTCCCCTCTCCTCTGGCCCCTCCAGCTTCTCCCCATGCGCTGTGGGCCTCCACTCAAGCAAGGCTGCCGGGAGGGGTGGGGGGGAAGTGGGGGGGCACCGACGTGCGTGTGTGTGCGTGGCGGGGGGGGGTCCTCGCCCTTGCTGAAGCCTTGGCCCCTTACTCAATCCTGGCAACCTGCAGTTATCTCCGCAGGCGATGCCCCTTCTCCTGGGTCCCGCGGGTAATTCTCCGGGGCTGTCAGCAAGGCAGGGAGAACGGCCCCATCCCAGTTCTCCGGGGAGCGGGTCTGTCTGCACCTACAGCCATCTGTCTGGGGCTGAGGGGCTGTCTCTGGGATGGGGCGGCATTGGAGCACGAGGGCAGAAGTGACTAGGGGGTCCTCTTGGACGTGAGGGGACAGCAGAGGCAGGAGCCCTCAGCAGAGCTCTCTGCTTTTTGCTCTTTTCATTTCTCGCCCTAATACCATGCTTCACAGAGAGAAGCACTTCTTTCAGAATGTGCTGTGCCTGCCCTTTCTGCACCACTTGGTCTTGGAAGTGACCCCCTAACCCTGAACCTCCCTCTTTTGCGAGGAGATGAGACAGAGCGGCATCAAAAGAAGAAAGAAAACCGCGATGGATGTAGCAACCGGTGCCTCATCAAGGGGAGGGCAGTCCAGGCGAGCAGGGCCGGGTCCGTTCCCTGTGCCCCATGCCAACGTCCCCTGGTCCCACGGTCACCCCGCGGGCAGCTGGAGGATGCCAACCAGGATGCCGGCCAGCTCACCAAGGCAGAGAGGGCCTGGAAGGTGGGAGATGGGCCGAGGTGGGAGAAAAGCAAACAGGCAGCTCGGGGCCTGCCCCAGACCCTTCCCCAGGGCGGCCTGGAATGGCCATTCCAGGGCCACTTCTTGCGGCACCACGAACCATTAAAATAGGAGTGCTCGGGGAGCCGTCAGCCCAGCACAGATGACTTCCCCAGATGTGGCAGTGGGGCAGGATGTGGAAGCCCCCCACCCCAACTGTACAGACAAAACATTCCCGCACTAACCATCCTCGGAAACCCCACAGCCCAGAGCCCCTCTTACAGATGCTTTCTAGACCATTTAGCAGGAGGCAGTGTTTATTTTTGAACATATGTTCTTTCCCATCTCTCTCCTCCCTTCTCCCTTCCTAGTCCTTCCATACCCAAAGCTACCCTCTGGATGGGCTGCTGTTGGATGTTATGCCCGAGCTCCAGTGTGGCTAGCATGCTTTGTTTGGGCTTGGCTGCGGGCTTTAGTGTGTACACACGTGTGCGTGCAGGCACACATGCACACGCGCGCACACACTTCCTCAAAGCTCCGTTAGCGGTGTGCATGTACCATACAAGCTCAAAGAGGGCAGGTTCTCAGAGGTTGCCTGAGTTTGTGAGCAAATCCTGAACCAGGCTGTAGGTTCCTTACTTTCCAAAAATGGCGCCCTCGTCAGAGATGGTTCCTGGGCATTACAGTCCTATTGGGAAGGTGAGATAAGCGATAGAAGGTTGCTGCCCAGAAGGGAAATTCTTGGCCGGGAGCTTGGAATGGGCTCTACTTGGTTCTCTATCCATGCATAGGGCCCAGCATATTGCCATGCTCAGTAATCGCCCACCCCCTCAACTGAGGCCTCTCTCCTTTGTTTAATAAAATAAAGTCCCCCAGTCCCTAAGGGACTTGCTCAGATTTTGCCCCCTTCAAGTAACCTTCCTTGGGGCGCCTGGGTGGCTCAGTCAGTTAAGCGTCTGCCTTCGGCTCAGGTCATGATCTCAAGGTCCTCGGATGGAGCCCTGAGTCAGGGTCCCTGCTCGGCAGGGAGTCTGCTTGTCCTTCTCTCTCTGCCTCCTCTTCTGCCCCTCCCCCTCCTCCTGCTCATGCTCTCTCTCTCTCAAATAAATAAAATCTTAAAAAAAAATAAATAAATGGGGCACCTGGGTGGCTCAGTGGGTTGGGGCCTCTGCCTTCGGCTCAGGTCATGATCTCAGGGTCCTGGGATCGAGCCCCTCATCGGGCTCTCTGCTCAGTGGGGAGCCTGCTTCCCCCTCTCTCTCTGCCTGCCTCTCTGCCTACTTGTGATCTCTCTCTGTCAAATAAATAAATAAAATCTTTAATTAAAAAAAAAAAAGACGCCTTCTTTATCTCAAATAGCCCAGAGTTCTTTTTCTTCTAATAGATGTGGGGACTCACATTTACTACATGCCTCTTGTATTAGGCATTTTATGTGTTATTTTATTTAGGTTTCAGAACTTTCGATATTATTATTTCTATTTTATAGACAAGAAAACAGGCTCTGGGAAGTGGAGTGGTTCGTCCAGTCCAGTGAGCAAATGGTGGAGCCGGAATTCAGACTCAGGTGTCTGTCTGAATCCGAAATCCCACGATCTTTCTTTTTCTTCGTTGGTTGCTTGTTCCCTCTGCCTGGAATGCCCACTTCCTCATTCATTCTCTTGCTAATTCATTCATTTACACTTTCATTCATTCAGTAAACATCAATAGAGAGCCTCCTATGTGCCAGGTACGGTACTAGGCACTGGGAATACACTGGTGAACAAAAGGAGACAAGTCTCTTCACCGCGCATACAGTCTAGGGGTGTGATGGGCATTCGTTGAGTAATGACAGAAATACACATGAGTCTGCGACACAGATAAATTCTGCAAGAGCCATCCATGTTGCTATAGGAGACGTGACCTTATCAAGAAGGTCAGGGAAAGTTGACCTACGGAAGTAGTAACAGAGCTGAGATCTGCTGCGAACCTCATCTCCTACCCCGACCCCCCACCACCGGGCCCCACCAACCCTTGACTTTGCCTAGGGAACAGCTGTCTTTCAGATTAGTTTATATAGCCCTTCCTTGTAGAGTCTCCCCGGCCCTCCGGACAGGGTTAGATCTCCATTGCTCTCTATGTTCTTCTCTGTAGTGTTTCGCTTACATTAACTACTTGTTTAAAATCGATCAGATTTTAAACCCAACAGATTGTAAACTACATGAGGGCAAAGAATGTGTCGCCCTGCTTGCCTGCTTTATGTCCCGTATCGCACACAGTACCTGGCACATACTTGATAGTCAATAGATGTTTGCTGAATGAATAATCTTGCTTTCCCATCCTCTACTGGCACAGCTGAAGTTTCGGATCCAAGCACAGGAATTTGCATTTATTAAATTTCATATTAGACCATCCCAGTTATTAGTATTCTAATAAATTTCAATCTGTCTAATATTTAGAGTACCTACTGTTTACCCTGAGCATACCTGACATTGGGGATACAAAGAAACTTGCACAGTCTTAGCTCTTGAGGAGCTGACAGTCTACTTTGAGAGACAGATAAGAAAACTAGTAGTTGTAGGGATGCCTGGGTGGCTCAGTCAGTTGAGGGTCCGACTCTTGATTTCGGCTCAGGTCATGACCTCAGGGTCATGATAGCGAGCCCCATGTTAGGCTCTACCCTTGGAGGGGAGTCTGCTTGGGATTCTCTCTCCTCTTTCCCTCTGCCCCTCTCCCCGCAACCCCACTTTCTCCTCACACACATCGCCGTGAGCCACAGTGACTTTACTAACATCGCACTCGACTTCCAGCATTGTCTCTTGTCTCTGTCCGAATGGGGAGACAGAGAGCGGGGATGTTGAAGAGGTCCTCGCCTGGGATGTCTTACTACTTTCCCCGGAGCATTCTGCTCCCAACACCATGATTCCCACTTACTGAATTATTTATAGTTCCCTGAACGCTTCTCTTTCTTTTGCCACTGGGCTTTTGCACATGCTACTTCCTTTGCTTTGAACACCCTTTCTCTGGCTTTCAGTCAGGCTGGCACCTACTTCCTGCAGTTTTCAGGATGCAAGTGAGGCGTTACTTTCTCCAGAATGTCTTTCTGCCTCCACTTCTGAAGTCCCTCGGAACTATGTGCTCATTTTTATAATGGCATCATCACTCCACGTTTTAATCTGTTTTCTTATCCTTTTCCTTCGCTCGACTTTATCTGACTTATTGTCTCATGTTAAGCATGTAGCATAGTGCTTGGCCTAAGCTAAACCTTGAACAGGCATTTGTCGATTAAATGAATGGTCAAATAAATGAAGAAATGAATGGATAAACTGCTCGTGGTTCCTGAAACACACGCTTACTGACGTTTGTCCCTTCTGGGCAGGTCATTCTGAAACTAAACTCTTCATTTCTCCCCTCCTCTTCCCACCCACCAGTGAATCTCCTCCTCCTCCTCTCCCCTCTCCACCTCAGTAAATGGCACTTGTGTCCATTGGTTCATATCAGAAACTTGAGAGTTTCTCGTGGTTCATTTGTTCATTCATCACTTATCGAGCTCCTGCTCTGTGCCAGGCACTTTGCTAAAAAGTGAGGACACGGCCCCTGGCTTCACAGAGTTCACTGCCCCATCAAGGTCAAGTTTCTGAAGGCTCTCCATCCCGTCTCTGAGAAGAACTCCAGAAAGACCATACTTTGCCTGCCTGTCCATGCTGGTTCTTACCCACAGGAGGGCAGGATGGTGGAGAGGAAAGTACTGGGGCTTTGGCGTCAGAAAGAGGGAAGTTTAAATCCAAGCTCTTCCTTATCCTGAATCAGTTTCAATTAATATTCCTTTTTTTAACAAAACATAATATTTTAATATATAATATTAAATGCCTACTCAATGCTTGGCATTGTGCAAGGTGGCAGTGATTCAGAGGCAAGCAAAGGAGACAGTGCTCACCGCACAGAACTTAGGCTTGGTGGAGGAGACAGGCATTACCCAAACACACAAACAAACGTATCGCTACAATTCATCATAAACACTTAAAGGCAAAGATAGTAAATAGAAAAATAGGAGATATTTTTATTAGATTGGGAAGATTTCTCTGGGGGAAACGGCATTTAAGCAAAGATCTGAAGCATAAGGACCCAGCCATGTGAAGAGGTGGGTGGGACGCAAAGAGCCCCAAAGTGAGGGGAGGGTCAGGGCTGATAGGGAGCACGCCTCACCTCGTTAGGGATTGTGAGCTGGACTCTAGGGGCCAAGCATCTTTAAGAGATTTCTGGGTTGCCCGGTGGAGAGGCTGGATTGGGAGGTGGCAAGAATGGAAGAAAGACGTCAAGTAAGACTATTTCAGCCGTACCAGATGATAGGTGACGATGGGCTGCTTGGAGGTAGCGGAGAGAAGCGGGCTAGAAGGGCATGCTTTCGAGAGAAGTCTCAGAGGTGGCGTGGTCAGGACTGAGTGAGGCGTCAAATATGGGGCTGAGCAAGAGGGAAAGATCAGGAGTGGTTCTGGAGGAGAGGGACGATTATCGGCAGCATTCCGGACAGGTTAAGTTGGAGTGTTGATCAGAGATCCAAATGGTGGTAGTCAACAGCAGGCGGGGGTCTGAGGTAGACTTAGAGTGGGGACAGGGCGTGGGGGTGGGGTGGGGTGGGATCAGACGGAAGAGTGAAGGGAGGATGAAGGTATTCATTCATCTCTCCGAGCCACATTTTCATCACTTCTAAAGAGGGATCGGTAACACGAAGTGAGATAACGTAAAGCCACTTGGCACAGAGCAAGCACTCCGTAAATACCAGTTTCCTGCCTTTCTCTTCCTCTTGCCCTCTAACTTATTCTCACCTTCCTTTCTGTTCGTGGTTCTCCAAGCCCTTTCCCTTTCTCGCTGACCCTGTACCTCACACACAATTATCACAAAGGTAGGGAGAGCGAACTTCTTAGAAACTGCTACGGAACTCAGGGCTGGGATTGGTTGACTTAAATTTCCTGCTTTCAGCAGTTATGCTCTGCCTTCTGCTTGGAACGCCCTTCCCTGTGCTCTTCCGCTGCTTATCAAACTTGTTTTCTCCCTAAGGAATCATTCAACAGTTTTGCCAACTCTGTGACGTTTTTCTGAGGTCTCTAGCCAATTTAGGTACTTGCTGCTTCTAGGTGGTTCTGCAACTCGTTCAGACTTCTATCTTGGCACGTATCGTAGTATACCGAAACGATCTCTCTAGCTGGGCTGTCTCCTCCGTGGACTATGAATTCCTTTAAGCAGGAACTATTTTTAAAGTTCTGTATCTCCAGCTTTAACTTAGAGTAGCCAGTCTATTAAGAAATGTTGCATGACCTCCCAGGCTCTGAGATTCCATAATTTTATGCAAAAAGTGTAGATGAGTGAAAAAACAAGCACCACTCACAGCTCCTTTGCTATCCTGTTAGGAGGGTATGCTCTAACAGCCAAGATCACGTCCAAGGGAGTCAGGCTGGAAGGTTTTAGCATCTCATCTTCAGATCAACGCGCTGCACTGACTGGCAAGCCGCGTGGTACCCAGAGGCACCTGCAGCCAAGTCATTACTCCAGATCTCAGTGAAAGGACTGTATTTTAGGAAAATGCATGTAATTTACAATTTTAATATTCCTACACCGAGGTAATATAGGAGGACAAGGTTATCATCTCTGTGCTAAATGCCAAAAAGAAGGAGAGTTCTGTAAGCTGCAGCTGTTCCCTTAGACTCTTGGAGCGTCTACAGAGCTCGGAGAACCTGAGGTTGCCAAGAGAGCCTTCTCATATTTTGTGAGTTTCCTTCATGGAATGCCAGCCATTTTTTCTTTTTTTTTCCTTTACTCACAATCTCGATCCAGCATATAAAAGGAAAATAAAAGGGAAGTGATTTAAACAACAGGTCTGGAGGGCTTTGACCAAATGGGATGCCTGGAATGGAGTAGGCATTCCATAAATATTGGCACAAATAAATGGTTCTAAAGCCCCAAATGCCTCCGTTTTTCTTTCCGAACCTGTACTCGGACCATAAGTGATCCCTTCATCCTCTCTCCTCCTAGAGCGCGTGAATCTTATGACTCACATCGCTTGCTGTTCCTGTGCCTGACTCCCATCTGAGCACATGGGCCACCCCCGATGTTGTTCCAGAACTGTCCCCTGCACCGAATCGACTCATCATTAGTTGGCATCTCGGTGACCGCCACAGCTCTAGGAGCATCACTCCATTGGATTCTAGCTTCTGCTGCCCTTCTCCCACCCCCAGCGATGTCCACCCAGGGTTCTGGATCCCCCAGTGTTCTCGGAACCTTCTACTACTCTGCCTGGGTTGAAATAGTCTTCAGTTCCTTGAGGTAAAATGGAGAGGACATAGAGCATTGCCTCGTCTCTGCTCCTGGTCCCTATCCATTCCCATTCTCTACCAGTCTCTTGGACGCTCCTGTCAGAACTGGTTTCCACCACCTCAGCAACTCCCCGGCACAGTCCCTGCCACGTCTCCCCTTTCTAACTGTGTCCCCCACGACTGACCCATTCCCAAGGACAGACTCTTGCCCAGCCCAGGTCCTAGCCCCCTCATTTCTTGACTCCCACCCAATCTTTGCATTCGGAGCTTGAGGGATTATTGTAGAGGTTATATGCCTGCAACCGGTAAGAGAGGGACTTCAGAACCTGTAAAGTCTCTCCCCAGTCTGAGAGTCTGTGATTCCGGTACCTCGCCTTGAGCTCACCTGAAGAAAACATTTGATTTAGTTTCATTCATGCCTCTCATTACTACTTTAGTCAAAGGGTATATATTTTTTTTAAAAATCTAAGAAGTAGCCGGAGGGCTGACCAGTGCTCAGCTTGGCCCATGCGTGATGCTTACCCCCCAGATCAAACAGGGAGCTGCAGTCCATCTTGCAAGCCCCCGGTGGACCAGTCTACACTGGAAATGGTCACTGGCATTAAAGAGTTGATTGGAGTTTGACTGTAGAGCTTCTAGTACAGCTCACAGCGGAGAAAGTCGGAACTACTCAGAACAAGGGATGAATGCCTCACGTTCTAGTTTCACTGCCATCTTGGAAGTCTTCCCATCGGGCCACATTTCCAATAAACAATGAAGAATCAATTCTCTGAATATTTTGGTACCCAAGACAAAAGTCCGGTTTCTTAGCATTTTATTCTCAAGAAGGTATGGTCTTCCAACATAGCTCCCATCTCAACGTAATTCTGAGATTCTGGGCCACCATGGAACAAATACTGAATGCCTGCTGGGTGCTGGGCACTGTGCTGGGTGCGGGGATTACGGCACTGAACAAGACAAAGTCCTGCATTCAAAGGGCTCACGGTCTGGAGGGGTAGGAGTCAGACGCTAAACAAATACAATTACCCAATCTATTACTTGGTTATATTTAGGATGAAGTGCTACAAGGATAAATACGAGATGCCAGCTGACTACATATTGGATCTTTACAAGCAACGCTAAGGGGACATTATTAAGGGTGGCCTAAGACATTTCTCGAATGGTTCTCTATTTCTCCCTTCTTGTAGGCTCCTTCTACTTCTGAAAGAGAAGCTTCCAAAGCTAACCAATATCTCCGATTGAGTAAGGGAAGAAATAGAAGGCTCTGACCACACAGGTATAAAATGCACACATACCCGGGGGACAGATGCGTGGCTGTGTGTGAGTATGCATGTACACAAAAACACACACGCACATGCACGCGTGCATGCACGCGTGTGCACACACATACACACACACGCCCGGCAAAGGAAGACCCATGAAACATGCCCTGGGGGGAAGAAGAGGAAGAAAAAAAATGAAATCCAAACAGTCTTTTTCACCCCGAAAACATATAATTTTGTGTAAATTTTTACTTTAAACATCTCTCTTTTCCTGAGCTGTGATATGGGCCCTGTCAAAGCCAGGGCCAATTACTGCCATTAGGTTCCCATCATGTCACCACTTCTCCTCCGTCAGGAAGGCCCTCGCCTCACAGGCCTATAATCTGCGCTCACTTTCGCTCCATCACTTTCAGAAGGAACAAAATTGTTTTGTGTGTTTTTTTTAAAAGGGCCTTTATTTGGCCCCTGTCAACTCTGAAAAGAAGAGAGAAAGAGAGAGAGAGGGGGAGAGAGAAGAGAGGAGAAAGAAAGATTGTTTAAGTGTTTAACCGTGAGATTGCCAACAGGAAGCATGACGAGAGACAGCCCAGCTCTCCTGAGGAGGGTCCAGGCTCAAGGAACCCCGGGCCTTGTCCCCCTTTTTGGACCAGTTCTTTCTGCTCCTAGGAAGGCTCTTCTCACAGGTGCTGATCTCACAGCTCTGGAAAGACTCCATCGGAAGACATCCCAACGGGCCGGCCTGGCTGTGAACCACCAGACCAGCTACTGAGAACGTCACAGGCCAGAAAGCGGAGTCACCTTTTTGGGTTCCAAGCCTCCTAAGTCACGGGCTGTGGTGGGGGCAGTGGGGCAGAGCCCCCCGCCCCCGCAGGAATACCGGAAGATGCTGTTAGCAGAAGGTAAAATGAAAGCCGGCCCACTGGGACAGTCTTGCTAAGAACGCGGGTTGGCTTGGTCCCTCCCTTAGCTCAGCGGGGACCTTCTGTGCACCCCTCAGGTCAACGGCCTCCTCTCGGGGCACCGAGCTCCCCGCTGGGGAGCTCTCCCTTCATCTGAGCCTCCCGCAGCACCTGAGCCAGCCGCAACTCCGGCTCTGGACTTACACCTTCCTGAAATCTGCAGCCAGTTATCACACCCCCAGCCCGGCCCGGCCGGCCCAGCATGGCACTCCACTCCCGCCGCCTCCGTCGTCACTTAGCCAAGCTAAACAGATTTAGCTCCTTTAATCTTTCCTCATTAGCTGGCAATCTGGAAAGGAAACAAATGCTCACCCCATACAGGTTCAAGCTGTTGCTTTAACCTTGTAAAAGCGTGCAGGGCGCTGGGGCCGTGGAGTCGGTTAGGATTATTACCATGAGAAGCCACTCCCTCACGGCCGGCCTAGAGGGGCCTTCCCCACTCTTCGCAAAGCCACTCCGGAGTGTCACCTCCCTCTCCGCCTCCCTTCTAGCTCTTCCTTCAAACGTGTGTGTAGCCCTCTAAGCCAGGTGGCTTCCCGGGCCTTCCTATGGCTTCTTTTGGAAGAGCGGGGGGAGTTCCCCCCGCCCATGTTCATTTGTTCGAGCCCGAGCCCACCACACACATGCATAAGTAGGTGCCCATGCCGATGACTTCTTCAGGTTCCCGTGTGACTCCTCGGCCACATCCCCCGATCAGCTTCTTCGGCGCACACACTCGCCCCCTCCCCCAGGTTCAGAACCCTCTGTTCATTGGGAGGGTATCCTTCTCCCTGAATGGAGTCTCTGCCGCTGGTTTTCCCTTTCTGTGCTGTCTTCACCTACATGTATGTCTACACCACTGGCAAAAACCTGAACCTGTTTTAACAACCGCCACTTGTGGTGCACCCATTACAACACATCTGTTGCTCTGTTTCCAATTTGATCACTTAGGATTATTCTGTTTGGTGTGGTTTGGCCCTTAGGCGCGTGCACACACACACACACACACATGCATACACGCACACACGCACGCACACACGCACACACGCACGTACGCATACACGCACACACGCACGCACGCACGCACTGCTCTCAGTTCTGTTTTCCTCCCGAAGATGACACATTCGCTCCCCCTTTCACTGTATCTAGCTCCAAACTAACTGGATGAACATTTTTAGGACTATTGGACCATTTTTTAGAGTCACATCCGTTTCACTTCTCCAGGCTCCTGATGGCCCCTTTTACTTTCTATGATTTTCCAGGACATAATTATAAGTGGTTCAATCAGCTCCCCGCTTAGCATGTTCCCAGCACACTGGCCTTAATACCTCATGATGGATGTCATCCTGGCTTGCTGATTTGTGAAACCTTTACATTTTCTGAGCATTCTCCTACCTGCTTTCTATCAGTAACGATTTTTGCACCGTCTGCATTTACTTCCTAATTATCCAAATTCCTTTTTGTCATTTTTCTTTTTAAAGACTGATCTAAAAAATGAGCTGAGTATCTCTGCCCTGTAGGAGGTAAGATGAATCTCCCACTTCTCCTCATTTATTAACCGTCTATATGCTCGCTGGTCTTTCCCCCACCTTTCCCTGCCCCTCACCCTCAATATATTGCGAAACATGTTTATTCCCTTTAACTCTTCACTAGTTCAAGTTTCTCTCCACCTCCTATGGTTTGTCCTCTTGCCCACAGGCCCCAGGATCTCTCCTCTGCTGCTTACCAAAGACAATCCTTTTATTTTGCCAAACACTAGGGTGACCTCACCCAAAGCTAGTCTAGCCGGCAAAACCTTTCTTTTCTCTTACTATGCATCAGAACTGGGCTGAGGTTCTGAGTGTTTTTCCAGCCTTCTCCTCCTCGGGGCTCCAAAATTGGACTGGCATCTTTGGAATATAGGGGGGAAAACTGAAGCTAGCTGCCTGCTTTCCCCGCCTCACCTAAAAGATCTCACCCATCATTTCCATTTTCTCCCATCCCTTGCCTTGAAAAGTGTTCTCTGCACCATTCAGGCTCGATGGCTTCCATTATGGGGTTCTAAAGAGATTTTCTAGATGTCAGAGTAATACTTAGTCCTCACTTTTACCTCTGGGAACACTTGGTTTTCATTTTGCTCATTTTCTCTGTGAGTTGCTACCTTTTCTCTTTCTCCTTTCATTCATTCATTCCCCCATTCACTCACCCATTCATTCATTCATTCATTCATTCATTCAACATGTAAATGCTTGAGCGCCTACCAAAACCAGTGGGGATAGGGTAGTGAACAAAATGGCAGGATGCCTGATCTCATAGTTCTTAAGGTCTAGTAGAGGAGACATGAAATACTCTCCGGGTGCTATGAGAAAGTAAAACCGGAAGACAAGACTTACATTGGGAGGACCAGAAAGGGTTCTTTAAACAGTGACATTCATAGAGATGGGATGGATGGGTAAGAGTTGGGTGAAGTGTACAGTAAGATGACTAAAAGGAAAATTTGAATGTTTGAGGAACCAAAGGAAAAGTAGTTGACTGAGCACAGGGAAGGGGAGAATGTCCCGAGCTGAGGTGAGGGAACAGTGCCCTAAACTGAGCATGAAAGTCAAGACAAGGAACAGGATTGGGAAGGAAAATTATGTTCCACTGTGCCCTAGAAGAGTTGAGAGACAACTCATTTCCGGTACTTTGGAATATTCCAGTATCATCTCCCCTGGTGGTTTGATGACAAGCGATGGCAAAAAAAATTGAGTGAAACCATTGGATTTTTTTTCTCTTTAGCCTTAGCTAAACAAGTGACCTTCCTGATTTTCTCACCTACAAATGGGACTCTATGCTTGGCTAAAGAAAAATGCAAAAGATACAATTTCATGGAATAAGTCTACTCTGGAGTGGAGGTGGGTGTAGGAGGGCTGAAAGTTTTGGAATCTTTGGGAATGGATGGGCAATTTGTAAGAGGTCTCTAGGTGATGCTGATGTACCATCCAAAAAAATTAACCCCTCTTGAGTCCCCGTTTCCTCATCATAAAAAAAGGAATTAACCCTACCTACCAATCTCCACAGGTCAAGAGGAGACTCACACAGATCCTTTGAAAACTACAGAGTGTTCTTCAGGTACCTGTAATCAGGATGGTGAGGGAAGTCTTCACCATGGGGACCCAGGAAGAGCTGGGGGGCCCTGTAGTTGCTATGTGGCCCAGAGTGAGGAAGAGACCAGCAAAGCCTGAGGAAGATCTGCCCCCAGAGCCCCCGGAAGATGGACAAGGCCACGAGATGCAGCCCTGGGGATGGGAGAATGGTACAACCTGGACTTTCAGATAATGTAATATTCTAGATATATTCCACACATATTCTAGGTATATTCCAGCAGAACAGGGTTGGAAAGGCCTCTGAGCACATCTAGGTCAAACACCACCTCAGCAGAAACCCTTCCACAGCGTTCTTCCATGTTCTGGGACACGCCTCCCAAGAGTTGAGACTCAAAGGCAGGACTTCTTGAGGAAAAGAAGGGGAGATGTGTGGAGAACAGGAATAGCCATTAAGGGGGCAACCGAAGGGCAATTGCCCGGCAGTGAGTCTGCACCCCACCTTCTGACTCCACGCGGTCCCCCCATCTCTCCTAGGGTGTGCCCTCTGGGGACACACACACAAACCCGATCTCCACAGGTGGGACCTCAGGTCAAGGACACCAAGAGCTTCTTCGAATATTCACCCGAGGAGAGGGTCCCCTGGCTGGCCTAAGGAAACAATCCCACCGCTCCCCACCCCCGCCCAGCCCTGCCTCAGGAAGAAAGGTCATTCCCTCCTCCTCGTCTCCACAGCAGCTTTTCAAAGGTTAAATTCAACCAGCCCGCTCCACCACCCCCCTCACGCCCACCCCCAAACAAGAGAGGAAAAGTTAATTGAAAATGCTGTTTAATTTTTCAGCTCCAGTGGCTCCTACCCCAGCACAGATGGCTCCCCCAGGACTGTCTGTCCCGAGCCCATCTCCACCACTCCGTGCTCCCCCCTCTCCCCCCCAGTACGGGGGCAGAGGCACAGCCAGCAGTGGCTCAAAGGGAGAAAAAAGAAGGGGGAGGCTGGGGGGGGGGGCACCACCACACAAAAGAGCATTCTGAGCCCTTGGTTCCCTGGCCTAGGGAACAATGCTCCCGACTTGATCCTTTCATAAAGAGAGTTTCTGGTGTCAGGAGACAGCCGCCCAGCGCCCAAGCCGCCCGCACAGGCCACTTCACTGCCCACCACCAACTGCTGTGCTGGCTGGGCTTCATTCCGCACCCCCCTCTGCGTCCAGCTGGAAACGAGTGCGGTACCAACCCCCACCCCACTCCCCCACTCGGAGCAGCCCGCTACTTGTTGCCCCCTAAAGGCTCTGACAGGGCCCCAGAGAGGCCAGCCAGCTGAGATGAAAGGCGAGGACTCTAACTGGATTACCCCAACCAGCCCCAGGACTAAAGAGGCCAAGAAGCCCTAATTAAAGCCATCCCCCTGCCCCCTTCCCCCCCACCCACCCCAATCACCACAGCATTTCTCCTTTCATCCCAGGTTCTCCACTTTGTTCAAATTTCCGCTATTGATGAGTTACTAGGCTCTGGAGAGGTGGGGTCAGTGGAGAGAGGTACAAATCTCCTCGGCCTCCTATAGCTTAAAGCACTGGTTGTCACTGTGCTTGGACTGTTGTCCCCCACAGAGAGGGAGAAACCCTAGGGGGGAGAAAAAGGGGCGCGCGAGGCAAGGGAGCCAGAGAAGGAGAAGGGCATGGGCCCGAGGGCAGACGCCATCCTGCCTGCTGGTTGAATGGCATCCCGCGGGGTCAGGCACAGCCCGGGGATCTGCCCCATGACCAACGACGGGCTGTGTGGAGGAGAGCAGCAGTGATCTCCCTCCCCAGGGGGAGCCATGGGGGCCGGGTGGGTGGGCTCTGCCTTCCTCCTCTCCGCTTCTTTGTACCACCCCAAATCTCCCCCACTCCCACCTTCCCTTCCTTGGCCAGAATTCACCACTTGCCTTTGGCTAGAGAGCATGACGGGCCATCGGAGCCTCCAAGATAACCCTACCACAATGGTTCTGGGGTTTGTATAAATCAGTTCTCTCCTTTTGGAGCTTCGTAATCGCACAAGGCAGATATTTTTGCCTTCACTTCACACATGAAACGGAGATGGAGAGATTCCAAGGAACTTCCATTACCACACCCACCATTTGGCAAGTCAGTGGCAGAACTAAGACAAGAGCCCAGGCCTCCCGATTCCCACGTCAGTGTTCTCCCCTCAGCCAAACTCCCTGAATGTCAGAGAGGCCCAGAGCGAGCCGGAGTGCCCTTTCCAGGGATTCTGGGCTTGCTCTTTGGGAAGAGGGGTGGAGGTTTTACTTTCCTTGGGTAATCCCAGCCTCTGGGGCATTTCCAGAGGCTGAGAGATAACCCTCGGGGCAAACACATGAAGGCTGGGAGCTCTCACCTCTGGGAAAGCAAAAGATGGACCCAAACTGCAGGCCCCATGGCACTTTCCCTCTTCTCCATTCCCTGGCCGGTGATGACAATCTCCCTTGGCAGACGAGGGAGATACGGGTCAGACAGTGCCTTCAGCCTGCCTGCCTTGGTGCGATGGCAGGAAGAGAAGGGAAAGAGTCCCAGTGGCCGCTGGAGCCCACTTCCCTGTCCCACTATCAGAAGCTGCTGGCAGCCCGGGTCTTCCTGCATCCCCGTCCCCGTCTCACCACGTTGGTGAGATGGCCCTAAGGAGATTAGTGTCCTCTTGGTGCCAGTACCCTGCTTCCTCATGAGCGACAAAGGGACCACCACCTCCGGGCTGGGATGCCCGGGCATTGCTTGGGCACTGGGTCCACGCAGCGGAAGCCTCGGTGTTTGTGTTTATTCTTTTGTTCTGTCCTGTTTGCTGCCCAGAGCAGAGGTAAGGGATAGGAGCACTCTTTTCGCCTCATTTTTCAAAATAAGGGGGGGTAAGATGGGATACCTTCCTGAGGTGCTAAGGGTGGGGGAAAACGATTCCACCAACCAGAGGAGGGCGGAGACTGGGCAGGGCATGGGGGGAGGGGCGCGGAGAGGATGGGAGGGAGGTCAAGGGAGAAACGAAGAAAGAGGAAAAAAGAAAAACCCAGCAGTGCGCCATGTCGCATTGTTCATGCTCAGCCCTTCAATTTGCTCTCTGCATTCTCCTGCCGTGGGGAGAATGTTACGCTGGCTTAAGGGACAAATCAGACACAAAATAAAGACCAACACTCAGCAGTAAAGCAATTATCGCAACATTTTATGCCAGGACTGTTCCTTTTGAAGGCAGCCTGGTGCTACCCGCATGTACCTTAACCCGTTCCTAATAACCATAAAGTTACCATTATTTACGGTACAAGACATTAAATAAATAATGCAAACTCAGGCAGGCGAGCAGTCCTCGCAGAGCTAGGCAAGAACGCTTCCCTGCTGTGGGCCGGCCGCAGGGGTTAACAGGGGATGGAAGGGATGCTCCCAGCGACCTGTCTAGGCCTCACTCTGGCCTCTCCCCTGGGAGCCCATGAAGAGCCAAGAGGGCACACAGCACAGCAAGCCGGAAGGGGAGGACGGACATTAGGTAAGGCCTGACCCGGAGCCCAACCAAGAGGGAATCCAGCCAGGACCGACATGGCCCATGGACTTGGCCAGAGTCCTGTCTCCTTGATGGTTGCCTGGGAGGCAGTCAGGACCTAGAGGAGCTCTCTGGAAATGGTGTGGTAAAGGGGGATGAACGGGAGCTCCAAAGTCAGTCAGACCTGGGTTCAAATTCTACTGCTTCTTAAAAGCCCACGGACCCTGCGTAAGTGGCCATCTCTTCAAGCTCCAGTTTCCTCAGTGGTAAAATGGCGGACATAACACGTAGTTTTGGGGGCTGCCAAGAAGATAAATGAAATGAATGTAAAGCAGGGAGCACAGTGCTTGACACTTAGCATCTATTTAATGTTGGTTTTTCTTTCCCTCGGAAAGGAATTCTTAGCCTCACTTTTCGAGATCAAAACCGGTCATGTGATGACAGCAACCTGAAATGGGCCCGAGGATTCCAAAGGTTTCCAGCGCAAGGCGAAAGGGAAGCCAGGGGCGGGGAGAGAGGCCAGAGACACAGATTGGATAAGAGGATAGATGCCGCCGTCTTAAGACAGAAATGGTCATGTGGCCTCCAAAGGACAACGTCCATTGATGCTGAGGAAGATACTGCTTCTGAAGAGATGTGGGGGCCGCGGTCTCTGGAGCCCTGTTTCCGAGGTGCCAGACATTATCTGCGAAATCAAATATGGAAGAGGGGGCTTTGCCCTTTCCGCCTGTACCGTTCTAACCCACTCGTCATAACCCGTGCCCATCCAGAACCCCAGAGAATCAAACTGCGTTAGGTATTGTTACAAGCCCGGATTCCTGACAGGAATGTCAAAGGAACTGGCTGCCCTGGGTCGCCGCTCTGCGCTTCGATCAGCCTCTCTTCCTTCTGCCTTGTCCTGGTCTCTGATTCTGAGCCCAGGAGGCCAGGGAGGATCACAAGGGCCTGAGCCCCAGGGATCTACGCGAATGTGGTCCTTACAGCTTCTGTGTGACGGCCATTAATGGTCACGCCCTTGGGCAAATGAGCCTGTGATCCAACCCAAAGACAGGTGCCGGGCGGGCGGGACTGGCATACGGGCTTGGCTTCTACCCAGCAGGATATTTTTGAGGTATATCAGGATTATCTAACCCAAGGTAGTTGATCAGCATGCCTAGAACTTTAAGGAGCATCAGAATCGAGTGGAGAGCTTATTAAAAGACAAATTGGTAGGCCCCCACCCAGAATTTCTGGTTGAGCAGAGTGGGGCCTGAGGATTCACATTTCTGAATTCCCAGGTGATGTGGACACTACCGGTCCAGGGACCTGGCTTTGAGGACAATGCCCCCCCCCCCCCCATTCTTCCCCAAGGATTCCTAGAACACCAGATCGGGCTGCAGCCTTAGCCAGCAGCCTTACAAAGTGGGTGCGTGGGGTTGTGGGTGTGTACTTATGCCACAAATTCAGGGAAGGGAAAGACCTGCGGACCTGGTCCCCACACCCGACTGGGGGCTGCGGCCTGTTTCCTGGCCAGGGGTCCCTCTTCCTTTCTCTTTTCCTGCGGTTCCAAAGACTCCAAGAACGCCACGATGTTCTGCTTTATTGTTGGAGAGTTAGGGTGCTGGGGACGGTCAGCAGAGGCCCAAGGCAGGGAACCCAGCTGACTCTCGACCACTCGGGGGTCCCAAGCCACCCTCGCCTCCCCTCCCCCACAACCTAAGCCTGCACTTGTCACAAAGTCAGTCCCGGCAAAAGCCCTGCGGCAACTGGGGGTGGGGGAGGGGAGAGCGGGAGGGAACTCCTTTCTCTGCGGGCTTAAAGTAAGTCAAAGGCTCCGTGAGCCTCGCCAAAGGAAGAAAGGAGTTCCCCTGCCCTGCCCTGCAGCGCTTCCCTGCTGACCAGGTGCCTCTGCTCCTACCCAACCAACGCTCCCCGGGCTTCTCCGCGGGGCAGCCCTCGATCCGCCGCCCGCGGAGGGAGATGGGACTCCTGCGCCTGCCAGTGCTCCCATCCCCGCCTTTCCGCCAGCCTGGGGGTCCCACAGCTGACTGGCCTGCGAACGGGACTCCATCTTCAGAACCCACCCCCTCCCCCTCAACTTCAGCATTAACCTTTCTCTCTTTTACAACAAAAGCCAAACTCTTTCAAAGCCAATCTGATTGAAATTCAAAAACTTTCCGGGGGCCCTCGGCACCACTCGCTACTCCTCCCCATATTGACAGCCGCTCACCAGCCCCCCCAACCTTCCAACCCCTCACCCCCCCCAGCAATGCATAAAATAGAGGGACAAAGGGCTCTCCCACCCCCTTCCCCCAAGCACAAGACTCTCCCTTTGTATCATTGTATCACTTGAGGCCTGTGGAAAAGGAGAGCTGGCTCTGGGCTCTCCATTGTCTCTGGCCACCCCCACCCCCACCCCCACTGCCTTCTGCAGCTTGGAGGCCTAATGCTGGGCCCAGCTTAGTTGACCAAACCAGCAGAAGTTGGGGCCCTCTATGGAGGCTCAAGGCCCACCCTCTGACAGAA
>CM052900.1:135645648-135733287 GCA_028534135.1 Potos flavus
GCAAGAGAGCCAAGAGCAAGTCTAGGCCGAAAGAGGGCTTGGTCTCATGGCTCCCTAGCCGCACATCCTGGGCTTGAGAGTGGACCTAGAACAGCCGACCCAAGCTTGCTCCCTTGTTTTCCTGGACACCAGATGGAGATCCTCCCTCCCTCCTTCCTCTTTAGAGGCTCCCTCCCTCCCTCTGCTGCAGGAGCCCAATTAGAATGCTCTGGCAGGCTCTGGGGCGGGGAGGGGGCCCAGGTGGTAGCCAGGAGGCTATTAGAGAATAGAGAAAGGCAGCTGGGGGGGGGGGGGGAACACCTCCCCGAGCAGGGTGGCAGCCACTGGGGAGGAAAAATCTAAACAATTTTCAATTAATTAATTAATTCAACAAGTATTTATTGAGCACCTACCATATTCTCACTGGGGAAATGGCCATGAACAAAATAAAGTCCCTCCTTGCAGAGTTTACATTCTAGTGGGAGAGAGATAACCCACAAATTGAATCAACATTCAGGTATAAGTGTATATGGAAAAACAGAGACAGAAAAGGGGCTAGAGAGCGCCAGGTGGGGTGGTGTGAATGGGGAAAGGGGAGGGTGTGTCATGAAGTCCTCCTGATACAGCCAGAATTAAACAGAGACCTATCGCAAGGAAGTGTCCGGGAAAGGAGGATCCCAGCCTAAGGGAACAGCAAGAACAGAGGCCCTAAATTATTAAGGAAGAGAAAGGCTGAAGCAGTGAGATCAAAGGGAAACTGTAAGCATGAGATTAGAGAGGAGCAGGGAGGCCAGATGATGTAGGGTCTCTTAAGCCTAGATAAGGGGGTTGGATTTTACTCTGAATGGGTGGGAAGCCAGAGGGGTCAGATAATTTGATTTATGTTTTAAAAGTTCCCAGGGCAAGTGCAGAAGTGGGGAGACCTTATCAGGAGACTGTTACAATTACCTGGGCGAGAGATGATGGTGGCTTGGACCAGGGACTGTGGTAGAAATGGAGAGGAGTGGTCAGATTTTGGCTATGTCCTGCTGGTAGAGCCAATAGGATTTGCTGGTTGGTTGCATGGAAGGCGTGAGAGAAAGGAATTAAGGATGACTTCAGGGTTTGGGGCCTGATCCAAATGGAAGACTGAAGTAGCCATTTATTGATAAGGCAGAGATAAAGGGGATACTTATTTGGGCCTAGGCACTTAGAAGAATGAGGAGTTCAGTTCTGGGCTTATAAATCTGAGCTGCCTATTAGACATTCCAGCACCGATGTCCAGTAAGCAACTGGGTACAGGGGTTGGAAGTTGAGGGGACAGGCCTGGACTAGAGCTATACATCTAAGAGTCACCAGCACATGGCTAGTATTAAACCCACGAGACTGGATGAGATCGCCTAGGATGGGAGTGTAGATAGAAAAGAGGAGGAATCTCTGGGCCAAGTCCGAGGGTACGCCAAAGTTTAGAGGTCAGAGAGAGGAGGAGGAACCAGCAAAAGAGGAGCAAGGAGTGAGGTAGGAGAACCAAGGGAAAGCAGTGTTTTAAAAGGCACGTGAAGAAAGGATGGGAGGAGGAAAAGATAGGTTGAGTGTGATGTGGACTGAGGATTGGTCGTTGGATTTGGCATGAGGGGAAGTCACTAGTAACCTTGACGAAAGCCATCTCAGGGGAAAGATTGGGGGGAAAATCTGTCTGGAGAGGGTTTGAGTGAGAATGAAAGGAGAAGAGGGTGACAACAAGGATCGACATAAAGGGGAATGGGATCAATGGTAGGGTTCTTTAGAAGGTGGTCAATATCGACACATATTTGTATGTTGATGGGAATGATCCAGCAGAGAGAGAAAATCTGATGATTTGATGGAGAGGAGACAACTGTTGAGACAGTGAGTGTTCTTAAGGAAGTAAGAAGGACTGGGATCCAGAGCATAAGTGCAGGAGTTCTCCTTCTAGAGAAACATGATACGTCACCCATAGCAACAGGGGAGAAAGTTCAAAAACAGGTACAGACACAGATGAGATGAGGCACATGAGATGGTGGGAGCAGGTAGAAGTTATCTTCTGATGGCTCCATTTTCTCAATTAAATGAGAAGCAAGAATTAAGCAGGCAAGAGGTGGACTCAGCTAGGGTTGGAGTTTTGCTAGGAGAGTATAATGAAAGAGAGAAAGGTAAGGGGGTTAGTTGAGGGTACATACAAGGCAACAAAAATAACAGTGGGCCATGTAATCTAAGGTAGGTTAGGAGAGAAGTTAGGGCATGATGTGGTAAGGGACAGTGAAAAACTGGTAGGACCAGTGGAGTATTGTCCCACTGGGGCTGGAATTGGGGCACTTAGAGGGAGTGAACTGGTGTAATGGGTATTACAAAGGGGTACAGTTATTGACAATGACAGAGTTTTGGGGATGAACTTCAGAGTCCTTGACTGAGGTAGACTGGAAGACAACATTACTGGAAGAGAGAAGGTCTAAGAACCAAGAGAGCAGGAAACTGGGAATGGTTCTCAGAGGGGGGATCTTTGGACCAGTAACGCTGGCAACACAAATCTTTGGGCTGCCCTCTAGACCTACATGATCAGAAACTTGGAGGGTAGGGCCCAGAAGTCTAGCCCTCCTGGATGATTTGATGATGTTAAAGTTTGACGATTACTGGTATAGTGGATTTTGACGGATTGTGGGAGTTGGGCGGCAGGGGCTGGTGAGAGTAGGGTCAGATTAGGGCAGTAGTTCTCAACCATGGCCAACAACTTGAGAATCACCAGGAAAGCTTTAAAACTCCCAGTGCCCAGGCTTTCCTCTAGAGTCAATGAAATTATAATCTGTCAGGGATGGGGACTTTGAGGATAAAAGTATTTTTCAAAGTTTGTCCTGTGATTCCAATATGCGGGCAAGGCTGAGAACCACTAGATTATGCGTTATGCAGAGCCCTAAGGAATGACACAGTCCGGGTGATGAGGTCCTCCTGGGAGCCAGGGGACTTTGGTGGTGAGTGTGTAAACAGAAAGCATGATGACACTGGTCCAGGTAGACTCTGGGGCAGAATTTGGTGGTGAGGCTGGTTGGGCTAGCACAGAAGGTATGACAGTATTTTTAGGAGCATGTGGACCTCTGGAGTTTCTACATTCCACATTCCAAAGCCAAGGTGTCTTTCTCTTCTGGGAACCCAGAAGAAATGTAATTTGGGAGGACAGACAGATCTATAAATGAAAGAAAGAGGTATGTTCACTGCCTACCAAACAGACTCCATGGTAAATGCTTGCTTCCTTTGGGCATGCCCACGTCTAGGGAAGCAAGCGCTGTCTGAGCCAAGTTCTGGCAAGGTCTCTGCTGATCCACTGCTTCCAACCAGTGAGCTCCTTGGCCAGGCCAGGCTTTCCCCCAGCTGGTTTCTTTTCTCATGGAAGCACAAACAGCTTTTCATATATCAGGCACCTTGGCCTCCACGTCCAGTCCAGATGCCTTGGGAGTTCAGATAAGAGAAGGAACACGATTAGCTTTGGAAGAAGACATACCCTAAGAATTTAGGAGCAACTTCTAGCAGAAAGGGAGGGTTTTGAGAGCCGTATAAAATGTGCTTAATAAATGTAGATAATAAACCCAGGAATGAGGAGAATTATTGAATTTGGGGGAATGCGGAGATTATCAGGTACTGGGGAAAAGGAGTAAGGATGATCATATATTCATGGCTTATGGTTTGGCCTTTATGCAGGAAGACTTGATTGGGGGAGAGTCTCTCATATAATACAACAACACTAAGGCCAAAGAGAAGGATTGTCACATGGTGGTGATGGGGCAATAAGGGATTATGGGAGGAATTGCCAGACGCTGGAGTCTGATCATAACCTGGTGAGACCTGATGTTCACTTAAGATTCCAGATTAAGCCACACAGGTGTGTAAGGGCCCAAGGGCGTAAAGGGCAGGTGATTTTATACAGGAAGAGCTTGGTCTCTAAGCATGGGGTAGAAGACTGGTGGTGGTGGGAGGGAATCATCAAGTACATACAGGCCCAGAATCACTAAGACCCTTGAGAACATATCTGGACTGTGGATAAGGTAAGGTGGACCCCACCGGAAAGGAGAGAATGGACACATGAAATACGTCTGTTACAGCTGCATTGTTTTAGAGGAACCTCCAGAGATGCCTCAGGAATTCCGGGATCTGAGACTCAGCATTAATTTGAAAGGTGACACTAATGTAGCTCTTGCTCTGTATCCAGGGAAAGGGCAGAAGTGGTCAGAGGAGAAATTGTCCTGAAGGTCCCGCCCCCAACCTTAGGCCAGGAGATGTTACTGGCTGGGACTCTTCACCTTTACAGCACTAGGCAGGAGGGCAGGAGGAAGGGGCCACTGTCTTTCTGCTCATCAGGAGTTTGGATGGGGACCACAGGAAAGGGCAGGCACCTTCCGCGGCTCTCACGCTGTCATTCTCTGCCCTAGCAGTTCCTCGTTCTCCAGAGCAGGCTGCAAAATTATTCAGCATTCCCAAGTGACCATGCTTGATTAAGTTCCAATTTTAGCAACTTGCTAGGTGAACAGGGGAGACTGTTTCATTGTTGGGGCGGGGGAGGGAAGAACTAGAATGAAAGCTGGGCTCTGGACCCTCAGCCCACATCACACAAATCTAGACTCAGCAGCACCACATGGGACGCGGGAGGGGGCAAAGGGCAAGGGTGAAAAGTAGGAGCGGCTGACGTGAGTCCCCCTTCCCTACTCCATGGCCCAGACCTTTCTTCTCTTGCACCAGCTCTGCAGGGTGAGGCTGGGAGAGGGCACGGTTTCATTCATGTAAGCCTTCCCCTCTTTCCATAGCATTCAGCAGCCTGCAGGTTTTTAGTCAAAGCTCTTCAGAGCAGGTTTCTGCATTCATTCGTTCATTTCACTCATTCATTCTCCTGCCATTCCATCCCTCTTCCAGGGATATCTCATTCACTTCCACAGCTTTAGTTATGATAGAAATGTTAGTGACTCTAACTCCATCACCTGCCCAGACCTCTCTTCTGAATTCCATCCTGGGAAAACTGCCCGCACCCCCAACTTCACCAGGACTCCCCCATAGGCACCTAAAAGCAGTGTGTCAAAAGCGGAACTCACTCTCACTCCCCTTCACCTTAATTTGTCCTTCCATCTCAGTGGATGCTCCTTCTGTTCCCCCTGTTGCCCAGTCTATCCTGGAGCTACTCTTTTTTTTTTTTTTTAAGATTTTATTTTATTTATTTGACACAGAGAGATAGATCATAAGTAGGCAGAGAGGCAGGTAGAGAGAGGGGGGAAGCAGGCTCCCCGCTGAGCATAGAGCCCGATGCGGGGTTCGATCCCAGGACCCCGAGATCACGACCTGAGCCGAAGGCAGAGGCTTTAACCCACTGAGCCACCCGGGCGCCCCCTGGAGCTACTCTTGATTCTCCACTGGAGAGCCATACTGCTCTTTCTAAAGTACAAATCTGTGGTGTTTCCTAAACTGAAAACTCTTCGATGGTTTCCCATTGTCTTTAGGGTTTGGTCCAAGCTCCTTAACAAGGCTGATAAAAGCCCCACATGGCTGACTCTTGCCTACCTCTCCCGCATAATCTCTTGTTACTGTTTCATTTATCCATTCATTCAGTGACCGTGCAGTGAGTGCTTACTACGCGCCAGATAGTATTCCAACTGGTGGGATACAGCGGTGAACAGAATGGATCTCTGTGGTCTTGGAGTTCTAGCTATCCTGATTTACTTTCTGTTCCCCTCTCACCTCTGGGCCAATATATACAAAGTTTATTCTGCCTAGAGAGCTCATTGTCTTTCTACTACCAGAATGTCTCCCTACCCCAGTTCCCTCTGCCTAGCTAACTCCCACTCATCATTTAGGTCTCTCTCGCTCTCCAGACCAGGTTAAGTTCCCCTAACTACATGCTCCCAAAACAACTTGTACTAGCCCCATCAAAGCACTCAACTACATTTTCTTTTAACTGCTTTTTAAGCTGTCTGTATTGCCGTAAGACTGTACATTCTTCGAAGGCAGTTTTTGACATCATCTTGTATCCTTAGTGCCTAGCACTGTGGAATTCTGAGAACATTTATCTTGCCATCCAAACACTCTTCTTTAAAAAATTTTTCTTTCCTGTTCATATTAATGGTGCTACCCATTGCTCACAGGCACGCAACTTGGAAACCTTATCATGAATTATTTTTTCTCACTTGTCCATACATCAAAATCTTAGCTAAGTCCAATAGATCCTCAAATTCTGTCATCCCTCTTTAGTTTATCCCCTCTTTTTTATTCTCACTATTACTGTTCCAGTTCAAGTCCTCAGCTTTCTTGTCTTTTTGAAATACATCTTTATTAAGGTGTAATTTACATACCACACAATAGACCCATTTAAAATGCAATGATCTGGATATATTTAGAGTTGTGCTGCTTTCACCACAATGAATTTTAGAACATATTCATCACCCCCCAAAAAAATCCCATACCATATCACCCCCAATCCTTTTATTCCCCACAGTCCTACGAACCACTAATCTACTTTCTATCTCTACAAGTTTGCCTATCCTGGAGCTTTCATATAAATGGAACCAAACAATACAAGGCCTTTTGTGTGACATAGTCAAGGTTCATCCGTGTTATAGCATGTATTCATCCCTGTTTTCTTTTCCAGCTTTATTGAGATGTAATTGGCATATAACATTGCATAAGTTTAAGGTATACATTGTGTTAATTTAATGCACACATATTACAAAATAAATACCACAGTAGGGTTACTTAGCGTCTCCATCACCTCACATAGTTACCATTTCTTTTTGTGGTGAGAACATTTAACACTGACTCCCTGAGCAACTTTCAAGTATATAACCTAGTATTGTTAAGTATAATCACCATGCTGTACATGAGATTTCCCAGAATTTATTCATCTTATAACTGGATATTTGTATCGTTTGCCCAACATCTCTCCATTTCCCCTACTCACCAGCCCTTGGAAACCCCCATTCTAATGTCTGTTTCTATGAGTCTGGCTTATTTATTTATTTAGTCACCTCTATCCCCAACATGGGGCTCGAACTCATGACCCTGAGATCAAGAGTTGCATGCTGGGACGCCTGGGTGGCTCAGTTGGTTAAGCGGCTGCCTTTGGCTCAGGTCATGATCCCAGGGTCCTGGGATCGAGTCCCACATCAGGCTTCTTGCTTGGCAGGGAGCCTGCTTCTCCCTCTGCCTCTGCCTGCCATTCTGCCTGCTTGTGCTCTCTCTCTCACTCTCTCTGCCAAATAAATAAATAAACTCTTAAAAAAAAAAAAAAAAAGAGTTGCCTGCTCTACCAACTGAGCCAGGAAGGCACCCCCGTTTGACTTTTTTTAGATTCCACATATGTGATATCCTACAGTATTTGTCTTTCTCTGTCTGACTTATTTCACCTAGCATAATGTTCTCAAGGTCCATCCATGTTATGGTAAATGACAGGATTTCCTTCTTTTTTTTTTTTTATGGTTGAATACTATTACACTGTATATGTATGCATCATATTTTGTTTATCCATTCGTCTGTTGATGGACACTTAAGTTGCTTCTCTGTCTTGGTTATTGTGAATAATGCTGCAATAAACAGGAGAGTGCAGATATCTCTTTGAGATACTGATTTCATTTGCTTTGGCTGTATACCGAGAAATAGAATTGCTGGATCATATGATATTGTATTTTTAATTTTTTGAGGAACCTCCATACTGTTTTCCATAGTAGCTCAGCTAAACTACATCCCCACCAACAGTGCCTGAGGGTTCCCTTTTTCTCCACATCCTCATCAACACTTGTTACCTCTTGTCTTTTTGACGACAGTCATTCTAACAGGTGTGAGATGATATCTCATTGTGGTTTTAATTTGCATTTCCCTGATGATTAGTGATGTTGAACATATTTCATGTACTTATTGGATATTTGTATGTCTTCTTTGGAGGAACATTCAGATCCTGTGCTCAACTTTTTTTTTTTCTTTCCCTTTCTGTGTTTTTTTTTTTTTTTTTTAAATATTTTATTTATTTGACAGAGAGAGAGAGATCACAAGCAGGCAGAGAGGCAGGCAGAGGGAGAGGGGGAAGCAGGCTCCCTGCTGAGCAGAGAGCCCGATGTGGGGCTCGACCCCAGGACCCGGGGCTCAGATCATGACCTGAGCCGAAGGCAGAGGCTTTAACCCACTGAGCCACCCAGGTGCCCCCCAGTGCTCAACTTTTAATCAGATTTTTTTTCAACTCTTGAGTTGTATGAGTTCCTTATATATTTTGAATGTTAACCCCTTATCCAATATATGATTTTGCAAATATCTTCTCCCACTCAGTATGTTGCCTTTTCATTTTGTTGATGGTCGCTTGGGATGTGCGGAAACTTTTCAGTTTGATGTACTCCCACTTACTTATTTTTGCTTTTGTTGCTTGTGCTTCTGGTGTCATACCTAAAAAATTGTTGCCAAGAACAACATCAAAGAGCATGTTCTCTGTTTTCTCCCAAGAATTTTATGGTTTCAGAGCTTACATTTAAATCTTTAATCCATTTAGAGTTAAAATTTGTGAGCGCTGTAAGACAGGAGTCCAATTTCATTCTTCTGCATGTGATGAGCCAGTTTTCCCACTAGAGTTTATTGAAGAGACTGTCCTTTCTGCATTGAGTAGTCTGAGGTCCCTTGTCAAATTTATGTGACTAAATTTATTGACTGTTTATGTGAGGGTTTATTTCTGGGCTCTCAGTTCTGTTTCACTGTTCGTGGGTCTATTTTCATGCCAGTGCCATACAGTTTTGATTACTGTAGCTTTGTAGATAGCTTGACATCAGGAAGCGTGATGCCTCCAGCTCTGTTCTTTTTCAGGATTGCTTTGACTATTCAGTGTTCTTTGTAGTTTCATACAAATTTTAGGATTGTTTGTTCTATTTCTGTGAAAAATACCATTGGAATTTTGATGGGGATTGCGTTGACTGTATAGGTGGCTTTGCGTAGTATGGACATTTTACCAATATTAATTCCTCTGATCCATGAACATGGGTTATCGTTCATTTGTGTCTTTTTCAATTTTTTTCATCAAAGTCTTATAACTATAAATGTACAGCTTTTTCACCTCTTTGATTAAAGTTATTCTTAAGTATTTTATTGTTTCCAATGCTATTGTGAATGGAATTGTTTTATTTCTTTTTCAGATATTCCATTGTTAGTGTATAGAAATGCAACCAATTTCTGTATGCTAGTTTTGTAACTTGTAACCTTACTGATTTTTGTTGATTTGTTCTATTTGTTCTAACAGCTTTTTTTTTTTTTTTTTGGTGGAGTCTTTAGGATTTCCTCCATATAAGATCATATCATCTGCAAACAATTTATTTTACTTCTTCCTTTCTAATTTGGATGAATTTTATTTGTTTTTCTTGCTTGAATGTTCTAGCTAAGACTTTTCGTACGATGTTGAATAGGAGTGGTGAGAGTGGGCACCCTTGTATCATTTCTGATCTTACAGGAAAAGCTTTGAATCTTATGCCATTGAGTATGATGTTTTAGTTGTGAGCTGGTCATATGACCTTTATTATGTTGAGGTATGTTTCTGTTATACTCAATTTGTTGAGAATTTTTTAAAAAGATTTATTTATTTATTTTAGAGAGAGAGAGGTGGGGAGGGCAGAGGGAGAGGGAGAGGGAGAGAGAAACCTAAGCAGACTTCACGCTGAGTGCAGTGCCCAAAAGGGGTGAGGGTGGGGGGGGGGGTGTAGATGCAGATCCTGAGGTGGAGCTCGATTTCATGACCCTGAGATCAGACCTGAGTCAAAACCAAGAGTCAGATGCTTTAACTGACTGGGACACCCAGGCACTCCAAGAGAATTTTTATCATTAAAGGATGTTATATTTTGTCAAATGCTTTTTCTGCATGTATTGAGATGATTATATGATTTTTATCTTTTATTCTATTAATGTAGTTAATCAGACTTATTGATTCGTGTATGTTGAATCATCTTTGCAAACCAGGGATTAATCCCACTTGACCATGGTGTGTGATCCTTTTTTTAAAGTGCTGTTGATAATATTTTGTTGAGAATTTTTGCACCTATATTTATCAAGGATATTGGCCTGTAGTTTTCTTTTCTTATAGTGTCCTTATCTGGCTTTGGTATCAAGGTAGTGCTGGCCTCGTAAAAATCATTTGGGAGTGTTTCCTCCTCTTCAATTTTTGGCAGAGTTTGAGAAAGATTAGTATTAACGCTTCTTTAAATATTTGGTACTTGGCGCCTGGGTGGCTCAGTGGATTAAAGCCTCTGCCTTCGGCTCGGGTCATGATCTCAGGGTCCTGGGATCGAGCCCCACGTCGGGCTCTCTGCTCAGCGGGGAGTCTGCTTCCCTCTCTCTCTCTGCCTGCCTCTCTGCCTGCTTGTGATCTCTCTCTCTGTCAAATAAATAAATACATTAAAAATAAATAAATAAATAAATAAATAAATAAATAAATAAATAAATATTTGGTACTTCATGTACCAGCCATTTTATGATGGAATACTATTTCATTGTATGGATAAATTACATTTTGTTTATTCACTCATCATTTGATGAATATTTGAGTTCTTTCCACCTTTGGCTATTATGAATAATGCTTCTATGAGCATCTGGGTACAAATTTTTGTATGGACACATGTTTTCTGTTCTTTGGGGCATAAACCTAAGAGTCAGTATTCCTGGGTCGAATGGTAACTCTATGTTTAACTTTTTGGGGAATGGTCAGACTGTTTTCAAAGTGGTAGCACCATTTTACATTCCCACTAGGAATTTATAAGTTTCTAATTCTCCACTTCCTCACCAACATTTGTTATCTGACTTTTTGATTACAGCCACCTTAGTGGGTGTGAAGTAGAATCTCATTGTGGTTTTGGTGTGCATTTCCCTGATGGCTAATGATATTGAGCATCTTTTCATGTGTTTATTGGGTTTTCATGTATCTTCTTTAGAGAAATAGCTATTCAAATCCTTCACCCATCTTAATATTGGGTTATGCTTTTTATTATTGAGTTTACTTCTTTCTTTCCAATCTGGATGTCTTTTATTTTATTTTCTTGCCGTTATAACTGCTCTGGCTAGATTCTCCAGTACGATGTTGAACATAAATGGTGAGAGTGGACTTCTTATCTTGTTTTTTGATACTTCCAATCTTTCCTCATTGAGGAAGTCCCCTTCTATCTCTAGTTTCTTGAGTGTTTTTATCATGAAGGGCTGTTGAATTTGTCAAATGCTTTTTCCCCCCATCTATTGAGATGATCGTTTGGTTTTTGTCCTCTATTCTATTAATATGGTGTATTATGTTGATTTTTTTTCAAATGTTAAACCAACTTTGCATTCCTGCTTAGTTATGGTGCATAATCCTTCCTATTTAGATGTTGCTGGATTTGCTATCATTTTATTAGAGATTTTTGTGCATATATTCATAAGGGATCTGTAATTTTATTTTCTTATGATCCATTTGCCTGGTTTGGTATCACAGTAATATTGTCTTCACAGAATGACTTGGGAAGGGTTCCCTCCTCTTCTATGTTTTGGAAGAGTTTGTGAAGGATTGGTATTGACTGTTCTTTAAAAGTTTGGGAGAATTCACCAGTGAAGCTATCTGGAGTTGAGCTTTTCTTTGTGGGAAGTTTTAAAATTACTAATTCAATTTCTTTACTTGTTATAGGTCTACTCAGATTTTCTTTCTCTTCAAGTCACTTTTGGTAGTTTGCATTTTTCTAGAAATTTGTCCATTTTTTCTAAGTTATCTACCTTTTTTTGGTAGAATAACTTTAGTTATTCACTAATAGTGGTTTTTCGGGTTTTTTGTTTTTGTTTTTGTTTTTAAATTTCTGCAAGGCTGGTAGTGATGTCTCCTCTTTAATTCTTAGATTTTGGTAATTTGAGTATTTTTTTCTTTTTTTCTTATTCAGTCTACATTCAGGTTTGTCCATTTGTTGATCTTTCTGAAGAAACACTTTTTGGTTTTGTCGATTTTCTCCTTTGTTTTTTAATTCTATATTTCATTTATTTTATTGTCTAATCTTTATTATTTCCTTCCTTCTGTTTGCTTTGGGTTTAGTTTGTTTTCCTTTTTCTAGTTTCTTTTTTTTTTTTTTTTAAGATTTTTATTTATTTGACAGAGAGAGAGATCACAAGTAGGCAGAGAGGCAGGTAGAGAGAGAGGGGGAAGCAGGCTCCCCGCTGAGCAGAGAGCCCGATGCGGGGCTCGATCCCAGGACCCTGAGATCATGCCCCGAGCCGAAGGCAGAGACTTTAACCCACTGAGCCACCCAGGCACCCCTCTTTTTCTAGTTTCTTAAGCTGAAAGTTTAGGTTATTAATCTGAGATAGTTCTTCTTTTTAAAGTATAGGTGTTTAGAACTATAAATTTCCCTCTGAGCACTGCTTTAGCTGCATCTCTTAAGTTTTGGTGTGTTGTGTTATCATTTTTATTCATATAAATTTCTAATTTCCCTTTTGATTTCTTCTTTGATCCCTCCTTATGTATCTTTAACTGTCCCTAAGAAACAAATCCAGTATTTTCCTTTCTAGTTGATATTACATTTTGCTGCCTGACTAGTCTCATGAAGAACAGTTCAGTTTAATAAACATTTCTTGAGTACCTACTATGTTCAAGCTGAGGGTTGGGAATACAAAAATGGTTAAGACAGTTCCTGCACTGAAGTAATTCATAGTATAGTGGAAGAGATGACCCTGAAACAGATAAGTATAATAGAGGTTGATAAATTCAATGACAGACTTATGTTTAAAGTTCCAAAGAATACAGAAAAGAAAGTAATTAGCTCTGTTTAACAGAGTAAATCTTACAATAGAGGTGATTACTGAGCAGGGATTTTAAGACAAATAATAACTCATTAGTTAGGCAAAATCAAGAAAGACCATTTCCCAGGCAGTGGAAACAATATATGTAGACTTAGAGTTGTGAAACAAAATATGGTATTCAAGACCACCCTATCCCCCATCCTTAGTCTATGAGATTCTGGTGAAGCAGATTCCACCCATCACTCCAGGGTAATGGATGTGACTCAGGCATAAGATAATTAGAGCATTATGTTGCCCTGGCCAAGGTGATTGGTTCAGGATGGCACAAGTCAAAGTCAAAAGGAGGTACTGGGACTTCAGCTGGGATTTTGAGTAAAACCATTTACATTTCCATGCTGGAAAATGCCTAATGAACAGTTAAAAACTCAAGTTATCCTCATGCAGTTGAAACCAGGAAGATGGATGAGAGCCAAGGGAGAGTATCTGGCACATAGTGGGAACTCAAAAAATATCCATTTAATAAATGCATGACTGAACAATGTGTAGAACAGAATCCTGAGGAATACCAAGAATTCCCAGCCGAAAGCTACCTCAGCTTCCTCTGATCTCCCCAAATTCTCAGAATTGTTCTTATGGTGTTTGAAACCTTTGATTCCATAGTAATCTATAAACCTACATTATCTGTTCTCTTAGGATCTAATGCTTTCCTGATCCTAACTATTGGATATATATACCCTACTACTTCAGCATCAACTTTTATAACTTCAGCAATATTTTAAAACTTGAACATGCCATATACAATTGATTCTGTCCTTCTATTATTCTAACCCCTGTTCCAGAATACTTCAACTCAATTCAACAAGCACTTTTTGAGAACTAACCAAGTGTCCATCACTTACAAAGTGAGAGCCGTTAGTGGAAGGTAATATCAACTTAAGAGTGATCATCAGCACTTTTACATGAAATGCAATAGAACAGAGTAAGACAGAAAATTGTCGAGTGCATCACATAAAGTAAGGAAACTACTATCTTTGCAAAAGTTTTGCTTCAGTTGGTGAGTGTGTGCACTGAGTCACATTGTAAAACATATTTTTAAAATGTAAATCATAGTATAAAAAGTTTGAAGGCCACTAATCTAAGACACCCATATTACCAAGATGAACAGGTCTTTGGTTTGTAACTCAACAACTAAGAATGCCCGTGACTTCCCTCCCTGTATCTCTAGCCAAAATTTTGAGACTTTGTCCCCAAGCCCAAACTCCGAAAAAGGATCACGAATCTGGTTAGAGTCCTTACTTCTGTTGCAGCAACAACATTTCAAAAAAACCACCCAGAACTGTCCTTTCAAATCTAAAACACAACCTGGCTCATTGCAGTTTGCTGCTGTTAATTGTGCTACTTATAATAACAGTCAGCAATTATTTGGCACTCAGTGTTTGCCAGGCATTATTCTAAGCTCTTTACATGTATTATCATATTTACTTCTCTTTTGTTTAAGATTTTATTTATTTATTTGACAGAGAGAGAGAGCAAGCGAGAGAGCACGAGCAGGCAGAGCAGCAGAGGGAGAGGGAGAAGCAGGCTCCCCAGTGAGCAGGGAGCCCGATACAGGGCTCGATCCCGGGACCCTGAGATCATGACCTGAGAGCGAAGGCAGATGCTTACACAACTGATCCACCCAGGCGCCCCGATCATATTTACTTCTTATAATAACCCTAGAGGTAGGCAATATTATTGCCAATTTCATTTTATAGATTGGGGAGATTGAGGCACGGAAATATTGACTCCATTTCCCCAAAGCCACAAAACTAGGAGGTGGTGGAGCTATTTGAACCCATGTAGTCCAGTATTTCGGCCCATGCTCTCAATCACTAAGATCTGTGCTTCCCAGGTGGGGTTTACTGTTGGACAGACACATCCATGTCTCAAGGAATAACTCTTCCGGATTGGGCTCGAGTAGCTCTTTCCTGAAGAATATTCACACTGTAGCTCCTATCTTTCCTAACCATCCATTTTGATAAAGAATAGCCTAACTTATCTGGCCCTGGGTTCAATGTTAATCGGCAGGTTGATTTAGACTCTCACTAGTTCCCTTGGAGAGAGAAAAAAGGAGGAAAATGAGGCCAAAAATGCATTTCAATTTTTAAGGTTATTTTTAAAAGGCAAGATGATGGGGGAAGACAGCATATATCTGTCTCTTGAAAGGAAAGAGCCTCTGTCTCTTGCCCGTGGCTTTCTCTGACTTTGAAGCTCTGCTTCCTGCTGGAGCCTCCGAGCTCTCTCTGCTCTGGGCGCCCTCTCAGCCCACGTGCTCCTCTGGAAGGTGATGAGGACAAAATTGGGCCAGGTCGCCCAAAAGACCCCCGTCCTTTGTTCTCGTGAATGCTCTCTCTTTCTGAAAATGCTCAGCTTTATCTAAGAAAGGGAAAGGGCAGACCCTATTTCATTAGAAGAAAGGAAGAGGGTTTGGGAGACTGTTCCTTCCCCAAGTATTTGGTGAGTTGCTAAATAACAGGGAGAAGAGTCCGAGGAAGGACAAAAAAATTTAAAAAAAATAATGAAAATAAAAAATAAAATGACACAGCACAGCTCTGAGTCTCTCTCCTATCAGGTTTTACAGAGGGGCAATAGATTTTCTTCATTGCCAGTCCTGACTTATCACAGCCTTGTTTTTAATGAGGTATAATAAGGGGAACATTTTGTAACAACACGGTTCCCCTATTTTATCCCGCAAACAGCTGTGTCATGCTTGTGGCTGGAAGAATGAATCATATCTCTGCCGGCATATGCTAACTCCCATGTAATTACCCCAGCATCTTAAATAAAGCAGGTCCTAAACCTGTCGCTCACATTACAAGCAAACGGTGCAGACCTCGTAACTGGGGCCTCTATCATTACAATTAATTTATCACAGAAGCAACTGAGATTAGAGGCTAGAATTAAAACCCAGAGCATGGAAAGTCACCGTAGTGACACTGAAAAACAGGCTCTTGAGAGCGGCTCGCTCCAGCCGCTGCCCGACTAATGCCTTTCCTGGGGAAAAGCAGCCTTAGTGGGATTTTGTTTTCTTTACATTTTTTCCTGCTCCAAGATTTTACTAAAGTGATTTCCCTGCCTCTCCTGATTCAGAATGATGCGGGAAAGATTCTACCTGATACTTAACCAGAACTCGGAGCGGGAGTCACCATTTCCTCATTCTTAAACGACCACTGTCTCTCCATACAGACAGTCCCCTGAGATGGCCCATTTGTTTTTGTTATTAGAAAAGAATTTCTCATGACATCAGTTTGTTTCCTTTCAGGGGACAGAGACTGGGGGAAGGGGGAAAAGAGCCCAGAGCGTTTGCTTCAAATACAAAACGCTGTCTGCCGCTCCACAGGCTGTGGTTCTCAACCAGGGTTCCTCAGCTGAACCTCAGGGACCGAAAAATTGCCTCAGTAACTATTTTCTTAGTTCTCCCAGGGATGGTACAATTAGTCCATTTGGACAGTACATTCTAAAGGCACAAGAGAGACGTTAATTCATTATGTTTAAGGGACGGCTTAGGGCATCGGTGCTTACCCTGGATGGAAAGGCTGACGGACAGTCTCCGGCACAGCATTACTCAGAGAGCCCACCAGAGAACCTTCTTCCAGGCCACCGGAGTCTGCCCCTCCCCCAGCCTAGTCACAGCAGGTCTCACTCAGCCCCTCACGAGGGGCTCCTTTCGTTAATGAGGTGGATAGGGCCTCTGCCGGCCATCCCACTGAAAACCTGAAGTAGAATATCTTTGGTCTCCAGACATGGATGTTGGGGGATCCTGGGACTGCTTCACTGTCGTCATCGTCACCAGAGCTCAGCAGTCTACTCTCTGTCAGTTCTGCCTGTTGTGTGGCAGAGTCTACTGTGTGCCCACAGAAACATGTTTCTTCTTCCTGGGCGCACAGCTAGACGGTCTTCCCTAGCCTCCCTTGAGGTTAGATATGACTGAATTCTGGTCATTGGATCGTAGGTGAAGGTGATGTGTGCTATGCTATTTCCCCTAGGCCAATAAAAGTCTCCTACTTGATCCTTTATGCTCTCTTTCTTTTCTCAGACGCTGGCTAGAACATCCAGCAGAGGATTCTGAACTCTAGAGGTTGGTGAACCTGAATTCCCAAATTGCTGCTACGAAGCTGCCCTTGGAACAGGGTGTGCTTGGTGTAGAAATTACCTTACCCTGACGAATAAACTCTAAAAGTGAGCTGACCCAGCCGCTTCCTCAGGAGGCTCTACAGCTTGTGAAGGATAGGTGAGGAAGGAGAGTCTGGAGTCCAAGGCTGGGAAAACAGATTTCGGATATGGTAAGGGGCTTAGGATGGCAACAGCTGTCGAGTCTGTTGGGCCCAGACTCTTCACATGGAAGAGGGAGCTCACAGCATTGGGGGTTTCTTGGTCCCTCACATAGTGGACGATTTCATCTGATAGGCTCCGGAAGGCTCAAGGGAGAAGGGAGAAGAGGTAATGAGGTAATGAGGGGGGGGATGTCTGAAAATCTGGTTCAAATAGAATAATAAACATGTATATGAAAGCAAACTAGAAATCATGATCTCGAATCAGATCAAGCTGCACGGCTGCTTGCACATTTCGGGTTACTTGTCTACTCTTGCCTACTGCCTGTACTCCAGCTCCTTGGACATATCTTCATCAAACACCTTTACAAGGTAATCTGCTTGCCCATGAGCTTAGGAGCTCTTCAAGGTCAGGAAGAGCCTCAAGGTCAAGAGCCTCATTCCACCCTAAACCCCTTTAGCCAGCACAGGGCCTGGAGCCCAGGACTAGCTCAATATCTGCTAAATGAATGGGCACAAAACGTTGGACATGTGGTTTTTTTGTTGTTGTTTTTAAAGATTTTTAAAATTTATTTTGAGAGAGAGAGAGAGTGCACAAGCAGAGGCAGCAGCAGAGGGAGAAGCAGGCTCCCCACTGAGTGGAGAGTCCGACTCGGGACTCGATCCAAGGACCCTGGGATCACGACCCAAGTCGAAGGCAGACACTTAACCGACTTAACGGACTGAGCCACCCAGGCCTCCCAGGCACCCCCAGCGTTGTGCAGGTTAATGTGATGAGTTTATCTTCTAACTCTACATGTTGGGATGCTCTCTAAAGTAGTGCCGTAGACACTGGAGATGGTTCCTCCCCCATACTTCCTTTCAGCTTTCTTTCTCATCCAGAGCGGCTATCTGCAAACCGGACTTCTGGCATTGAGCAGGGCAGAGCAGAGCTAACTGGCCCACAGGAGATGGAACTGATCCCCTTGACAGGTGTGTGTTAATTAACACTGTGATTGAATCAGCCACAGGCTATGCCAAGGGCTAGCAATGTGAAATGTGAAGAAGCCCATTTTAGATCCCCTAGTATTCAAGTACCTCATGCTACCAGAAAAGAACTCCTTTTCCTCCTACAGGACTGTTAGTTCCATATAAGCTATTCATTACTCACTGAGAGAAGGAACACAAAAATGCTTTGAAAAATCTGCGGCATATAAAAGGGGAACAGGGGCACCTGGGTGGCTCAGTAGGTTGAGGATCTGGCTTTGGCTCAGGTCGTGATCCCGGAGCCCTGGATCGAGCCCCAAATCAGGCTCCCTTCTCAGCAGGGAGTCGGCTAATCCTTCTGCTTTTCACCTCGCTCATGCTCTCTCACTCTTGCTCTCTCAAATAAATACATAAAAATCTTTTAAAAAATAAAATAAATAAAAAAGGAAGAGATCAGTATTAGCACTGGTCTGATCTCCCTCCTTCCTTCGAATATCTTTACTGCAGCCCTCTCTCCCTACTCCTCCCGCCCACTTGAGAAGGGAGCCTGCAGAGATCTCATCTAGAACAGTTCTGGTCTGCCTTACAGAGCATTCTTGGTTTTATCTCATTAAAAAAAATATTATCCCTCTTTGGAAAAATGAATCGAGTCAGTTTGGAATAGAAGTGAGGAGTGTGGGTGCAGGGGCGCCTGGGTGGGGTAGTCGGTTGAGCACCTGACTCTTGGTTTTGGCTCAGGTCTGATCTCAGAGTTGTCAGAGACAGCCTCTCATCAGGCTCCCCGGTTAGCGTGGAGTCTGCTTGGGTTTCTCTCTCCCTTTCCCTCTGCCCCTCCCCTCCCCAAACAAATAAATAAATCTTTAAAAAAAAGTGTGTGGGTTCAGAGTCAGGCTGATCGGGTTCAAGTTTTAGTTCTGCTACTTATAAGTGGAGAAATCTTAGAAAAATTACTTAACTTCTTTAAGCCTCTGTTTTCTTATCTGTAAAATGGGGATGAAATAAAACCAAGTTCACAGGGATTGAAGTAGTGCACGCAAAACATCTGACACAATGCCTGACAAATAACAGGCACCCAGGAAATGTTAGCTATCATTGTTTTGGTTTCCTATCTCTGGATTAACACCCATCTTCCTGATGAGAACAATGATCCTCCTCCTATTGAAGTCAGTCCTCCACATGTGCTCTGGATCCTAACCCTTCTTGCCTTTTAAAAGTTGCATCATTAATCATCTCTTTTTCTTGTACTATCAGTCTTTTTCTTTGTCTGAATCATTTCCATCAGTATTCACACATGTACTTGTCTCCTCTATTAAAAAAAAAATCCCTCACTTAACCTCACATCTCTTTGCTTGCCGTCATGTTTTTCTGCTCTTCTTTATAGCCAAACATCTCCAGTGTTGTCTACATATGCTATGTACCTTTTCTCACCTCTCATTAACTCTTCAACTCATGACAATTTGAATTTGCCCTGTCACTCCACTAAAACGGCTCTCAAGGCTACCAATCACCTTCCATATTGCCAAATCCTGCAGACACAACCCTTTACTTGATCTCTCAGTAGCATTTGACATAGCTCACCATTTGCTCTCTTCTTAAAACACTTCCCCTTCTGCTCCTTGGTTTTACCATCCTTTTTCTTTCTTTTTTTACTAAATCTTTAAATGTTATAGGTCTCTGGGGTTTGGATCTGTGCCCTTTTTTTTCTGCTTTTAACATGATTTGCCTTGGTGATTTCATCTTTTTTTTAACACTCTAAATAATGAAATGTTGTTATAACAAAAGCAACAAAACATCTCAAATATGGAACACCGGCTTTGGAACTAGTTGCAAGGAAGAGGATATAAAAGACTAGAAAAACAGCAACTTGTATCATGTAGAGGTAAACACTTGGTTAAGCAATAGTAATCTGGAAGACAGAAAATGGATCTAATGAGCTAGTAGAACTGGAGGAGATCTTATGGTAAAATATTGAAGTCATGAGCTGGTTGCTTTTAGCTACATTTGATGAGGCATTAAGAAGAAAGAGATAAACTTTAAAAAGAACTGGCTAGTCTGCAAGCAGAATTCAGTGGAAATACAAACAACTCAGAACTTAATGGGTTGAAACATAAAACTTTCTCAACTCCAGCCTCTCCAGTAAAAGATTTTCAAATTAAGATCCATCCTGGGGCTAAAGATCAAATTCAGGATGCTGCCAGAAGAGATCGTTTCAAGGTGAAGTAAAAATCAAGGCTCTTCATTAAGCTCTGAGGGAAATAAGGTGGCATCTAGTAGGTTCTTTCTGATGGAAAAGAGGCTCCTAGATAGCTTACGAGTGTGGTTCTCCAGCACCCTGACCTGTCCAGACTGCCAGTAATTAAGTCTGGAGGGATCAAATTTTGCAAAAACCATGGGTGTGGCTTGTGGCACACAGAGTTGACTAGTATCAAATATATAGGAAACACACAAAGTTTGTGAGAGAGTTGTATTGGCAAAAGCACTGTCAGCTCCAACTAAAAGAGACTGAGACTGTTTGAGATGTAAAAAGATCTGAGTCCCCAGATTTCTACGGACAGGCAGTAGGCAGAAAAATCTGCTCAGCCATCAGAAAAATATACTATTTAATGTCCTCTTTAGAAGCAGCCAAGGCAGGACACCTGGGTGGCTCAGCCGGTTAAGGGTCCAGCTCTCAATTTAGGCTCAAGTCATGATCTCAGTGTTGTGAGATTGAGCTCTGCATTAGGCTCTGCACTGGGCATGGAGGCTGCTTAAGATTCTCTCTTTCCCTCTCCCTTTGCATCCAAGAAGTAGCATCCAAGTCTGATGGAAAAGTAAGAACTTCTAGAGGATAGAACAAATAGCTATAAAGAACAATGAATTGGAGATCTACTCCCGGAAAACAGAACCAAGGACTAATCGAAGAATTCCCAACTCCAGGATAGTAGGACCTTTTCAACATTTGCCCAGTAGAATTTCAGAACTGCTATGGATTGATGATTTCTATATGCATCTAGTTCTCTTTTTTGAATGGAGTAGTTTATTGCTGTTATCTTGTACTTATTCCATCACTGTATATTTAATGGGTGAGGATGGTGCTGGTGTTTTATTTATTTTGGTTCTTAGGTCTTCAGATAAAGAGAAATCACAGTTAGACCTAACATAGGGATTATAAGATCCTAGACTTTAATAAGCCAGGTGCCATGACTTAGATAAAATATGGGGAGTCTTGGGATTGTAGATGAGTATATTTTGCAAGTGGGAGGTATGTGAATATTCATGAACAAGAGGTAGACTGTGCTAGATTAGTTTATTGTCCAAAAATATTTACTCCCCTGCTGTCTCCATGGAGAAGTTTACTTTCCTGCTTCTTGACTTTTGGCTTAATTATGTGATTGTTTTGGCTAATAGTACATTGGGTCAGATATGTCCCAAGCATGGGCTTGAAATGTACTTGTGGGGTTGGCCCTCTTGAAGAGATGTTCTCCCTACATAGCTGTGCTCTCTTCAGCCCAAATTGCAGAATGAATATCCATGGATCGGTCTAGAGCTCAACCCACTTGCAAGGAGCAAAGATGCCTGGCCAAGCTAAAGCTAGATTAGCTGACTTAACAGATGCGTGAGAAGTAAGTGCTAGTGTTGTATGCAACTAAGATTTTTGTGGTAGTTTGTTATGTAGCAATAGCTAACTGGTTCCTTCTCATTCTTCAAATGCAACATGCCCTTTCCTGCTTCAAGACTATTAAAATAACCTGTTCTTTCTTTTTGAATGTGCCCTTTGCTCATTGTAGGTCTTCCCTTCAGATCTTCATACAAATGCATTTCTTTAGAGACCACCTTTAGTACATCACCCAATTATCCTATATTATTATGCCCTTTATTTCATAGCATTCCTCACTGTGTGTAATAGTAAATATTTAGTTCGTTTGCTTTCCCCACTGGACTATAGGCCTTGTAAGGGGAAGGACCGTATCCACTTATTCACTAATGCACTCTCAAAGTCTAGGATTAGTACTGGCACATAATAGGTTATCAGTAAATATTTGTTGAGTAAAGGAATTTTTAAAGTGAGTGAACGAACTTGGAATACTCTTTGGCCTGCCTAGAAAATAGCTTTAGAAAGTGTAATTCAATTTTTCCATTCTTCTTAATTTTTTAAAGATTTATTTGTTTTAGAGAGGAAGAGAGAAAGACAGCTGGGGGAGGGGCAGAGGGAGAGGGAGACAATCCTCAAGCAGATTCCCCACTGAGTGCAGAACCTGCCACAGGGCTCGATTCCAGGACCCCGAGATCATGACCCAAGCCACAATCAGGAGTTGGACCTCAACTGACTGAGCCACTCAGGTGTCCCTCTTCTTATTTTTAATAGTAACTGCTTTGTTCTCTTCCTAGTGAGCTATGCTTCCCAAAGAATTAGATTGGTAAACAAACCAGCCAACCTAGTTAAAATACATAACTGATGGGCTCCTTCTTTACGTTATGTCGATTGTTTTGAGACAAATATTATGACTTGGGGTCAAAGATATAGACCAGGCCATCTGCTGTTCTGCCAAGGTCAGAGCAAGTTTTTTTCACCAAGCTTGGTTGGTGTATTCCATCCACTCCAAAAACATAAGCATACCCATAAAACACATGCAGACACACAGAGCTTTGGTTCAAGGCTATGACAGAAACATGAAGTCCAAAGATACCTTCTATCTTCAGCCTGATGACTCTGAGCCCACAGCCTGGCAACTCTAGCATATACCTTCCCCAAGCTACTATTAGCTTCCTCCCTGTAGCATTTGCTGCCCCTGCTACAAGGTCCCAATGTCAGTCTCTACAGTGTTCCTGAAGTCACAGACCATGTACTGTGAAGAAGCAGAGGGGTTTCAGAGCATGAACATCCTCCTATATGGGAGAGGTAGAAAGAAAAACCAGGACCTGGATCTTGGTACAAGCTACACAGATTGTTTGGGGTCTGGCTTTCTAGCTTTTCTAACCCCAAGCTTCTCCAAGTCAAGATCTTTGACCTTTTTTTTTAAAGTAAGCTCTATGACCAACATTGGGCTTGAACTTTTTTTTTTATCTAAGATTTTATTTTAATTTGTTTGACAGAGGGAGCATAAACAAGGGGAGCGGCAGGCAGAGGGAGAGGGAGAAGCAGGCTCTTTGGTGAGCAAGGAGCCCGATGCGATGTGGGGCTCGATCCTGGGACCCTGGGATCATGACCTGAGCTGAAAACTTAACCAACTGAGCCACCCAGTTCAAGCCCCTGGGCTTGAACTTATGACCTCAAGATCAATCCTCTACTGACTGAGTCAGCCAGGTGCTCCAAGATCTTTTACTTTAATCTCTAAAACTTTTTTACTTTCTTTTCGTTGTTCAGGCACTAACATTTTATTAAATATTATATGAATTATATGATACAAAGATATAGGATATAGACATATTCTATATAATATGAAGATATGAAATGTAATAATAAAATGAATATCTGTGAACCACCATCCAAACTTGAGAATTAGAACACAACAACTAATAGTTATGTGCTCCTTCTGGATCCCATCTCCCTACCTCCCTCATCCCTTCCCACACTTGTGTGTATTCTTTTGCAACTATTCTTTTTTTTTTTTTTAACTCAATGTTATATTTCTAAGTGTTCTCTATGTTGATTCGTATGGTAATAGTGCTTTCATTTTCACCTCCTTATAGTATTCAGTTATATGACTATACCACAATCTGTTAATCCATTCTCTTGTTAATGGACATAAAGGTTATTTACAGGCTTTGCTTTGTTGCTGTTACGAACAATTCTGCTGTGAACATTCTTGTATATGCATCTCTTGGAGGATGTGAGCAGGAGTTTCTCTAGGGAATATACCAAGGGATGGAAGTGCTAAGGCGTGTGATATATACATGTTTGGCTCTACAAGAATGTAAACTACAATGCGTGAGGTCAGTGTTTTCTGTCTATTTTGTTCATTACTATTTCCCCAAAATACAGAACAGTGCTTGGCAGAGAGTAGGTGACTCAATAGTTATTGGTTGAATAAATGAAGATAATGCTATGTTTTTTCAAAGTGTCGATACCAGATTTATATCCCCAGCAGCCTACCAGGTGCTACTTATTATTACTTTTTTGATCAGACACAACTATCTCTTCCCTGACCCATTTGCTCCTGTATTCCACAGTGGACTTTTCATTTTCTTCTTGGTTCCATAGCTAACGGACTTGAAGTGGTCACGCTCTCTGTGTGAACTAGCAGTTTAACTCTTCTAAGCCTCAGTTTCCTCACTTGTAAAATGGGGATAGCAATGCCTTCTGCTGCAAAGATTTTAACACACTCAATAATGATACCAATAAGTGATAGATCCTATTACAGAGCAACGCTCTTATCCAACGCACTGGTTGATTATCCAAAAAGTCCTGTAGAACAGAATACCATTTAAAAAGATATATACTTACCTCAAACATTTTATTTTAACTTAAAATGTACAAATGTAGATTCATTCTCCAATTTTTTGATGTAAGGCCAAGGAATGTGTCTGCTGACTGGCTTTCCAGATCTTTCCTGCGTAAATCACACCCATAATACGTTGTCTACATTTCTTGGTTTTAGTTTTTTATAGCGGAACAAGAACTTAGAGAAATTAAGAGTGCAGATTCCCAGATTGTTGCGATGTTTTCCCTCAGTCAGTGTTACAGCTCTTTCAACAGCCATTATTTTAAAAACTCACCTTAGTTTTCAACTTGGCCTTCATAAAACAACATAAAAATCTCTCCAATTTTATTGTTGAGTTAACAAAATATTTAATGAAATAAGGCAGTTCTAATAGCAACTACCACTGGCATAAACAGGCTTAGGGGCAAGTATAGCTGGGTCTCGGTTAGCATACAAGTCAGCTGGTGGGAGAAACAGCGAGATGGCGTATCCTATAACAGCAAAATCAAAAGTAACTATCACCTGAGAGTACACTGTAGGCATTGATACATTTTACACATGGCATAGAGAGCGCCCTAGTTAGTCAAGTTAACCAGGCAAGTAAGTTAAGTGAAAGTTGGTTAAGAGAGCTACTCAACGATTATTCTCTTTGCTTCTACCATTGACATAGTTACAAGGCCCATCTATCTCCTCAGCTGATCCCCCTGAATGAAATCATCCTCTTATGTTAGGCTTGGTTCATGTCTAGGTTTGCCCCCTTGGCCAGTAAGGGACAGAGGAAGACATGGACTCCCCAATGAATGAAGCCTGGCAGGCTGGAGGAGATTTTAAAATACTCAGTGATTGAAGGGTTACTCTTGATTTCTAAGAGTTCCTTGTCCTTGATAAATTGAGATAGGAACAGAAGTAGAGAGAAAGTTCCAACTTTCTACACTGTCCTCTGACAGGGCAGAGCACTATGGCAAGGAAGAAGGTCTGACTTTAATTAGTCAGACCATCACCCTACTAAACTCCACTGAAACCAAAACAAACCAGGCAGTCCCATATGTCATAAGAATTAAAGGCATGGTTCCCACTTCCTAACGATGCTTTTACAGAAACCGTTCCACTGTAAAACTTTATGATTTGAATCTTTATAGCCGCCAGCAGAGCACATGTTCACTGCCTTAAATTATAACTTAATCACAATAGAAGCGGACTTTCCAGCCCTTTGCAGTCAAGACAAGAGAGGGAAGGGCCTACAGAACAAATTGGCCACGATTCCTCTGCCCGCCTGCCTCCTCCTGGGTTGTAGAGTCCCAGGATGTGCAGGGACACGGAGAAACACACACCTCGCGGTCCAGGAAGACCTAAGAGGGAACCTTTCAGTAAGGGCTAGAGACACGAATGTAGTCCTGTCTGGCACTCATGTGGTTTGATCAGGGCAAAGTGGGAGCTGCCAAGAGAATAAGAGGAAGAAAGGGAACACCAGCAGGACTCACGGGTAAACGAATCCCACTTCTTCAATGAGCTGCTCGGATGACTCTTCCTTAAATTTGGTTGAGCATCCTCTATTGCTGGAGACTGAGTCGACACAAAAGGAAACAAAAATACGATCCCCCTACCTCTCCTCAGTTCAATATGGCTAAAAGATCAAGTCAGAGGAGGAGAGTAATAGAAGGTATTGAGTAAAAAAAGAAAAAAGAAGGCTAAGGCCAGATCTTGAAGGGCTTTGTATGACACATCGAGAAGTTTTTTTTAAAAAAGATTTTATTTATTTATTTGACAGAGAGAGATCGCAAGTAGGCAGAGAGGCAGGCAGACAGAGAGGGGGAAGCAGGCTCCCCGCTGAGCAGAGAGCTCGACAAGGGGCTCGATCCCAGGACCCTGAGATCATGACCTGAGCCGAAGGCAGAGGCTTTAACACACTGAGCCACCCAGGCGCCCCGACACATCGAGAAATTTTAATTTTATTATTTAGGCAACAGGTAGTAATTAAACATTTTTAGTACTGAAGTGCCATGATGGAATTACCTTTAAAAAAGACTCTACATCCAAAGAAGATGTACAAATGGCAAAAAAAAGAAAAGATGCTCATCATCAGTCATTAGAGAAATGCAAATCAAAACCACAATGAGATGCCACTCCACACCCAGGAGGAAACCAACCAACCAACCAGGAAATAGCAAAGATTGGCCAGGATGTGGAGAAACTGGAACCCTCACACACTACTGATGGCAATGGTGGCTGTCAGCTGTGTAGCCACTATAGAAAACTGTAAGGCAGAGAGTTAATGAAGGACCCAGCAATTCCGCTCCTAGGTATCTACCCAAGAGAAATGAAAACATGTGTCCACATAACACACGACACCAGTGCTCATAACAGCATTGTTCATAATAGCCGAGAAGAGGAGACGACCCCAATCTCTAGCAACTGATGAATGGATAAACAAAACGTGAGGCATCCATGTGATGGAATATTATTCAGCCATAAAAAAAAGACTGGGGTACTGACATATCCTGTAACATGAATGAACCTCAAAAAACATTATGCTAAGTGAAAAAAGTCAAACACGAGAGGCCACATGTTGTATGATTCCACTTACGTACGATGTCCAGAATAGGCAAATCCATAAATACAGAGAGTAGATTAGTGGTTGCCAAGAGATGGGGATAGGGAGGAGTTGGGAAGCACAGTTTCTTTTTGGGGTGATGGGAAAGTCCTGGAATGAGTCAGGGGTGATGGCTGTGCGACATTGTGAATATACTAAAAACCACCAAAGTTGTATACTTCGAAATGAAAAAATGATGAAATTTATTTGATTAAAAAAAATAGACTGGAGAGAAGCAAGATAAAGGCCAGAGAGACTAGTTTAGAAACCTATTCGATTAATCTAGGTAAATTACAAGAGTGAGAAAGGAAAAAAATAGCAGGGATCTGATGAGGGACCAGACTAAGATAGTGGTAGTGGGGATCGAGGAAGATACAGATTTAAACATATTTAGGGGTACACGTAATCAGATCTTAGTGCTTAATGTGAGGGGAATAGGAATAGGACAAAAAACAGAAAAAGAGGAGGAGTGGGCTGGAAGGAAAAGATGATTTCTTTTTTGGACATGGTAATTATGAGGTGGGAGCTTATAGGTGCTTCATTCAATCAACCAATATGTAACAAATACCTACTAGGTGTCTGGTGGGAATACCCAGTAGGCAGGTATTGATTTCATTTCATTTTCAGAGTTTGATAGAGTTCTGAGCTGGACGTAGATATTTTGGGATTCACAACACAGAGAGTGGATAGAATCATTTAGGGAAAAAGGGTAGATGAGGCACGAGGAAGGCTGAAGACACTCCTGGAGGGTTAGGATTCCTCAAAAGAGCAAGAAAAAGTAGAGAGGCAGAAAACTGCAGAATTCAAGGAAATGTAGAGTGTGCAAAGAAAGGCAACAAGGCTAGCCACAATGAAGGGAGGCGGTCTGATAAAATAAAGGCTGAGAAAAGTACCCACCGGATTCAGTAATTAGGACGCCACATCTGCCTACCAGTGCAGCGATGGAGGTCAACACTGCTGCAAGCAGTTGGTTAATAAGGAAGCGTAGACGACTGTTCGTTCCCTCAACAGATATTTATTGAACGCCTGTTATGTGTCCAGCGATGATAGGAGGAGATCCTTCTGGGAGGTTCAGAAATAATGGGAAGGAAAGAAACAGGACCGTAAATGCAGGAGGATGGGGACACAGAGGGGAAGGGAAAGCTGGCAGGATAGGAGAGCACAGTTAGTGCGAGAAGTTTAAGGTTGGTGGGTTCTGAGTGATCAGGTTCACGGTGTGGCCATGGGATTAGATGGCGAAGCGAGTGGTGATAAAGGTCTTTAGAAATTAATAGGCCAAGAAGTTATATATGGAAGGTATTGGATCATTCCGTCCAACAGCTGAGGAGGAGAGTCAGAAAACTGGCAAATGACAGAAGGAAGAATAGTGGCAACAGAATAGTGCGGAAGGGGCCTCAAAGGGGGTATTGTGTCCATCTCTTTGTTCCCCTTTATTACAAATAAACACACTTGTACATTCCACAGCCAGCTGCACAGACGATGCTCCACGGTAAATGCTGCGGACGGACCGTTATGTCTGTCCTCTCCAAAGAATCTCATGGTTTTTTCTTTCTTTCTTTTTTTTTAGATTTTATTTATTTATTTGACAGAGAGAGAGAGAGAGATCACAAGTAGGCAGAGAGGCAGGCAGAGAGAGAGGGGGAAGCAGGTTCCCTGCCGAGCAGAGAGCTCGATGCGGGGCTTGATCCCAGGACCCTGAGACCATGACCCGAGCCGAAGGCAGAGGCTTTAACCCACTGAGCCACCCAGGTGCCCCCATCTCATGGTTTCTTAGCCAAACTCCTGACATTTCCTCCCAAACTGAGTTCTCTCCCATTATCTTCTGTCTGTGAATGGTACGGTCATCTAGCCACTCAGAGAGCAGGACTGACACTTTCCTTCCCGACTGACACTTTCCTTCCCCTCTGTCACTTTTCAGATCGAATCTACCAGAGAGTCCTGCTGGTTTTACCTCCCAGGCGTCTTTCTCCACCTGCCCTCCAGCGCTGTAACCCCAGCCGCCCTCCCCTCTTGGCTTCCTGGCCCACCTGTGCAATCCGCTCTTGCCGCCTCCAATTCACTCTCCCCTCTGTAGCCAGAGTAGTAGTTTAAAAATGTGCATCTGTTCCAGGACTCAGCCCCCTTCTTCTCCATCCCCAAACCCTCCATTGTCCTGAGGGCTCTGACTGAGCTCCTTAAAGCCAGACCCGTCTCTCCTCAGCCTGGCCTCAGACCACACAGTCATCAGCATGTCCAATTTCCACCCCCCTCCTAGGCCTTGTCGTGAGCCCTCCCGATGGGGCCTTTGCACGTACCGCTGCCTCCGCCTGGCATTTTCCCCTCTCCTTGTTGCCTCGTTAAACTCCTACTCAACTTTCCTAAAACCCCCGTCTGAGTCACATCATACCCTTAGGCTTTCACAATCCGCCACAGTTACAATTTTACATTTGTTTGAATAAATATTTGATTAATGTCTGTCTCCATGAGGACAGGGGCTGTGCCTGACACACACAGAAGGAACACAGTAAATATTTATTGAATGAATGATATAGTAATAAACTTGCCCAATATTATTAAGTGGCAGACCTGGGACTGTGTCCCAAGAGACGGAATCGTTAGGTGGCAGGTTCCCTTCCATTTCCAGGATTTTGTGCTTTCTAGGTGACTTTTCATTATTTTCCTTTCCCTTCTTATGCTAGACCTTGTGAACACCCCTCCATTGGGTACCAGAAGGAATTAAGGCCTCTAAGGACGGGAATGAATTCATTCCTTCAGGCGCTAGAATTCTTCCCTTGGTCAGATGCTTAAAAGAGACTCCTCAACGGCAACCTTAGTAATCAGTCACTTTGTCTCCACCTAAACACATAGAATAATAAAGCTCAATTCTTCTTGGAAAGATTCCTTCTGATTTTTCCTTTATTTTCCTTAATAATATATGAGTTGAGCATTTTTTTTTCATGTAATTACTGGCCTTTTGTATTTTTTTCTAAAATTAGTGCTTATATCCCTTACCTACTTCTCCCTCTGTCTTAATTTAACTGATTTATAAACTCTGTAGATTAAGGAAATTAGCCCTTTGCCATATCATGTTGCAAATATGTTTTCCAGTTCGTTCATCTTCTGATATTGTTTATGTCGTCTAAACAGTTCTATTCTAAATGGAAAAAAAATGTCAAATATACACAAGGACAAAGAAATCTTCCTCTCATCCTGGTTGTCCAGCTCAATTCCCCTCCCAAAGGCAAGTGCTATTAATGGTGTCTTAGATATCTTTCCAGAGCTTGCTTGAACAATAACAACATATATGGTATCTGTGCCCCCCTCCCGCCCCGCCACACAGAGAAAGTAACAGTGTACTCTGTATTCTGCAACTTTCCTTTTTACTTACAACACAGGGTGTACCAGAGACCTCCCTGCATCAGTACCTAAAGAGCTGACATATTGCCCAATTGCCCTCCGTAGAGGATGGAGTGATTTACACTCCCATCAGCAATACACGCAAATGCCTCTTTCCACACCATTCACCAAGACAACGTTAAAACTTTTCTTGATCCCTGACAACCTGATAGGTAGAAAAGGCTACATGCATTCCTCTAAGAGGGAAGTTGAGCATCTTTTCCTATATTTAGAGTGCTGATGGCCATTTACAATTTTTTATGGCTTCCAGACCTTTCCATTTTCCAAGAATTAGGATTAAGAAGGATTACTGAGATTATGGGAGAAAGGATCTTTGCTAATCTCGATCTAGTAGCCTACTTTCCCACTGGGGTAGCAGTGGGAGGGTTTGAGCTTTGGCTTTCTTTTTATCAGCAACACATCTGTGACTAAGTCTAAATTATGGTAGAGTAGAAAGAGTTTGGGCTTTAAGGTCATGCAGACTTAAATCGGAGTCCCATCTTCCTTCTTTCCTTATCGAAGTCTTACTGTGTCAGGCCCAGTGCAGGATGCTGGAGATTCAAAGAGAAGGAAAACACAGTTCTTGCCATCCAGGAGTTTTCAGTACAATGAAGAAACAAGGCACAGAAACCAGTATGTGTAATGCAAAATACGTAACACTAATGCTGTTGCTGATGGGATACAGATGATAGCTGGTGGCCCTGTGGACGATGAATTGGGAAAGGACGAGACCAGAGACAAGGAGAGCAGTTATCAGGCTGTAGCAGCAATCTAGGCAAGCATGAAGGAGAACCACATTCTACATATAACGAAGCAAATTAAGTAAGACTTAGTGGTTTTGGTAAAAGCAGGGAATGAGAATAGAGTAGTGCATTGAGGACTGAGGGGTGAAGAATCTGTTCTTTCTTCGCTATGACAGCTCTGGTGGCATATTAGATGATTGCTCCTCAAATAGCCCCTCTTTCCTCCTTCCGTGCCTCCACCGCCATCTTCCCGGTTCCCCGGATGTTGCTTTGCGCATATGGCTTGCTTTGTCTTCAAAGCAGGGCGGAGTGATCTTCCTCCCTTGACTTTGGGCTTGGCTCTTGATGTGCTTCATCCAGGGGAATGTTAGCAGATATTATGCAAGCAGAGGATGGAAATATGCTCGCAAATTTGGCGTGGGTCTCTTGGGCTCTTGCCTTTCACCATGAGGAAAAACATGCCTCTGGGAGTTGCTGGTTCAAGGAGAATAAAGGCCACATGGAACAGCCCTGGACCTCACCCATAGTGGAGCCAAGCCTGGCAGAGCCCAGCCTAGGTCAGCTGAACCTCAGCTGATCCAAATATCTGTGCATTCGAGAAATGAAGACCCGCTACCTTCGAGCACTGAGTTTTGAGGGGTTTGTTATGCAATGTTGGGGCAAGAGCTGCTAATACAGGTTTCCAACAGAGCGATCTCTTCTCTAGGCTAAATAGCCTCACTTCCTTCCACAGTCATCAAGTGCCTTCTCCTTTCTCAGCAAGATATACCAACTGGGGCCAACTGGGAGGTACTCCCCAAAAGTCATCAAATTAGAATTCTGTATTCATGAGGCCCTCTTCTCCCTCTTCCCTTCAACTCTGCCTCCATTCTAGAGCCAGCCAAATAGAAAGCTCTTCCTTCCAAAAGGAATAAGAAATTTGTCCTTGGGGCCTGGGCTCAAAGAGACTTTAGAATTAAGAGGTTCAAACTCAAATGCCATGAATAAATCAGAAGGGAGTGGTCCTCGGCTCTCGGTTAATTCTAGAAACTCAACTTACTCTATAAACCAAAAAAGAAGGCCAGGAGCCATCTAAAATGTCTAAAACATGGAAACTAGTTATACACCAGTGGTCTGTAGTTAGGACGTTAAAGATAATGCTTTTTATCCAAAATCACCTAACGCTAGGAAGATAAAGGAGGATTAGGGGCAGATCCATGTTTTGTGGCCTCTGAAGCTTAGCATATACAACTCTGAGAGTCCTCTTAAAAAGAAAAGAAAAAGAAACAAAATTACAACTATAAAATTAGGTTCAAAAGCGAGTATTTATTTAACATGACAAATGATAGTACAACAAATAACAAAATTTTTAAAGTTGCCCATAAGCATCACAAAAATTTTTTAATATGATTTTAAAACTAATTGTCTGATACACCCCTAAGTGATTATTTCCTACAATTTTTGGGCTGCAGACTTTTTGATGGACTCTTTATATGAACAATTTTAAGTGTCATTTTCTAGAGAAAAATCGAAATATAATTCAGTCTTCTACCACTGTTGGTCAAACTTTATAACTTAGAAGATTTTCTTTCAGCTTCAAAACTCCCTATTAGTATTGTTATATAAATCTTTTAGGATCATTGTGAAATTCGGGGAAACATCTATCATGTTTCTTTCATATAGGAGTTGTAAGATTTCAGGGCATTTCAAAATTTCCTGAATAGTCTTGGACTTTATTGACACTTTTTTACCAGTTTATTATTGATGTCCTAGATATAATGGCATATTGGGAGTTTTATGTCACCTTTGGTGATGTCAATATACTGTGGAGATATGTAAAATATGTAACTTCACGTAAGAATACACTCGTTATGAATAGTGTTGTTATGGGTTTATGCCCTATAAACATAGGAACTTTAATAAAGTCTATCTTATGTGATTTCCATTTAAAAAATGTGTATAATATGTTTATCATTGTATATACTGCATTAAGAAGTATATTCCCAACAGGGGAGAGGCTCTGTTTCAACCAGACATTAATAAGAACCAAAATTTCTGGGGCGCCTGGGTGGCTCAGTTAGATGAGCATCTGCTTTCAGCTCAGGTCATGATTCAGGGTCCTGGGATCAAGCCCCGTGTTGGGCTCCCTGCTCAGTGGGGAGTCTGCTTCTCCCTCTCCCTCTGCCACTCCCCCTGCTCATGTTCTCTCTCTTTCAAATAAATAAATAAATAAAATCTTAGTAAAAAAATCATAAAATAAAATCATAGTTCCTGGATGCATACATTTTCAGCCTTGCTCCTCTTCTATTGCAGAGTGCCATGGGGCACATTCGCGTTCCCTGCAAGCGCTGGCTGCACACCTTCTGGTCCTGACACCACTGAGTTAGCAGAGTGGGCAGGAGCAGTACTCCTGGGAGCTGGCTCCACACCGAGACAGCCAGTAGTAAGTTACACAGCATGGAAGAGACCGCGGCCCATATAAACAGATCCCATTAAATCAAATAAACTAAATATATTCCCAATTCAACTTCCCTTAACCAGGTCCCCCAAACACCTGTAGCCACTCCAAAGCCACTCCACAGGAGGGGACGGGCAGTCTGAGTGGAATCAGGGGTCTCACTCCACTTTGATTAAGGCATTTTATTTTTGCAAATATAAAAAGTATGACCATGTAAAAATATTGTTAAGGCCTCTCCCAGGATCTTGAAAGGAACCCCGCAAATAAGAGGTCCTTATAAGCTTCAATTTTATTAGGTTCGTAGAAAATCTACTTCTGGGGGGATTAAAAAAAAACAAACCTCAGCTTCTTTGTCTGGGCACCATCAATAGACAGTAATATTTGTGGGGTTTTCTCCATTAAGCAAATATTTATTGAATACTGACTACGTACCAGGCACTAGGGATAGGATACCGTGAAAATGAACACAGTCCCTCATGAACTTATGCTTTAGCTAAGAGATGGACAGCAATAAAATAAACAGCCCTTTTTTAGATCAATGTCACAAGAATATTTCTTTTAACATTATACCTGTCATGCCCCAATCAAACCGATGATTGTGACGTGTGGACATGAGAGGGGAAGGCCTGGAAAGCAAGAAGCTACTTAGTGGAAGACCCCTCAGGAGCAGCTCTCCTCTGACCTATGGTCCTCTGTGGGCTCAGAGCCTGGGCACTGGGCTCCACACCTGCCAAAATCTGCTTGGTGCTACAGTCAGTCTCTTCCTCTGGGATCTAGAGGCTGGAAAAGGCTAGCTGAGCAGGGCTTCTCCAGAAGAGGACCGAAGTTCCCAAAGCCCGGCAGAGGAAACTCTGGGTGCTGGACCACGGAAGCAGAAGAAGGACCCTGAGGTGAGTAGTCGTTAGTGCAGCTAAGTACATCTCGTCCTAACTAAAAATGGGAAAATGTTGTGAATTTCTTTTTTTTTTTTTTTAATTTATTCATTTTTTTGAGAGAGAGAGAGAGAGAGAGAGCACGTGGTGGGGAGGAGTAGAGAGAGAGGGAGAGAAAGTCTCCAACAGACTCTGCACTGAGTGTGCCCAATGTGGGGCTCAATCCCAAGATCCTGAGATCCCAACCTGAGCTGAAACCAAAAGTCTGTCACTTAACTGACTGTGCCACCCACGGGCCCCATGAATCTCTTCAGTGAATATCACCAGGACGTTCTGATTTTCCAGTACACCCTGCCCTTCTTTCCTCCCTTCTAGAGAGTCAGCCTGTTCACATATCTTTTACCTTCTTTCGGCTAAGCGTCTTGAAATAGATATCTACACTCATTATTTCCACTTCTCATCTCCAATTTACTGCCAATCCACACAAGTCTAGCTTCTGCTACTAAAACTGCGGATACCAAGAGTTACAGGGGCTGTTGCTATCCCGTCCGTATCCCTGCCCTTATTACTAGAGGGCACAGCAGACTTCCAAATGCCAGGACTTGTGTTCGTTTGCTTCCTTATACAACCAAGGTCTGCTTTCTTGCCCACACGGCAGACTGGAAATGTCACTGAATTAATGCCCTCCAAGAACAGCTCTCAACCAATGACCCACAGGAGTTGGTATATAAATACTCCAGGTCCCTCATTCCTTGAGAGGGATAACTATGAGCTGGGTGTTCTGCACTGACTTCTAGAATTTTCCCTGGGAGATTAAACTCCAACTGCTCACAGTGGTTGCTGGCTTGATAACTCATCCTTTACTGGATGTTCCCCAGTCTTGTTTCACTCTCTCCCACCTCCCGGTATTCCTTCAACTTCCAAATGCACTAATGTTTATCTCAGAGTCTGCTTAGGGAAACCCAAATCTAGCACCAACATCACCACCAACATCCTAATCATTTCAGTCCCAATTAATTAGTCAGTTAACAAATATGCATCGAGTACCTACTAGGTGTTGGGCACTGTCTAATCTTCCCTCACCTCTTTGTTTTGTTTGATACTGGTAACCACTCCTTCTTGAAGCCCTCTTTCCTTGGATTTGGACTTTCCTCTTTCACCGGCAGCTCCTGTTCCTCCTACCCCTACACAGTGATATTCCCTAGAGTTCTCAGCTCAGCCCCTGCTCTTCCCACTTGACATGCCCTTTCTTAGTGATGTGACATACCCACATGGGGTCAAATCCCACTTATTTATTGAAGATTTCCAAATCTCTTTATCTACTTGTACTCTCTCCTGGGTTCTAGGCTTTTATGTTCAACTGCCTGTTGGGTATTTTCACCCAGAAGCTGCGAAATCACCTCAAATTCAATATATCCAGTGTTTGAGGGGTTATTGGATGAGTTCTGTGTAAAGACAAGTATGTAAGGAAATGGAAAAGAAGATATTGGCAAGAAAGCAGTTAAAAGCGATGGGCCACAGAATCTAGGCTCAAAAAGGAGGGAAGTGATTCTAGGAGGCTGAAAGATTGGCACGAAAATGGAAGAGTCAAAGGCAGTGTGGGATTACCTAACAAATACACACATTCTCAGGGCACCAGCAAAGCAAAGGGACCACCTACCACACATTTGGGGAAAGAATTTGAAATTAAAAGAAAAAAAAAGCACTGAAATAATCACCATGGGAAAAGTCAGAATTTTATTGGACTTCCTTATGCTTATTTTACAAGTTAGTATTGTTTTTATTTTAAATTCCATAGGGGAGCATTCTCTTTTCTGGTGCTTAGGAAGATTAAAGGTCTGGCCTGGGTCTAGGAAGTTGATGAAATTAAGACGTAGAAGAGAAGCAAGGGAGAGAGGGTGCTGGAAGGATAGAGGTTGTCATCCAAGATTAGATGCTCTCTTAACTGGCCTTGTCTTTACTGACCTACTGGGTTCACTATAACTTTTCATTCCCGCTGTAACACGCACTAGTTAATGGCCACAGCACCCTGAATGTTCCTGGTGAGTAAGCTAGGCCAGTACGTACGTGTCTGCTTCCACCAGTTGAGTGTAAGTCGCTGTTTAGGCCCAAATTTGTTTATGCCAATGGTAATGGTTAATAATTTAAGTAAACATTATGCAAACCAATGGTACAAAAAGAAAGAGAACTGTTTCCAAGAATACAAAACCAAATGCTTCGGAAAGTCTCCATAAAGGTAAATATCCATTTCATTTCTTTCTTTCTTTCTTTCTCTTTCTTTCTTTCTTTTAGAGCGAGAAAGAGGGAGAGTGAGCAGGGGTGGCGAGAAGAGGGAAAGAGAGAGAATCTCGAGCAGACTCCACGCTGAACACAGAGCCTGATGCAGGGCTCGATCTCACGACCCTGAGATCATGACCTGAGCCGAAACCAAGAGTCAGACATTTAACTGACTGAGCCACGCAGGTGCCCCTAGGTCTCCTTTTAAAAATGCTCTTGAATTGGGTATGGGCGGGACAACTGGAAAACAGTTAATATCTATTGAATGTTTACTGTGTGTCAGGTACCACATAAAACCTTTATATAAAATATCTATGCGATTGTCACGATAACTCTCTGAAGTGAGTATTGAGAAAACTGAAGCACAAAGAGACTAAACAACTTGCCTGCGTTAGGAAGCAGTGCATCCAGGATTTGAACCCAGGCTGTCTGGCTTGAGAGGCTGTGCTCTTAACCATTATTATGCTATCCTGTACAAAACCTGAAAAATCCTAGTAATAGAATCTGTGCTAAGGTTATTTTACAAGAAATATTTAAGGTTCTTGTTCTGCTTTATTATTTTTTTTAAGATTTTATTTATTTTTTTGACAGAGCGAGAGGGAGCACAAGCAGGAGGCATGGGAGAGGGAGAAGCAGGCTTCCCCCTGAGCAGGGAGCCCGATGTGGGGCTCGATCCCAGGACCCTGGGATCATGACCTGAGCCGAAGGCAGACACTTAACAACTGAGCCACCCAGGCACCCCTCTTGCTCTACGTTAAAGAAGTTGAAGCTAAAATCCAAAGATGATTCCCTATGGGTGCAGTCATTCAAGAATCAAGGACTCCACACTTAAGGAAAGGCCTTAAGAAGATTAGTCAGTGGTTATGCATTTATATGTTTCTCAATAAGAATAAAATGTTGAACAACATATATGTAGTAGTTTTCATGATTTCCTACCTTAACTGATTTTGATTAATCAACCTTGTAGCAATGCTGAATGAGTAAGACTTTTTCTGTTTTAGCATTTAAAATTTTGGGGATGGAACAGCAATAGATAATCTGTTACCTTCTGAAAACACGGATCTGAATATAACATCTGATTTCCACTCCTGACTCTAGGAAACAAACTGAGGGTTGCTGGAGGGGACGTGGTGAGGGGATGGGGTCACCGGGCGATGGGTATTAAGGAGGGCACATGATGTGATGAGCACTGGGTGTTATACGCAACTGATGAATCATTGAACACTACATCAGAAACTAATGATGTAGTATATGTTGGCTAACTGAATGAAAAAAAAAAAAGCCTTTGATTTCCATTCCTTTCCCCACTCCCAACTGGGGAAAAACATCCAAAGATACAAACAGGATCCCTCTTACCTTTACGATTTTATCTTCAGCCAATTCCCTTATTCATATTTCTGGTCATTCTGCCAATTACAGGCATACCTCATTTTATTATGCTTCACAGATAATGAGTTTTTTGCGAATTGAAGGTTTGTGGCAACCCTGTGTGGTGCGAATCTATGGGTGCCATTTTTCCAACAGCAATTGCCCCCCTTTGGGTCTCTGTGCCATGGTTTGGTAATGCTGGTAATATTCAAATTTTCTCATTATTAGTATATTTGTTATGGTGATCTGTGATCAGCACTTTTTGAGGTTACTATTGTAATTGTTTTGGGGTGCCATGAACCCCGCCCATATAACCTAATCGGTAAGTGTTGCGGGTGTTCTGACTTTTCCACTAACCAGCAGTTCTTCTGGTCTCACTCCTTCTCCTCGAGGCTTCTTATTCCACGCAGACACAAAAGTGAAATTAGGCCAATGAATAACCTTACAGTGGCCTGTAAGTGTTTGAGTGAAAGGAAGAGTTGTCTATCTCTCAATTGAAGTCAAAAGCTAGGAATGATTAAGTTTAGCAAGGAAGAAATGTGGAAAGCCAAGACTGGCCAAAAGCTAGGCCTCTCATGCCAGACAGCCAAGTTGTGACTGCAAAGGAAAAGTTCTTGAGGGAAGTTAAATGTACTACTCTAGTGAACACATCAACGAAAAGAAGGCAAAACAATCTTACCGCTGATAAGGAGATCTGGATAGATCTGGATAGATCGAACCAGCCACAACACTCCCTTAAGCCAAAGCCTAACCCAGAGCAAGGCCGGAACTCCCTTCAATTCTGTAAAGGCCAAGAGAGGTGAGAAAGCTGCAAAAGAAAAGTCAGAAGCTAGCAGGGGTGGGGTCGTGAGGTTGGAGGAAAGAAGCCATCTCTGTAACAGAAAAGTCCAAGGTTAAAGTAGCCAGTGCTGGCATAGAAGCACCAGCAAGTTATCCAGAAGATCTGGCTAAGACCATTAATGAAAGTGGCTACACTAAACAATAGATTTTCAACGTAGGTGAAAACAGCCTTAAATTGGAAAAAGATGTCATCTAGGACTTTCATAACTAGAGAGAGTCAATGTCTGGTTTCAAAGCTTCAAAGGACAGGCTGGTTCTCTTGCTGGAGGTTAATGCAGCTGGTGACTCTCAGTTGAAGCCAATGCTCAATGACCAGTCTATTTACAGCATGGTTTACTGAATATTTTAAGCCCACTATTGCGACATACTACTCAGAAAAAAGATTCCTTCCCAAATATTGCTGCTCATTGACGATGCACCTGGTCACCCAAGAGCTCTAACGGAGATGGACAATGAGATTAATGCTGTTTACAGGTCTGCTAATACATCACCCATTTTGCAGCCTGTGGATCAAAGAGTAATTTCAACTTCCAAGTCTTGTTATTTAAGAAATACATTTTGTAAGGTTATAGCTGCTGCAGAGAGCGATTCCTCTGACTAGTCTGGGCAAAGTATATTGAAAACCTTCTGTAAAAGATTTAACCATTCTAGATGCCATTAAGAACATTTATGATTCATGAGAAGAGGTCAAAACAGCAACAGTAACAGGAGTTTAGAGGAAGTTGATTCCAACCCTCATGGACGACGGTGAGGGGTTCAAGACTTCAGTGGGGGAAGTAACCACAGATGGGGTGGGAAAAGCAAGAGAACCAGAATTAGAAGTGGAGCCTGAAGATGTGGCTGCAATGCTGTAGTCTCATGATGACACTTGAATGGGATTGATTCTTATGGGTGAGCCAAGAAAGTGGTTTCTTGAGATGGCATCTCCTCCTGGTGAAGATGCTGTGAAGATTACTGAAATGACAATGAAGGACTTAGAATATTGCATAAACTTAGCTGATAAAGCAGCAAGGTTGAGAGGATTAACTCCAATTTTCAAAGAAGTTCTGCTGTGAGTAAAAAGCTATCAAACAGCATTGCATGCTACAGAGAAATTGTTTGTGAGAGGAAGAGTCAATCGAGGAGACAAACCTCATTATTGTCTTATTTGTCTTATTTTAAGAAATCGCCACAGCCACCCAAACCTTCAGCACCCACCACCCTGACTGGTCGGCAGCCACCAACACCGAGGCAAGACCCTCCACCAGCAAAAAGATTATGACTGGCTGAAAACTCAGATGAATTTTTTTTTTTTTTTAGCAACGAAGTATTTTTAAAAAGATTTTATTGACCTTTCCCAGCCTTTACTTGTTCTTTCCCACTGAAGGCCTTAGGACCTTTCTCCAAGTCAAGAGAGTCCTTATTCTTATTCTGGGAAAATGACACTTGAATAGTATTTTCACTAGAATCACAAGATCCCAAAGCTAGAAAAGTTCTTCAGAGTCATGTCATCCACCCCTCACCCCCACCTCAAAGCTTAAACCCCCTCAGGAACATTCCTTCTCATCACTTGGCTGTCTGGCCTCAGGGTATCCATAGACAAGCTCAGACCTCAACGAGGGACAGATGGCAGGTGCTGGAGCCCGAGAACCCAGAAATTCATCCTTGGGCTTCACCAGGTTTCCATGTCTATTCACAAAGTTCATGTTATATTTACAGCTTTAAGTCTCTGTTGCCAACTCTTTCCCCTACCCCGACCATTAATTTAGTTATCAGGTTCTTTTCCCCTCCCAACTTACTCATCTTTCCATATTGATCTCTATGTTTTCACCTCTCTAGTTCATTCATTTGCAGTTCTAAGAAACTCCTACTTCTTGCAACCAACTTGAAATATCAAGTTCTTTAATCAGTTAATTAAACAAGTATGTATTGAATACCTACCACATTTTCCATCCCACAAATTTCTCTTTCCTTTGATCGCACCATGAAACCGCCTTCCCTCCCTGAGACTCTTACAGCAGCCTCACTACTGGCCCCATCTCAGACGTTCTCATTTTCCTAAACTCCAATCCCATCACAATAATCACTGGAATCAGATCATTCCTCTTTCCCAAAGCCCACAGTGGCTTACCTCTCTATCATATTGAACCTTGGAACCATAGGCTTTCAGGATCTTGTTGGTTGTTTCTGGCCCACCTCTCCTACTCTATTGTCCTCAAGGTCAGTGCTCTAGGCTGCCATGACACCATGATGTTACACAAAGGTATTACAGGGTAGCACTTTTGTTTTCATTTATTTTTTTGCCCTTCTTTTGCTTTTTTTTTTTCATCTTTCCCATTTTCCTCCTCTCCTTCCTATGACCCCCATGGGTGTCTCACTTGAGAAAACTTAATATCTTCTTACTCAACCACTTCCCAAGTCTTGTCACTGAGGTGTCTTCCCTGATGTTTTATGCTTGAGGCATTGTGGTATGCCCTATGCCCTTGCTAAGGCAAATGAGCAAGAGGAGACCAAACTTACATTCTAAAAAAAGAGATCTGACAGAAGCAAAGGAAAGAACAAAACAAACAGAAATCCAGTAAACAGAGAATGATAGGAAAATGATTTGACATTTCTTATAAAGTCAAACATATACTTATCATATGACCTAGAAATGCTACTCCTAGGTATTTATTCAAGAAAAATGAAAACTAAAATTTATACAAAAACATACTCACGAATGTTTATAGTGGTTTTATTCATAATCACCCCAAACTGGAAACAACCTCTATATCCTTCAACTGGTGAATGGGTAAAACTATAGTGCATCCATAAAACAGAATATTACTCAGAAAAAAAGAGAAATAAACTACTAAAACAGGAAACATGATGCCAGAAACTGAGGATCAAGGGGAAGGTGACTGCAAAGGGGAATGAGGGAATTTCTGAGGATGACTGAACTTTTCTGTATCCTGACTGGGGTGGTGATTACATGATTGTATGAATTTGTCAAAACTCCTAGAACTGTACACTATAAAAGGTGAACTTTACTATGTGTAGATTATATCTCAATAAATATGACTTTACAAAATAAATCCATCAAAATAGGAGAATTAATAGAGACGCAGAAACAAACAAAAAACAATAAACCTGATTAATAATACAAAAAACTGGTTCTTTAAAATACAACAACACATAGCAATACAATAGATAAAATTTTGGCAAATCCAAATGAGAATAAAAGAGAAAACACATAGGCAAACAATACTGGAAATAAAAGCAGATTTAATTTTTGACATAAAGAAAATCTAAAAATTATAATTTAAGCATAACCATTACTTAAAAAATAAAAATCTACATGAAATTGCATGTTTTTCTAGGTAAATATGAATGTATAAATTAACTCAAGAAGACCTACAGGGGTGTCTGGGTGGCTCAGTGGGTTAAGCGTCTGCCTTTGGCTCAGGTCATGATCTCAGGGTCCTGGGATCGAGCCCCGCATCGGGCTCCCTGCTCAGCGGAGAACCTGCTTCCCCCTCTCCCTCTGCCTGCCTCTCTGCCTACTTGTGATCTCTCTCTCTGTCAAATAAATAAATAAAATCTTAAAAAAAAAAAAAAGAGAGATATAAAACCTGAGTAGGCCAATAATCATATGGGGAATTGAAATGGTAGGCAAAGATATAACGTCCCCAAAACCATCAGTTCCAAATAATTTACAGATGAATTCTACCTTCAAAACACAAACAATTTCTAGCTTATTTATATAGTACAGGAAAAAAGTGGAAATTTTGCAACACACTCTGCTAGCCAGCAGTTCTAAACGTGTGGGCTAGGGATCCCTTAAGAACCCTGGGGCCTTTTCTGGGAGTCCATAATGTCAAAACTATTTTGATAACAATACTAAGATGTTTTGACTTTTTCATTCGCATTCTCTCACACAGGTGCAGGTGGCATTTTCTAGAGACTAACCGAATACCATGTAATGATATCATTGCTCTGGCAATTAATGAAATGTGTGCTTGTACATTCGTGTGTTTTAAAATTTGCTTCATTTTAGTTTCTAATATTGACAGGAAACACATAAACAAAAATTCTTTGAGGTTCCTCAATAATTTTTTTTAAAGATTTTATTTATTTATTTGACAGACAGAGAGAGAAATCACAAGTAGGCAGAGAGGCAGGCAGAGAGAGAGGGGGAAGCAGGCTCCCCGCTGAGCAGAGAGCCTGATGCGGGGCTCCATCCCAGGACCCTGAGATCATAACCTGAGCTGAAGGCAGAGGCTTTAACCCACTGAGCCACCCAAGCGCCCCTAGGTTCCTCAATAATTTTTAAGAGAGTAAATGGTTCCTGGGACAGAAATATTTGAGAACCATTGTACTAAACTAATATTACTCCAGCATGAAAAACAGACAAAGAAGAAAACTATCAGCTTACTTAAGAACATCAATACAAATATCTTAAATTTAATTGTTCTAAAAGACCCTTTTCATAACTAATAACAGTTCAGATTTATCCAGAAATGTAAGGGCTGATTCTCTATCAGGGAATCTATTAATATAATTCATTACATCAATAGATTAAAGGAGAAAAATGTCATGATCACCACACAAAAAGACACTTTAAAAAATGATATTTTAAATTCCCATTTCTGATTTTAAGAGGCAAGCAAGCAAACAAATAAAAAACAAAACAAAAATTTAAAAACTCTTGAGAAGCCAGGAATGGAAGGAAATTTCTTTAATTTGACAAAGGACATTTATGAGTCCCATTAAGGTCAGGAACAAGAAAATGATGGAAGCTTTCATTGCTATCTTGATAACTACTAAACATAGCACTGGACGTCCTAGCTGGTCCAATAAGATAAGAAAAAGAAATAGAAGTATTACAAAGTCAGACATAAAACTGTCACAATTTATAAGTGATTTAATTTTCAACTTAGAAAATCTAAAAATTAACTGTAAGAACTCAAAACGAATACTAGATTTCAGGAAAAGCTTGATAAAAGATCAACAACAATCACTCCTTTTCCTATACACCAACTATAACCAACTAGAAAAATGTATTGGAAAGTATCTTATTTATAATAGCAAGCAAATTGTAAAGTACATGTAACTAAACTCACCGATGTGCCCAAGATTTATATGAAGAAACTGTAAACTTTATTGAAAGACATTAAGAGAGACAAAACTAAATGAAGAATACATCATGTTCTTGGATGAAACTCAAATTAAACTATAAATTTAATGAAATTCCAATTAAAATACTTATAGGATATTTTATGGAACTTGGCAAATTGATTCCAAAGTTCACTTGGTAGAGGAAATGTACAAAGACAGTCAAGAAAATTATGAGAAAGAAAAACAATGTGACAAAGAAAAAAGAAACATAACAAAAAGGTAGAATATGCTGTTTTGGGTCCCATAAGGTATAAACATGTCCTATAATGCTACAGTAATTGAAACAGAGTGATGCTGGCACAAAAATGGACCAAAAAAAAAAAAAAAAAAAATCAAGGGAACAGGATAGAATCCAGAAGCAGGCCTATGTACAACCTGGCATCTCAAATCAGTGGGGGAAAGGTGGAGTATTTAATTAATTACGTTGGGACAACTGGAAATTACCTTAGAAAAAACTAAAATTATAATCCTAATTCAATATAGGATCCTAATCCTATATTGATAAAGATTTATTTTAGTTGTATTAAAGATCTAACTTGGATGACACAACTGTGAAAGTATTGAAAAGAAAAAGATTATATAGATATATAAAATCTTCTGAAAGTAGGGATGGCATTCTAAGCAAAAACAAACCTCAGAAACCATAATAGAAAAAGATTGGCAAGTTACTACATAAGAAAACCTTTTGCGTGATGTAAGACAATGTAAATAAAGACAAGCCAAAAAAAAAAAAAAAAAGCAATAGGCTTGGAAAAATATCTGTAACATATATAACAGAAAAAGAATTAATATCAAAATGTAATGATGCAAGCCTTCAAATCAATGAGAAAAAGACAACAATCTAATAGGGAAATAGGCAAATAATATAGACAGGCCATTTGCAGAAGAAATACAAATGATCAATAAATATATGGAAGCATGCTCAAATTGACTAGTAACCACAGAAATACAAATCTGTAAAAGATTAATAGAGCTTTTTTACTCGTTAGATTTACTGAGAACTGATAATAGCCAGTGTGGGTGAGATGTGGGAAAATGAGTATTCTCATTCACTGTTGGATGGCAGTGTAAACAGATACAATCTTTCTGGAGCACACTCTAACAAAAACTTAAATTCTCACATCTTTTATCCCAGCCCTTCTTCTACTAGAAGCTTACTTGCAGAAACAATTGCATACATCCATAAAAGCATCTGTGTAAAAGGTTTGTGACTGCATTGCTTGTAATAGTGAAAAACGAAGCACTAGAATGATTCCAATAGGGAAACAATAAATAATGATAGTTATAAAATATGGAATAGCATTAAGGGTTAAAAGAATAAGGTGATTCTATTATGCACTGATATGAAAAAATTTTAAAGATATATTGTTAAGGGGTGCCTGGGTGGCCCAGTCAGACTTTGGACTCAGTTTCGGCTCGTTGTGATCTCGGGGTTGTGAGATGGAGCCCTGCATTGGGCTCTGTGCTCGGTGTGGAGTCTGCTTAAGATTCTCTCTGTCCCTCCTTTCTGCACGCTCTTTTGCTCTCTCTCTCAAATAAATAAATGCATCTTTTTAAAAAAAGATATATCGCTAAGTAAAAAGAGCAAAAAATAGGTTTATAGTATGATCCCATTTGTGTAAAAACATATTTTTTTTACCTACATTGAACTATATCTACATAAGTGTACACATCTATAAACAGGAAAAGGTCTAAAGGAGGTACATACTAAACCGAAAATAGTGTTAACCTTTGTGGATGGAAGTAGGATTACAGAAGTGGAGTACATATTTACTTTGTAATTATTCTGTAATTTATTCTTTTTCAATGAGCACCTATTTCTGTTTTACCTGTATGTTTTCAAAATCAATGAGGAGGAGGGGAAGAGGAAGGGGAGGTGAGGGGGTGGAGGAGGAGAGAAGGAGGAGAGGAGAAGGAAGAAGAGAAAGCAGAGAAAGAAGAGGAAGAGGAAGAACTGTAATACCCACAGTTAGAGGTGATACAGGCTGAAGTGAGAGCATTGGTTTTGAAAGGAGGAAAGAATCTCTCTCCCAGGCTCTTTTTAACTCACTTCGTGCATTTCCATTAAGTAGATTACTTAAAGGCTACGATTACGTATGTATCTGCCTTCACAAACACAGAGACTAGTAAGTACTCATCTCTGTGTCTTCAGAGCCTAGCAACGTGTTTGGCATTCAGCAGATGATGAGTAAGTGTATGTCGAATGAGTCATCATCTGGAAGATGACAAAAAGGTAGAATATACAGTTTTAGGTAACCAAGTAGATGAGATGGGGTGAAGGTGAGAGTTGGAGTGGGTAACGGTGTCATTACCAAGTAAAGAAAATAGGAAGTTTGGGGGAATTATGAAAATAGCTAATATGTAATGATTACTGACTATGTGCAGATACTGTGCTAAATGCTTTATATCCATTATCATGATCACATTAACTCCTAAGAACAACCTCACACAAGGAAAGAAGAGTTAAGAGACTTTCCCAAGGTCATGCAGCCATTAAGTACGGGAGCTGTGATTCAAACCAATATCCTAAACTCCATGCTCTTAATCCCGAGGTTATAGTGCCTCTCCAAAGATGGAAAGTTAATAAAATCAATTTTGACATGTTGTGATTGAGATGCTAATGGGATATTCATTGAGGTGGAGCTGTCCAGCGGGGGCAGATGGATATCACAAGCCTGCAGCTTCTTAGAGAGGTCAGAGCTAGAGATATGAATTGGAAATTGACTATGGGAGAGCGGCATCTGGGAGGTCAACATTCAATAATCATTCGATAAATATTTATTGAGCTCCCATATAAGCTCCAGGCACATATGATATCACTCACTCACTTCAAACTGATTTGATTCATAGAAAGCTTACTATATGAAAGTATTGTGATCTGGTATTTTTAATTGTTGGTCATTTCTTTTTTTTTTTTTTCTAAAGATTTTTTATTTATTTATTTGACAGAGAGAAAGATCACAAGTAGGTAGAGAGGCAGGCAGAGAGAGTGGAGGAAGCAGGCTCCCTGCTGAGCAGAGAGCCTGATGCGGGGCTCGATCCCAGGACCCTGAGATCATGACCTGAGCTGAAGGTAGAGGCTTTAACCCACTGAGCCACCCAGGCGCCCCGTTGTTGGTCATTTCTTTTTTTCATGTCTAATGCCTCCAATTATATGGTAAGGTATCTTAAATACTAAATTTCTTGTATTCCCCTTGTTACAAGGCTCAAAACATGTTTGTCAAAAAAAACCCCAAAACATGTTTGTCAATGGAATGCTTGAGAAAACATTAAGAAGTGAGCAGCCGAGGCAGCTGGGTGGCTCAGCGGGTTAAAGCCTCTGCCTTCGGCTCAGGTCATGATCTCGGGGTGCTGGGATTGAGCCCCGCATCGGGCTCTCTGCTCAGCAGGGAGCCTGCTTCCCCCTCTCTGCCTGCCTCTCTGCCTATTTGTGATCTCTCTCTCTCTCTGTCAAATAAATAAATAAAATCTTAAAAAAAAAAAAAAAGAAGAAGAAGTGAGCAGCCATTTGCAAAGGCTAACCTAAGTCTTGGGAAACCAAGTGTAGATAGACTTCATCTCTGTTACCGTCCAGAAGCCTAGAGAAGCAGTCAGGTTTCAGTAAACCAAATAAAAGATTTTCCATCAGTGTCACCGAGGTTAATGATAGGCATCAGAAAGTTGTAGCTTGGAGCAGTAGGCTAGCTGCCAGAAGACTCATACCAAGGGGTATTGCCCTTGGCAAATTTATCCAAGTCCAGAATCTGGCCCTCAGCCTCTCTGGTCCAGAAACTCAATCCTGTCAGGTGAGAGAGATCAGGGAGGTTTATGCACGTTCACTAAGTCACGAAAAACTGAAGTACAAAACTAGAGTGTCAGTTTATTAATATACGACGAGGTATTTGCATCCAGCATCATCTGCCTGTAGCCAAGTGATGTGCAAAGTCCAATTATTAGGAGACCGTATGGTAAAGTCAGAATCAGCACGCCGGGAGATAGTAATAGGATTAGGGTGTTTAATAGCACCAGGCTCTGATAACCCGATGCAGAGGCAGCATGGAAGAGAACAGAGCATCAACTTGGGAACCAGATTAACCTGGATACACACAGAGATCCTTGCTTCCTAGCTGAGTGGCTGTGGGCAAGTCACTCAATCTCTCCAACCTCTTGTTTTTAAAAGGTGAATGATGATACTTACTTCTCAGGCTTACTGTGAGGATTAAATGAGACCACGCATAAAATGCTATAGACCAGCCCCTGCCATTCGATAGGCATTTCAATGGCAGCTATGTCTCCATTCCCGTACGAGGGACATACCAGTTGAGGGTAGACCCTTTGAAAATACTTGCTTTGGAGGAAACAGGACAAATAAGAGTGGGGGCAAAAGACTGGGAAGAAGGCTGCTGCAGAAATCTGGAATATGGTACCAGGGTTACAGCCGGTGTGGGGTAGGGAGTGGGGAGAGAGATGTATAGAGATTTGAAAGATATTTAGGAGGTAAGCACTAGGCTGGGTGTTTTACATAATTATTTATAGTCCTGACAGCAACTTATAAAGTAGCCCATTTTTCAGATGAAAATCAGAGATATTAAGCAACTAGCTCAGGATCACGTGGCAGGGACTGCGCTGTAAATGAATCCGACTCCATTTTGGTCCGACTCCAAAGTTTCTCATCTCTCTACAAATAAAATAGACCACTGTTCATATCTTGGTTCTCGACCAAGATGTCAGTTGTGAGGAATATAGTAATTTTTTCCCACTAATAATGAAAGTATTGAAGTTTGGAGAAATGATTGAGTTTTTAGAAAACAGAACTTGGAGGAGATCAAGGTTATCATACTAATAAATAAGGTCATGATTGTACACTTCCATTATGATATGCTTTCTTGAGGCGAAGACGAGGAGGAGGCAGAGCTCATGGGCCAGAAATTATACATCACTGTAGATTTGTCTATGACAGATGACCATGCATGTGAACTTCATCTACTGTATGGGGATGAAGACAACTGCTTAAGAATGGTTACTCCAGGGAAGAGGCATTCTTTTTGAGCAAAGAAAGTCTTAGCTGGGCCATCTACGAGATGTCACTGTAATACTGACAAGCTCTTCAGACAGCAGACATTGGTGCTGACCAAAGGATAATCTCGGAAGACCATGTTTTTAGATTTTCATCTTTCCAGTCACACTCACATACAAATTATAATCTGCTGCAAAAACTTAATCTTTCTAGATGAGGGACAATATCATATAACAGAGTTCAGCTCCTTTTCCACAGGCACAGACAAGTCAGGCTTTTCCCACTTTTACTTTTGCAGCTTAAATTTTTAACCCAAGCATGAAATTTCACATTTGTCCTTATAAAATTTTGCTTTGCATTTATTTGAGATTCAAATTTCATCCTCACGAAATGGATGTAAATCAGCTTTGTTCCTCTGCAAATATAATACACATGGCTTCTGTATTCCTACTCCAAATATTACTTTACAATGATCAGCGTTTCCAGAAGTTTTTGGAAGTTATTCATTCATTCAACAAATGTCACTGCATGCCAAACAAGTGCCAGGCCCCAAGGAGCTCCCAATCTAATAAGGAAACAGGTGGACAATAACACTAATAACACTAATGACAATGTCTGCTGTCTATTTACTGCTACCTGCTCTGTGCCAGGCACTGTGGTAGGCCCAAGATTAAAGAGAGGGGTAAGAAATATGCCTCCATTAAGGGGGCTCCCCATGTCTTTGGAGAGCGTCTGTACAGTCTAGTGGGAGAGGGAGGTGTATTAACCGGTATGTGCAGTAGAATAAACAGGTGCCCTGCTAGCAATAATACTAGTGTATTTAGTAGGAGGACAAAAGATGGTGAGGTTAATGAGGGGTGAGAAGGAGAGTTGGAAAGGTCTTAAAGAAGCAGTGACGTTTGAACTGAATTTAAAAACGATGAGTAGGTATTCTCCCAATTAAAGACAAAGGGGGAAAAAAAGCATAACTCTGGCAAAGGCAGGTATGAAAGAGTTTTATGTGTTCAAGAAACTGCAAGCAGTTTGGTAGAGACGGAGGTCACAGTAAATAAAGAGGAAGGAGGGGGTTGAGAGGATCCAGCAAAAGCTGAGGCTTTTAGGACAGATGATGGAGGGCCTTACATACTATGTTGTCCAGGAGGCAATGGGGAGACACTGAAGGGTTCCAGGCATGGGAATTACTAGAACAAGGTTTGTCTTAGAAACAGAACTCTGGTAGTTATGACAAAGATGGATTAAAAGGGTCTGAGTTCAGAAATAAGGAGATCAATAAGATATATAGGCTTGGGGCTCCTGGATGGCTCAGTCGGTTAAGGGTCTGCCTTTGGCTCAGGTCATGATCCTAGGATCATGGGATCGAGCCCCGCGTCAGACTCCCTGCTCAGTGCGGAGTCTGTCTCTCCCTTTCCATCTGTCTCTTCCCCCCCCCCCCGCTTGTGCTCTCTCTCTCTCTCTTTCACTCTCTCTTAAAAAAACAGAACATATAGGCTAAAAATATATATATAGGTTATATTTATAAGGAGCAGTGGTTGAGTAGAAGGAGAAATACTAAGCCTATGTGAAGAAATTAGGGAAGAGATAACCCAGTAGAAAAATGGACAAAACCCTGAATGGGCACTTCATGAAAGAGAAAATTAAATGGCCAATAAATATGGGAAGGTGCTGTATCTTATCAGGAATCAGAGACATGCGGGGCACCTGGGTGGCTCAGTCAGTTCAGCATCTGCCTTTGGCTCAGGTCATGTCTCAGGGTTCTAGATTCTGATGACTGAACGGCTTATAGCATGTAACAGGTACTCAATACATTTGTGGAATGAGTGAATGAAAATGATGATACGCTACTCAATTCTCTTACTATCATGCTGAGTGTTCTCTGCACTACACTCAACAGAGATCAGGAACCTTCTCCACGTACTAAGTTTCCAGCCGCTACTCCATCCTTTCCTCCACAGTTCTCCACAAAATATTTTGCTTCCTACTTTAAAGTTGGAGGCCATGGCATCTTCCTCCTCCATTTAGAATTTTCTCTTCTACCACCCTTCTTAGATTTGCCGCTCATTTCCAAAGCTAACCATTTTATCTATCACCTTAACTATATCTCTTGCACTTGTTTCTCAGATTTGCATCTTTCATTCTTCCCAATCTGTATGATCACACATATTATCTTCCCCCTTCAATTACTCATACCAGCTCAGAGAATGTGAAGGTAACATACTCACCCTAGAAAATACGAGACCTAGGAAACAGACTTATGTAGAGTTCACATTCTATTGGTAATATATATCCTGCCACGCATGACTTTCATTGGCTCAGAAAATGCTTGGTGCTATGACAGCAAATTAAAAGCTTCAGTTCCCTGCCTCCTCAATTTCTTTTTAATTAAAAAATAAAAACTCCCGTCCCTATGACTGCTTAGGGCTGGGGCAGATGTGGTCTGACGCACTCCTCAACTGCTGGACTAGATGGGCTTGTACTAAGACAAAGACTTTCCTCTTTAGCTGGTGATTGGCACCCTTCCTTTCTGAAGATACCATCTTGAAAGTGGCCACCAGAATAGATTCTAGGTCAGGAATGAATCAAGTCATATATTCCGATACCCATGAGTACCTCTGACAGATTTCAGATGGGATTCTTCAAGCCAGTTGCTCTTTTTGGTAATGTAGTCTTGGTTCTAAGAGTCAGCCCCTGGGCAGAGCTCTCCCTTAAATTTGCCTAATGTCAAGGTCTCTAGGGCAACTGAAGGAGTTTCTCTTGGGGGACTCAGGGATCAAGAGGTCTAAAGATCCAAAGAAAGCTCTGCCTCTAAGCACTCTTATCTCTCTCTGTCTCTCTCTCTGTCCCTCTCTCTCTCTCTCTCTCTTGTACTTCCAAGCTGGGTCCCAAGCTCACCCATCAGTAATGCTCCCAGAATAGAGTACCGAGTTGAGAAGGGATCTATTCTAAGTCAGAATCTCTTCCATCCTGATCCAATAAATCACTCTGTAGAGCTTTCTGTAGTCAATAGAACTGACAGAAAGAATACAAGTTTTGGGCATCAGACAGGTCTGGCTTTGAATCTCAGCTCTGCCACTAACTAGGTGTGCATTGGTCAAGTCTTAAGGTCACTCAGTCCCCGCTGCATTGTCTATAAAATGGAGATAAAATCTACCAGAAAGGTTGATGTGTAATAAAACTTAAATTTACTCCCGTTTCCCTCCTACTTCCTCTGTAACAGGCTACGAACATAGGCCCCAAGACCACGGTCAGCTTCGACCAAGTCCCTCCATTTTTTGCTGTGTCCTCTTCATCTCTTGCCACCCGCCCTCCATTGCACACTATGTACTTGCATATGTACCTGAGTGAACTCATCTCAGTTTCCTGAATACATAAAAAGCTCTTTCTCCACAGTGCTGTCCAACAGAACTTTCTAAAATAATGAAAAAGTTTCTGTCCCTGAGCTGTTTATTGCAATAGCTACTAGTCACATGTGGGTAGTCAGCACTTGAATTGGAGCTAGTGGGACTCGGGATAAATATTTTAATCTTATTCAAGTCTAATTAAATTTAAATAGCCCCCATACCATAACCGACAGGTTTAGACTGTAGGTCTTTGTGTTTGCCATTTCCCTGCATGAAATGTGTTTTCCCCCTTTTTACCTAGCTAACCTCTACTCAGGTTGAAAATCTCCACCTGAACACTTAATCTTCCAGGATGCACATCCTGAGACTCTGGCCCCGGTTTGGTTTCCCCTTTGTCACCTTCCAAGCATCCTCTGTACTTCTCCTGCTATATCACTCATCGCATTTTATTTTAATTACTGTCTGTCCATATCTGTCCATATTTTCCATTAGGGTGTGAACTTCTTGGTTATCCTATCTATGGACTACCTCCCTGACCTGGATGCCTCTTAACTTCCCTTTTAGTGGACATCCACAGGAGCTCAGGATTTAGACTTTTTCCAAGTTGGGGACCATTACCTTTGAGATAACTATTGCATATTTGCATATGCTTTATGGATTGATTAGAAGTGGCTTTATACCTTTCTAAGGACAAGCCCAAGTCAGAAACTAAAAAGGACAGGAACCATAAAATAGCTCATTAAAAATGAAGAATTTCTGTATGCAAAATAAACAACAAAACCCTACCATCTTAATATATCAAGACAAATGATAACTACAGAAAAAATTTATAACATATATGATAGATAAAAAAGGATGACTAGTCTTCTCATAAAAAGAGCTCTTAAAATCAATAAGAAAAAGATGGAGAAAGGATATAAACAGGCAATTCAAAAAAGACAAACTAATGTCAATAAACATTTTTAAGGGGCACCTGGGTGGCTCAGTGGGTTAAAGCCTCTGCCTTCGGCTCAGGTCATGGTCTCGGGGTCCTGGGATCAAGCCCCGTATTGGGCTCTCTCCTCAGCAGGGAGCCTGCTTCCCCCTCTCTCTCTGCCTGGCTCTCTGCCTACTTGTGATCTCTCTCTCTCTGTGTCAAATAAATAAATAAAATCTTAAAAAAAAATAATAATAAACATTTTTAAAATGTTTAACTTCATTAGTAATTAAAGAATGCAGGTGAAACAAACAAAATACCATTTTTTGGCTATTAAATTGACAAAAATGAAAATGTTTTATAATATATTGATAAGAATATAAAGAAATAGGTAATGTGGCAGTAAGCATAAAAATTTAAGTATATATATTTTTTTATAGCATGCGCATGGTAGGTAGGGGCAGAGGAAGAGGGAGAGAGAAAATCGTAAGCAGACTCCACATCCAGTGTGGAGCCCAACGTGAGACCCTGAGATCATGACCTGAGCTGAAATCAAGAGTTAGATGCTTAACCAACTGAGCCACCTGGGTGCCCCAAATACGTACTTTTTATTCAACAATTCTCCTTTTATCCTAAGAAAATAATCAGATACTTGCCGAAGGTGAATTTACAAAGATGTTCTCTGTAGTGTTGTTTATCATACTGAAAAGCTGGAAACGACCTAATTAGATAACCAGAAATTGGTTATATAAAATATGGTACCTCTTTGCCATGGAATACTAAGTAGCTATTTAAGGTTGGTGCTATAGAACTACATTTATTGACACGGAGCATTATCTATAATAAATGAAAAAGTGAAAAAACAAGCATGTTAGTACGTCCTACTTGCATAAAACTATTTGTGAGCTTACTTATTTATCAACTCATAAAAAGGAATCTGGAAGGACATATGCCAAAATATTAATGATTTTCTCTCTTTCTCCATTTAAAAACATGGCGGCTAGCCAGTGGGAGGTCCTCCCCAGGATTCTCTAGTGTGGGGTTTGGTGTCCCCTCAAATGGGTCACAGGGAACCTGAGAAATATCCAGTACTAGGTTTCCTGATTGAGGCAGCTGTAAGTCACTGGGCACACTAACCCTCCCTACCTCATTCACTGTGGTATCCCTGGCATCTTGAATTGTTTGGCACATAGTAGGCATTCAACAGATGCGTGTTCAATTAAGGAACTGTATCAGAGCACCAATTTTACTTAATGATAAGCATATTTAACTATTGTCTTGATACATTAAACCCAGAATGTAAAATCCACAAAACCTCGTAGGTACTACAAGACTCCCAAATATGTTATATTTCCTACACCATTACAATGTTGGGGGGCCGGAAGTTCATGTTCTTTTATCATTTGTGTACTTTCCCAGAAGAGTTGGAGAAGCAGCGAATAATGTCTTTGTGCAAGGTCTTTCCCATCCACTTTTGAGGCTACGTATCACACACTCTAACTCACAGATGAGAAAATGAAGGTTTGGTGATTGCTCAAGGTCACACAGTTAAAAAGCAGGGGACTCGGGATCCAAATCCAGGCCCATTTGTCTCCAAAACTCATCTGTGGCTTGAAAGGTGCAGCGTATGACAATGAAAAGGACATTGCAGTTCTGTGACAGCTAATGTCTGTGCTTCCTAACGAGTCACCACCACTTAGCCCGGAGCTCCCCTGTCGAAGAGGTGCTTTTTCTTAACCCTTGGAGAATCCAGAGGACGATTTGTCACCAAGGTTATTAGCATTTTTCCCCGGATATCGACAGCTTGTCTTTCCTCCCTCCAACCAGTGACTGATTTCTTCAAATGCTCGCCAAATACAGCCCAAGTCACCATGGTAAATGTATTGACAGAATCATATTAACAGCTACTGAGCATTTACCGGGTTGTAAGTTATGCAGGGGGAAGAAAAGATAAGAAAAAACACAGGAAAATAAAACAAGTTCAATCAGCAGTGACAATTATTTATTTAGAAGCTGTTGGTTGGAACGGTTTTTTAAAAATATATTTTAATTGCTAATTATGGTTTCTTCAAGATAGTGGTCTCAGTCAGAGTTGCTCCTCCTCAAAGCTAATCATTAATATTTTAGCTGCTCAGTTCACAAACTGTGTTCGATGCCGTTGACCCACCCGCAGCTGTGTCTATGCAGTTGACTCTAGCTTCGGGGCTTTGCTTAGTAACGAAATTTGACTGCGCTGGTTGGTTTGCCGCACCAGTCCTCAAGTTGGCTAGTCCATTTACCATAAGGCAGCAGACGTTTAAGTCCTTAGTTCTCGAAAGATTGAGGCTGGTTCAATAAGCAAAATTCTGCTCTAAGCCACCAAGACAACCGACAATTTTTCAAAGGAATGACCTATCTTTTCTAAGTTAATTTACACCTTTTATTGGGGAACATAAGTGCTGCCTTAGGCAAGAGAGAGAATACAGAAGAGTTTGTTTTCAGTTTCTAATTCCCTGGGTACTCCTGGGTGAACCTTATAACAAATAAGGTCAGCTCCTGGGCCCAGGGAGGTAGCTCGGGGAACGGGGCATGAGGGCACTCCGGGGTCCCTGCGTGTGAGCGTGTTTGGGCACAGCCTCGTCTCGTCTCCTGTGTTTCCAACTTTGCCTGCTTCTTAAGGAGAATCTAATCCTCACGGGAGAATTTAAGCTGTTCATTTGCACGCATCTCATCAGCACCCTGCTTTGTTGAGGACTGTTTGATGTCCCAAGGAAAAGACTTCGAAGTCTTTTAAAGCCTTTTTGATGTGAACCAGAAAATCACGTTTTGTCAAGAGTGCACTCAACTTGAACCTCAAAAGGTTCAGGACTCAGAAACCACACGGTTCAAGTGGGATTTAAACTGGGCAAAATCACTTCCTTGTCTTCCCCTGCAAGTCCCTCCCCCGGCCTTTGTGCTAACAGTTTCTGTGCACTGTTGGGCCTTTTTTTCTCTCTTTCTTTTTATTCTCTCTTTCACTCACACACACACATATCTTGGCAAGAAAATCTTAAGAAAAAGAAAACTATATCACCCCCTAGAGAAGTAGCTATGTTCTCATCAGGGACAGAAGCGGTCTCCAGCTCCACCCTGTCCCCTCGGGTTTGGAATGATCGTTGCCGCGGCCCCAGAGGCCTGGGCCACTTTAGGTGAGGGTCAAATGATACACAGACCCAAACAGCTAGGGTACAAGACTACAGCGTCCTGTGCCCCAGGCAGCTTTTGCAGAGAAAACTGGAAACTTGCTTCAGAGAGTAGCTATTTTGTGTGTGAAGGAAGCACCTACCTTAGGACTTCACTCTTCAACTTGGAAATGAAGGGACAGATTTCACTCTTCCCAAAATCAGGGGAAAGAACTGAGCTGACAGAGAATATTCTAGCCCTTAACTCTTTCTCTTTCTTTCTTTCTTTCTTTCTTTCTTTCTTTCTTTCTTTCTTTCTTTCTTTCTTTCTTTCTTTTCTTTCTTTCTTTCTTTCTTTCTTTCTTTTCTTTCTTTCTTTTCTTTCTTTCTTTCTTTTCTTTCTTTCTTTCTTTCTTTCTTTCTTTCTTTCTTTCTTTCTTTCTTTCTTTCTTTTTTTTAAAGATTTTATTTATTTATTTGACAGAGAGGAGAGAGATCACGAGTAGGCAGAGAGGCAGGCAGAGAGAGAGGGAGAAGCAGGCTCCCTGCTGAGCAGAGAGCCCGATGTGGGGCTCGATCCCAGGACCCTGAGATCATGATCTGAGCCGAAGGCAGAGGCTTTAACCCACTGAGCCACCCAGGCGCCCCTTACTGTCTCTTTCTAAAGGTCTCTTCTTCTATTTTTTCCTCTTAAGGCTCTCAAACACAGTTACTCAAAGACCAGCAGAAGTTTAGATTCAGGAGATAGACTCTCAATTGTTAAAAGATCCAAAGTGTTCCTGATAGCGTAAGGAACACCAGATGCCCTCTTCCCCGTGCCTGCACCCACATCAAAGCTTCACTGACCACTAGCTCATGTCCTGCTAACTGTAACGGTCACCATGGATTGAGTGGCTACTGTGTATCAGACACCATGCTATAAATACACTATTTCAATACAACAAAAAGGTGAGTCAGCTCGTTCCCATTTTGCAGACAAGGAAACTGAGGCTCAAAGAGTTTAAACTATCTGCCTCAAAGCAGCATATCTAATAAGAGCCCGAGCTGTTGAACTAAAGCCCAATGTGTTGAAATCCAAAGTCAGTGGTCTTGGCTTACCACCGTGTTGTTCAGCGCCTGCTCTGCTGTAGTTTTGGGTGTTTTTTTTTTAAAGCATTTAGTGTTCTACCAATTTATTTATTTAGTATTTATTGAGTACCTACTATGGAAATTGTGGCTATTTCAGTAAGTGTGAGGCACTATTCCTTCCCCCTCTCTCCTTGTGACTACTGCAACAGCCTTTGTACCATGATCTTCTTTTACTAACACCCTATTTGAATCCATTATTCACACAACAGCCATAGTCACCTTTTAAATGATAAATCACAACATGGTATTTCTCCATTCAAAACACTCTGTGGCTTCCTGTTGCATAGAGAATATATCCAAACTCTTAATGATCTAAAAGATTCACGGAGATCTGGCTGCTCTTTCTTTCATCTACTGCTGCATTCCCCCAAGTTCACTCCATTCCAGCCCTCGGACTCTCTGTCCTTCAAATGTACCATGACCCAAACCCTTCTGTAGTTGCCACTTGCTCACCACTCATATTTCAATTCAAACATCACCTCCAGGAGCATACCAGGCATAGTGGACACAGCGGATCATTTTTTTATGACAAATAAATAATCATGCCATAATCAATCATAACAATTATTTTCTTGATTGATTCTTCAGTTTTAACGTGATTAACAACTGAAAAATAATGTTTTGTTTTTAAAGATATTCTAATTTAGTAAACTATTTACCAGATGAACTAAAATTTGTCCCTACCAAACAAAATGTCACACCCCACTTCATAGTTTGTTCCACTGTTTCAAAGCTTAAAACATAAATAAGAACTCCAAGAGGTCAGAAAGAAGGGCAGACTGAAATAACTCAATTTTTGTTTCTCTATCTTTACAATTAATGTGCTCTCGTTGTTTATTTTGAGTTTACCATTTGCATGCAGGAGTGTGCAGTATCACAGGAGCTGAGTCCTAAGTGAGCTCAACTGCGTCAGAAGCGTTAGGCACTTGCTTGCAAAGCAAACTGAGCCTGCAGGTGTCATGGGTCCACAGTATAACTAAAAGTTCTCCCAATTCGTCCTTATAGAATACAATGTTTATTAAAGAATAAAATTTAAAATGTGCTAATTTCAAAGTTATATATATATTGGTAAAACTCAAGAGTGACCCCAGCAATTTTTTAGAACTTGGACCAACAACAGATATTTTTGGAGAGAACTATTTTATAACTGACGGTGTTTAAAGTTGCCAGTGCACAAGGACATTAAAAAGCAGACCAACTTTTAGTTGACTGTTGGTTTAACATTCCTCTACAGACTGACAGAGCACTTAACTCCCCTCACCAACGCACAAGACACTCTATCACAATAAAAAAGTTGTTTAAGTGCTGTGATATAGGGAAACACAGGTATTGTGAGAACAGAAATAAGGGGAAAGGAGTAGGAGAAGAACAATGGAAATATGATGTCCCAGAAGCCAAGGGAGTGGGAATTCCGAGAAGGATGAAGTCAGCGGTTAGTTGTATCCAATGCTATAAAGGATCCCCCCTCTGAATTGGGTGCCAGGGCCAACTGGGAGTAAGGCCTAGAGATCTCCCTTTACTACATGGAAAGGTAAAATCAAGTCTGCCTTCCTCTAGCTGGCATGTAAATTAGCTCAAAGGGAAAATTCTTATCTTTGGTCTTAACCATTTCTTAGTATCAGAGGCAGAAAGATAGAAGAGCACATATCATATTGAGCCAATGGCAGGTCTGTGTTCTCTGGGCCCTAATCCTGCAAAGAACTCAGCCAATGGCTGCCAGTAGCCCTGACCAGTGCATGAGAGGGGAAGAGAGCCCACTTAGAGGATGGCTTAGGGACACAGTCTTCTGGCCTGCTCCTAGTTGGCTATAGTACTAAATCTCATAGAAATGACCACAAACAGAACTGCTTAAGTGGAATACAACTTAGTCCTCCCATCTGCTCTCTGTTTACCCCATCTCGCTCACTTGAAGAAAGTAGCAAGCATTTGGCCACCTTTAAGTTCCTTTTCATTTTTAAACTTCCTTCACTAGGTAGCTCCTGCACCAGTCTGTACTTTTTGGGTGGTGAAGCGGAAATAACCATCAGCTAATTTAACCTTTTTATAAACTAATTCAGAAAAGAAAATTAATTTTGTAAATAACACCAACAACAAAATCAGATACTTTTGCAGCAGTTATGACTATCCATCCCATTCCGCTCAGCATTTGGAAGAAATGGAACCAATCACCAATGAGTTCTAGAACTAGAGAAATCATCCAGCTTTATCAAATCATCTCTCTAAGATTCAGTCCTTAAATGCTAGGTCATGGGCCTTCCACATAAAATAGTCTTCCAAATTATCTTTTTTTTTTTTTTTTTTTAAGTGGAGTCCAATGCAGGGCTTGAACTCACAACCCTGAGATCAAGACCTGAGCTCAGATCAAGTTGGACATTTAACCCACTGAGCCATCCAGGCACACCCAAATTGTCTTTCTAAAATAAACTTTTTAGAAGTTTTTAAATTTACAGAAAAATTGCAAAGATAGTACAGACAGTTCTCATATTCCTCATACCCAGTTTCCCCTATTATTAACATCTTATTTTTAGTATGGTACATTTGTTATAACTAATGAGCCAGTTGATACACTATTACTAACTCAAGTTCATATTTTATTCAGATTTCTTTAGTTTTCACCTAATGTCCTTTTTCTATTCTAGTACCTCCAAACTATGTATTAAATCATAAACTGGATTTTTTAATTATTAAAATAGTACATACACATGTTACCTATTCAAATACTGCAGAAGAGCATAAAATAAAAAGTATTACTTCTACTTTCCTTCCCAGTCATACTCCCCAAGTAAAATTGCTGTTAACAACCTCCTTTGTCCCCTTGCAAAAGTTATATATGCATATAAAGATATGTATATATGTATCTTCTTTTCTATACGAAGGGGTCATATACTTCTCTGTACCTACTTTTACATATAATAAGCACCTACAGTCCTAACCTACTTTTTAAAATCACTACCTAGTCTTCCGTTATATAGATGTGTCATAATTTACCAATTCCCTATCAATGTACGTTTAGGTTGCTTCTGTTTTTTTTTTTTTTCAAATTACAAACAATATGATAAAGTACATATATCTCTATGTACTTGACCAAATATATGTAGGATAAATTCCTACAGTTGAACTGCATCAAATGATATTTGCATTTAAATTTTTTTATTTGACAGAAAGAGATCTCAAGTAGGCAGAAAGGCAGGCAGAGAGAGAGGGGGAAGCAGGCTCCCTGCTGAGCAGAGAGCTTGATGAGGGGCTCCATCCCAGGACCCTGAGATAACATCCTGAGCCCAAGGCAGAGGCTTTAACCCACTGAGCCACCCAGGCGTCCCAAAGGATATTTGCATTTAAAAGTTTCATAGATATTGCCAAATTGCCCTCCAAAGAGATTATAGCATTTTACACTCCCATCAACTACATGTACAAGATCCTGTGTCCCAGTATCTTCATCAACAATGGGTATGCTATGAAACAAATTGTTTGTAATTCCCTGAAATGTTTCAAATGTTCCATGGTCTTCCCACTTCCATCTTCAAGTATTCTTTCCTTCTTTTTAGCTTTCTGGTCACTTTTGATTTTCTTCCTGCCCTCTCTGAGAAGACTGTCTTGTACTTTTTTTATAAAAAAAATTTATTATTGAAATATCTAGTCGACACACAATATTATATTAGTTTCAGATGTATAGCATAGTGATTCAACAATTCTCTCCATGACACAAGGTTCACCATGGTAAGTGTACTCATCACCTGTCACCATCTAACCTTATTATAATATTATTGACTATATTAATATATTGACTATATTCATATCATTGACTATATTCACTTTTTACCTCCCTGACTTATCTATTTTCTAACTAGAAGTCTGTACCTCTTAACCCCCCCTTCACCTGTCTCGCTGTACTTTTTTCTATACTTAACACCATTGATATCCTTTCCTCGCTTCTCCAGCAACCTTGTTTTTCCTGCTCACAAATTTCCCTTATAGTTTTCCTGCAGCTCCTCATGATTCAACAAAAAACACTGGTCCCCTGCCCTGCTCTCCCAACCTGCTGGCCCTTCTGAACCAAGAGAGAATGTTAATAGGGAAACCTGAAGATCTTTAATCTGGGCCAAAATATCAGAAGGAATAAATTCATCTTGGTGTAACTCTAAAGAAAAAGAACACTGAGAAGAATTCTGCATTATTTCCTTTGTTAGAATTGAATCGGTTATTTTTTCTTCTACGTTCCACACTTGGATTTCCTCTCTTTGAATCAATAGTTCATAATTTTTATTCATTGCTCCTTTTTTTTTTTTTTTTGGTAGCTAGAATTGGAGAGGAGGCAAAAGGGTGGAAGGAAAGAAAGGAAAAATCCCAAAGTGGCTGACTGAAGAGGAACAAATGGGCAGGAAGGGTAGAGGTAAGGAGGCAAAGCACAGCTTAAAAAAAAAAAAAAAAGCCAACTTCTTAAGTCCTCAAAGAAAAGTTCTTTACTTTGGATCCATCACCACCCCCTTCATTCCTGAGCTCTAAAAACAGGATCCTAGTGCAGGAATGGGTTTGAGGGTGGGGAACAGAGGAAGAGGGAGTGAAAGGATCCTATTCCTCAAACTGCAACCCCCCTCTTCATCCCCAACTTCTTATCCAGCAAAGCTCTATCCACCACCAAGAATCAGCTTAATAGAATAAACCACTTAGGGCTGAGGCTCAGAGAAAGTAAAAGACCCTACAATCTCCTTGCCTATTAAGCTTCTTAGAAGTTAGAATGCTGCTAAAGAAAGTGATATTATGGCCAAGCTACTTAGAAAGAACACAAGGATACTAAGTTGGGAAGAGGGAGGCCAGTTTGGGGGTTTATAAGCATCTATCGTTAATGAAAGATGATGGGGCAGGGGGTGGATACTGGAGTGGGAGCAAAAGTAGCCAGCCTGAGAATGGGTGATCTTGTAGGTCTTCAGGTTGAGACTGGGGAGATGGGTATTTACAGAATGTACAAATGGGACGAGAATCTGGATAGAGAAGAAGTAATTGTTTTCTTAGGATAAAGGGGAAAACACAGTTTCATGTAAGCTCCACGTAAGTAATCAGAGAACAAGCAAAATAAACCACCTGCAACAGTTCCTTCCTAGGTCAAATTTCCCAATGATTTCAGGCATTCTGCCACTTCCTTACCTTCTCCCCAATACAACTGGCAGAGTCCACAAGCTTGCTGTCTGGAAGGCTGGCAAGGAAGAGGCCAAGAACAAGACTCACCAAACCCTTTATTCCCAAATAAAGTCCTGATGGCTCCCTGTCCTTCCCCAGGTAGGAGTTTAGTGTGGAATTCTGGTTATTTCCACCCTATGCCAGTTAAGGTAGTTAAAAGGATCATCAGGTGAGCTGTAGTCTCCTCGCTCCAGTCTCCATGTAACTGGAGCCAACATTATAGGTACCAGCTCCTTAATGTCAACCGGGAATTTTTTTCAGCTGTAGAAAGAACTGTCACAAATGGCACAAACCCGTAAGAGATCAGGGCTCACCGGTCACCGCCTCTGTAATGTAATCGAGAATAGAAGCTGGGACGAACTAGAATCTAAATAAAAATTTGAAAAAAAGAAAAAAATCCCAAAACAAGAATAGAGGCAGGTGGGGGGAAAGGCCTGATTCAAGAGCCTTCAAAACTGTGACAGAGCCCTTGTGATAGGGACTATGAAACCTAACATGTATTAAAGGCCTACTTTGTCCCAGGAACTACTTTTGGGACTTTATTTGCATCTTATAGGAACTCATTTACCTCTTAACAACCCTAGGAGACTGGTATTAGTGTGAGTCCTACTTTACCCTGAGGAAACTGAGGCACGGAAAGACCGCACACATCTGGCCTGTCTCAGAGCTAGCTCTCTTCGAATCGCTCTATCTGTGAAGTGTGTGGAGATCCCCACAGGCAGGTTCTGGGCCACAGACAGCATGAGGAGTTAGCAGATGCTAACACCATCAGCCCCCTCTCCTATCCAGGGGTATATCTGACAAACTTGTCTTTGTTTTGTTTTATTTTGTTTGAGATCATAACTAGAAAGTTCCAGGCCACACATCAGGGACTGAGAACAGAGATGAGTAAGACGCGGTTCCTACCTCAAGGAGCTCACAGCGCAGGGAGGGCGAGAGAGAGGCCTGTGAGTGGGCCAAAAGAGACCACGCATAAGGGCTGCCTCACTACAGAGGAGTCCTACAATTTCTTCCAGTGTGGACACGGCCTGCCATACAGACATGAGGTGCCGAGAAGTATCTGGTGCACCACGAGCAGATACAAGTCTTACTCTTATTACCTCACGAATCTGACCCGTAGGCTTCCCTCTCCTGGGGTTTTCCTCCTTCCCATTGGCTCCGCAGCCAAACTGCCTGCTTCTGAATCTCATCACTGCTATCCCTTGCTTTTGTGACAGTGGGTATGTGCTTAAATGCTCTAGGCCTCAGTTTCCTTATCTGTAAAATGGACATGATAACAATATTGATCTCAAAGGGATTTTATGAGGACTAAACACACGAGTACTTGTAAAGCACTCAGAACCATGTCTGACTTGTGGAAAGCACTCGAAAGGTTTAGCTCTTCTTATTAGGAGTAGTGCTATGTGCCTGTCTTTGCCTGCAGTCATTTCTCTTGCAATAAAAAGACTGAATTTAAATGCATCTGGTATGGTTAGTTTAAGGAGGATAGGAAGTGTCTGGGACTAAATAGGAGGAGAACAGTTCCCCTGGGAAGTTGGAGGAATAACCCTGGAACTTGTTAATTAAGATCTTGTTAATGAATCCGCTTGTTAATGGTCTATTAAATAATCACACAATGAAGTTTACCGCACAAGTAAAGCCTTTTTCAAATGCTTGCTCTTTCCAATCCTCCCGGCTCAGCTCTGACTTCTAAAGATCTCACCTGCGGGGCGAGTCCTTCCAAATCCTTCCAAATCTGATGGCCCTCTTCACTTTGTCAAACTCGCCTGTAGAGCCTGGTTATTCTTGCAGCCTAAGCAAGGTCTCGAGAGCAGAAAGCCCTCTTCACCTCGATTCTGCCTATCAATCCTTTGGCCAAGGCATTCTGCCTCTAAGTCAAAATATTTCCCTCCCCAAAGTAGGAATAGAGTCATGGGCCCTGGGAACTGAAAAAGAAAGGTGCTCTGAACTTTGCTGAGAAGAAAGGCAGACAGTGAATTTGTTTCAGTGGGAATCCGGCAAAATAATATTTCGGCTCAGATGTACGGATCCGTACAGAAAGTAGCCTGCCCACCTACATCCACAAAGAATACAAAACTTTTGTCCCAAACCACCTAGGAAAATAATGCTTCAGCCGGCGGCGGGGACCGCAGCCTCTCTTGTGGAGTCTGGCTGCAAGGATGGAACTGCAGGTAGGAGGGCTCCCTCTAGGTTGATCGCTCAGGTATTTCATAAACCGCTTTACTCCCCCAAGACCACGCCGCTCCTTAGACAGATGCTCCCGGAAGGGGATGAATACATCATACGGGGTATGGGTACGTGTTATCTGTGGTCTGTGTGCTTGTGTGCCATTTATACGGTAACTTTTGGATGACAAAACTTTTGGATGTGTTATCTTTCCGGATTCAACAACCCTGTAAAGGAAGGCGAGGCTCGTTTGCCGCCTTTCATTTTATATATGAGGCGCTGGGGCTCAGAGAGACGGGGACGGACCCAAAGGTACACGGCTCGTAAATGAGAAGCTAGAGCTTCTGGCTCTGGGCTCTTGGCCTGTCGCTGAGCTGTTTCCAAAGCCTCTATTTCTAGTCATCACTTCCCACTTGTCAATGTGCCAGGGGCTGCCCGGCCCTGCGGTGGATCCCGCGTGGTCCTTCAGACTATGTCAGAGCGGGTAAGCCAGCTGGCAACACTCAGCGTAACTCGGTCTAGGAAACCGTGACCCTGCGTTCACGTATTCTCACAACAAATATTTATTGAGCCAGGTGCTACCGGAGGAGAAACACTGGGTAGAGTCACATAAGGAGACAGACCTGGGCCCGTGGAGGAGGGACAATTAGGCAAATAATTACAATACAATGCGATAAATGTTTTAAAAGGGGAGAGTATGTCCGGAAAGGGACACCACCCCCAAGTCCATGAACAAAATAGATGAGAGCATCCTCTCGTGTGCAGGTGCTGGAACCACCCGAACCTCGGACCGGGCCCCTACTCGCGGTTCACCGAACCTTCAATCCACTGGCAGCTGTCGCCACAAGGGTTAAAGCTTGAAGCAGAGAGCCAATCTGCAGGTGTTGGTGAGTAATTCAGCCTCTGAGAGATTCCTCTAACCCTCCAACCCCCCACTAACCCTTATTTCTTTACCACCGAGCATTTTAGCATAAGAAGAAAGCATAAGGGCTGGGGAAGAGGAGAGAGGAGGCTGGCAAAATCCCTCTCTCGCCCCAGCTCGGCAGTATAACAGCAGTGAGTGGCCAAGCTGGCTGGAGCCCAAGAAGTACCAAAGGGCGCACTGGCTCCCTCACATCTGGCTAAGCACCGTGAGCCCCTCCGCTGGGCCACCTTACAGCTACAATATTGCACCAGGAAAGGGGCGGTCTGAGCACGTACAATCAGCCAGTCAGCAATAAGGGAGGAAAAGGGAAACAACCCGAGGAGGAGGAAGGGCCAAGGGGGCAACTAGAGGCCGTTGGACAGATCCTACCCATAGCAGGAGACTGGAGAAGAAAGATACTGTCTTATGCGGAGCCTGCAGCTTCACTCTTACCATTCTGGGCTTCTGGGTGGAATCCCAGCCTCTTCCCCTCTACTTGCCCATATTGCCTCTCCTTCCTCCAGAGCTGTACTCCTTGGTGAAATCTTCCCTCTGAGATTCTTACCCTTGGTGAGTGACTCATACACTTTAAGGAGTCTAAGAATCGCCTGCTTGCTAAATATACAGATTTCCAGGCCACATTCACTGTGATTCTGATTAGGAGGTATGGAGTGGGTCCTAGGTAATAATCCCCCACCCCTCCCCTAAACCACCCCCTCCTCTACCACCACAAGTGGTAGGGAAGCTGGCGGTCCTTAAATCACATTTTAAGAAACCCACCCTTGGGAATGACTCCTCCTGAGATCCCAGAGGCCCTGTTGTCTGTTATTTTATATCATCGTTTCTTTTTTCATATATACATCCTAACCACTCACCTTAACCATAGGCCCACAAGAAGAGGAAGTATCATCTACTTTTTTGACTCCTCTGCAAACAGCCCTGAGCACTGCGCTCTACAGGAAACACTGCGGCTGTTGAGTGATGACCACGATAAGAGGCCAGGGGAAGGAAAACCACAACAGGGATGGCAGAGCACCGAGGCCCTGGCTGGAGGGAACTGTTTTTAGTATGCCTACGTGTGCCAGGCTGGAACAACGGTCTGCCTTGCCTTCTTTTTTCCCTCTTCAATAGTCTTGGCACTACACACCTAACCTCCCTCATGAAAGTCACGCCTGAGCAAAGCACCTCCCATAGGAAAATTGCCAAGAAATCCTGCCAAGAATCCTGGGTGCTGTGTGGCTTAGTTTAATGGTCAGGGAGGACTTTAGATCTTGGGACCTATCAGATCTCTGTGCAAGCGAAGTATACAGCTGAGCATCAACTTGAGTAAAAAGACCAGGGCCCTTGATCCAGCCCCCCAAACATCCTCAGGGTAATGGTCTTCCATAGTCAACAAATATTTCCTGAGTACTTTGTACCAAGCATGGTTCTGGGTACTCACGGGCCTTAAGATATCATATGTCATTAGAAAGTATTTTATAGTGGCTTATCTTTAGACAGTTATTTTTGTTTTGTTTTGTATTTCACAGTGAAGGAAAACAAAAAAATGGCAACCTACTGAATGGGAGACGATACATGCAAGTGATGTATCTGATAAGGGGTCAATATCCAAAAAATAGAAAGAATTTATACAACTCAATACAAAACCCATAAATAATCCAATTAAAAATGGGCAGACGACATGAACAGACATTTTTCCAAAGAGGACATACAGATGGGCAACAGACACATGATAAGATACTCAAGACCACTAATCATCAGGGAAATGCAAATCAAAACCACAGTGAGATATTACCTTACACCTGTCAAACGGCTACAATCAAAAACAAAAAATAACAAGTGTTGGCGAGGACATGGAGGAGAAGTGCACTGCTGGTTGGAATACGAATTGGCGCAGCCACTATGGAAAACAGTATGGAGTAATGTCAAAAAATTAAAACTAGAATTACCATATGATCCAGGAATTCCACTAGTGTGTATTTGCCCAAAGAAAATGAAAACGCTAGTTTGAAAAGATATATGGACCCCTATGTTTATTACAGCATTATTTACAATAGCCAAGGTATGGAAGCAGCCCAAGTGTCCATCCGTAGATGAATGGACAAAGAAGATGGGGTTATATATATATATATATATATACAATGGAATATAACTCAGCCATAAAAAAGAATGAGATCTTGCCGTTTGCAACAACATGGAGGGACCTAAAGGGTATAATGTTAAGTCAGTGAGAGAAAGACAAATACTTACAATTTCACTCATATGTGGAGTTTAAGAAACAAAACAAAGGAAAAAAGAGAGACCAAAAACAGACTTTTTTTTTTTTTTTTTTTAAAGATTTTACTTATTTATTTGAGAGAGAGAGTGGGAGAGAAAGCATGAGAGGGGAGAGGGTCAGAGGGAGACGCAGCCCGATGCGGGACTCAATCCTAGGACTCCAGGATTATGATCTGAGCCGAAGGCAGTTGCTTAACCAACCGAGCCACCCAGGCTCCCCAAACAAGACTCTCAATACAGAGAATAAACTGGTGGTTGCCAGAGGGGAGGTGAGTGGGAGGATGGGTGAAATAGATGAAGGGGAATAAAAGAACACTTATCTTGATGAGCACTGAGTAATGTACAGAATTGCTGGATCATTATATTGTATGCCTGAAACCAATGTTTCTACTACTGTATGTTAGTTATCTCCTACCTCTACTACTGTATGTTAATTATACTCCAACAAAACAGACAAAACAAGAGAGAGTTACTTTAAAAGCAACTATACAAGTATTAAAGGGATGTTCTCAAGAACTGGCTATAGGATGAAGTACTATAGAGATCCGAGGTCATGCCTCAGGTCCTGGCAGACAGAAATTCTATTTTTACTTTACCATGAGCAATCCTTGGCAGCTCTGGAGTTCTTTCTTCCATTCTCAGATGCTATACTTTGTCCAGAAAGGCAAACTGCCACGCCTAGCCCCTTTGAATAAAGTAATTCCTTCTTGATGTCCAGATAGCAGCTCCAGAAAGTTATCCGCACTCACAGACAAGATTAGGTGCTCCGGCTTCTAATCCCATGGCATTTCACACTTCCCCTATTGTAGTACTTTTCACAACATCCTGCAATTGCTTGCTAAACTTTAAGCTCTAGTAAGGCAGGGACTCTACATAACCTGCCTTGCTCATCATTGTATCCCCAGCGCTTAGCATAGTGCCTGGAACAATGCAGGTACTTAGTGAATACTGATTAAATAATTACATGAATTAACGAGTGCATCATACTAGCAAGATGGAAACTGAATCATGCCTCATGTACTCTGCCAGTTTTATCCATAATACACGGATTAAACACCTAAGATAAGCAGCAGTGTTCCTTCTGTGGGGCCAGTACTGAGGCAGAGCTGAGGCTCAGAGATCACCCCAATACAGACTCCAGGAGGCACTTTCCACGACCAAAGGATGGATATAATGCTTCAAAGTCAATATAATATCACCAAGAGCTTCAGAGTTAAAACAGCCGTAAGCCACAACGCCAGCCCTGTCACAGACTTGATGGTAAGATCTCTCTTTCAAGTCATTCCACTTCTCCTCGACCCAGCTTTCTCATGAAGAGGGTATTAGGCCCTTCAGCAGCAGGTACCCTCTTTAAATAAAGAACGAGTAATGGTAAGAAGCTACTCACACTGTGGTGGGAAATTGGAAGACGAGGGCAGCGCTGGCAAAGAGGCATCTCTGCAGTTAGGAAAGGGTTAAGCACAAACGTCTGTCTGGGATCTCTTACCAGTAAATCAGCCTTGACTGCTGCTCAGGCTGAATGAAGCCCCACCAGGTTGGCCTGTCAGGAAGGAAGCCCATGCGTCCAGACTTTTGTTGTTCTAAGGATTTTTTTTTTTTTTTTTTTTTTAATTTTACTGCTCAGGAAGGAAGGCAAAGCCTAGGCCCTAACTGCAGTCCCTGCTGATTCCTTACCCCAGCACGCGCTCCTGCCTTCACCTCTCTATCCACCTCTTGGGTCCAACTCTTCTCTTTTCTGGAATTCCTTCCTCCCATTGACTTTGGCATTTGGGCCTAAATCTCAGACTTTCCCTTCTTTAACAACTCAAAATTAAGAATGGTGAGCATTTCCCTTCCTACCTCCTATACACTTTGTGACTGTATGTGGAAAGGACTGGGTTTAGGGTGAGAGGAGAAGTGGGTGCTCTTCGCCACCAACACGGACCTGAACCCCTTTTGCGCAACAGAGCCATGAGGGAACTGACAAGGATTGAGGTGTCGGCCTCAATTGGCCGCCAATGGCTATTTCTGCTACATACATATGTGAACAGGAGACTTTTCAAATCCAAGCCACTATATTTAAATAATAGACTCAAATCCAAGGTCCTCAGGCAGAAGGTCAGTCTTGCCCACTCCCATCCCCCTACTCCCCACCTCTTCCACTGACGTGCAGAATCATTCTCTGATATTCCCAAGCCCCGTGGGGCTTTCTTTCTACAAAGAAGAAAACACTGAGTTTATTTGTGCACTCAGGGTAATGGACAGCCCTCTTTTACTCCTAGGAAAATGCACACAGACACCATGGAAGAGGCCTATCCCCGCCCAACCCTGCCCACCCCTTCCCCTGCTAATCCCGCCCCAGCAGCTCCCCCCGCTCAGTCCTGCTGCTGTATTTCTCTCCTGACCTACAAGGCCCCTTCAAGCCCCGTCCTAAGCCTCCCCCAAGCAGAGACAATCCATCATGCTGTGGGACTGTGACACACACAGATGGGGGAAGGTTCACAGATTTCTCTCACATAGGCAAGAGGGTAAAAGTGCCTGTATAACTTAAAATCTAGGGACATACTAGAAACTCTGGGATTTTGCATTCTAATACTAGTCAAATACCATTACAGAAAATCTGATTACATATAGCTCAAATCTCTACCACAAACAAATTCTAATGGTCCATTTATTTCAAGTGATATCTGATAATACGAAGTTCCAGAATAAGAAAATATGATGAGATCTGGCTTCTCTGACCTGGGCCACTGCCTTGATACCTAACTAACCCTGGTCAGGTCCCTTCCTGAGTCAGACTTGGTCTCTTTAACTCTAATACTGCCTTGCTTCTAAATAAAATGAAGGGAGAAAGAGGTCAGAGGGCCATCAGAGCTAATCCTGGTGGATGGGTAATAATGAAGGGAGGTGAACCAGCTGGCTATCGCAGAAAAGGGCTCTGAGACTTTCTCTCTCCTTTTTTTTCCATATTGTCATAAGGCATGAGTGTGTGAAAGGATCCTACATACATGCTAGTTGTTAATGACCCTGTGTTTGGCTACATCAAAATGCAGAATTCTAAAAATGAAGATTAGACCACCAGATTATCCTTGAAATAAGTCATTATGTATTGAATGCTTGGTATGTCTGAGGGACTGTCCCAAGCATTATCTGTGTATTTAATCTCATTCAGTCCTTCACAACAGCTCTTTAACTTGTATAATTCCCATTTTACAGGTGAGAATACTGAGGCCCACAAAGGTCAGGTAATTTGCCTAGGATCACAGAGTAAGTAAGCTAGAGGCTCAGGATCTTACTCAGAGGCTGAACTCCTAACTACTGTGTTATATTGTCTTCCCACCTTTGATCTGAAACATTTTCAAGTTGAGCCTCAAAGGGGCAAACGCAACATTTATTCCTCTCACAGATATTTATTCTGCTAGGCCACTCTGACTTGGTCTAAGTCACACCCCAAAAAGCAAAGGCCAAATGACAGCACTCCAGGATTAGCCGGCACCTAAAGGGGACTCATATACCTGAAAATAAAGCAAAGGTCTGTCCAGGGCTGGCCCTTGCCCCCTCCCTACAGCTTTCGCACTGTCTGGGGCTCTAAGATGGATGCAAAGCCATAAGTCTCAGCCTGCGAATGAATTTCAGTGGAAAAAGACAACCCTCATCTGGTGAGTCACACTCAGGCTTACTGGGCTTGATTTCTCAGGAGACTGTACCAAAAGGTTCCTTCCTCACACACACAGCTCTAGACGTTCCTACAGTTCCACGCCCGCCGAACAGAATGTGCTGGATGCGGCACCATGTGTTCCCCCCAAAAACACAACTTTCATTTCCTCTAGGTCATCTTCAATCAGAACACATTCCACAGAGAAAATTGACGGTCAAATGTCTGAATTGCCAGATGGTTGTATGTGTCTACAAAACCCGCACATCACTTGTCTGTTTCCAGCTTCAACCAGGAGCTGGGTAGGAACTTGTTTTTTTTAAATACACATCAAAAGCGGATCAGCATTTGTGGACGCCATGATAGGGGATGTAATGCTGTGAGGAAACATTTGGGAAGGGGATAGCCTCTGATCTTGGGTTTCTAGAGTGTTAGGTGAGAAAAGCAAATTTTAAATTATTTTTTAAGCTATGAAAGATTATTTTGTATCCCAAATAATCAACACGTCTACATTTGAGAAAGGCAATTTCACATATGTCTTGAAAAACTCCCTACCTACTTTTGTCATTATTAAACCTCAAGGCATAAATAAATTCTTCTTTTCTTCCCTTCAATCTCTATACCTTTGGGATAGCATAGTCTAATAGATATCCGGTGCAATGCCAAAGAGTGGCAAACAGATGAAAACTTGGGAGAAAAATTAGATTATAATCACCACCATTAATTTATTCAATACTCAACTAACACTTACTGAACCCTTTGATGTGATTGGCACCAATGCCCTCAAAAATTTTTTTAGCGCTAAAACTAAACTGTGATTAAGATTATAGAAAAACCTAATCCATTGGATAAAAATGGAAGGCAATGAATTCCTCCTGTTTACTTAACATCTACCAGGTTTACTGATCCATACCACAGCCTATCATCTCTCCAGGCCTAAACCCATAGTCCCAAATCAGTATCTTTTCCTGGAAAAGGCCTGAGAGAGAGACTAAGTAGGTGAAAGTTCTTTTGCAGAAAATTCTCCTTGTGCAAAGAAATATTTACAAATTCCCACCCACAGCACACACTTGCAGGTTCTGTTCAGCCACAAACGTAGCAATTTAAATGGTATTTTTTAAAACGTGAAGGCATTTTAGCTGCTATACAGCAATAAGTTATCCTCAAGTCTGCAGTTCATCTGTCTTTAGGGGGAAAATGGCACTGGGAAATGCTGTTAAACTGTTGGAAGAGAATATTCAAATCCAAAGATTACTGTAATTTTGGTGTTAAAATTGTGTGGGTTTTACACAAAATGCATCATCACTCCAAATCCCAAGTACTTATAAAGAGTACATTCCAACATGTACACTGATATTTATTGACCAGATGGACGTGGTTAATTAGACTTAAAAATATGAAAAAACATTATGAAAATATAATTCTATTAAATGTATTGTCACTCCAAATGCCCAGTATTTACAAATAATACATTTCAATGTGTGCTAATATTTATTATAACCAGACGGATGGATGTAGCCAACAAGGGTTAAAAACAAGAAAAACTAATATAAAAATATAATTCTATTTTTTCAGTTTCCTTTTCTACCTAATGAGGAAAGGGGGTGGGGAGGGAGAGCAACTTTTGTTATTAGAATACAATGTGTGTTTTTTGTTTTCAAACAAAAAAGGGCCACCAAATAATCAACCTGGGGCCGCTGACCGGAAGGCAGCCCCGGAAAACTTCCCGTGGGAAGAGTTCCAGAAATTGCCCGGACTTTAACAAGCCCCGCTGTGCTGGCTGAGAGCCTCTGACCGTCAGAGACGACCGAGACTCGCCTCGCCCGAATGCCAGCCATCCTGCGGATTCACGAACCCCGGGACTTGGGAAACATTCCCCGGAACGTTTTATAAATTCGAAAAGCAAGACGGGGAAAACATTTCGAATCTACAGGAGAAACCTCAAAGTCTTCGGGTGCCGAGGGAAATGCTAGCTCCAGATGCGTGTGTACACACGTCCGTCCTCTTGGACGCGCCCCCGCGCCCTCCCCGCATCCCTCGCCCCCTCCACGCCCCCTCCCGGCGCGCTGGCCGCCCCATGCCCGCGCGGGGTCCCCTCGCCTCCTCACACCGCCACCCACCCACCTGCACCTCCCGCCCTGTCCCCCATCACCCCGACCCCCCGCGTGGGCGTGCCCCCCCTCCCCGGTCACACTCGCTCCCTTGTCCCCTCACTCCCTCTGCGGCTCAGACGACAGGACAGGAAACCGACCGAGGGCTCGGTTCCTAGTGCGACCTGGGGCTGCGGGACGGGGAGGGCAGGGCGGGGCGGGGGGGTGGGGGACCAGGCCGGCTCGCGGGTCCCGGCCGCAGGCGGCGGTGGTGGCGGCGCGGGGCTCGCCCGGCCCTGGGGCAGCGCCCGGAGTTCTCCCGCTGCCTCCGAGTCCGGCCGAGCGACGGCGAGGTCACCAACATTTCTGAAACCACTTGAAAGCCATCTCGGTGGCGGAGGCTGGGGGGTCCTCTCCAAGGGAGCCAACGGTGGCCGCTCTGTGGTCCTTCCTCCCCCTGGCCGGGCCTCGCGCCTCTCCGCGCCCCCTCCCCCAAACGATCAATTACCAGCCACCCTTCTGCCGGGAGCGGTGAGGGGCTGGCTGGCGGCCGCGAGGAAACGGCAGCCGGGATCACTTCTGCATGACAATTGATGGGAGGGAGGGCGCGAGGCGAGGAGGGAGGACGGCTGCGGTGTCCGTTTTCTCACCATGGTGATTAGGCATTCCGGCCGCGCGAGGAGGCAGCCGCCGACCAGAGCGGCGCGGAGTGGAGCGAGGACAGGGGAAGAGAGCGAGAGCGGGAGCGGGAGCGAGCCCAGCCGCCGGGCGGGCGGGCGGGCGGGCGGCGGGCGAGCGGCGCGCTGAGCCAAGCCAAGCCAGGCCAGATGGCTCTGCAGCCATCAGGGACTGCTCCCGTCCAGCCCGGCCCCACTTTAGCTGTGCAAACATTTCTTTATCCCAACAAGACAATTAAACCCGGCAGCATGAAAAGGAGTCTCCGTGACTGTGCTGGGAGCGAACAACCAGAAACAACCACACATCACAGGAGTTCTTGCCCTCCACCCCCGGAAGGGAGGAGAAAAGGGGCTCTGGGAGAAATCGGGGAACAGCTGAGCCACAACTGGGCTAGGTCTGGGCGGCCGGTACCAAGGGACCCATCTGACCCATTTCCTCCGGGGATCTGCTGGCCCTTTCACAGCAGTCATCTGCTCCAGCTACAATCCAGAAGTTGAGCCTGGGGACCTGACAACTGTCCCAAACATCTTCCCCAGCAAGAGCAATTCAATTAAAAGCCTAGGTTAGAGTCCCTGGTCACTCCAGTCCCAGAGCCCTTGGGAAGTATCCCCCTTAATACCACCCCCATGATGTAGCCAGGACTCCTCATTCCAGACTGCTCTTGGGCCTACTGGGGCTCAGTTGATCTGATTGTTAGGACACAGGGTCTTCCATGATACATGACACATTCTCCGAGTACAAAATACCATCTCCTACTCAGGGCTTTTGGGGCCCAAGAATGACTTTTCAAATATAACAAAGACGAGAGCAAAGCAGAACATCCAGGAACTGCCGTGAGCCCCCAGGTTTCCTGCCTACCTGTGAATCTGCCTGACACAGGGAAGGGCCAAGGAAATAGGGCCACTGTAGGGTCAATGCCCAGTGCCCATCCCTGAGGTGAATCAGAAGGCTGGGCCAGTCATTGGTCCAACTGGGACAGTTCTGGTTCCTCTCAGCCCTCTGGTAAGCATGCATACTAGCCAACTCCAATTTGGGCTGAGTGGAATGACTAGCAGCCTGGCTCCCCCGCACCCCGCCCAAAATCTCAAAAAACCTGTGTCACCCAGGCAGGAATCTGGGCACAGGGGTGGCCAACAGAGCACAACAAGGAAATGCACATGGTAAGAGCCAGGGCGCTAAGGGGCTAATAAATGTATAGATTCTAGCACAAGGCAGCAGACAATACTTATCTTCCCTTTTGTTGTAAAGTTTCCTTAATGAGGAAATGTTTATTTTAAAAGCCCTGGGAAACATATCTAGAGACACTTCATATGTAAGACACACGTGGACTATTCGTAATTGGTCCATAAATTTTAGCATCATTTCCCTGGACAAGAAGCCTTGGAGACTGGTTCAGGGAGTGACAATAAACAGGAGTTACCTCAGTTCCCTTCCTGGGGAATTACGCATCCTCCATGACCGGCTTCTCACAAAACACTTCTCCCTTTCTCCAGGGCAAATAAGTCAGTCAAGGCTTCTTTTTTCCATCGACCCCAACACCTACCTCACGAATCACCTGTGATGCCAGGCAGGTGCACAGGCAAGCAAACCGGAAATCATCTACTAGGGGAGACAACACTTTACCCAAAGAGCTACATTTCGGTCTACAAAAATGCATATTTAATCGCAAAAGAAAGCCTGCCTATCGGCACCCAGATTTAAGGAAAGAACACGTGTGCATTACACCATGTCTGCAGGCCCCTCTTTCACATGCTCTCCCATGTGGACATATCTGCATTGGATGCAGTGTGTGAGCGGGGGGGAGGGCAGCGACAGTAAAAACTGTCAGTGTTTCCATTGTAAAACTGATTTTTCATTGACCTAAAACTCAGTCATAAAACTTCTACTCTAAGTAAAGGACACACACACACACACACACACACACCCATACTCAGCCCCCAACCCCGGAAAAAAACCCTAAAGCTAAGTGCCTGTTTAGGAGTTTTACTGTTGTATTTCATTAAAACTTTTTTTTTTTACATTTTATAAGAAAAATTTATTTATATGAAGAGAACTGAAGCATAAGTCAACCACATCAGAAATTAACTCTAAATTTTAAGAATAAAAAACCTAGGATATACCTTGTTAATTTCGGCAATCTGACCAAAAGTCACTGCATCCTATTACTTTGCTCTTTTGAACACTTTGTAGCCTCTCTCTTCTGGCCTCCCCATCCCCCCTCACTGCCTCAGCTGCCCCTGAAGCTCTCCCTTTGCAAGCAGTCTTGTACACTGTCACTCGATTATCTGAGAAATATTACTTATTTCAAAACGGTTCTGTAGGGAGGACCTGAAAGGCATCTAGTGGGAATAATCAGGCCTTCTAACGGCCCTTAAATATGTATTTACATAAAACAGACCATAAATATTCCGACACACGTCGGCATATGACAGGAGCCAAGAAAGCTGCTGCAGACTTTGTCACAGTGCCTCTTCAACCCGTCCCTACAGAAAAAGGTTTCTCCCGCCTTCCAAAAACTCAAAATCAAAAGCACAAATGCTACCCAGTACAACCCTTTGAAGGCTGCTCTGCCCCCTAAGGAAAGAAAAGGAGGAAGGAGCCCAGATCCAGGGCTATCACAGGCCAAGAGACTCCTCTTCACTTGGCACCTTTGTTTCTTGTTCAAGTCACCAATGCAACTCTAGGTAATGATGTGGGTGTGCAAACATCCTACACCCATAGACACACCTATAGGTTTTATGTTTGTGTAAGAGAAAAAAGAGAAGACAAAGTACTCTCAAAAGAAAGAATATTTTAAGCAAATAAAAGGGGAAAGGGTTCCCATTTCTGCAGCACTACAGTTTGAAATAAAGAAGTTTCCCCACCCTTCTGATCAGAATCTCATTAATTTCAAGGTCAGAATTCCATTTCACTTTGGGAGATAGACTCATTTAATTTTTCTCCACCCAGGCGTATTCCTGTGTGAGGGAGCCATCTCCATGGGGGATGGCACCACCACACAATGCACACCAGGCAAACAGAAGAGTTATGGCTTTGACACTCGGAGGGGGAATGGATAGCCACATCTATGAGTTCTGACTTGACTAACAAGCTTCCTCCTGCTCCGGGGGTCTGACACACATTTGGGCTAAAAAGAGAGAAAAACGGAGACCAGCCGGATCTGCTGGGAGAGAAGAAAGGAATCTTGATCTCCAGATGTTACTTTGCAGCATGTTAGGTTTGAGAGGATTTCATCTTTGACTTGTATTTGGAGCAAAAAGGGGGCAGAATCACTCAGGCCAGCTTTAGCCAGAGGTCAGATTACAGCTCGCCTTGATCACTTGCACATTGACAAATGAAAACTGTACCGAAGTAAAACACGACGGACCCACACGACACCAGCGTGTCCAGCAGGTATACCGGGAAAGCAAGACGGTAACGCACACGTCAGCTGTCCAGCAGGGGAGACGGTGGAAGAGGAGCCCAAGTGAAGTGAGAGAACACACGGGCACTCGTGCTGGCAGCTTCTCCCTGAAGCGGGGGAGGTCTCGGGCTTACAGACGCTGACATAAAAGACACACTTGCAACATATTTCAAAACCAAAGAGCGATGGATTTACAAGGCAGGTTGATTTTATGATGACTTTTATTGAAAAGGTACGCTGGGTTTAGGCAGATGCCTTTTAGCGCAGGAAAGTTAACACAGTGCCTAATTCAAGGAGACAGCCTGAGGAAGCAGCGCCGACAGGGGAGAGAGCTGCAATGTCTCTATTACTCTCCTCGGCATCATAAAGAGAAGAGAAAAAAAATGGTATTCGTGTTGGTGGTTATGGAGAGGACAGGAGCACAAAAAAAAAGGGAGAAGAGGGGAAAGCAAACCTCAGATGTAGTTTTCTTAAGAAAATAAAACGAAGCAAATCTTAGAACAAAGGGTTGGGTGGAAAAACACCCTCAGTTCATAAATTCTCACCAGGCTTGAAGAAAACTGCTCTGCCTACCCACAGACCAAAAGCGTCAGAACACAATTATTTTCTGATTCTATTAGAGGAGAAGATTGCAGGGTTCAGCACTCCTGGTCTACAAGTTCCAAATAAAGCCTTGGTTCCAACTATTAGCGAGGGTCGCCAAAGCTCAATGAGGCACTGGGAGAACACAAGAAAGCTGTTCCATAAGCAGAAATTAATAATAGTTGTGAACATCAAATATGGAACAGTCACACAGGTCAATCGTGTCTAGTCCTAAAAGTGAGCCCCAGGATAAGCATCCAGCAAACCTGTTAAATCCCAAGAGAAGTCGGCTTTCTAGCCTTGCGATCACAAGGAAAACACAGCTGTTTGAAATGCTTTATGGTGATTGACGACACCTTTGTCCTTCTCTGAAAAATAGCCTCATGCGGACGAGGGCTGAGAGTTGGGAAAATAAAATCACGTGGAGTCCACTGGCTATGATACAATGGAAAAGCTAAAAAATAACGCCAAGATCAGAGAAATATAATGAGGAGAGCAAAGAGAGGAGGGATGGACGAGTTTCTTCAGGCCCCCCCCAAATATCCTAGGAACCTACACTTTCTAATAAAATGACATTCGCTCCAGTATACATACGGCACCCCTCTTCATTCCAGAGCCCCCAGACAGTAAGCCAATCGTGCCCTGGGGAGAGGCAGCTTGGGGGCCAACTTGCCTCTGGCTACCGTCAGAAAAACCTGTCCTCCCGGAACTGTCAAATGCTCATCGACAAGAGACAAGGAAATGTTAGCACTCCGCTGCCACTGAGTGGGAAGTAGCCGGCCCTCCCTATTCCTAGGAGCATGAAAACTGCCACCGACTTGTTGAACACTAGTGTGAGGCAGGGCTTGCTGGGGGTTGGGAAGGCTCGCACCAAAGTACTTACATCTGTCATTCCGATCCTCTGGGCTAGAAGAGGCTTCCCGATCCGAAATGAGGCCAGAGACAGCAAAAATCTTCTTCCCAGTATCGTCAACCTTGAGTGAACCGGGGGAGCTAGATGGCAGCTGTGTCCCAAAGTCATATTCCTTGCCATCTGCATCTGAGAAGCGTAAGTGGGGAGACTCTGTGTCATGGCAGTTCTTAAGTCGCTTGGCCGGCGTAAAGGCTGACTGATAACTCTCCCGGTCCTCGGTGGAAGCGAAAGGGCGGAAAGCCCCCACTCCGCTATGATTCAGCATACTGATTGGGGTGCAATCTAGATTTGGGGGAGCAAACTGAGGGTGGAGGTGCAGTAAGGAAGGGGGAAAATCACGATTGGCAAAAGTGCCGGGCACCCCACCTTGCCGATGGTACATAGAGGCAAAGGTGTAGGAACCGTTGGTGAAGGGAATATGCACGTCCTTGTCTACTGAGACAGGTACACCAAAGGGTCGTGGCTGCTGACAAGGGATGGAAGCATCTCGGCTGGCCTCAGCCGTGGACGCCAGGACCATCAGGGCTGGGGATGCCAGCGGGTTGGGGAGGTAGGATGAGTTCTCCATCTTGAAGGCTGCCCGGTGTAAGTCCATCGGAGTCTCTTTCTGTGGCTGGTGTCACACAAGAAGCAGTCTTCCCTGGGAGGGAGGCCGAGCGGCACCTTGGATCAGGGCAGGGAATATTACTGGGGAATCATCCCTTCTAAGACCTGCAGAAACAGCAAAGAGAAGAAAAGAGGGGGGAGGAAGGTCAGGGGGAGGAAAAAAAGGGAAACCCCAAGTGATCGAAACACCATCCTTCTGGCTTACAGATGCTCGGGCAAGAGACACCACAGGCTTTAGGAGCCAGTGGGCAGCAGCATCAGACCATTTTCATTCAGGAAAATCAATAGACAACTTACTGTGATGTACGCGTAGCTGACTTTGGTCCCTACACGTTCCGGGTGAAATGCGCCTGAGCCCAGCAAAGGAAAAAAAATCATAAAACCTCCAAATACAATATTCCCTGAGCAAATGAGCTTTGGAAGGCCAACGCACCCAGTAGATTAGGCGGGGTCTATATTTTAAAGGGTTTCCACCTGCACACACCACTCATGGCAGGCCTGATGTTCAAACAGAGGCGAGGTTCTACCTAGATGACCCCCCACAAACACATACTCTCTTCATCTCCCCTGACAATGCCCTGATGCTGAAAAATTCCTAAATCAAGCACATCTAGACCATCTGTACATGCTAGTCGGGACGAATGGTACGTGTGGATAAATCACACACATTGGCACATACATCAACACACATCGTCATGTATCATTTAAAGCTGTTTCCAGAAAGAAGTGCTATGTGAAGAGACAACAGCAATATTATTTTTGACGCACACCCCTCTCTAATCATACAGGTTTTCTCTTTCCTGAAAAGGAACAAAACCTTCATCAGTAAAATGCCTGGCACCTCCGACAATATTTCACACCATAATGGGTGCCTTTGGCTTGTGTTCTCCAGAAGCGGCTGTCTTCCAGGGGCAGCAAAGAAAGGATCGGTAATTTTAGTTACTAATGCACTCGCTCTTAAGTAGATTTGTAAACAGCCTTGAATTTGCCATTAACATTTGGAGCAAAATGTTAACAAAATTTCTGACTTATTTTGCTCTGCTTATTGGCCCAGCCAGAGTTGTTGTCTGATAAAGGCCCCTGGAACAAATTGGAGTTCGGAGAGACTTCCTTCAATTTCCCTTTTAAATTTAGGTTGTACATTTCCATAGCCACTGATTCCATTTCAAAATTTATTTTGAGTGGGGGGCTGGGGGAGTGGGAGAAGAGCTACATATCAAAAGTCAGGATAACATAAGATGAATACTAGAATTTATTAGCTTCAAAAATACACACTAGACAGAAACTTAGTGAAACTCAAAGTGTAACCAAAAATCACCATCTGCTACAAATTATCACCTTTAAATCGAGAGTCATAGCTCAAATAAGAATTTACCCCCTCCCTTAAAAAAAAAAACCAACACAAAACACCTAGGTAATGGAGTATCTTTGATATTCCCTCAAATAGAGGAGCCTCAGTTCAACTGTAGATGAATCCCCTTGGCTTAATGCAGTGCAAAGAGAGTATTTCCTTCTTTCATCCTGTAGCAGACGTGTCAATGACTGTTATTAATTGGGAAGATGAGTGCACAGCATCAGACTGCTTCCTCATTTGGCATCACTCCTTATAGACATCATTGCTAAATTACCAGATTATGTATCTCACATTAACGGATTTTTCTCTCTTCCAAATTTTAAATAACTTTCCTGTCAAGTTATAGCAGCATAGGGAATGATCTGCCAAGGACAGCCAGTTAGCCTGACAAGCCTGGTCTGGGAATCCTGTTCTTGGCTGTTTTCAAGTCAGATTAATGGTCGCACAACATGGACGCTCTAAAAGTGGGTCTAGGGCTGTTCCAAGGGTTCTAAGCAGCTCTTTATAACAGAAATAACTAACTACTTGTCTCTCAACAAGCAATATCACATGAGGCAAGCAGGAGAAAAGGACAAACATAATACACTGTGGGTGGGGGGTGAAGGGTGGAAATGTTTTCCCCCCAAATAACCAATTGCCCAGAGAATTCACTTTCTATTTTTTACTTCCCGGATCACCTCATTATGTTAAATGAGTTTCATAAATTAGCAATCTGGCGACAGCACCGGACACTCCAACAGAACACAGTGAATCACTCAAACCTGGTTATTCATTTGAAACTTCATTATACTGAAAATAAATCAACAATATTTTTCCAGGCCACATCTCTTTTACTCCACTGTGTGGGCGTTGGTCTCTGTGGGGGGAGGGGGTGTGTGGTTTTTTTTTTTCATTTTCTTTCTTACCCCCTCCTCACATTAACAACTTGTATAGATGAGGCTTCAGCAGACCACAGTCATTATGAAAATCTATAGTTAATACACTCCCAATGTCAAAATGTCATGGGTTTAAACACAGAACCCAAAATAAGAAAACTAACTGACCCTCTTAATTAAAAAAATATGGATTGTAAGATAATCAGCTTGATGGAACATTTGGGTGACTGTAAAGAACCAGGCAAAGGGAAAGTAAGTAACTGTTACTTTTCTGCCTCTATGCTGATTTTTTTTAATTTAGCACTTCGTGCAAATCCAGATTAAAATAACTCCAGCTATTGATCCGAGCAGTGGAATTGACATTAATTTTAGTTCACTTCTCACTTTGCAAAGGGATCAATAGGAAGTAATAACAGCTGACATCCCCGCTGAAAGGAGGAGAAAGAAGGGCTGAAGACAGAAATCGAAAAGCAACCAAATAAATCATCAGCTACTTTTCCACGGCATCAGACAAACTCCAAACAGATTGCAAAAAGTCTTTGTTGAATTAACTAAACAAGGAGGAGGGATCAATCCACGAAGCTAAATAAATTGTCTGGCAGGCAGTCAGGTTGGACGGGGGGGGGACCAGCAAATATTGAGTTTTAAAATTTTCAAATCCTTGACGTGATGGGTTTGGTTCAAGTCTGTATGTGTGGGAGTTTGTTAAATCACACACCCAACCCTGGTTTAAAGTGATTACAAAACGCCAGCTAACTGAATAGTGAGATTACTAATTGCGTGGTTAAACATGCCAGAACCAAGACAAATGAAACGAAGAAACTGGCGTTTGGAACGTGAAAATGTCTGGAGCTGGGCTGATGCGCAGCGCTCCGCGCTCTGCCGCGCGAACTAGCCACTTTCGCATTGAAAAACCGAAAGCCAGAAAGAAAGTCTCAGAGAGTGGGCGATCTCCCACCCCAGCCTGTGACCATCCCCATCCAGGGTCTGGGCTTCCTGACCCGCGCTGGGATCGGCGTAGAAGGAAGCGGCGCTCCTGCTGCCGCTGGGAGCCAAACCCACTTGCAAATGACTGCCACAAAGAAAAGCTGCAAAGCCTCTTTTCCCCGAGCCCTAGCTCCGAACGCCCACCAAACTACGACTCTGCTGGCAATTAAAACGCACACACAACACTCCTCTGCTTATTACAACAGGTGACATTTTTGTGGTCTCTGAATCGTTTCCAAAAGCCAGGAATTAAAATAATAGAACAAATTAAACGATATTTTTCCTTTGCATAAATAAACTTTTAAAAAATTAACAGGCAACTTAAAAAGCAAAGAACAATGGGAAATGGGGCCAGGGTAGTGGGGGGTTGTGAAGAACTCAGGAAAGAATTTTTTTTTTTTTTAAGTTCACAGACTTCTTCGCTTCAAGAGAATTCCCGCACACCAAATGCCCAGGGGGTATTTGGAAACACCGCTCTAACAGAAATTTTACCACCATATGCAAGAGCTCAGGAAGCATAAGCTTAACACTATTCCAAAGGCCAGGGCCAACGCCTGCAATTCAGACGTGGCCGGGTATCGGTCCCAGATTTGGACCCCGACCCAGGCCCGGCGTGGCCAACGGGTGCGAATCCGAAATAACCCGGCCTGTCGAAGAGTGCGGGGCTGCGGGGCTGCCAGCTCAGCTAAGCGGGCGCAAAATCCAGCCGGGAGGAGTCTTAACCAGGGAAAACCAACTCTTTCAGGGAAAACGGAGGAAGAAGAGGTGAAGGCGAAACCTGCAAAAACTTGGGGCCAACGCAGAGCCGAGCCCACCACTCCTTGGCCTGACGTCTCCCTCCAGCTCTCGGCTGCCATTGCACAAAGAATACTTTAGGTCCCAACAACCTCCGCACGAAAGCAGCTGCTTGTAACTTTGGGGGAACCAGGCGCCGGCCAGGGAAGAACAGACAAGTGCGAGGAGCTCCGGTCCACAGCCGGGCAAGGCCCGCGGGACAGGGGCTGGGGGCGGGGGGCGGGAGGGGGGGGGGGAGTCTGCCTTCGATCAAAGTCCAAGGACCTCGTGCCGCTGAACAACCCCGCCCCGCGGGTCACCCGGGTCTCATCGCCGCGCGCCACCGCTTCGGCGGGCAGCCACCGGACTCATGGATTCTGGCGCTCCCGTAAATGCCGGCCCACGCGGGGCAAGCCGGCCCTCCCGGTTCCGGGACTGCGGGCCTGGGGTGAGGGAGGGAGAGTTCTGCCTTTCGCGCCGACGCCGTCCGGCAGCCCCACACGACGCAGCTGGAAGAACAGGTGTGTGTCCCCGTTCGCAGGGCGCCCGGCCCCGTCGGTCACCAGCGGGGCGGCGCCGCCCTGTCCTCGGCCTTCCCCCACCTCGCCCCGGATCGCAGCGAGCGAACTCACGCCACTTTTGCCGGGTTTCCGCGGGCCAGGAGGGTTGGGAACGGAAGACTCCCGCATCTCTTCCTCGACGCTCTTTCTACCTTCCCCCCTCGGCTCATTTTCCATTTTCGGCAAGAACCCCCGAGACGGGCAGAGGAGGAGGCCGGGCATCCTTGGCCGCTCTGCTCCCTCCAGTCTGACCCACCGCTTCCTCACTGCCCGCCCTTTTTTCTCTTTATTTTTCCTTTTTTTCCCCCTCTGCCCCTCAAGCCGAGTCCGGAGCCCGGGCTGGAGGCGAGACGTGGCTGGTGGGCATCCCGGGCAGAGCGCGCCCGAGTCCTCTCTCTCTGCTGTTCCTGGGGCAGGGAGGCGGCGCAGGCCACAGACCCCGGACGGCCCGGCCCTGCCACGCCAGGCAGGGCTGACCCCCACACCGAGCGCCCCCGCCCCATGGACCCACCCCGTGCAACGCGCGCCCGGCTCGGGGCCGGGATCCTGGCCCTCCGCTGGAGCTGCGGCCAGGGCCCAAAAAAGCAGTGCGTTCCGAACGGGAAACGAGAGCTCTTCCTCTGCCTCCGGGCAGCCGAAGCCTCCGCTACTTCTGGGGCTCCCGCGCGCTCTCGCCAGCCGGGGTCCACCTGGGCCTCGAGCTCTTGGAGGGGCTCGTGGAGCAAAGGACAGACCGGGCATCCCCTCGGATGGTCTCACCACCGTGGGCGGCCTCCCCCGGGGGGCCACACGGAAGCTCTCCGCCCAAGTTTGTTGTGCCCTGGAAGAAAAGGCTTTCCCTTACAAAGCACAAAGGCGAACCGCCCAGGCCGAGCCCTGAAAAGCCCGGGGCTGGGGAGGGGGGCCGGCCGGAGGCTCGGGAGCGCGGTGGCGGGGCCCGGCTCCGGGCGGAGAAGGTCGCTCCACAGGAGCTGACGAGCACGGCGGCGGTGGCCGCAGGACTGCAGCGACCTGCGTGCTCGCTAAAAAGTTTTGTTCCCAAGTCGGAGGAAGAGAAATTGTTACTCAGTTTAAGGCAGGTCTAAGATTAAAATAAAACTGCAAAAAGAGCCACGTGCCGCTGTCTATACGGCGGTCCTCCCGCCCGGCTCGGTAGAACCACGGGGCTAGAGTCCCGACCCCGAAAATCCCGGGAGACCCCCCACGAGTCTGGCTGCTCTAAGGCCAGGCGGGTCCCGCCCGGCGGAGCAGGGAGTTTACCGGTTGCGTTTAGAGCGGTCCACCTCAGTGCCAGCACCTGCCTCCTTCCTGCGCGCCGCGTCTCCCCCCACCCCCACCTCCCTCCACGCCCTTCACGTCCGCCCCCGCTGGGAAAAAGTGAGCGGAGCACCCGGGGGCCCGAGGCTCTCAGCGCTGCGCAGGTACCCCACCGGGCCGGTGCCTAGCTGTGTGGGGGCGATGGGGACCCTCCTCCCGAGGCTCTCCCCTTCCCCATCCTGCCCGCCGCCTCAGGCTCCCCACTGAGCACCGCCCGGGCCCGGCCTTTCCGGAAATCACCGCGGGGTACGCGGGGGAGCCCGGCGACAGGGCTATCTCCGCATCGACCCAAACAAAGTGGGAACGGGTCTTATTAAAAGATGGAGAAAAGGAGTCCTGCTCCCTTCCCCGGCTGTCCCCTCACCCTCCCTACTTGTCCAATTCCCGCGTCTGGTCCCTCCCCCTCGCACCCCCCAAATAAAACACATTAAGGAAAACTCAAGACGGAAAGTTTGAGCGAGGCAGCGCACGGAGTGCGCAGGGGACCGATGCCGGGAGGCACCGTCGCGGAGATCTGAGACGCGCCAGCCCAGGTCCCAGCCCCTGCCCCGGTCGCCGGGAGCCGCCCGAATCCCTAGGAAACGGACCCGGAAAGTTAGTCAGGTTCCCGAGCAACCCGCCGCTCTCGCACTCACCCCTCTGTGTACGCGCGCACACCCACTCCCCTCTCTGGTCTCCATACTTGCCGTGGAAATTCCTTGGGAGAACGGTCGCACTTTTCAGGACACGAAGGGAAGGAGGCAGTGAGTGTGGTGCATGAAAAGTCCCGGGTGCGCAGAGCCGGCGGAGGCAGCGGCGGCGGCGGCGGCGGCAGCGGCAGCAGCAGCAGTAGGCGGCTGGCCCCGGGTTTGTGTTCGCGAGCTGCCTGGGATTGCATGTACAGATCAAGAGACTCGGTTGGTGTGAGAGAAGGAGCAGTGCTGCCTCTCAGCGCTGGCTCTAATCAGTGAATGAGCCTCCACTCTCCCAGGGACTCGGAGACACACACACACACACACACACACACGCACGCACACACACGCACACATTCTCTCACACTCACACACATACAGGCACTCTGAGCACTGAATACATTAGGGCACTAAGGGACTCTGGGAAATGGAGTCCAGACCCAGGGCACTCCTGGAGAACAGACCTGCTGGCCCCCTCAGGAAAGAGCTGGAAAGTCTTGGGGTCGCCGGACATTATGGTAACTGAACAGAGCTCTTGCTTTTGTTCACACTTCCCCTCATCACACCCTCTCTCCCCTGCCCCGAGAGATCACAATGAATGGTTTGGTGCTCTTCCTTTCTTAAACCCAAAGTGACCAAGAGTAAATGGGTAAATCTTTAAGGCTGACACCCAAAGCAGCTGAATGACCCCCAAATCCTGGCTCCCTCATAAACTCTGCCTTTTTCCAGAAAAATCTTACCTACTGCTTTGCTCCTGGAATGCTTCTCAGGGTCTTTGCCTATAACAATAAGGTAACGGATGAATATAAATAAAACTACAACTTTTAGAGATGGTGGAGAGGGCCTAGTTTAGCACTGAGAACTAAGAATTAAAAATTTTATTGGTATTTATATTACAGTTCTTTTCTTCAAATCATTTTCTTTTTTTTTTAAAGATTTTATTTATTTGTGTATTTGAGAAAGAGAGACAGCGAGAGAGGGGACACGAGCAGGAGGAGTGGGAGAGGGAGAAGCAGGTTTCCCTCTGAGCAGGGAGCCCAACTGAGGGCTCAATCCCAGGACCTTGGGATCATGACCTGAGCCGAAGGCAGATGCTTAACAACTGAGCCACCCAGGTGCCCCTTTT